>BTHU01000001.1:120304024-120905135 GCA_036184795.1 Tokudaia tokunoshimensis | reverse complement strand
GAATTTAGCCACCTTCAACTTGTGCAAACCTTGAGATGTCAAGGCCCCTGCCGGCTGTGTGGGTGGCCCTGCCTGCTTGCCCTGTGAGTGGTGGGTAGGACTATCAAATAAGGTATGGGTAAGTTCCAGGAAGCTCCTGTTTTTCCTGCCCCATAAAACTGGCCTGTGTTGAACTCAATGGCTAACAGTAGCAGCTGGGCAAGGGAAGTTTGTGGGCCAGACGACCCTTGAAGGATCAGGTAAGAGATACAGGGTCATAGTCCTGCTAGGAAGCTCCTGGGCATAGGCTCAGCATGAGGAAGTGGTTGGCCAGAGTCTGCTGTGTAGGGCCTGGGTCTGGGCACATGGAGAACAAAGGACACTAGAGGAATTAACACACATGCTGAAGAACTGTGGAATCTCCCAGGCAGGAGCTGGCAGTGTGTGCATTCCCCCTCTGGTGGCATGTGGGTCTATTGCCTGGCACGTGGGTGCCTGTGGCATCTCCATATGTCCATCAAAAGTTGGCAATAAGCTGTGATATGAGACTTCAGGGTCTTGGATAAGGGTCTCCCATGATGGTTCTAACCATATGGGGCTTTGAGGCTTCGACCTGATCCACCTGGCTATAGGAAGAATCGCCTTTCACGGAGAACACAGCTGGAGGGTGCTTCTGTAAGGGTGACCAGAGTCACCAACCTCACTTAGCTGACTGCAGAACAGAGGAAGGGCTTGTGGAGTATGCAATAGAACAGTGCTGGTGTGGTTGTGTCTTGGGGCACACCCCTAAGAGTCTTGAACGTTGGCCTGGTCTCTCGAGCTCTACCTCTCCCATCTCCCTGAGAGCTGCTTTATGAGCTTGTCAGATCCAGGGTTCCAGATTGTCTAGCGTTAGTGCTGTTGGTGTGAATCAGGTAACAGAGGGGTCTTCAGTTCGTTCCTTAGGTTTGCTGACCAATGAGAACTTGAGACCTGGACACATAGGCTTCATCTTTGGGATCTTACTGACAGGAAATAAAAGGTTTTAAAGGAAACTGTTGTATGGCTAGTTTCTGAGGATGAGGTTTAAATTTACAAAGGCCCAGGATTGGAGTTGTACAGATCGCTGAGGCGGCCAGGCCCTTCCAGGGCTAACACGAGGTCTTGGTGACTGGATATACCCACACAGACACACATAAAAGCTGTTGTGGGTCACAAATCAGCCCAGACATGAGCTGCGTTCTCAGTATCTAAGCAAGCTTAAAGCCTCTCACAAGGCAGATGTGTTGCCATGGGCTATGAATTATAGACTTCCAGGAACCATAGAGGGAGAGAGAGGGAGGGAGGGAGGGGCAGAGAGAAAGGGGGGGAGGGAGAGATGGAGGGAGGGAGACAAAGACAGGAGAGAAAGAGACAGAGATAGAGACAGAGACAGACAGAGAGACAGAGACAGAGAGAGGGGAGGGTGTGGTAGGTTTGTCAGGCTCCCTGAGGTGGCTTGAAGCCATGTTTCTTAGACTGTCCTGCTCATCACTGCTTCTCCAAGCCCGTGGGTTTGCCTGGGCCGTAGACAACCCCAGAAGTTGCAGAAGCAAGCACTGGAAGGTATGTCCAGTGTCCTCAATGTGAGGCACCTGTTGCTTTCCATGTGATAGTCTACCAGATGTCATGGCTCTGTGGAAAGAAGTCACAGATGCTAGGGGAAGGGAAACAACCCCAATGGCTGGACCTGGTCTCTCACTGCAGCCCACGGCACAGTCCTGAGGGAGTCTTCCAGGCACCTCCAATTTCCCAGGCAGTGAGTGGAAGCCCTGCTGAGGTGTTTTGTCCCTTGGCCACACATGGGGTGAGAATGCAGCCAGAGCCCGGCACTCAAGCCTCAGTCAGAGCAGGATCCTAGTCGTTTCTCACATACTACCTTGGATCTCTGGGAGAGAACAAGATCAAGTGTTCTAGAAGCATCCACAAGAGCAGCGGAAAGATTCCTGGATGCTCATGCCACCCGAGATAGCTGGAAATTTATCTGTCCCCAGCCACCATGCTTTCCCCTTGGTGTCTTAGAGCCAGTAGTCCACTCCTGCTGCAGGACGGTGCCACTACGATCATCTCAGGGTGAGGAAGCGCCATGTAGGCTTCCTCTGCAACTCTACTACCAGGAGAAAAAAGCCAAAATGTGACATTGTCATCTGAGCTACCAGAGGGCTGCTTCCTGTCTGCTCTCCCGGGCAGTGAAGTGTGGGTACGCAGCCTGGGCCTCATGGACCTGTAGACTCCAAGGCTTGTGCTTATCCAGGGGTGACCAGCAAGGTTGGAAGTCATAGTCATACAACCCGTTCCACCACTCACTCTGCCTGGTAGCTTATCTCTATTCTCACTTCAGCTGCCCTGGGCTGGCATGTCTGTGGTAGCTGTCCATGGCGGTTTTTCTCACCATGGGGCACTAGGGCAAAAAGCTCAGTGAAAACCCAGCATCTCTAAGCCGATGTGGCTGGTGGGGGTGGATCCAGGGTTAAGCCTGCCTCACTGCATTTGAGAAAGGTCTCATGTAACTCAAGCTGGTCTTAAACTTGTGATCTTTTTGTCTCCCATGTCCATGGTGCTGGGATTATAGGCACACATTACTACACCTAGTTGAGGCTGCTAACTTTCAGCAATCTCCTGTGACCATAAACAATAGCTTAGAAGGACAATAGCTTTGTTCTGGGGGCTGGGCATCCATGATTAGCAGGTCTAAGTTCTATCTGTAGGCAATTGGGGACAGCCCTGCTTCTGGAGGTCCCAGTAGTCTCTAACACTCCCTAACTCTTCTCTTCTCATAAGAGCGTCAGTCAATGGTTCCTTTAGGGTACACTTAACCTGTTGTGACCTTGTCTTGGCTGCATTGGCAAAGACCTTATTTCTAAATGTGGTTTAGTTCATGGTCTCTGGGTGGACAAAGACTTGCGGGGCCACTCTTCTCAGGGTAGCTGGAAAGAGCAAGTTCTTCTTTCACTCTAGACTGCCTCCCTGGGGTGTACTCCCTCCAAGAGAGAGCCTGGCCAGGCTGCAGGGTGTGGGGTGTGTGGGGGTGGGGTGGCGCGGGGCGCGCTGGAGTCATGGCTGAACACCTTCCATACTCAGACACCATGTGCCCACACTGCTCCAAGCCACGCATGACAGGTGCTAGTGTACCAACTGAGTGAAGGTACCAAGTTGGCAGGGGCTTCTGCAATATAAGGTGAGGGACACAGTGGCCATGGGAACAGGCACCTCCAGGTCCCTTTTCTTTGGCCGTGACCACTGGTTCGTTTGGCATCTGCCTCCACCCTCACCCCTAGCCCCTGCTCTAGCTCCAGGGTGGGTCATGGCTTCTCAACTGTTTTTTTTTTCCCTGCTGCTAACATGGAAGGCATTTTCCACTGTCTGAGATTCATATATCTCTGAGTGGATTCACCACCTCATGCTGGCTAAAAAACCTCTGTCTCCAGCTGTTGCAATATTTCAGTGTCCCTCGTACAGGGACTTGACTGCCCAGATCCTCTTCTTGACAATGAGCTTTTCTTCACCAGCTCTGGTGAGCACCCTGGACCTTGGCAGCCCACAGTAGTGGCATGCCTTGTCTGACAGGCTAGAGTTGGGTTTGGCATTTGATAGGGGTGGGGTGCTCATATAGTAATATAAATATAGGACCCCTAGGAAGAAGGGTAGGCTTTGACTGGACATCAGTCATACCCTAGGTATGGGGAGGACCCTAGAGAGTCTGCCGGAGTGTCCTGTGCATCCCAATGGTAAAGGCATGGATTGCTGCAAAGAAGGTTGCTAGTCCTGAGATAACCACCCCGACAGCTCCAGGGTACCTGCCCTGCCCTGAGGCTGATCCTGCTGGATTCGGGCATTCCTGAACCCCATGTCAGTGTCTAGGAAGCTAGGTCCACATCAGGCCTAAGACTGAGCTCAGCAATCATTAGGGACCTCCCCTGCTTACTTAGGGACTGTCTCAGCCTTGGGGAATGATGTTTTAGGATTGCACTTATGGGTCACAGGTTGTATTGGGCTCAGTGTCGGGGAGTCATGAGCAGTCAGGGCTATACATCTGTAATGGGGTGCTTCTGAGGAAGGCAGGGCTCTGTCTCGTTACTCATGAGACTTGTGTCGTGTCTGCTCCCCTCTCATGGGAGCCTGGGGACGGGCAGCCTAAAGGCCCACACTGTTCCTTCTTCCACAGCATGAGAACTAAAGAGGAACAAAGCCTGGGCCCCCCCTTGCCTGTATCCCAGTCTGTTCAGGGGCTGGGCAGTACATGTGGATGTCTCTGACCAGCCCCCTAGAAGAGGAGTCGACACACCTGCAGCCAGGCAGGCACAGCAAGAATCATCCAGGATTGGCCGCTTTGTCAGCGTGTTGATGTGGACACAGATTGGGGGACTTACAAATAGGTCGAGGGGGTCACAGACGGAAGCCAAGCAGACCAGACAGACCAGAACAGGGTACATCCCAGGGAGGGGCTCTTAGGTATGACCCCCCCAAATAGGGAAGACGACACAAGGCTCACAACACACTCTGGGCTTTACACGATGGTCACGAAGGGATTTCTCTTCTACTGGGCATGGGGACAGACGCTTCCCTTACCCTTCTTCTTCCGGACTGAGGCTTGCAAACAGAAAGGGAAGCGCATGAGCCACCCACGGTGGCACCCTCCCATAGTGGCCCGCACCCGGGGTCTTACTCAGTGATCATGGGACACAGACAGGGGAAGCAGCGTGGGCGTGAGAGGCAGGGTGCAGAGTGGCCCCACAATTTGTCCTTGCTTGCTCTGTTTTTCTTGCCCTGTCTCGTGGGCGGTGGTAATGAGGCCCCTGCATCTCCCCAGCACTCCCCAGGTGGGACTGAGCTTCATGAGGTGAGACACCAGGGGCCCTTTAAAAGGGTATGGAGACCCCAGAAGCTGGAGGCCCTGGGAGCTGGAGACAGTCCCTGGCTAATGAACTCCTAGGGAACATGGTAGAAGCCCCCTCAGCAGGGCAGGCTGGCTTTGGCCCATTGTAAGTAGGGCAGATATTCTGTCATGGGGACACAATTAGAATGTTCCCAGTGGAATGTTTGAAGGGATATGATAGGGTCAGGGGCACGGCTGGAAGGAGAGGTACTCCAGTTTCTGGGTGGAGAAGCTTTCCTGTGTCAGGGTACCCTCTCCTAGAAAACTGATAGCGAGCTTCAGATTCCCAGAAAGCAGCAAGAAAAACAATGTTTAGCATGAGCCAGGAGGCAAGAGGCTGCTCCGTGCTGAAGGGGACATGCGGGTTTCCCACACAACCTTGTTGGTTGTCAGTGGCATTCTGGCCGGACACCACTAAGAGCTACCAGCTTTACATCTAAGCGGCTGCTTCTGTGCCCAGAAGTCCACCCTCACCAGCCCTTCATGGGGTCAGTGCTTCCTCTCACAGTCTCTGGCTCAGAGTCACCCTCTTTGCAGAGGTTCCCTGGCTACCTGGTGGCACCTGGGTGACACACAGGATATGGTTCTTAGTCGCATCAGAGTCATCCCTTTTCTTAATGGTTCCACCGGCTGATGATGCCCCTGCAGCAGTTACCTCCAAAGGGACAAACGCCAAGTTTGTTTAATGAAGACCTTTTAGAGTGCTGGGTGTGCTGGGATTCTCTGAAGAGTCCCTGAGGGCAGGGACTTGGGTGGTTGGAGCAAGCTAGAGGCCAGGCTGAGGTGGGGTCAGTGAGGGTGCCCGAGGCAGCAGGGACACTGCTGCGGGGCCAGCGGGGCTGCTTACCTTTGTCCACTAGTGAGAGGCCCAAAAAGTCAAAACAAAACAATGTTAGATAAGCAGAAAGAGAAACAGCCCCATCCCTATAGATCCCACTTTGGTCCCGCTAGAGATACCAAGCCAAGCGCGGAGCTGTAGGGCATGCAGGGGCGGGGCAAGGACAAGCCAGCCAGCAGGAGGCCATGCGTTGGCTGAGGGTAGCAGGGCGAGGCAGCCTTACCGAGTTCCTCCAACTCCGCTGTCATGGACTTGGAACGCAGGGTGAGGGCCGTGGTCGGAGCCCGCTTTGGAGGTGGGGGAGCTTGATGGGTAGGCAGAGGCACAGCAGGTATGAGAATCACCACAAGGCCTCACCCCACCCTATACCCAGCCCCGTGTCCTTAACTTTTGGACATAGGAAGAATCTGAGAGGCAGAGAGGCCCTCCAATCTGTGTTTTGTGGGGGATGCTGACAGGTGGTTGGGGGTGGGGTTGTCACAGTCGGGCTGCCATGCTAGGCAGCAGCTCTGGGTTCTCAGGATGGAGTTCTCAGGTGCTCTGGGCTGGGGAGGGGACCTCAGGCTCTGTTCTGTCTGTGCGAATCTGACTGTGACAGGATGGTGGAATAGGTGGCTTTGCCACTACCTGCCAGATGTGTCAGGGCACACAGGCTTTGCTGGAGCTGGGGAAGGAGGCCTGTTGGTGTCCAGGAAATTTCATTCCCCTACCTTCTCACTCTAGTCTTAGCTGCTTCCAGCCCTCTCTCCTAGACAGTCCTGCTATTGAGTAAACTTTGCTGTGGGTACCTCGACATCCTTCCCTAGCTGTTCCTGGCTCCTTGACAGAGCTGCTTTAGGGACAGCTGGTTAGAAGGACTCCTTTATCCCAATGGGGCAGGGGCATCTGTTCTGTACTTGGTACCTGTTTGCTGGCCCAGCTCTGGCCTCCCTTAGCAGAATGGTGACTCAGGCTCAATGTCATGGCCTTGGACACAAACTTAAGCCACACACTGTTGCCTTGGCTCACAGCAGAAATGAATCCTGCTCTTCTCCCCATGACCCCTGCCTTCCCCCTCGTAGAACACCCTGAGGGACACACACCTTTCTTTCTGGCTGTATCATCAGGGTCTAGATTCCTGGTCACCGTGACAACCTTAAGGACGAGGTGATTCCCTCCCTGGCGGATCATGTTCACCACCTGCCTGTGGCCCACCTTGACGACATTTTCATTGTTAACCTGCAGGGAGAGAGGCATGGCAGGTCATCAACATGTGAGAGGAGGCGGAGGTGGCGAGGCACTTGCTGCCGCTGCCCTACAGGAACCAGGGGGCACTTTAGTCTCTCTGGATGAATAGTTGCTTTGGGGAGGTCAGCATGTGTGCTGCTGTGGCTGCAGGGGCGGCCACCCTGTGAGGGGTGGAATGCCTCACCCAGTATCCTCTGCCAGGACCCATGGGTCCCACCTAACAGAATTCTCAGGAGTTGCCCAGGAGGCTTCCAGGGCTAGGTGCAGGGCCAGCTCTCCCGTTTTACAGTGAGGTGGAAACCTGCCCCCTCGTTGCTTCTCCTATGCTTTGGCTCACTGCCTCGAGGTTTTCTCTTTTATTCCACCCAGAGGCAGAAAAGCTTGCCTTTACAAGGTGCTAAGAGAGATGACGCTTCTGCCCTGGCACTGCAGGGCAGAGGGAAAACTATCCCGGTGATCCTGGGATGGTGGCGGTGCATGCTTGGATCCTAACACTGCTGCTGCCCCCTGGTTTAGAAAAAACCTGGGTTTTCAGAATCAGGCGCTCTCCTCCCATCCCCAGGGAAGAAGCAGACCATCAACTTGACCCTTTGCCAAGAGCTCTTGGACCTCATCGAGCAGACCCCCCCCACCCCGGGCTGGTCCCCAAAGCCAGAGTCTTGAGGATGGGCAGGTTGGAAGCTGGGCAATGTGAACAAGCCCTTCCCAGCATTGTGCCTTCCAAACCAGATCACCAGGGGCCAAGTCTTGTCCAGCGGTGTTGGACACCACTTAGCTATTGGAAAACTTGAGAACTCTGGCACTTTCTTAGAAATCCCCGAACCCCATTCCTACACTGTGACATGGGTGGCTGTCCCCATGGGCAGGAGCCCCAGGCAGGACACTGAGCTCTGTTACTTGCTCAGGAGACATGCAGCCTCCCCTGCCCTCTCACCTACATGGACTTGTGACCATTGCCCTTGAGGCTGTTTGCTTTCGGAGTTCTGGAAGGGGACAGGATGGACCACCCCCCATATTTCTGCTGTCAGAGTACCATCCATGGGATATCCATGCAATCAATTCTGAATCCAGCCCTGAGATGGGCTTTTAGGGTTCATCCTTCTGATCATAGCCAGGATTGACACCAAGCCTTGACCTGTGCCCACACGCTGTAAAGGGGTAAGTTATGGAAGGGACTACTGCCAGCCCTCCTGAGCTGGAAGAGACACACTGAGCAGGCGCAGCTTACAGTCTTGCTGACTGACTTCCCACGGAGTCCATTGAATCACAAGTGTGTGCCACGGGATGCAGGGCCGCCGTGGGGATGGAGACCTCCACACTCACCTTGGGTCAAACGTGGGAAAAGTCAGAAGACTGACCCTGAGTGTCACAAAACAGCTGGAGCCTGAACCATGCAGTCCTGGTGACACACAGTTGTCATTATACACATGATGTCAAGGCACAGAAACTAAATACCGAGTCTCCTAAAGTAGCTGATCTGGGCCGAGGCTATAGGAGTGGAGCTATGGCTTCACTGGCTGTTCAGGGGTTCAGTATGCTTCCCATCCCAGCAGTCACAACTGTCACAGCACAGACCTCAAGGCATAAACCTTACCCCAGAGGTGACTGAGGCCTTTCGGACAAATACCTGACCCAGGCAGCATAAGGAGAGGGCTTATTTGGTTCCCAATTATTGAGGGCACAGTTCATCATGGTGAATAGGGCCTGGAGGCAGGAGTGTGAGGCAGGTGGTTACATCGTATCCACAGTCAGGAGGCAGAGAGAAGAACAGAACGTCCGTGCTCAGTTCCCATGCTCCTTTTCATTCCGTCCAGGGTCTCCCTCAAGGGTGACTCACAAATTGATGGATGCTTCCTACAAAGGGTACCAGGGCTTGTCCCCCTGTGAGGGACCATCAAGGACACAACAGCCTGCAAGCCAGGATAGCCAGTGCCTTCCTCTCAGTGTCCCAGCCCCCAAAGCAGGGAGAAAATAATCCTGCCTCTCCTTGCTGTGTGCTTTATTACAGAACAGCAACTCAACAGCCTAGGACAGAAACCAGTGACCAGCCATGCTGTGCCGCTCAGCCTGGAGCTGGGTTACCTACCACTCTTCATTTGAGGCCCTTAAGAGTCAGTGTTCTATCTGCACCCCTCAGTTACACACAGGCCTTGGTGGGGAAGGCAGCATCCCTGCCAGTAGCTTCCCTGGGAGAGACCGGTGATGGCTGAAGGGAGGCTGGGAGGCAGGGAAGGAGCTACAGTCCCCAAGTCCTGCAGACGTGACAAAGTAGCTCTGACACAGCCTGCAAGGGCCAGTGCTGCAATGGAGGGAACTCAGAGAGAAGGTGTCACTGGGAAATGCCGTCTCGGGAAGGAGCAGGCCTTATGTCCTGTAGCTCCACACCCCTGCTTTGCAATGGTGCCCTGCTTGGGCAACTTACGGCCAGCTGAAACCCTGGCACTGGTTCAGTGACTAGATATCCTGATAGCCATTAACTATCCATAAATACCCATGGGGGCGTGGCCTTGTGATCGCTCTCTAGCAATCCTTAAAGGTCTATAAATTCTTGAGGATGGGCAGGGAGCCATGAGACCCTCTCCCCTCCCATGACAGAAGGGAATGGTTCCAGTCTTGTGCAGGTAATCACAGCTGCCTACAGGTCCAAAGGGCAAGAACATGCCATGCCCAGAGGACAGTGTTACTCCACTGGGGCTTTCTAGGGACACAGGGATGTGGACCCCTGGGGAGAGACTCTTTCCTAGGAGCTGTCTTTCCAGGTTCCTTCTTTTTCTGCCATTGGACTCCATTCTCCCTGAGGCTTCAGAGCACTGTGCCTCTTCCCTTTCCCACACGGAGGACAAGAGAACCTTACAGTAGGAATAGGGCAGATGTGTCCACGCTGCTGTCATCCTCCACACTGGTGGGTGTGCCTCTCACAGAGGCCCAATCCCAGGCTGGGCTGCAGAGTCCCAGAGTCTGCCACCCCCCCCCCCGCCACCTCCGACCTCTGCTTACAGGGGAAGATGAGGCCCAGTCCTTCTCCCAGACAGAAAGACTGCCTTTTCCAGCTGTGGGGACACCTGACATGGAACTATGGGTTTTGCTGTTTGTCCTGTTGGCTTTCCATCTTGCCTTGGCATGTGTTTCCCCATGATGCCCCATTTCTCCCTTTGGAATGGTAATTTATATTCTGTGCCAGTACATGTTGGAAGTGTGTAATTTGCTTTTTGATTTTACAGGGGTTTGCAGTTAAGAGATCAGCTTGAGTCTCAGAAGAGGTTTCAGACTTTTAAACAGTGTTGAGTCTGTGAAAGACTATGGGTACTTTTTGAAGTTGGATTATATAAATGCATTTCATATTATGGAATGGCCATGCACCTATATAGGGGCTGGGGAATAAAATGTTGTGGTTTGAGTGAGAAATGTCCTTCAGAGGCTTGAGCATTTGAACACTGGGCCCTGAGTTGGTGTTACGACCTGGGAAGGTTTAAGTGGTGCGGTCTTGCTAGAGGAAGTATGTCACTTGGACTGAGCTTTGAGACTAGAAGTCACTTCCCATTTGCTGCCTGCTTTGTGCTTGCTGTTAAGGATGTGAGCTCTCAGCTTTCCACTCCTGCCACCATGCCAGCCACTGGCGGCCATGCTTTCTGCCATGATGGCCTCTTAACTCTTGGGTACAGTAAACCGGAATAAATTCCCCTATAGCTTGCTTTTGGTTATGACATTTTACCATGAAAAGTAGCTGACACGGCAGTGCCCACAATGGAGGAATGCTGAGCGGGTGCCCCACTGCCCTGTTCTTCATCCTTCCTCCTCTCCCTCCCCCAAATCACATGGTACTCCAACACTCTTCCTGATTTGCAGAAACAAACCCCAAAATATCGAACTCGCATGAACTCTGCCCCAACCTTCTGGTCAGAGCTGAAGGCCATGAGGCTTTGTGTATTGGCTTCCAGTATGCACATGGGTAGCTCTGGTGAGGTACGCTATAAAAGTGTAATATGTCATGGTGCCCAGGGAGGGTCGGACAAAGGCACACGGTCTCTGCGACACAGAGACTCCTCACCAAGACTAGCTTCCAAAGGCGACAGCCAGAAAAACCCAGGTGCATTCTCCTTACCACAGCAGGGATCATGTTCTAGGCATTGTAGTTTCCCAGCCTACAAAATGGCCTAAAACCAGTTTAATGTGCAACGGATGCTTGGAGCCAGACGCCTCGTGTGCTGACGGGAGCAAGGCTTCTTGCTCCTCCCTCATTGACTCTCATTGCCACTTCGAATGTTCATGGGATTAAAGCACAAAGGGCCTGGACCTGCAATTCATGTCTGTTAACAAGGGTGGGGGTGGGGGGATGTGAGTGCCACATGTCACGTCAGCAAGAAGGCTCCAACAAGTCCTGATGCCCCTGCAGTTACCCAATATAGAGTTTTTGTTTGTTTGTTTGTTTGTTTTTTGTTTTGTTTTTTTTTAAAGCTGGTCCATTTACCCTTAAGGAAGCAGTGGCCTTTCCATATATCCTTAGACACAGCCGTGGACCTAGGGAGAGTGGATAAACCAGGCTAAATGGAATCTAGTTGTTTTGTGAAGAACAGGGTTCTAAATAGTCCTTCATAATGAATTAGGGTCTTCAATCTAAGTGTTCCATAATTGTCAGAGTTTTGTGTGGGAACAGTGGACAGCGGAGGCTTCCTGCTCAGTGCCCAGGCCTTTAGCCAATTTCCCCACACCTTTGACTCTTCTGACTGTCTATTGTGAACTACACTTGAGCTCTGTCTGCGCAGGAGCCCCTATGGGAAGGAAGGCTGGAGTTGGGGGCGGTGCCTTCTTCCCTTCAGGCCTCCTGTTGTGCTTCCCTGCTCTGACTCCCGGGATACATTTACATCACATTTAACTATACCAGCATTCCCTGCTCCTCTCGGCTGTGCCATAATCCTCCCATACTTAAACCATATACTCTGATTTGGTTACTTTATCATCTCATGAATGGTTTTCCTCCTCGGAGCAAAATAATTTTGTTTTTTTTCTTTTTCTTTTTATTGGTTTAATTTTCTGTGTACTTAACAGAAATTCAAACCCAAACACTTCTCTAATTCTGAGACTCCCTTTTCACAGTCTTCAGATCTATGAGATTTTAACTTTGTCGAGAATAACTGTCTCCTGAGGTTTTCCTGGTTTGTTTTAGACAACGGGTCTCACTATGTAGCTTGGGATAGACTTGAACTACGGGTGACCCACTTGCATCTGCTTCTTATGTGCTGGAATTTCAAGTATGTGCTGCTACTTCTGGCCTCTTCTGATTGGTACTGCATGGTCAAGACTCTTTTCCAGGCTAGTCTGAGGTCCCCATGCCACCATCCCTGGGTATCCTCTGATCCTCATGTTGGATGACTTGAGTCTCAGACTTTCGGTGTGTGAATGGTTTATTAGGTTTAAAATGCCTTTTTGGGGGGTGGGGTGGGGGGGAGTGGAATTTCCTAATAGCAATTTGAAAATTATTTTTGCTACACTGTCCTATGACCCTCAAATGTAATCAGTAGTTTAGCTGGGTATAAAACTTGAAGGCAGAGAACATGGTAAAGTAAGCCCCTGATTCTAACTTTTCTTCAGGTAACAGCTGTGAAGACTGGACAGCCACAATCCCTACCCAAACCAGAAGGAAAGCAGAGAAGGCAGTGTTGGAGTGCAAACAAAGGCAGGTGGGCTTTGGATGGGAGCTGGGAGCAGTGCCCTGAGGGTCATCTGCAGCTCTGAGAGAAAACTGCAGCCACGCCAGCTTGGGAGACCTTAGGGCAGAGCTCAGGGTGGCCATGGGTGCTAAAACAAGGCAGGGTCCCAGCAGGAGGGAGCAAAGGTGTAGCTGCACATCCTCTGGATAAGTTTTCCCCTGATCTCAGGCTGACTGTGTGAATGGTGTGCCACAGAGCCTCAGCGCAAACTGCCAAAAGGGCTGAAAGAACAGGGATAGAACTGTGAGCTTCGGCTACTACAAGCCACACAGAGTGGGACCTCGGAGTCTAATCAAGCTGGCAGTCAGCTCCACGGAACACATGAATCTTCATCCGGGAACTGTAACAGAGTCCAAAGTTGCCACGCCCCAACTGTCACAACATTCAGGGCACAATTCAAACCAGGCATTGGAAGTGTCACACAGGGTGTTAGCGCAGTTCCTACAGCGCTCCCCTGGGTGGGCTTGGCAGCAGAGCAGAGATGACAGAGCAATGAGTCAGAAGAAGCAGATTTTAAAAATGAGCAGAGATGTAAGGATGCACAGGCATCAGCCATGCTTACCATAAAGGCAATGCGGGTCCTGAAAGAGAGGAGGCTGGAATCATAGATGAGAAAGAAGCAAGAAACACACACACACACACACACACACACACAGACATACACAGAGAGATAGTTTCACACACAGACACATATACACACATGCACACATACACAGACACACACACAGTCATACACAGAGAGATAGAGAGTTTCACACACACATATACACACATGCACACACACACACAGATACACACAGAAACACACACAGACACACAGAGACACACACAGACACAGACACACACAGACACATACACACACAGAGACACACACAGACACACAGAGAGACACACACAGACACACAAACATACAGACACAGACACACACACAGACACACAGAGAGACACACACAGACACACAAACATACAGACACAGACACACACACACACACACACACACACACACACACACACCCTGTTTGGTGAAGGATATAAAGACACAGATTCAAGAAACACTGTGAGCCCAAACTATAATGTGAGTTTCAGGCAGGCAGGTTACAGACCCTGGAAGTGAAAGGCAATGTGGATACCTTAAACCAGAGAAGAAGGGTGCTTCAAAGGACTTTATGTCAGGAGCCCTGCAGGCCAGAAGTCAGGGGGCAACGTTGCCAACACTTGGAGGACTTGGAAGGCAGATTGGCTGAGGAACGAACTCTTCTACTATCCACAGAACTGTGTGTTCCCTGAGGCAAAACTAACAGTGGTTATCTATGATCAGGAAGATTTAGACGCAGGGACACAAAAGACTGGAATACAAAATATAAAAAGTTTATGTCACATCTGTACTACCAACTCCAAGTAGACCCCGAGCACTGAGGAGTGCCCGTGACCTGAGCCAGGCAGAATGTAGAGACGGACAGCTAAAGCCCGTTGGCAAGCCAAAACAAAGTCAAAGAACAGATAAGCCACATTATGGCAGAAAGGGGAGACAGGATGAAAGGAGCAGAGAGGCAGAAAGCAAAGCCACAGACCCAGACTAAATTTAAGTCAGTAATGACTTAAATGTTAGCAGGATAAAACTCCAATTAACAAGCAGGCCGAGCCAGACAGGATGGCATACACCCTTAATCCCAGCACACAGAAGTCCCAGACCTGTCTCAAAACCAGCAACAACTGCGAAACAAAACACCAGAGATATAAAAATGGATTAAAAAGAAAGATCTAAAAGACTACTCACAGATTTTCTTTTTAAAAGAGCTTATTTTACTTTTTAATTATGTGTGCATTGCAGGGCGGGTGTGTGTGTGTGTGTGTGTGTGTGTGTGTGTGTGTGTTTGTACCCAATGTGCATGCATTGACTACAAATTCCAGAAGAGGGTGCCACATCTCCTGGACCTGGAGGGACATAGTTGTGCGCTGCCTGACAAGGATGCTGGAAACCCAACTTAGATCCTCAGGAAGAGTAGCAAGTGCTTTTAAATGCAGAGCCATTTCTCCAGCCAGTTTATGTGTCTTCAGTGTGATGCCACTAAGGGGAAGTGGGAAAGTCGTCAGTGTAAGGGTGGAGGCTCCCTCAGTACCCACAAGCCAACCTCCTTCAAGCGACAGCACAGTGCTCTGTTTGGAACCTGTCAAATATGCCACTAGGTGACCCAGGAACTTTACACCAAGGTATATGCCCAGGAATATTAAAAGCAGCTGAGTACACACGAAGCCTATGAGCAGAGGCTCCTGATGGGCAGGAGGATCATGGGTATGAAGTTGCTTCTTGGGACAACATCTTGTTCTACAATCTTATTGTGCTAGTGGTTGCACAACTGAAATTTAAAATCCAGGGGGCTGTACACTTTAAAGGGTCGAGGTTTACGCTACGTGGTTTCTACCTCAAAATTTTGCTAATGGGGCTGGAGCGGTGGCTGAGGATTAAAAGCACAGGCTGCTCTAGCAGAGGACCCAGGTTAGGTTCGCGCACCCGCATGGTAACTTAACCCATCTGGAACTTCAGTTCCAGAGCATCTGATGCCCTCTTCTGGCCTCTATGGGCACTGCATGCATGTTGTGTACAGATGTGCATGCAAAACACCATCCACATGAAATAAAATACATTTTAAAATGAAAGAAAAAGCATTATGGGAAGTAAAGAGGGAAGATATCAAGGCAGTGATGAATGTGTCGAATATCAAAGACCCCACATGTGTAAACATGTGTAAACACATGTAAACTTTTGTATAAATACACACAGAGCTCAGCAACTCACAGACAGAGGAGGAAATGACACCGCCCCCCCCCCACTAATCCCTTCTTCTGAAGCTGAGACCGAATGCAGCGTAGGAGAGGAAGCGCTTCTCTTGGCCGTGGTTTAGGGGTATAGTCCGCCACAGCAGAGAAGGCCTGGCTGCAGAAGCACGAGGCAGCTGCTCACCCTGCATCTGCGGTTAGGAAGCAGAGGGAGACGGACATGGCTGTTCAGCCCCCTTTCTGCTTTCTCTTCAGTCTCGGACCCCAGCCCAGGGGACGGTGCTGAAAACACAGATTGGGCCTTCTGCTCCTGGGAACTCAATCTAGACAATCTAGACAATCCCTTAAAGACATCACCCAGAGTGCTCCTGGGTGATTCCAGACCAAGTTGACAATATTAACCATCACACACCCCTTTCTCAAACTGATAGGAGAGTTAGACCAATCAATAAAGATGACAAGCGATCTTGAGGGTTCTGAAGGCTGGCTTCCATTTATTGCAGATGTGAAGCCTTCTACAGAGGGACTGAGAGATATGACAGTTCTCTCTCTCTCTCTCTCTCTCTCTCTCTCTCTCTCTCTGTGTGTGTGTGTGTGTGTGTGTGTGTGTGTGTACATGCAGAGGCCAGAGGACAACTCCTGTCATGCACCAGGAATGATCACTTAATCTTGGGGGTTGGGGTCTCTCATTGGCTTGGAACTCACCAAGTATGCTGGGCCAGCTGGTCACTGAGCCCCGGGGATCTGCCTGTCTCTGTCTTTCAGGGATGAAATGACAACCATTCACCACCCTATTCAGCTTACTTACTTATTTAGAGACATCATCTCACTTGTGTCCCTGGCTGGTCGCAAGCTTTCTGCCTCTGCCTGAGGGCCGCTAGGGCTAAAGGCAGCTCCACCATGTCCAGCATTCAGTCAGCGATTTTTGATGTGGTTCTGAGTAGACCCAGCTTCCTGTGCTAACAAAGCAAGTGCTTCTCTGACAGAGCCATCTCCTGAGCCCCACTCTGCTGTTTTACTACTGTGTGACATTCTCTGAGTCCCTTCCGTCCACATCCTGAGCTTCACGGGTGTCGTCTGGTGTGTGTTGTGTGACTGATTTTCCCGTGATTTGTTAATTGTCCCCTCCCCGTGCCTTTGCTCCCATCCCCCCTCCATCCCTCATGGTTTCTTCTGTTCTCAGAGGTTCTCTCCAATGTCATCTTCTAGTCCATCTATCAAAATACTCACATCTGCCATCGTGTTTTTAAAAATTTCTAGAACTCTTATTTTGTTCTCTGAATGTTCCCTTTCAGAAGGGCGTTTTGTTCTTACTTCAAGGAGGCGGCATCTTCTTTGATCTTGCTGAGCACACGAGTCATAGATTTGTTTAATAGTCGTCTCCCTGCTCAGAGACCCCTCCCATCTTTTTCAAGGCATGTGTTTTTAATTCTTCATTGACTTTTTATTTTGCGAGTGCCTGTGTGAGTGCGTGTGCCACAGTGCACCTTGTGGAGAGGTCAGAGGGCAGCTTGTAGGAGTCAGTTCTCCTTCTGTGCTGTGGCTCTTGGGGATGTCATCAGGCTTGGCAGCAATCGCCTTTAGCCACTGAGCCATCTCGCCAGCCCAAGTGTGTTTGCTTTGGGCTTTGTCTTCGACATTAATTTTTACACCAAATACCCACAGCTCCGTATACATGTCTCGTATTCAGGAAAGGTTTCTAACAGGGCCACTTTTAGTCTGACCCATTGCAAGTGAATGCTGGGAAACTGACCTAAAATTTACCTATAAAGGTTACGGATCAAATTAGCAAATGGGACACAGGTGCAGGACAGAGTCCGGAGCTAAGATGGCTGGATTCTGAGATGCGCCACCCAGCAGCCGGACTCAGGACAGCAGGGTGTCAGCGGGAGAGCTGACAGCAGGTCAACAGAGCACGACGGTGAGCCCAGAATAGACCCCATAGTTTGGCCAACTGATCTTTGGACAAAGGCTTACTGGCAAGACCGTGGAGAAAGAACAAACTTTCCCACAGTCTGCCAAACAATTGGACACCCACGTGCAGAAAGTGAACACTGACACAGACCTTAAACCTTTAGAAATTAGCCCAAAATGGATCACAGTTCTAAATATAACACTCCATACTATAACACTACTGGGAGATAATGCTAGAGAAAATCCAGGTGACCTTGAGTCTCCAAATGCAGCACCCAAAGCAGGATCTAGGAAGGAGTTGTGAACATGGTGGGTTGTATCAAGCAGAAGGTTTGCACGAAGAAAGACCCACTGTTAAGAATAAAAGTGCCATAGACTGGGGAAGAAAGTCTGTGCAAAATACACATCATATATATGCTGGTGTTTAAAATGCTGAAGAACTCTTCAACAGTAAGGAAGCAAACAACTGAATTAGAAATGGGCGAACTCTCTGTTCAGGTAACCACCAACAAAGACAGACACAGGGCTAATAAGTATGCAAAGGCTGGCTCCAGGCATGTGTAGTTAAACACCCAACAAGAAGTGTGCCAAGGGAGGAAGGAAAAGCTTATTGTGGCTCATGTTGGCAGGGAAGGCGCCAGGGCAGGAAGGGCTAGGCGTGCTCGCTGGCTTACATCTCTGCAGACCAGGAAGCAGAATCAGTAGTCTTCTATCTTCTGCTTGGCCCCATAACCTCAAAAAAAAAATTCCACACTGTTCTAGTTTCCTTTCTGTGACTGTAATAAAACACCCCAACCAAAATCAACTTGAGGAAGAAAGGGTTTATTTGGCTTAGACATTCAGGTCACAGTCTAGCATTGTGGGAAAGCCAGGGAAGGAAACTGGAGGCAGGGACCACGGAGGGTGCTGCTCGCTAGCTTGCTCACTCAGACCCAGGCTCAGCTAGCTTTCTTATACAGTCCAGGACTGTAAGCCTAGGGAATGGTGCCACCCACAGTGGTGAAGGCTCTTCTGGGTCAACTGAGGCTCTTTTCTCAGATGACTTTAGACTGTGTCAAGTTGACAAAGGTAGTTAGGACACATATTCAGTGAAACCAAGGAAAAACCTGAACAATTGTTTCAAGTTGAACCTGAACAATGTGGTACTAAGAAGTTGTAGATTCACAGGATGGGGTACGGTCATGACAACCTCATGAAAACACTGTGCCCTGAGGAGTCCCCATCCTATACATGGCCCAGACTCTGTGGGGATACTCTAGCAGTTTCTCATTTTAAAAACGTAATAGTTAAGAATTTTAGCCAGTGTATTTTGATCATACTCACTTGTTCTCCTCCCCTGACTCCTCTCACGTCCATCCCCCCCACCCTCTCCCAATTTCATCTCCTCTTTTTTAGAAAACAAAAATTTGATTTTTATAACCCATGAGTCAGATTTGTACTGTCCATACACACCTACGAGAGGCACTATCCACTGGTGTGTGACCAACCTACCAGGGGTCATACCCTTAGAGAAAACCGAGTCTCCCTCTCCCGGAAGCCATCAACTGTCCATGACTCCTCCGGTAGGAATGGGGGCTCACAGACCCCAGTCTGCCAGTTTCTTATATAATGGAACATATTCTTGTATAACCCAGCCACCCGTTTTCTTGGTATTTACCCAAAGAAGCTAGAAACTCAGGTCCACACAAACACGTGAATATGGATATTTCTAGAAATGTTAGTCTTAATTGCTAAGACTCAGAAGCAATTATGATATCCTTCAGCAGGCTAGGAGATGAACACATTCTTGCTGGTACCCCAACACAAACATCATTCAATGACTGAAAAAAGAATAAGCTATCTGCTGGGCGGTGGTGGCGCACGCCTTTAATCCCAGCACTTGGGAGGCAGAGGCAGGAGGATTTCTGAGTTCGAGGCCAGCCTGGTCTACAAAGTGAGTTCCAGGACAGCCAGGGCTACACAGAGAAACCCTGTCTCGAAAAACCAAAAAAAAAAAAAAAAAAAGAATAAGCTATCAAGTACACACACACACACACACACAAATAGGGAAGTCTTAATTGTGTGAAATCTTAATCTTAATGAAAAGGTTGCACCCTGGATTCAAGTTCAAGACTACAGAAAACTGCAGAGATACTATTGGTCATCCGTGGTTCTAGGTTGTGGGAAAGCAGACAGAACCCAGTGAACTTTCTGCCCAATGAGACCGTCTGTGTGGTACTGTGATGGCGGACAATTGTCAGCACACTTAGCTCAGAACCCACAGAATGTGCGGCTCAGAGAGGACACTCAGTTACTAACACGCACTTTGTCAGCAGTCACATAACAGATCCCAACCAGGAGAAATGAGGCGGGCAGCTGTCACAAGACCAACAGGTCATAACCAATTAGAAACAGGGAGGAAATCTGGGGTTTTGCACTTTTCAATCATTTTTTTTTTAAATTTAGACTTTAAAATTGCATGTGTGAAGATCACTAGACAACCTGCAGGGTTGGCATTCTCCTTCTACCGAGTCCAGGGTTGGGGCTCAGGTCAGTCTTGGCAGTAAGCAAGCACCTTTGCCCACTGAGCCATCTCTCTGGCCCTCACTTTTCCCTGTGAACAAAACTAGTTACAAAATAAAATGTCTGTAGAGGTCTGTGCACAGGAGTGCCCATGGCAGCTAGAATACCTGGCCAGAAACCCTGGAGCTGGAATTCGAGACAGCTGGGAACCACCTGATATGGGTGCTTGGAACTGAACCTGATATGGGTCTTCTGCAGGAGCAGGAAGTGATCTTACTCTTAACCACTGAGCCATCTCTCCTGTCCCATTTGGAATGGTTTTTAGAGAAACCTCCCGGGATGGCAAGATGGCTCAGTGGATTAATTAAGGTGTTTGTTTTTTAAGCCTAATGACCTGAGTTCAGAGCCCAGGACCCACAGGGTAGAAGGAGAGGTCCAACTGCTGCAAGTTGTCCTCTGACCTTTACAAGAATTTTATAAACACACACACACACACACACACACACACACACACACACACACGCACGCAGAGTGCATACACACATTTGCATACACACAGAGTAGTTGAGGACTAGGGTTCAATTCCTAGCACCCATGTAAGGTGAGTCATAGTTGCCTCTAGTTCCAGGGGATCCGATGTCCCCTTCTGGCTTCCCAAAGTACCCAAACACAAGCACACGCGCGCGCACACACACACACACACACACACACACGCACACGCGCACACACACACACATGCACGCACACGCACACACACACATGCATACACACGCACACGCACGCGCACACACATGCACACGCATGCACACACATGCACACGCACACACACACACACACACACACACGCACACGCGCACACACACACACAAAAGAAAACTAAGAGAGGAGAGGGAGGGGGGTGGGAGCATGGGCACTTCTTATTCGACCTGTCTGGGGACCTTGCAAAGAGAAGCGCAGGGAACAGGGTAGTCCTTCTTTCCATTTATTATTTCTGGTTCACAATCTGGTTCCTTCATCATAATGAACTCAGAGAGACTGGGTTTTTTGTTCTTCTTGTTGTTTTAAAGCATCAGCTAAGTTTGCATTCACTGTCCTCTGTAAACAAGCTGTCTGCTTCAGAGTAGCATTAGGCTGCTAGGAACACAGCAGAGACAGTTGAGGGCGTTTCCACGTGCTCCCACCTCCTCCCCTGTTCCCGAGTCTTGCAGGAGCGTGGTGTTTTCTCACAATTCACGAGCTAGTATGCACACATGATTATTCAACAAGACCACAGAGTACAAGACTTTAATTTCTATCCAGTGTTTGTCTCCTGACTCAGGATCCTCCTGTCTTGTTCAGAACAGGACAGCAAACTATTAAAACTGGGATGGGTTCCTCTCCCTCTCCCCAGTTCCTCCCTCTCCCACATTTCTCTAGACAATGTCTCATGTAGCTCAGGCTGGCCTCAAACTTCCTATGTACCCAGGAATGTCCTTGAACATCTGATTCTCTTTCCTCACATGAGTCCCATCCTCGGCAACTTCAGAATCAAATACCTAGATCTTTTTGTTAAAAAGGAGAAAGGAGATTGGGGGTAGTGTGGGGATACAGCTCAGTTGGTAGTGAATTTGTCTAGCATGCACGATGCCCTAGGTTTGATCCCCAGCACTTCATAAACCAGTCACGCTGATGACACTTGTCATCCCAGCCCTTGTGAAGACGGGAGGATTAGGAGTTGTCTCAGTCAGGGTTTCTATTCCTGCACAAACATCATGACCAAGAAGCAAATTGGGGAGGAAAGGGTTTATTCACCTTACACTTTCCACGCTGTTGTTCACTAAAGGAAGTCAGGACTGGAACTCAAGCAGGTCAGGAAGAAGGAGCTGATGCAGAGGCCATGGAGGGATGTTTCTTACTGGCTTGCTTCCCCTGGCTTGCTCAGCCTGCTCTCTTATAGAACCCAAGACCACCAGCCCAGAACTGGCACCACCCACAAGGGGCCCTCCCCCTTTGATCACTAATTGAGAAAATGCCCCAAAGCTGGATCTCATGGAGGCACTGAAGCTCCCTTCTCTGTGATAACTCCAGCCTGTGTCAAGTTGATACACAAAACCAGCCAGTACACGAGTTCAATGTCACCCTTGGCCATGTAGCCAATTTCAGGGCAGCCTGTGCTACGGAAGACTGTCTTTAAAGAACAACAAAAACTAGGCACCGTGGTACCCACCTTTAATCTCAGGACTTGGAAGCACAGGCAGGTGGATCTCTGTGAGTCTGTGGCCAACACAGTCCTGTTTAGCAAGTTGCAGGCCAGGTGGAGCAACACAGTGAGATCTTGTCTCAAAATAACAGTAGCAACAACACAAGAAAACAACGGAATGGAGAAGGAGCAAGTGTCCGTATGTGAGCCTGTGTGTATCTCCTCCCCACCTTGGATGAGGGCAGCAGGCTGGCCACACCTTTCTTGTTCTGGAGTCAATAGCACAGCCTGCCCAGAGATACGCCTCTGCGCACTGCAGCTGCACCCCGGTCCCTATCAGTGGATCTGGTGGTGATTTCAGTCCTTTGCTCTCACAAGCAGCTGAAGCAAACAGTCTGGTTTCTCCATCCTCTTGCCGCCTCCCTGATATGTGTTGTTGTGGAGACTGGATGAAGCCGAGTGAATGAATACTGTTGAGTGTGCCCAGCCACGTCTAGGACGTTGATACCTCAGACCCATCGGGATGGCAAAGTCTTCATCTGGTCTGTACACAGATGTTGACAGTGTGTGCAAAAGCCAGCAGCACAGCTGGTCCCTGTATTCCTCCCACCTGAGACTGGCCCTATAAGACCTTCCACCAAGACAGGCTAACCCTCCTCCTGTGCTGTCCATAACACGCATCCTGAGTTTCTGGATTGTGTAGTAGGTGCCCTCCACCAGAGCAAGCTCAGCCCACTGGATCCGATATTTTCAGTATGTGTATCTATTCTTTCTTCAGTATCTACTGTTTCTCCATTCCTGAATTCCAGGACCAAGCCGTGCAGGATGTGGCACACTGGTCTAGGTGGGCATACTGGAGCTACTGCTCTGACTTCCCACCATCCCTCAGGTTCTAGGCACCAGGCTCTCTGCTCGGGGACCTGGTCCTGCAAAGCTTACTCTCGGCCCACTTGGCAGTTCCCTCTCCACATCCTCCTACGAAGTGCCCAGCATCCAGTCCCATCTTCCCTGGGACTGTTTGGTCCGTTTAGTGGCATCCAGAGTCAAGTGTGGGCCATCTGTTTCTGCACTCCAGGTCTCCTCCTTAAAGATGTCTTCCCTGCTGTCTGGGCGGATTCCAGCAGGCTGGTCTGGATGCACGGCTTTAAGTCATTAGATTTACCACATTGCTCACAGACACCCTCCCCCCACCGCCCAACTCATTTATTCTTGTAAAGATGCAGAGAGGACAGAATCCCAAAGGTACAAGAAGGCACTGACCGGGCAGTCTCCTGGTGGCCTTGGGGTTGCTACCCTCTCCAGCCACCGTAGAGTTTTGAAATCAGTTGAACATTCAAAGGCTAACTCCTTTCTGGTTTATTGTAACCTGATCTTATTCCTTCTATTCACCTGAATTCTCTCTGAGAGTCTCCATGCAACACCTCATATCCCACTAAAGTCTCCAAGACCCTCCGTGCCTGGCCATGATGCTCAGGCTGCCTTCCCAGTCCAATGGCTGGCTGGTACAGGCTGCTCACAAATGTTCTCTAAAAACTGCCTCCCGCCTGCCCCGTCATCCACCCAGAGTGTGTGCTTGTCCCTCAGCCACTGTGGAGAGCACAAAGAATGTAGGAGCAGAGCGAACCCCTCCCCCCCATTCCCCTGCTCACTGCTACGGGGGTGAGGCAGGCAGGCTCAGGAGATTTTGTCAGACACCCTCTCAGAGATAGGGATCTACTAACAGCTATTTCCTTGGGTCCAAAATGCCCCCAGAGCAACAGCTCTTCTCTTAGCAACCACTGTTGTCCCTAGAAACGTGCTGCTGGGGGCTGTGGCCATCCGTCTTCACCTAATACCTCCCTCTGGTATGCCTTTAAGCAGCTTTCCCCACATGCTGTCAGGCTGCATCAGAGCAATGGCTGCCTTGTCAAACCTGAGCTGCCTTCATTCCTGGTTGCTATTACTGCGATAATTACCTCCATCACCATCATCACTAACACCACCACCGTCATCATCATCATAATCATTTTATTATTGTTGTAGTACTGGGGATGGAACCCGGGGCCCTGCACCTGTTAAACAAGAGCTATATCTTCTATATCCTAGCAGACTCTTTTTCATTTTTGACTTTGAGATAAGGCCTCACTCACTAAGTTACCTTCGTTACCCTTGCCCTCACTCTAGAGTCCAGGCCAGTCTTGAACTTGCAATCCTCTTGCCTAAGTCTCTTGAGTAGCTGGGATGACAGGCCTGCCTGACCCATCAGGCTCGGCTCATCCTTGGTTCTCCCTTTGCTAAAGCCTTCCCATATCCTCTGACAATGGCTGAGCTGCCTAGCTGGGGATGAGCTGTGTGTGAATCAGGACCCCGAGGGGCCTTGCTTCTTCTCCCAGTGAGCTCTGACATCTCAGTCCAAAGGAGTGGAAACACGTCTAGTGGGATGATGTTGTACAGCCAGGGTGACGTCACTCTACAGCACCCTTCGTTCCCTCATTGGGCAAAGTTGAGCCATTCCCAATAAGGGCACTGAGTGTCAGGTTCAAGACCCCAGGTATGGCCGGACAAGTGGACTGCTACAGGGACCTGACTAGCTCTTCAACATAGAGTCAACGTGAGTTGAGGACCTGTCCACAGCAGCCTGCCCAGCTGTCTCCTGAGTCAGGTCACATCTGCTGCTGTGCATTTACAGCCCTTGGTGGGCTGACCGTGGCATCACGGTCACATGGGTACAGTGGACCAGTCTGACGTCTTGTGCAGTAGAGCTGATCAGACCTCTCCAGCGGCCGTGAAGGCCCGATGGCAGACAGAGCACAGCTCTAGGAGCATTTGGCAGGCTACTGACCATCGGGTGTGAGCCAGCTGCTTGCTCCTTGCAAATCACAAGGTCACAGCTGCACACCGGCTGCTGAGGGCTGTGGCCACTCTCTCTAGTAAACAAACTTCATCGGGGCAGAGGCTGCTGTTGTCTTGAGTCTAGGATTATCCTTTCCCCTCTCTGAAATCTTTAGCATCCTCACACTGGGAAGATAGATGGGGAGTGGCAGACAGCGGTCCAGCTTCTCCATGATGCATCTGTCTGTCCTTGTGCTCGCCCCAGGCTGCAGGACCTCCTTTGCTCTACTCTCCAGGCACAAGAAGGATGGTCCACATCCTATGTGCTACCTTCAACCCCTTCTCTGTAGAATGGGAAAAGTTGCTGCCTCAGTCCTAGGGTGCCCATGGATACCTAATGACACAGTCCCATGAAATCTTGCTAGCTGACTGCTTGTCAGATTAACACACCACTGACCATAATATCATCCATGTGGTGGTACAGTGTGGAGTCTTGTGCAGTGGGGCTGGTCACTGGCCTCTGCCTGCAGAGAGCTTGCCTGGCATGTGAGATGCTCTAGATACCCGCCCCCCCAACCCCCATAGCACACAAAGAATACTCAAGGCTCAGGGAGCATCTCAGAAGAGACGGAACAAAAATTGTGTGTGTGTGTGTGTGTGTGTGTGTGTGTGTGTGTGTGAGAGAGAGAGAGAGAGAGAGAGAGAGAGAGAGAGAGAGAGAGAGAGAGGGAATACACTAGGATGCCTGCTGTTAGCACCTTATAGCTGTAATGAGAATGCTGTAACCATGAAATCTCAACCATGTGGATACCTAAACAAGACCTGCACAATAACACCACCAGTTGACATACCAGGTGGGTAGGGACATTTCACAAGGCCCCATTCCTAGATGAAGAGCTATAGGCAACCAATTGTGGTAAGTGAGGGCAAATCAGTTATATGTAGAAAACCCTTGAGAGGCTATCTAATCCCACATGGCCAGCCCTAAACACACATACAAATGAGCAACACTGAATGTGTTCAATAGGTTGTGTGTGTGTAGAACAATTATCATTATAGAAAAAGAGGTTAGGACAGGGAGTGAGGGACAGGAGGAGTTGGAGGGGGAACAGGGAGGGCGGAAATGATGTAAACACAGTCAGTATTCATATATGAAATTCTCAAAAAATTAAATAATAAAAAAAAAGAAATTCACTGTGCAGAGTGTGGTAAATGTCTAACTCTTCCCTTGAAAGGAGGATATGTTTCTGCCCCTCCCATGACCTTGGCACACATACATGTTCCTGACCTCAAGCATGTGTGCATAGTACTCACAGGTCTGTCTGGAATGTGGAAGAAACACAGGCCACACTAATGGTTCATTCTCACTGTTGACCTGATGGATTTGCAAAAACCTGGGAGACACACCCCTGAGCATGCCTAAGAGGACATTTCCAGAGAGGTGTGACTGAGGAGAGAAGATCCACCTGAATGTGGGATGAAACACCCCATAAGCTGGGTTATTTATTTATTTATTTATTTTATTTTTATAATTTTCCTTCCTTCTTTCTAATTTTTCCCCCTTCCCTTTCTCCCTCTTGCTCCAGCTGGCCCATAGGTTCTTTATTTGTTTCTCATTGTGGATGGTTGTGAGCCACCATGTGGTTGCTGGGATTTGAACTCATGACCTCCGGAAGAGCAGCTGGTGCTCTTAACCACTGAGCCATCTCACCCTGGGTTTTTTTTTTTAAATTTATTTCATTTTTATTTTATATGTGTGAATGTGTTGCCTGTATGTATGTATGTATGTATGTATGTATGTATGTATGTATGTGCGCTGCATGTGTACCCACATGCCTTCTTCCTTCTGATGAATAAATCTACTTTTCTGACTGAGGCCCATCTGAGCTCCCAGGTGACAGATCTGAGGCTGGGCACAGCTTGCTCCTTTGATCACTTGCTTGTGCTGAGGGGCTGGCACCCTCTCTCAGCCTGCTGCCCATCTGTCTTTCCACCTCGTAGCTCCCTAACCCTAACCTCAATGCTGAGGCTTGCCAGGCAAGCCGGCATACCATCATGCACCTGGGCTGCAACTCTGTGTGGCACGCCCCACTCTAGAATACAGAGCTGGTGGGGGGCTCTGACCCTTTTCTTCTAATCTGGTCCTCCTTCCTCTGACTCCTGGCCAGAGGGGCAATGTAACCACTCCAGGTCCACCATCTGTGAGAACCAGCGCTTGCCGGATGCGGGTTTATGTGGTAACAGGTGTTTTCAGAAGCATGTCAGCCCCACAAGGCACAGCTCCCATCCTGTGTGAGCTCCATGTACTTCCGGTTGCTGCCAGGTAGGGCTGCTCTGTTAGATCATGCTGGTTGTTCACGGTGCAAATTTGCACTCTGTGTGTGTGTGTGTGTGTGTGTGTGTGTGTGTGTGTGTGTGTGTGTGTGTATACATATAGTCTTGGGCTGTTGGCTATATATGGGGCCCTAGCCCTGACATGGTTTCTGCGAGGACAGACATGGAGCTATGTTGGACCAGCAGAGATGAGGACAGTCCCATCCAAGGGGCCAGGCTACCAGCTTGACAGATGGGAAGGCTTCGGGCTGGAACTGAATGCTCCAGATGAGAATACTAACTAAGGTCACCATTCCTGGGATTGAACCAGGAGACATCCAAGTCCTTCCTGTCTCCCTTTCCACATTGAACTGACCTAAGAGAAGGCAGGCGCTGGGGAAGGGTATAGGGGTATGGTTGTGTGTCGGGGTGGGTGTGGGGCTAGCAGTAAGGGGAGGTACTCACAACAAAGGGAGCCTCCCATAAGACACTCAGCTGTCCTCTATTGCCTGCCATTCCTCCCCCCTCTCTCCATCCATTCATCATCTGTCTGCCCATCCCTCCCTGCTTCCATCTCCCATCTACCTATCCTTCTGTCTGTGGTCCATCTCATGTCTGTTAGTTGACTTTGAGGTTGAATCTATCCACATGCAGTATGTGGCCCTGTCTTTGAGGGAAGCACTCTTGAGTAAGGTGAAGAGCCAGGGAACCCAAGCTAGGCTACAGTTAGGTTTTGGAGAATCTTAAGCTGTTTGGGGAGTGTGGCAAGCACAAGCAGACAGCTAGGCTCAGCTAAACCATGAGAGGACATGAGGACTGACCAGGGCTGCAAGGATGTGGGTAGACCAGAATAGAAATAGCTCATGCTCTGCAGGTGTCCACATGACCACTGGGTCACACAAATGCCTCTAGTACCAGGCTCAGGCCACTAGTAGGGCCTGTCCTGATTGCCCTACCAGTGATCCCAGTCCAAACCCCTCATCCAGCCAAGCCCACTGCCTGCTGGAGGTACCGGTCCTGAGGCCTTCTCCCAGGCTCTGCCTAATACGGGTCAAGCCTCACCTGAATGTTGGAAATGTCTGTAAAGGCAGGCTGGGATTGTTATTATTTGCTTTATTAAAGTTCAAGTGTGTTGGACTGAGGAGAAGGCTTTGGTCTAAAATAAACTTGAGTTGCATCAGCCTGTGGACTGGCTCTGGAGGCTGGAGGTTGGCTCTGCAGCAGCTGAGGGGCAGCTGCATAGTCCAGGGGTTGTCACCAGAGGGTCAAGAGCTGTTCTCAGGAGCTGAGTCACCCTGTCCTGAGAACCTACTGAGGGCCAGCTGGTGCCTTTTATGGTGGGGATGGCCCAGGTCACAGCATGCGTACAGGCATGGCATGGGCTGGGCCCCTAGGGACTCTGGAGCATATAGCTGGAAGGACAGTAACTCATGGGGCTGGATGACTGGGGTAGACCTGGCTCAACCCCTTTCCCTTTCTTGGAGCTCCAAAGGACCAGGATTCTAGGATCATGGTTTAAAAATGCTTGCATCTAGGAGTTACTGAAGGAGGAGCTGCCAGGGGCCCAATAGACATCATTCCTTGGATTCCCCAAGCTTGGAGCCATCTTGATGTTTGCACAGAGATGCTCTAAGTCTCTAAGTGTCTGTGTGATTCAGAGACAGGAGGGGGTAATTCAGCTCCTAGGACAATTCTTGACCTGGTGGTGACAGCCCCTGGGCTATGCAGCTGCCCCTCTTGGGGAGTTACAGCATAGACCAGCCTTCCCACCAACACACTCTCTCTCTCTCTCTCTCTCTGTCTCTCTCTCTCTCTCTCTCTGTGTGTGTGTGTAGGCAGAGATCTTGTTGGTGCTGTCCCTTGGAAGTAGTTTTGAAACAGTCTCTCACTGGCTTGAAACTTACCAACTAGACTAGACTGGCTGACTAGTGATCCCCAGGGATCCACCCCCAGGGATCCACCTGTCTCTGCCTTTGTTGCCCTGGGGTTACAAGCCTGCAGCACCATGCCATGCTTTATATGTGGGTACCTAAGACTGGACTCAGGTTCTCATGCTTACAAAGCATCATCATCTTGACTGGCACCATCTTAGCTTTCTAGATGCCCTGTAGTGAAATACCTTCTATGTGGGCTTCATGCTGGGAGGGCAGGTGAGAGACTTCCACTTGCCAGACTGTTTCTACAGCTGGACACCGCAGAGAACAGGGCCACCCCATGCACTCCACCATCTGACTTGGGCCTAGAAAACTTGGGGCAGGAGCCCAATAGTAAGCCAATGGTGGGGTGGGCTGGGGATGAGGGAGTTTCTTTCTTGGAGCTGTGGTCTGAAGGTGTCCAGACAGGTGTCACTTCTGGATTCTGAGGGCCTGCCATGGGCATGATTCCAACTGGAATCCACATAGAGTGCCCCCTGGGAGTGAACAACACCTTCTTAGGTTTGTCTTCATGCCTTCTGTTGACAGGAAATAGAGAGCTCCTGCCAGCTACACTATGATATGGAGCCCTTGTCTCAGCGCTGCCACAGAGGAGAGACCTCAGTTGACCTTGGAAACAAAAGTCACCAGGGCTGTCCTCCCTGAGCACCTGTCGGAGTTTCTGTCTGAAAGTCTCTGGACCAACCCAGAACCCAACAGTGATGTCTCAGCCCCAGGAGCCAGGGCTCTGTGCCAGCCTGGCTGGTTTGAAGGCTTGTGTCTGTATGATAGAGGAAAGGCTAATGCCCAGTGTGAGAGCCAGCCAGGCAGAGGCTAGTAGGTTCCGGAGGAATGGGAGCACATGGCTGCACCTCGTATCAGATTCCCTCATCAGCATCACACAGCTGGCCTCTTCCTGAGAAAGGACAGAATCAGCTCTGGAAACCACTGACTATGCATCTCTGTGCTTGTAATCTGGCCATCAATATCACCCCATGGTATTTCATATTTACAACATGGCCTAGGTCTCTGGCCAGGCCTACAGCAATGGCTCCCTTGGCACTTCAGTCTCTGCTCATACGGACGCTTGGATGTACTGAGGTGAGTCCTCATGCATGTAGGTGAGCCAAGCTGCCGGATGTGCCCTCCTGGCAGTGACTGCTTCAGATACCAGGACAGAGCTGAGGGTTCCGGCCTCTTGGCTTCAGCTTCTTCCCCAGAGCAGGTAAGTGATGATGTCAACCCTCCCAGAGAGCTGGGATAATGAAACAGGGGAACCCAGGACCCCTGGGCATGGTGCCTACTATGCTATTGAATTTGTTCATACCAAGTCTGTGTCCACAAGAGCTACTGGTTCCCCCCACAGGTGATACCAGCTGAGTCTGCACAATCCAGGCCTGCTCTGATACCCACTGCAGGGTTCCCAAAACCCTTTCAGGCAAAGGCCTTGGGCCTACAGGCTCTCACAGCCCCCATTTCAGCTTGCAAATCCCCCACTATCCTTCTTCACAAGACTTGAAACGGCACTCCCCATGTGATGAGCAGGAATGGCACCTGGCAATGCCCATGACAAAGCCCAGGGCTTCCATGTCCCCTCTTGGAATGCCACCAACCTGGAAGCTTCCCTGGTCCTACTTCAGAGTTCGTGCTATGGCTGTGAAGGTTGTCTAGGTCCAAATGGAGACTCCCTTGGATCAAACCCCAGCAGCAAGGTAAATCCGTGAGGGCCCAGGGAGTCCTAACTTTTTGTTCCTGGTGCCCAGAGCTATTGCAACCCCCTAGAGCTACAGACTTGCACACTTCAGTGAATAGTGTGTTCAGCAGCTGTGTACCCCATCTTGGGCAGATGGAGTTTTACAGATTCTTGACACCAAAGGTTATTGTTTTGAAATAACTGTGTATCCTTCCTTACTTTCTATGAGTCTCTGCCTCCCTGTCCACATCTGTAGTTCACTGCATCTTTGAGGTTCTATGGTGGGACTTAGCTTCTAATTAAAGAAGTCTCTGCTGTCATTTAGGCTGATCTGGATATCCCTGGCTAAATCCTAGGCTGGTCACAATTGGTGACATCTCTAGGTAGCTGAGTAGGGGTGTGTAGGAGATGCCAACATTTTGATTTTCTGGCAATAGCCCCTGAAGCTATGGAACGCCTTCCCCTAAAATATTAGCAGTCTAAATAGGAAAATACCTATGGTGTTGGTTCCATGCCCGGGAACAGAGACAAACATGAATCTTATTCTTGGTCACAGCAACATAGTCTCCCACCCAGGTGCCCAGCCTTATTCTGTAGGCTTTCTTTATGGCCCAGACCCTGGGGCTGGAAAGAAAACTTAGTAGTGAAGAAAGCGCACTGTTCTTCTGAGGATCTGAGTTCGCTTCCCAGGATCTACATCAAGTGGTTCACAACCACTTCTAACTCCAGCTTTTGGGGACCTGATGCCTCTGGCCTCCATTTACATGGACACGAACACCCACACATGCATTCACACACACACAAACACACACATACACTACCACTACTATTGAGATAAAATATAATTAAATAGATATTACAAAAAAAGAATTAGACCCTTTTGCTGTCCCCCTCCCTCCTACTCTGTGAAGTCCTGGATAAGCCCCCATCTGCCAGCTGGGCTAAGTCAGGCCCTTGGAGGTCCCAGGAAGTGTGCTCTGCTGGTCTACGCAGCAGTTGGATAGCCTAGGCTTACTCCAAGTCTGGTCCATAGTTCACTGCTGCCCCCAAGGTTCTGCCAACTCTGGAATGTTCTGGGCACAAACTTGTATATCTACTCCTGTGCTTGACCAGGTAGAACGGAGAGTATTTGCCCACACACCTGAGGTCTCTCACAGGCACAGTTAATTGTTCTCGTCACCAAGAATAGAGCAGTATGGGTGTGAGGGGGGGCTTATCTGCTCACAGCTTTGAAGGCATCAGTCAATGCACGTGGCCTGTGGAGCTGAGGGACTTCTGAGCTTAAGATGTTGGAAGCTTAGCTGTGTGGTATCTTGTCCTGAGGGGACTCTTCCCTTAATTCCAGGTATAGCAGGCCTCTCCTTAACGATGCTAATATTCTTAACGATTAACAATCTATCTCTTCCAACATAAGCCTTGGCTGTGACATCAAGCTTGTAGTTCTTCTTTCTCTTTACACCATATTTTGTGTTTCTTTTTGCCCAATCTGTTTTTTTCCCTCACCATAGACCTGCATAAGTGTTAACAGTAACAACCATACTATGCATTCAATGTCACATTATTGTGAAGTTTCCTCTTCCAAAGAAATTAGTCCATCACTTAGAAGCTAGCCTCAAGCAAGTTCTCAGGGCAGGGGTGGAAAACAGTCACACAAACCTCACACAAATGGCTTCTAACCCAGCCTCTTCCTGCCTGAGAGCACGGTCTGTTTTTCCCTCATGGCTGCCACCTTATAGAATGATGTCTCCTACTTATGTGTATGCTTGCCAGATGCTTGGGGTACCCCTTTCTTACTCCTGGGACTGCTCTGCCTAGATTGGGGGGGACTTTGTTTCAGAGACTGTCCCTTCTTGTTCCCCTTTCCCCTCCCGGCTCTCAGGTGGCATCTCTGGTGGGAGCATCTGGGACTCTGTAGAGGCTGGCTGGCAGCCTGTGCTCTGCCAGGATCTGCACATCTGCCTGCTGTCCCCAGATGTTCAAGAACAGAGATTGAGACACAGTTCCCTCCATCCCTAGGGTCAAGCCTGGTCTCTGAGGCAGCTGGCAGGTGCCTGGGTTGCACCCTCACTTTAGGGTCACAGCGTCCTGTGGTGCTTGAAAAGTGTCTCCCAGATGATTGTAGCTGAAGCTCAGCTACTTGAAAGGTGAAGGTTGGGAGATTGCCAAGTTCAAGGTCATCTCAAACAAAACACACCAAACAAAAGGAAACACTCAAAACAACGACCTCAGAAATGGGCAATCGTGAGCCTTGAACCCCTGAAGGTTCATTGTTGATGCAATGGAATTAAGTCAAGGTAAGTCAGGGAAGACAACCTCACTAATCTCATTCCTGGTGACCATAAGACTTCAGACGAGGCTAAAGCTCAGGATATAATACCTGTCTGTGCCAGGCTCTCCATCTTATGGATAACAAGCTACTGCTTGTGAATCTCGACTCAAGTATGGACTCTGTAGATGACGGTATCTTGCTACAATCTCAGGAGGCTGGATGTGCCTGGTATACTCTCACTCAGTTGCACAGTAACATTTGTCCCCTTGTGGATGTCCCCTAGGAATGGGGCTATGGGCTGCAGATGCAGCTCAATGGTAGAACACTTGCCTAGTATACACAAGGCCCACTGTGGGAGATGGATGCTGCTGATTCTCCTCTCCAAGGAGGTGGGACATCAGCTATTACAGGTGGCCTCAATGACTTTTGGCAAAATGATCTTTGCTTTCTGCTGTGCTCTGGCTATCAAGGCAGCATGGTGAGGCAGGCAGGAGCTGTTGCTCCCCACTCAGGATCTGAAGGCTGAATAGGATGTGACCTGCCAATGCTAGTGGCCAGAGAGTCTTGGTATCCTTGTCCCTGAGCCGGGGCTCCTTTATTGGGAATCCTCAGGGAAAGAGGGAGCACTTCCACTTTGGAGGCCTTTCTGGAATTCCCCAGGAAGCTGTGCCTCTGGGTGGTGGCAGTTGGCCAGTAAGAGTCAACACCAGCATGTGAAGGCCATGGAATCTGGAGCCTGTATGTTACTGTCAGTATGTGACGGCTCATCTTTGACTGCAAGTTGACTCAGCCTAGAATTGCCTTAGAGCAGCGGTTCTCAACCTGTGGTTTGTGATCCCTAATTGGGGGGGGTGGTGGTGTCAAGTGTCCCTTTCACAGGGGTCGCATATCAGATATTTTGCACATCAGATATTTGCATAACAGCACAATTATAGTTATAAAGTAGCAATGAAAATAATTTTATGGCTGGGGGTCACCAATACATGAGAGACTTTATTGCAGCCTTAGGAAGGTTGAGAACCACTGATTTAGAGAGCCTTGAGGGATTGTCTAGATCAATAGGGATTCTCCTGATTGTCTATCGATTTGGGAAGACCCAGTCACTGTGGACAGCACCATTTCTTAGGCAGGGCCCTGAGGAAGGAGGAGAAGGCAAGCCAGCAAGCCAGCCTGCATTGATTTCTCTGTTCTTCACTACAGATGTGCTGTGACCCGCTGCTTTACCCTCCTGCCGCCGTGACTTCTCTGCTGTGACAGACTGTAACCAGGGGATGTGAGCCAGATAAGCCCTTTCTCCTCAAAGTTGCTTTTGTCAGATTTTTTTTTTAATCACAGAAATAGAAATGAAGCTAGAACACATGACAAAGGCCTCTTCAGGCTCCCCACCTCTGGGGCAGCTGACGAGACATAGAGAACTGACCCTCTTCATTCAAACAGCTCTGGCACAAACATCAACCAGCATTGGAGGGGTGTTTAGGAGACATGTTCCTCAAGACTGACCTGATAATGGGCCCAGATATCATTAAATCACATTGCAAACAGCCCTGGGGATGAAGACACGGGAAGGCTTCTGTCACCGGCTCTCATGCCTATCCTTAGCTTGGGTCCTTGGGCAAAGGTTCCTCTTGCTTGGGGGTGGGCAGTCTGGCCTGGGTCCCCAAATCTCCTTTTACTTAGCCTGCCAGGCTTGCAGGGCTCTGGGGCAATGCAACAGACATAGACACTGAGGGCTTTAGTTCACTCATGGTCCACAGCCCATGGGGGCTGTGACTAGCTGGTCCCTCACTTACAGCTGTGGTGAACAGACTAGTGCTTGTCTGGAGCTCCGGTAGCACTGAGCTTCAAGCATGGACCTAGGAACCCAGGTGAGTCTGTCTGGAGCAGATGGGGGTGGGGCTCAAATGACCCCAAGGGACGGTCCCCTCACCAAACCTGTGCTCAAACCTGTGCTGTTCACCTTCCCATCTCTCAATCCTTCTTCTTTGAAGAGGGTGGGTGAGCCAACAATTTCAGACTTCCTGGTGACCAAACTAGCAAGACTGCACAGAGGGCTTCTGGGAGGAGGTAGCAAGCTGAAGGAGGAGGGGATAGATTGCTTTCCAGGGCACAGCCATCAGAACCACAAGCTGACACTAAAAAGCAAGCAGCAGCTGGCCTTTCCTGAGGCAGGGGCATGACAGAGCACAGGCTTCTCGAATGTAGGCCAAACTCTGGAGGCACCCTCCCAAATAGCTCACACAACCTGAGATAGCACCAGACTTCTATATCCTCTTTTGCAGGAAGTTCAGACTGGGGCTAAACATCCAGCCCAGGGAGATTTATGACTCCATTTGGCATCTCCGTGTTCCACCTTATCACAAACCACTTATTGAGTGCTCCAGCTCAGACAACAGCAAAAAATTAATCCTCTCTCTAAGGAATGAGACGCCTCATTTCCGAGGCTCTGATCTATGGGCTTTCATCTTTGAAGGCCATTTGTCACCTCCCACCCACACCTGCACAGTGAAGGCTGGCTAGAGACAAGCCACCCGCTACCTAAGGCAGCCACCAGGACTCACTTGTTAGTTAGACTCACAGCTTGTGGCCTGGGTATGGGGCTACAGGTCAGAAACCCCAGTCTGGAGGGCTAAGGCAGTAGCATGAATCTAGCCTGCACTATATAGCAAGGCCCTGCCTAAGAAATCAAGCAAACATGGCTGGAGAGAGAGAGAGAGAGAGAGAGAGAGAGAGAGAGAGAGAGAGAGAGAGAGAGAGAGAGAGAGCTCAGCAGTTAAGAACTTGCTCTTGCAGGGGACCAAGGTTTATTTCTAGCAGCCACCTTAGCCAGTTCTGAGGGATCCAACACCCCTTTTGACCTTCAAGGGCACTGCACATATAGATAATCAGGCACACATATAGACAAGCAGGTGCACATGTAGTCAAGGAGGCACATACACATTCAGAAATAAATAAAAAATCAAAAAAGCAAGCAAGCAAACTTAACAAAAGTCTGTGGCCCAGAGATGTTCTTACACAGCTTTCTAGAACATTCTTGAGTCATCTGTCTTTTGTGTCCTTTGTTTGTGATCTCCCCATGTGCCTCTAAGTGAGAACTTGGAAGTTGGATCCCAATCACAGTTCATTTTAACTAGGACTGTTTTTTTTGGGGGGGGGAGGTACATTTTGGATTTGTGCACAAATTGCTAAAGAAGAGTCAAGTCTCCTCCCACTCCAAGGAGTCTTATTCTGCTAATGTCTTTCCCTAATGTGGGGCACACGTGGCTTTTAAGAAACTATCAAGGAAAAAAAGGTGGCATGCAGTGTGGTTCCAGCTCTGTGGCACTCAGAGAAGACAAAATGGTGGAGACATGTAGGGGTCAGTGGTGGTGGGTGAAGCCGAGGACACATGGCCAGAGTGACCTGTTGCTTGCATCTGGCTTTGGGCAATTCTGAACAGAGCTGCTGGATGTATCCAGACATCTTGGTCTTATTTTTCCAACCTGTATCTTGACATCACTGTTGTGACATCACTGTGGCTCTGGTGGCTTCTGTGCTCCATGTGCTCACTGCACAGCAGGTGCTGCATGGAAGGGTTCCCTTGCTCATGGACATGCGCATCAGCTTCAGAGTGCAGCCTAGAAGCTTGCCCTATTCTAGGTGCCCAAGTCCAAGCCATCACCTGGCCCCAGGAGGATACATATTAGGCAAAAAGAAAGTAAGCAAACATAACATACAGTGAGTTCCCAAGGAGAGCGCAAACCCAGGCTTCCCACCCAGTAGTCTAAAAGGAGGACTAAAATGACAGAGTTTCCCCAAGGAACCTTCTTTCTTTTTAAAAAAAAAAAAAGATTAACACCCCCATTTCTTTGTGTGTATGCTTGTGGGTGTAGTACCTGCAGGGGCCAGGAGAGGGCGTCTAGCCCCGCCCCCCCCCCCCCCCCCCCCAGAGGAACTAGAGGAACTGGTAGCTGTGAGCCACCTGAGGTGGATACTGTGACTTCAGGTCCTCTACAAGAGAAACGAGCAATCTCATTGGCTGAGCTATTTCTCCAACTCCTTACCTTCCATCCATTGTAGAAGTTTTCAGAATCATGCTTAGGAGAAGCAGTGAGAGAAAGAGCTCTGATGAGATAGGAAGCCCTGTAACATCCCATGGCCAGCTCTGCTGCTGAAGCTGAGAGCTGAGTGTGGGCTGGTAGCCTGGGGAGGCTGGCAGGGCCATGGCCGGAGAGAGGCAGTGAAGTATGGCAGGAAGGGATAGGGGAGGGGGACCTGGCTCTTGCACCATTGCTATACTCCCGGGAGTCCTCCTATTGGGAAGGACAAGTCAAAATCCCCTGGGGCCTGGTCCTCTTCCAGGAGGAGGCTGCAGTGTTCTCAGTCCCTGGGTGGCTCTCTGGTGCCCCCATGGCTAGGCTCTGTGCTGCCATAGTTCCTAGCTGGGGTCTGAGTCACTGCTGCTGTTTGGACACGCTCCCCTTTAAAAGGACAGCCTTTGGCAGACGTATTAAGCAGCAGTTGAGCATAAATGCCACCAGGAGCTCCGCTCATCCATCTTTTCAGCACACAAATGCCACCAGGAGCTGGGGGAGGAGGGGAAAGTGTAGAAGGGGCCCTAGGCCCACTCTCCCCAGCTGGCACATGGCAAGGTTCCAGTTCACCCAGGAGGCCTGGCTCTCCTGAGCATTCTGAAAGAGATACTTCTGACTCACCCAGGTGCCCAGGCAGCAGGCTTACTGGGACTCACTCATCACCTGCCCTTCAGGAAGGCGGTGCCCTCAGGCAGCACCTACCCATGTGGAAGTAGCAGGCTGGGGGCTCATCAACTTGGTAACACATGATGGTAGTAACATCTGTAGGGTGCTCAAAGGGAAGGAGGAGCCAGCTTCCTCCTAGGCTCAAACCAGCCTGCCTGGGTTCAAATTCTAAGTTTGCTACACCTCATCTGGGCAATCTTAGACAAGAGTTACTTTCTCCACGCCAGTCCCTGCATGTGTCACATAGGGACAAGAGCCATGTCACTGCCACCACCAAAAGCTAAGTGTCTGAAGCTATGCCTGGGACTCAGCATACACCTGGGCCCTGCCTCTTCACAGCCTAAGGTTCTGCACAGCTATGGTCTATGCTCAGTACCATGTAACCCCGCAAAACAGGGGCTGTGTACTGCTATCCCTTATGGGTGGTACACAGGGGGTGACCAATGAGCTTTGGGGGTGACCCAGGCTCAGTTCGTGCCAGGGAAGCAGGCGGCACAGTGGGGATGGAGGCCGATGCCCAAGCTCTGTATCCAACACACAGCCCGACAGGTGAACATATGACACGATCTACTGCAAATGGGCCCTGAACTCAGGCAACACACCTGCCTCTTTAAAGGCTTTCATCTAACAGGCTGGTTTTAGAACAGTTTTAGGTATATAGAAAAATCTTGGAGGAAGTCCAGACCTCCAATGTGCCATGGTTTGAAAGTGAAATGTTGCCCACTGGCTCAGGTGTTTGGACACTTGGCCTCCACCTGGTGGTGCTGTTCTGGAAGGTTCTAGAACCTTTAGGAGGTGGAGCCTAGCTGGAGGATGTATGCAGCTTGGAGTGGGCCTTGAAGTTTTACACCCCACTTCTTGTCCAGTTTCTCCTTCCTGACTGTGGACACAACATGACTGCTCCTCCTGCTCCTGCCATCATGCTTTCCCTGTCATGATGGACTGTATCTCCCCCCCTCCCCGCTCCCCGCAAGCTGTGAGCCAGAATAAACCACCCTTCCCTTAAGTTGCTTTTGTTAGGTATGTTGCCATGGCAACAAGAAAAGAAACACACCAAGACATATCTCTTTCTCTCTTTTCAGTGTGCAAAGTAGCAGAGTAGAACACTCCCTTTCTACTGAAGCCCTTGATGTTAGACATCACCTTCCTGATGGTGGCATGGAACAGCTCTCCCCTGCAAGGGGCTCCCTGAAAATCTGATGACCTCTGGGAAGTCGGGGTAGCTCAGGGTTTGTACTCACGTGAGCAGAGGTAGAAGACATGGTCCCAGAGTGTATAGTGGTCAGAGGACATGGGCACTTGTGTTCCCGTAGTGATGGCCCTGCTGCCTTCTTCAGGGTATTGTGCCTCCATGACTTCCAACATGTAAGAAGGTGCCTGCGTCCAGCCTACCCACTCTGCACAAAGGGGTGAAGCTCACTTTGATAATAAGTAAGGGTTTCAAAGACAAATTCCCTTCTCTTTTCCCACCTTGGGGCTATGTGTAGAGTAAACCAAATATACAGTTCCATAGGCTCCAAGTAAACTGTAATTTAATATCAGAGCATTTCATGGCCACCAATAGAAATTTAAAGATATTTCTACAGTATCTCCAAAAAACGATAAGCAGGGATAAATCTGACAGAAGTTGCAAGATTTAGACATCAAATCCAAGAAGGCACAGCTGAGAGGAGTGGAAAGGTCCCAGGAATGAGAGCACCCCTGCCCTGCAAAGGTGCAGAAGGTGGTTCAAAACTGTCTCATTATAGTGTGGCCATCTCCAGGTAGATTACAGAGTGAATATGTTTCCAATCAAAGGTTAAAAAAAATAACAAGCTGATCATAAAATTCACATTGTACCAACTAGACACAGAGAGTGCTTGAAAGAACAGAGCTGATAGCAGCTGACAGACTACCCCAGCCCAGCCCAGGACCTGTTACAAAGATTTGGTGACCATGGGTGGGGAGGTGGGGAGGACCTTGAAGGATCTGGGGGAGGGGAAAACATGATCAAAATATATTATAGGGAAGTTTTTCTTTTCCATAAAATAAATCAAATTGAAACAAAAACAGAAGGCCAAAGTGGTGGGAAATATATAGTGACCAAGGCTGTCCTGGGAGATAGATGGATGGACAGACAGATGGAGGAATGTATGTACAGGGAATAAAGCAGAGAAGAGAAAGTCATCCTTGCACACAAGTGTGAGCAAGCCCTGACAAAGTGCACAGTGGGCTGACCAGCAGGATGACCCCACCCTCACTCCATTGCTACTAGTTTGCATTTTTTCTTGAGCACCAGCTTCCTGTTTCATCATTCCCCACTAAGACTCTTACTTGTTCATTTTTACACTTGTGTGTGGTGTGCTGGGTGTGTGTGTTTGTGTGGAGAACCCAAGGCTGATGTCAGTGTTTTCTTCTGCCCTTTCACAGATCCAGCCCCTTCACCAGTATAAAATGCCCTTTATAGGGGAGGGGATTTGTTTGTGCTCTCTATTCTGGAGTCTACTTTCATGATAATATAGATAATTTTCTTTGGAGTAATATCAATGTGGTATATAATTTCACCTTCTGAACATTGAGGACAAGTGTTTAACCTCAAAACCCTGGTTTTGAGTTGGGTATTTGTGTCATTTATATTTAGTGTAATAACTGATATGATTAGGTTTCTTTTTTCTTTTTTTGTGGGATGCTGAGGATCAAACCCAGGACAGTACACCTTGCTATGGAGTCAAGCTCCTCCCACCTGTTTGCTTTATCTTTTTCTTGTGTACAGTTTGTGTCCCCATCCTCTATTCTTATGCCTTTTGCTTTTTGAAAAGACTCTAGCTATATATCCAGGGTGGGATTCAATTCAGAAATCCTCCTGCTTCAGCCATTTGAGTGCTGGATACCAGGAATCCAGTTCACCAGGATTGAACCTTTTTACGATTCCATCTTGTTTCATCCATCAGCCTGTGAACTTCAGTGTTTTGTTATTTTAGCAGCTGTCATTCCTTTCCAACATCTGCACTGCCCTCTGCTTATGATTTCCTGATGTCCTACCATGTCACAGGGGATCTGTATGGGCACAGTTCTTCCTCCTTCAGTCTTCATTGCTGTGCAATCACCTTTCCACATCCTTGTCTTACCATCCTGGATACTGTGTATGATGTATATGCCTGGAACCCCAGCTCCCAGGAGGCTGAGGCAGGAGGATTGTAAATTTGAGGCTAGCTTGAGCTATACAGTGAGACTCTGCCTCAAAAAGGCCAAAATAAATAAGTGAATAAATAAATCTAGTTGCCATTTGAACAGATTTAAATTTTATATCCATTACGTTTTATTTGTATATATGTGTATTTAGTGTGTGTGTGTGTGTGTGTGTGTGTGTGTGTGTGTGTGTGTGTAAATGGATGTGGTTCTTTCTATTTACCTTAGGGGTCCCAGGGATTGAGGTCATGTCATTAGGCTGAGTGGAAGGTGCCTCACCCACTGAGCCATCCTGTCTGCTGTGAATAGATTTAAATAACTGGAAACTTTCCTGCAATTGTCCCTGCATGGGTCTCCATGTATAGGCGTTCCTTATTACTCAGGAGATATCCAATAGTGCGGTCTCCTGGGATGAATTGGCAAAGCTCTTGTGTTTGTGCCATGTCTCTTTATTTTACTCTCTTTTTATAAAATGTTATTTTCCTTCTGACAATGGAAAGCTGTCTCCCCATTGCCTCCTCCCTGTGTCCTTTCCAGCCATACATCCTCTCTTGGCCTGACTTCTCTTTTGTATATAAAATGCTCTTTAGAAAAATTACTTTTAGTTAGTGTTTATGTGTGTGCCTGTGTGTGGTTTTGTGCCCTTCAGTGCCTGCAGAGGCCAGATGAGGGCATCAGATCTCCAAGAGATGGGGTTCTGGGTGGCTGTGAGCCACTGGGCAAATGGTAGTGTGGGTTCTGGGAACTGAACTCATGAACTGCAAGAGGAGCACACACTTGGCTGCTGAGCCCCCTCAGCACCTCAAGGTACTTTTTGATCTGGAGCAATTAGAAAGCTGAGTGTTCCTGTGTTTCTGTAGTTTTCCTTCTCTTAAACATGTCCTGAGTTTGGGGTTCACAGGTTGCTTGAATCTGTGAATTCACAGTTTACTTCAAGTTGGGAAATTTCACATAATTATTTCTTCAACTCTGTGTTCTGACTTCCACAAACCAGTTCCTCTCTCAAGACTCTGCTGGCATCTGTCAGACTGCCAGGGTCCCAAGGCTCAGGGGAGCATTCTTCAAAGGGGGAGGGCTTGGGGGGAGGGTACAGCAAGTCTTCTTCTGCTTCATTTGAGATGGCTTCTCCCACACAGCTGCCTTGCCACATTCACCACTTTTCTTCCACAATGCCCCATCCTCTAGTAAGCCTGTCTTGGGCATTTATTTATTTTTATTGAATGTGTATGACTTTTTGCCTGCATGTGCCTAGGTATACCACATGTGTGTGCAGTAGCCATAGAGGCTAGCAGAGGGCATTGGATCCCCTGGAACTGGAGTTCCAGAGGGTTGTGAGCCAGCGTGCAGGTGCTGGAAGCTGAATGCAGTCCTTTGGAAGAGCCATGGAAGAGCCGGTGCCTGTGCCTGCTGAGGTATTTCTCCAGTGCCCAATCTTGGGTACTCAAGATTACCACAGACAGTACAGTTTCCCTCTCTGGAATTCTGATTTGGGTAAAAAACTAAATTTCAATTATGGCAAAACACACAAAACATTTCAAGATATACATTTCTCTGAATTTTCAGGGTTTTTTTTTTTAAAGTATCTAGACAACCTTTTCTTGTTTTCTTTTCCTTCCTTAAGACAAGGTCTCGCTATATATATCAGGCTAGCCTAGAACTCCCTATGTAGTATGTAGACTAGGCTGGCCTGGAACTCGCAGAGATTCATCTGTCTCTGACTCCTTTATTATAAGATATGGTTCTTAAGTTCTAAGACACTCCTTTGTTCTAAGGCATGGCATATCATATTGGTCAGCTTCTTCCTTTTTATAGTCTAGGCTGTCCTTAAACTTTCTATGTAGCTGAGGATGGCCTTGAACTTCATGCTGGAATTATAGGTACGCTCACCATGCAGTTTATGCTGTGATACGCATTAGATTTGGGGCTTCATCTGTTAGGCAAGCTTGAGCCCTCTTTTCACTTTTTTACAAAACTTTTTATTTTGAGACAGGGTCTCTCTAAGCTGCCTAGGCTGGTCTTGAACTTGAAAAGCCCTTGCTATAGCTCCACCAGTACTTGGGGTTATAGGACTGTAGCACCAGGGCTGGCTTTACTTAACTCTTTGGCCATGTGGAATATAGTTACAATGAATATTTCAAAGCCTCTGTCTACAATTCTGACATCTGTGTAGATTGCAGTTGGTTGTGGTTAACTGAGCCTTTTCCTCTCATGGTTCATGTCTCCTTGCTTGTGGTTAACTGAGACTCCTTCTCTCATGGGTCATGCCTCCTTGCTTGTGGTTAACTGAGCCTTTTTCTCTCACAGGTCACGTCTCCTTGCCTCATTCACCTGAGCTGGGACTCCTAAGAAAGTGTGAGACATTGTGGATTTTGTCTTGCTGGCAGCTGACAATTTCTATCTTCTTATAAATGTTCTTGAGATTCTCCTGAGTGCTTTATTTAAAAATGTGTTAGGTGGGATCAAACTCTCCTTCAGTCACAGGCTGACCCTCCTTCATGGTTGAGGCCTTCTAAGAACTCCACAAGCTTTGCGTAGTCTGAGGTCTGGTGGAGACGGTGGCATACCGTAGCTCAGTGACATACCACTTGGTAGCACACAGCTTGGTACTGTGTGGGTAAAGTCTGTCTCTCATCTTTGGGGTGACACTCTATCCAGCTTCTAGAAGCCTCTTCTTCCCCACGTTCTGATCACTCAGTTGACCCTTGGGAGGTCTGCAGTTATTCAGGGCCCCTTTGGGTGACATGTTCCCCCTGGTTCTCCTCACACACTTGAGCTTCCTTGGTCTCTCCAGACCCTCAGTCCCTGTTCTGTAGCTTGGTTCCTTCCCATGTATGGGACCCCTCCCCACATGCTACTGCAGCAAGCTGCAAATGCACAGAACACATGCTGGCTTCCTGTATCTCATCCCTCAAGGACTGCTGTCCTGTGTCACCTGACAGCCTATCTGAGATTCCTTCTACCATGTCTCCTTTGAAACTTAGTGTCTAGATGCTTCTTGTGGGGAACGGTGACTCCTAATCTGTATCTCTACAAGTAGAAATAGATGTGCCTTTGAGTATCATAAGTTTCTTGTTTTGCTTTTCTTTGGAGAGAAGGTCTCCCTATGTAGCTCTGGCTAGCCTGGAACCACTATGCAGACCAGTCTGGCCTTGAACTCACAGGGATCTGTCTACTTTTGCCTCCCCAATGCTGGGATTAAAGGTGTGTGCTGCCATGCCCAGCTTCTTGTTTCCTTGAAAGAAGATTGGGACATAAGCAAACATAAGGGGGAGGGGGGACTCTGCATTACCTGAAGCTTCCCTGGCTGGGTTTGCAGCATCGAGATCAATAAAGCAAATCCCACTCCTGCCTTAAATCATCTCTATTGGATACATCACGAGCTGACCCCTCCCCAGTTGAAGTCACAGTGAGTAGTGCTCCAGCCCTCCCCACACAGTGTACAGTGAGTTCCTTCAGATCCCAAGGCCAAGCTAACTATCCGAGCCAGCTCACCCTGGAGCGGCTCCATAGCCTGATTCCTGATCAGCTCTAGCACACCTGCCTGACTCAATCTGAGGTTCATTATCATGGACAGACAGGCCCGGGCGAGCAATGAGCTGGGTGAGCAATGGGCTTGAAAAAAACTCCTGCTGTTCCAAAGTTTGGAATGCCCCCCAGCCTCCCCTCCAGATAGGATGGTTCTGTTGCTAGGCCAGCTTACAGACTCTCACCAGACCCGATCTGTCACGGCAGTTAATGAGCAATCCATTTAGTCCCCTTCAAAACTGCTTAGCGATCTCTTCCTCTCTATTTCCTGTTCCAGACCTTTGGAGGTGTCGATCTGAATAATTGATGTGCACAGGAACGCCCCGAGCCTTTGAACTCCCTCATTAATCACCTAGGCAGGAAGCAGGAGGGCTCTCTGTCAGTGGCACATTTGCCAAACAAGATCAGAGAGACCCCCTGCTGACTCTGTTCACCCCTTAGGTCCACAGATGTGCTCCTCTCTGTCACAGATGGCAAAATGGTCTAGAACTCTCTGTGACTGCCAAGTGCCATTGCCATCATCAGAGGTAGGTGGCTCCTATCCTAAGTCAAAAACACTTGGTTCTAACCTGTGGGAACTGGTCTGCAGAGCTTGTGGCATGGGAGACTGCCATGCCCTTATGTGGGATCCAAGGTCATCTGAAGATCTTAACTCCTGGTCTCTCAAGAGTGTCACTGTTTGAAGTTAGGTTTCAGGAGGTTCTTATGCTAAAATGAGGTCAGTAGGTTATTCGCTGCTCCTGCTGTCTTTGTAAAAACACACTGGGACACAGACACACAGAGGACATGCATATGAGGACACAGGAAGGAGATGTATCTGCAAGTCAAGGAGTAGAGCCTTGGGAGGAGCCAGGCCTGTCACCTGGACCTCCCACCTCCAGGACAGGGGTGATGGATGCCTGCCTGGCCTTTGGCTGTTTGGAGGGAGGGCAGATATCTATATAACCTGGGTACTTCTAATCGAGTGGCCTGCGTGATCCAACAGTAAATGGGGCACCAAGGGAGGAAGAGTAGAGCTCTGTGAAGCTGGGGCTCCTTAGTTGGAACAGTATGTGATTGAGAGCAAAAATTTGTCTTTCCTCAGAGCAGCACACCCCACCGACACCCACACCACCCCAATGGAGGAGCTGCTAAACCTCTGGATGATGGATCCTCCTTGCTTCCTGTTCTCAGAAGCATCTTCTGTGGTCACCTGCCCATCTCTTCCTAGGTCAATGCTGTGTTCTCTTCAGAGTGAGGAGTCATGGGTTGGGTGGAGAAAGCTGGGTGGGTCAGATATGTTCTGCATGGGTAAAGCCTGGGTACTGAAGAGAAACCACCAGGCCGAGAGAAGTCTTGAGAGTGGCTCAAGCCACTGAAGTTCTGACAAGGCACCAAAGGCCAGGCAGTATCAAAGGTAGGCATCCAGACTTGGGCAAGAGAGGCAACCCAAGGCATGGTCAGGGTGCACAGAGCTGTCTCATGGGCTCTGGAGTCAGTGATGGTCAGTCACCTGACCTCAGCTTCAGCCATGCACTATGGGTGCTGTTTCTTCCTCTTGACTTTGGGTAACAGCAGGAGGATATTGTGAGTTCCCTTCTAACACAGCCTGTATCCTACCTGATCCTAAGACCAGGTAGTCCTAGATCCTGAGTCCCTTCCTTATAGAATGTATGACATAGATCTCTGGGGACTACTTGATGGGTTCCCAGACTCCCTGGATGACAAGTGACCAGACCTGTTGCTCCCTGACAGAGGACACCTGGCTCCAGGAATGGCATGGCTAGGGTCCCACATCTTATGTCCCAGGAATGCTGGGAGGATGTCTTAGTTACTTTTGTTGTTGTTGTTGTTGCTGTGATACAGCACCATGATGAAGGCACTTACAAGAGAGTTTACTTTGGCTTATGGCTCCGGACTCTGTCACAGCAGCAAGTGGCAGCTAGAATAAGAAGATGAGAGCACACATCTTCATCCAAAATCATGAAGCAGAGAGAGTGAACCAAGAGTAAGGTGAGGCTTTAAGCTTGAAGCCCCTCCCTAGTCCTTCAGCAAGACTGCACCTCTCCACTAACCCCCAAACAGAGCCACCAACTGGGAAACATGCGTCAAATGGCCGAGCCAGCGGGGGCCACTTCTCACTCTGCCCACTACAGAAGAGGTGCACACAGAGTTAGATCTGAGTAAAGGAAAGTCATCTCCACCCTCTGTGTTGGTTGGACAATGGGGCTACCCAGGAGGAACAGAACCTCGAAGGGGAAGAACGGATGGCATACTACCTGGCCAGGCTGGCTTCTCTTTTGTTCATTTTCTAAGAAAGAAGTCCAAACATCTCCATCTTTCTGGAGGTGGGTCCCGGCACCTTAGGCAAACCATGACCTTATAAGCCAACTGAACCCAAGTGGCTACCTGACCCAGTAGGGTGACCAGCACCTTCAGGGTAGGGAGGAAAGATGTGGCCAGGCAGATACTGAGTCTGGCTGGACCAGAGGCTGTAAGGGGGAGGGCAAGGAGGGAAGAGCAAGAATTCAGGCCTAGCAAGAGTAGGCACTGAGGAGGGGTTGTGGATAGCTTTTCTGTGTTGCCCAGGTCATGTGCTGAGACCTACCTGAAGGAGATGATGTTAGGAGGCAGAGTCTATGGGAAGAGAGTTGGTCGCAGGGGAAGGACTGAAGCCCTTATGAAAGAGCTCTGGGCAGCTGCCTTCTACCTTGCCCCCTATAGGCCCCACAGAACCTTTAGAAATCCAGCCTTGTAGACCTCCAGATCCAGAACTCTGATGCCTGTTGCCGTTTGGCCCCAGGATTGAGCTCAGATGGAGGGAAGAGGAGAGGACGAGGAAAGAATAAGAGAGTGAATAAATCAAGAGGGAACCCCTCTCTTTGTAAAGTCTTAACAGGTGCCAACACAGATGGACAGATGCCAGGCATCTGCGGCCACATGGGAGATGCACATGGTAGTCACGGGGCCCAACTGTCTCTCATCATAATCCAAAGGAATAAGGGTTATGGTGGGAAAATGGGGACCCTAGAACCCTAGTGCTCATGATGTGTGTGTGTGTGTGTGTGTGTGTGTGTGTGTGTGTGTGTGTGTGTGTAACTCAGCTCAGGGCAGGGAGCTAGGAATGCAGATGGTAAGGCTGGCCTGGAGGTACCTTGGTAAGGTTTCTTCACCACATAATCCTACTGTGAGACCCCCCACTACTGTTCCCAATTGGAATATTTCTTTGAAATGAAGTCTCTACATAGGGCAAAGACATCAACCTTCACAGCAACTAAACCATCAGTGAGGGGATGGATTGATACGTGGTTGACCAAGCTGTGATGTCACTCACAGATAAGAAGAAATGGTACTGATTCTCAAAGGTCTCAGAATAGTGATGTGGACTACAAGAAGGCAACTCATGGAAAAGTCCTCAAGTCACACGCCTGATTTTACTGTAGCTAGGGATGGGTGAATGGGAGGTGAGATTTGCCCTCTTCTGGTGCACAGCAGTCTGTCATCTGCTAGATTCATTAACATTGTGACAATCACATAAATGTTGACGCTCATAAAACTTCATACTGGAAGTGTGAGGTGTTTACTGTCTACCGACATGATATCTCAATGAAACTCTTGGGAAACCCAAAGGCTTCCCATCACAAGGGTCCAAGGAACAAGTGCTCTCTCTCTCTGTCTCTCTCTGTCTCTGTCTCTCTCTGTCTCTGTCTCTCTCTGTCTCTGTCTCTCTCTGTCTCTGTCTCTCTCTGTCTCTCTCTGTCTCTCTGTCTCTGTCTCTGTATGTCTGTTGGAGATGACGACATTCTATATGGAGGAAACAGGGGACTGGGACAAACACAGATTAATGACCTCCCAGACAGCCCCTGCAATGTTGCCTGGATTGAGATTCAGATTTGGGGGTACAGTGCCTGAGTCACTGTTTCTTGTTGCTGCTCTTTGGGGTGAGGAGGCAGGATGGATGATCTCCGAGCCCCACACCTGATGGCGCTTCTGTGAGGGGCCACCTTTATATTCCAAGTCTGTGGTGGTTTGAGTAAGAATGACTCCCATAGATCCCTATATTTGAATGCTTGGTCTTCAGGGAGGGGCACTACTTGAGAGGGATTAGGAGGTGTGGCCTTGTTGAAGGAAGTGTGTCACTGGGGACGGGCTTTGGGGTTCCAAAACCCAAATCAGTTCCAGTGTCTCTGGCTCTTCCTGCTGCCTGCAGACCCAGATGTAGAACTTTCAGCTCCTCTCCAGCACCATGTCAGCCTACCTGCCACCAAGTTCCCTGTCACAACAATAATGCACTAAACCTCTGAAACCGTAAGCCAGCCTCAGTGAAATGCTTTCTTTTATAGTTGCCATGGTCGTGGCATCACATCAATAGACCACTGACTAAGAGTCTATAGAACACCTCCCATTCTGAAGATTAGGGAACATAGCTGTCACTCTGGTAAAAGTAGGGGACCTGAGTGATACTGCACCCTGGGTTCTATCCCTCTCCTCCCAGAGGGATATCACACAGTACAATGCCCACCCTTCTTGCCCAAAGCTCTACACAAGCCTCTTGTTGCACATGGACTGTTCTAATGGATGCCTGGTCTCCTAGCTGTGGCTGAGGTAGGATGAAGCAGTGATGAGGAACTCATCCATTCTTCTACCATCTGTGATCTCACGGTGCCTAGAGCTCACAGTGGCCTCTTCCTTACCATCTTGGGTCCATCTCAATCTCCAGTGGGCTGAGATGGATTGCTCTGGTCCACTCTGGGGCAACATAGGTTTCAAGTCTTCAGCTGGGGCGGGGGACACTACCATCTACCCATGCTGCTTGGCACAGCACGCTTGCGCAGCTGTGGTCTGAATGTTCACCCCAAGCACATATCTAAATGTAACTATTAAGAGCAGTGTGGTCCCACACACCTGACATTGCAGCACTTGAGAGATGGATGCAGAAGGATTGAAAGGTTGAAGTTACTCTGTGCTGAATAAGCAAGGCTCTGTCTCAAAACAACAACAACAAAAAAATAAAGTAACGGCTACTATAACACCTCGAGAGGATTCAAACCCAAGACAAACACAGGAGCTGAGTCTCAGGAAGCTGTGGCCCTACATCTCACCAGACTTCCTTCAGAACAGTGAGCTAAGCAAATGTCTTGTTTGTCACTTACTCAAACTCAAATGTTCTGTCAGAATCATGGAAGGTGACTTAAGGCAAGAACATGTGAAACATCCTACTGAAGGCAGTATCCTGAGATGTCCCTTTCCTTGTGTCCCTGTGTGATAGTTTAAATAAGAATGCCCGCCCCCAAAGGCCCATATACTTGCATGCTCAGTCATCAGGGAGTGGCACTATTTGAGAAAGATTAAAAGGTGTGGCCTTGTTGGAGGAACTGTGTCACTAGGGGTGGACTTGGAGGTTTCAAAAGCTCAAACTAGGCCTTGTATTGTCCTCTCTGCCTGAGGATCAGGATGTAGTGCTCAGTTGTTCCAGCACCTTGAGTGACGTCATGCTCCCACCATGCCCCCACAGTGAGGATAATGGACCAACCCTCTGAAACTGTAAGCAAACCCATAATGAACTCCCTTCTTTTATAAGAGTTGCCTTGGTCATGGTGTCTCTTCACAGCAATAGAACAGTGACTAAGATATTCTGTGTCCCCACAGTGGAGGTTCCAGTGAGGGGCTTTGGGACAGGTTCCTTCTTCTTTATAATACAGTTTTTGGCTGATTATCTCCCTTCCATTCATTAATTCAGCAAATGTTTTCTTCTCAGTTGCTGTTAAGGAATCTATGCAGCTGCTCCCCTCCACCCTTTACCTTTTGGAGAAAAGGTCTCACTATTTCCCAGGCTGGCCTAGAACTCACTATGTAGACCAGGCTGGTCTCAAACACACAGAGATCTGCTTATCTCTGTCTCTCAAGTGCTGGGACTAAAGGTGTGCACCACCACATCCAGCAAGTGGCTATCCCTTTTGCCCACAAGGGCTATCTGGCATGAAGGCCAGCACCTTTCCTGTGATAGTTAATAGTGACTGTCAGTGGGGGCTGGAGGGGGGAGATCACCATGGAAACAAGACACTAGTAAAGAAGTTTCTAGATTGGCCTGACTGAGAAGGGAAGACCTCCCCTGAATGTGAGTGGTACAATTCCATGAGCTGGAGTCCCAGAGTTAGAAAGGAAGAGAGAGAGAGAGAGAGAGAGAGAGAGAGAGAGAGAGAGAGAGAGAGAGAGAGAGAGAGAGAGAGAGAGAGGAAGAAAGCTAGAAGGCTGGGCACTGGCGTTCATCTCTCTGTTTCCTGATTGTGGATGTGATGTGACCAGCTGCCTCACACCACCTCTGCTGTGCCTTCCCCACTATGATTGACACACCCTCAAACTGAGGCCTGAAGGCAGGGAAGGCCTGGTACTTCAAGCAGCTGCTCACATCACATCCTCGCCAAGAGCAGAGAGAGAATACGAGAATGCTCACTCACTCGTTCTGAGTGTCACCAGAGTTAGAATGGGGTTTATGGAACGTGCTGGATTCTGGGGTCCACATCATCCACCTCCTCATGCTCTTAACCCTAGAGTACTGATGCTAAACCTTCCTAATGCTGTAGTCCTCCAATACAGTTCCTCATGTTGTGGTGACCCCCTAACATAAAATTATCTTCATTGCTACTTCATAACTGTAATTTTGCTATTGTAATGAATCATGATGTAAAAACCTGTGTTTTCTAATGGTTTTAGGTGACCCCTGTGAAAGGGTTGTTTGACTCCCAAAGGGGTTGAGACCTACAGGTTGAGACCCACTGCCCTAGTGGGTACTAGTGATCCAGCTGGGGACAGAGAAGATGGGGCTAGAGGTGTCTGGGGCACTGAACCTGTGACAGAGGCTTAGCAAGTGTCCCACCCATGAGGAGGGGTGGCAGGTGGGATCCCGTGCCTCGGGATGAGCACTGGTGTCAGCAAGAAGCACAGGTCTGCAGCTAGGAAGCCACATTCTCATCTGTGTCCCTCTGGTCCATCAAACAGGGACCAGTGCCTCAGTTTCCCTGCTTAAAAGTAGAAGATACTCAGAAGCACTGTGCAGCTTCAAAGAAGTCTCCAGACCAGTCTCTGTCCCTCTCCTCAGCCTCACTTTTCCGTCAATGGTGTCATCCACTTGGGGGAACTTGGGGTGATCTAAGCTCTGAGGACTGAGGGTCCAGGGGATGATGGGACAAATGAAGCACCCATGCAAGCAGGTAGGAAGGACAGCAGACATCTTTACTCTGTTCCCTCGACAACTTTGCATATCATGGAGACTTGAAAGCACTGCCCCTCACCTGCCATTCTGAGGCCTCCTCTCCTCTATCCTCTGTGGACTAGCGTGACTGGTAAACCTGAAGCCTGCAGCACATCTGGCCAGTCACCACTAGGGCACATCCTCTTCTCTCCATCTAGAGACAGTGACACATGTGGAACCATGGAGCCCAAACACCCTCTGAGGGGACTTAGAATCCCCAGTCAATGGAGGAAGGAAGAGTGACTCAGTACCCACTCTGGGACACCTAGCAAGGGGCGCTGATGTCAGAACTTGAACAACAGTTAGGCAGCTGTCATCTGGAAGACTTATGTGGAATGGTGCAGACCCAGAGGCAGAACACACTGGTATGTGTCTATCTGTAGGTAAGCAACTCCATGGCTCTCATCCCTCTGGAAGGCTGTGGGGGACAGTCCTCTGAAGGCCGTGAGTGGGCCAGGTGGGGTCCAGATCCTGAGCACACCACCAAGACTCAAAGAAGTTACAAGTCCCTAGGTGCTTTCCGTTCAGGATGTCTAATCTTTTGGCTTCTCTAAGCCACATCATTACATTATGAAGTTTACACTGAAGATCCACACAAACAAACTGTGAAGAATTCTCAGTGTTTTAAGTAAGTTTACATTTTTGTGTTGGAACACATATTCATAGCTATCCTGGAGAGCATCTGGCCTGTGGGCTGCAGGTTAGATGCAGAAGTGACTACTTTTACCCATTAACTAACTAGTGTTGCAAGCTCCAGGCTGGGGTTCAGAGTTAATCCAGATCAAGTGGTTCCCTGGGTGGTGGCCATGTCAATGCTCATACACCAGAGGCCATGGCAGCAGAGGTAGAGAGAGGAGCCACAGACCACGCAAGTCCTCTAGGGCTGGGGAAGGCAAGTGTGCTGGTTAGCTCTTTGTCAACTCAACACAAGTCAGGGGCACCTGTGAAGAAGGAACCTCAGTTGAGAAAATGTTTCTATAAGATTGGCCTATGGTGTGTGTGTGCGCGCGCGTGTGTGTGTGTGTGTGTGTGTGTGCGTGTGTGTGTGTGTGTGTGTGTGTGTGTGTGTGTGTGTATGGATTAATGACTGATTGATTTCGGAGGACCAGCTCAGTTGGGGTTGTACCAGCCCTGGTTAGGTGGTCCTGGGTGCTATAAGAAGGCAGGCTGAGCAAGCCATGGGAATAAGCCAGTAAGCAGTTTCTCCAAGGCTTTAGTTCCTGTCTCGTCTCCAGGTCCCTGCCTTGAGTTCCAGCCCTAATTTCCTGCCACAGTGGGGAAAGCTGTAAGCTGTAAGAGGAGCTGCTTTTGCTCATGGTGTTTATCACAGCAACAGAAAGCAAACCTGGACACGGAGGAAATGGGCCTTCCCTGGAGCCTTGGGAATGGACCAGTCCCACCATACTTTGCTTTAAATCCAAGGGACCCAGTTACATTCCAGGGCCATGAGACAATTAAGTGTGTATTGTTCATCAGTAGCATGGGTGCTGATGGGACCAAGGTCCAGCACTGAGGCATGGCATGGCTGCATTACATGCATCTTGCCATTGAATGAACAAGGTACCGGGTAAAGTCTCAGTCGTATACCATGAATGACTGAGGTGCCTGGGGGACACCAGCAGTATCTGTCAGCACCCCGCAATGCTGCAGCTCTTGTCAGTGGCCAGTCAGCCACAGCCATTTCCCATCAGCAACAGGAAACTGAATCACATACACACAGTGTGGGCTGGGATCCTGGTATAGGTGACATGGCCCCATCCCAGACAATGTCTGGGGCCACCAACATGTGGGTGATGAGAGGTATCAGGAGGGGCTTATGAGGCAAGAGGTTGGACAGGTCTTCTGCCATGGACCAAAGAGAAGAGTGGGGGCATATCTTAGCTGTATCTTTCAAACAATCTCCTCTTCTTTAGGCCTGAGACCATCTTCAGCCTTGGCCTGGCCTGGCTTTGTTTGTTGGAGTGGTGGCTATAGAGACCTACGACTCTGTCACTTTCTGGGACTGGGTAGGGGGACCTGTAGGACCAATACTTCAGTGCATAGGCCATGTCTTTCTGCTAGTGTGGGATCGGGAGCCTTAACTGCAGAGGCCATCCAGGCTGGTGGGTACTGGCAGCTTCTAGAAGCACTAAGAGACCATCTCTCTTCTTAATGCATTACTAGCCTCTGGGACTCCAATGGTAGTCCAGTTTAGCCTGGAGAGTGTCTACCCAGTGCTGGGTCAGGAGAAGCCTTTGGGGGAAAGCTTAGGCTGAGATTAATTGAATACCAAGAAGAGAGGGAGACCAGGCTCAGGGGCGAAACAAGGGCCAAACCGTAAAACCAGCATCTACAAGGTGCTGAGGGGCAGTGCCAGGAGCATCAGTTTACAAGACGGTGGAAAGGACAGATGCTCCCAGTCGGTGAAGCCCAAGTTTAAAAGGGTTGAGCTCTCTGTCTTGAGTTACTTAGGAGAAAAGTACCCTGGAGTTCTCATTTTGACCTCAGGCTATCTGCAGACCAGCCCAGTTCCCCACCTTTTCAATAGATCTGAATCCTGTACACCTTGCTGTCCACTGCTAGGAGTCTCTTGTAGACTCTAAGACTGTTCCCATCCTCCGTGGACAGCTCCCTACCCAGCAGTCAAAACCATCTTGGAAATCAAAGGTCTCAGCCACCATACAATGCTGTGTGTCTCTCAGAGGATGGCCAACACTGCACGGTGCCTGGAGTCTGAGTTACCTGGCCAGGCCTCTCATCTTCCCATCTGCTCCTCATGTGCTCAGTCCAGCCATAAGCCATGTTTGCATTCCCCACTCTCCAGAAAAGCCACCCTAGACTTGAAAGTCTTCTCTAGACCCGTAGCTTTCTTCCCTCTTTCGCCAGAGCCTGAAGGTCTCATGGACCACGGCGTGGACTCTGTGCCAACTTCTGCATCCCCTGCCCATCACATCCACTGTGGTGCAGTCATCCTCTGCCTACAACCCAGACCATCTGTCAGCTCACCAGAAAGCAGAAAGAGCCTGTGCAGAAAGCTAGAGGCTTTCTGGGGGGCCTCACCCCATGATGTATGGTTCCTGGTCAAGACTGAGTATAGAAGACATGTAGATCCTTAGGCTCACAAATAAGTACTAAGGAAACCAGGAATGTTAAACACTCAGGCTTGTCTCATCAGAGGGAGAGATGGATGACCTGTCTCCCACCTAAAAGGTTGGGAATGAATGTGGATAATAGCCTATCCTTTATAATCTGGGATACTCTGTGCTATCTTTATGATGAGAATGGAGACTCCACCAGCTTCCTCAGACTCTTATCTTGAGCCTGTTTGTCTCAGACAATCTATATTGTGATCTTCCACCAGACCCTTGAGTTTGTTTACCTTGAGCCTGATTTCCCAGTTAATCTATAGAACCAATCTTTATGGAAGATCTCATATGTACTTTATATAAAGTTTCAATGTAATTACGTCTTAAACTTTGTTGTACACAGGGGCTTGAGTTAATTATCACCAGGAAATGCTTTTACAGATTATGTTGTGCTTAAATATGCCTATGATAAACTACCCAGCGTCAGATTCTTGAAGTTTGAGCCAACACCAGCTACTAAGTTGTGTTGAACCGAATTTCCTTCCTTTGGACTGACACTCTATGGCTGTGATGTTTGTAGAGATCTCTCACAATTGCCTATCTTTTTGTTCCCATATCTCAGGCCTGTGCTCACACTGCTGACCCTCAAAGTGTCCCCTCTTCTGCCATTTTCAACAAAAATACACACATGTTCATATAGGTCATTTTTTTGTTGTGAGGCCTTTTGAGGGCACTGGTCCCTTTTCTTTCTATGACTATGGTAGGGCATGGCTTCTGTTCAGGGCGTGGCCTCTCAGTGACTCTGATCTCTGATAGCTCTTCCTATCTGCGAATCTAACTTAGCAGGCTTGTAGAGGAATGTGCAGCTCAGCATATCTAGGTCTACACGGCATGATGAAGGATTGACTCACCAGCTCCATTGCCTTTTGAATTGTTCCTCTGCCTTGAAAGGCCTTTTCTAGACCTCTTAGCACAAAGATGCCCTGGAGAAGGGTTTGCTAGTCAACAAACCCATGCCTCGGTTCCCCACCCAAGCAGTAGTGGCTGCCCTGCCTTTGGGGGCTCACACTGTTATCAGGGATCAGTCTTCTACAGTCAGTCCCTCAGAGGGAACAAGAAGGGAGCCTATGCACAGACAGCGAGGGGGAGGGGCAGGGCAGGGAGCCAGCTGACAGACAGTGACGGGGAGGGCAGGAAGGTTTGGCAGGGCTGGGCCACTGCTCCTGATTGTGCCAGTGAGGAACATCAGGGAGCCAGGGAGCCAGGTGTGTGGGGGTTGTGGGTGATCTTGGCCATGCAGCAGCCTTGAATACAGGAGGCTAACTAAGGTTCCTATTTCTAAAGATGAGACCCTGAGAGGATGGGTGGAGCCCAAGAAGACTCACCTTCCTAGTCCTGCATAGGCCCGATGACTCTGACAACATAAGGTTCCTTCTTAGTGATAGATGTCGGGCAGCTGGCAGCCCAAGGTAGCATAGCATCCACAGCCAGGTGTACTTCCCAGTTCATTGCATGAACAGAAAGATGAGGAACCAAAGTGTAATGGTGATGCTTGCACCCTTCAAGGACAACTGTTTCCCTTGTGGTCCTGGGCAAGCCCCCCAGAATTCACAGCCAGAGGCCCTTGTCACAAGAAGAGGGTAGGTTCCCAAACAGGGAGCCAGAGAAGCCGTGAGAGGGCAGGCCCCAGCTGGAAGACTGGAAAGCTGTTGTCATTAGCTCCTTAATGGATTCATGCACACATGTACATGTGCAGTCATTCATCCATCTATGCGTGTATGCATGTATGTATCTTTTCACCTATAAATTCATTGATCCATTCATGCATGCATTAATCCATTCATGTACCCAATCATTCATGCATGCACATATGCGTCCATCTAACCAACTGCCTGTGCATTTATCCACGTACTGACCTATCTTTCCCTCCATCTATCCACTTATTTATTCCCACATTCATTCACTGACTCATATATTCATCTATGCATCTATCTATCTGCAGATCATCCACCCACCTTCCATCCATTCATGTACTCATTTCATTTAGTCATCCACTCATTTATTCATGCATGCACACACATCCACCTACCCGGCTACCTATGTACTCCTTCATGCGTTCACCCATGAATTCATTCATTCATTCACTCATCTATCCAGTCACTCATACATGCATACATGCACCCATCCATTCAATTATGCATTCAAACATCCAGTGGGCACACCTCATTCTCTGTTCCAGGTTGCAGTGGTACAACAATGAGTTACACACTCACGGAGGCCGCCAGCTGCAGGTGTGGGGGAAGGGCTCACAGGAAGGTGTGTGTGCTTTCCAGGCTGATTTCCTTATAGTTTTCAAATCCTGTACACTTCCCTGACAAAAGTGGGCTGCCTATAGCTGCTTTCCACCAGCCACGGCCACTGTGCAAAGTTGAGTCGTAAGAGGAGACTTCCTCACAGTTGTCAGCCCAGGGCTGCAGCCACCCCCTGCCTTCCTATGTGGTCCTGGCTATGTCCACAGCTCTGATACCCAGGGCTGCACCTTGCTGTCAGAGGGTCAAAACCAGGCCAGAATGGCTAGATACCTGTGATGATGACCCACTGGCTCCTGCAATGTCAGGGGTGTGTTGTGGTCCTGCGACGGAATAAACCCAGGTCCACAAGTCCTCACTACCCACAGAAAGCAGGTCCCTCAACCAGCAAACTTGATGTGAGACAGAATTAAACTGCAGAATAGATTCAAAGAATCCCAAGCAGGGAGGGCAGGGCTTTGTCTCTGACCTTGATCTTGCATGAGAGGCAACTTGGGCAGTTGTCTAGGCTGAAGAAGGGCGGACCTCACACCAACCAGACAGGAACACCCATAGCTCACGATTAAACCAGCAACTCTGAGATGGGACCTACCACATGGTGGCTGGTGAAAGCACAAGGCTTTTCATTCGCCTGATGTTCAGTCTGTGAAGGCTGACTCTCCCTCATTCTTAGCTTTAACATAGAGCCATTCCTCACTGGCTGCCTGACTCATGGAATGACTGCTCAAAAATTAAAAAAAAAAAAGTCTTGAAAATGCTATCAGTCTGGCTCTCCTTTTAATAACGCCCATTGCAGATCAACAGATAAGCAAGGCATGGTGTGTCCATACAGTGAACCATTTATTACTCAACCACAAAAGGAACAGGGACCTTGTCTGTATTGCAATATGGATGGCACCCTATAGTCATGAGTAATGGCATGAGTAATGGAAGAAGCCGTTTGTGAAACAGCATGTGTTGTGATGAGTCTGTTCCCCTGAGATTTCTGGGCTGGGAAAGTCCGCGGAGACCGGTACTTAGTGATGCCTGGGCAAGAAGAGGGGTAGGGGGAGGCTCACCTGGGTGGGTCCAGGGAGTCATCATGTATGTATGTGAGAGAATGTTCTGAAAACAGATGAAGCTGGTGGCCAAACACAGTGCAAGGGGAGCTAAACTTCGGGTTTTAAATGCGAAGTTTTACTGGGCCTGGTAGTGTACACTTATAATCCCAGTATCTGCAAAGCTGAGGCAGGAGGATACTCAGCTTAAGGCTAGGCTAGGCTACCTTCTCCACCCCCAAAGGGTTCACTTTTATCTTGGAGGTGTTTTAGCATGCACTTGAACAAGTGCCAGGACAGAGGAGATCTGGAGTCCCCCAGAACAGACAGGGGACCCGGGAGGAGGACCTGGGTCCTCTACTGCCACTACTCTGCTATCTGTGGCCTGTTGCTACTTCCTCTCACTCATTTGATCACCAGCTCACGCAGATGCCACCTCCTTGCTGACATACGGAAGCTCCATGATCTCTCCTGCCCAGCCTCAGGAGTGAGGGTGGCCCTGAAGACCACCCCAGGGAGCCTGGTGCCAGCTCCCCTGTATGCATCCTGCAGCCAGTTATTTGCCTGCATCTGTTAAAAATACCAGTGCCATCTGTGGCACCTTATAATTGAATACATTTATTTATAACATAATGGGGGCTTGTTCTGAAGACAATGCTTATATCTGTGAGATGCTGATCCTGAGACCCGAGTGTCCCCAGTCTGGGGCCATGCACCCTGCAAAAACCCACGCAGCTCATGGGATCCCTGCAGAGGTTCAGTCCAGGACTGGTGAGGCTTCCCTGTTTAGTGAATGGTGTCAGCACTAACTTTGTGTCTACTGCAGCCTCAGGGTGGGCCCGGCATTGGAAATGGCAAAGATGTTCTACAAAGATGAGTTCATGCTGGAATGGGGGGTCCTTATCACCCCAGACCAGGGCGTATCTGAGACATACACCCAGAGAGATGCCAGTGATGGCGCCGGAAGCCAAGGAGTGCTGAGGATGCTGGGATTTGCCAGCAGCAGGAAGAGTGTGGTGGGACCTTCCACAGGAGCCTGTGGAGTCTCCAACCCTGTGACTCTGGACTTCAGGCCCACAGAACAATGAATGAGAGGCTCAGAAGATGGCTCAGTACATAAAGTGACTGAAGATCTGAATTCAAATTCTCAGCACTGGTGTACAAAGTCAGGCCTGGTGCAGGATCTCTGGAATCACTGGCCTGCCAGCCTAGTTGAATGAGTGTGCTCTGTCCAGGTTCAGTGAGACACTTTGTTTAAAAAATCAGGATAGAGTAGAGGAAGACACCTGACGCTGACCTCTGGCCTTCACATGCATGTGCACACACACGGACATTCACACGCAGTTTAGGAGAATACAGACCTCTGAGCAAGACTGCTATGCCATCCTTTGTCACGGTGGCCATGGGGAATCTTCTCCCTGACCAGATCCCTATGGTAGCATGTGCCACAAGTCTGCAGAAGGCCTGAGGGGTGCCTGGCAGAACCCCAACATTTCCTTGGACTAACTGACTTCCTTCTCTTGTTTCCTGAAGGCAGACACAGTATTTGGGGGTGAGGAAAGAAGGGGGGAACACTGACTGTCAGTTCAGTTCCAGAAGGGGTTTCCCATCACAGGAGGGTGTGGTCCAGGGTACTGCTGAGGGTCAAGAGGGGTAACAAGAGGGGTCATGGGGTCCCTTGCTCATGGGGATCCTGGGCACCCAGAGACAGAGACTTGCTCTTAAGTCTTGGTCTAGGATTCCAAGGACACAAGGTGGGGACAGATGGTTCAGTAGGCGGGATGCAGGACAAAGAATATCCTAGATGTCAGCTGAAACCTCTCACCTTTGTCCTGCCCCATCACAGGAGAAATGACAACATGCCCATGTGGACCTCAGCAGAGCTCCCTTTGCTGAAGATGTGTCCAAGCCATGTGCATGGCTGACCATAGCTATGAACAGGGCCCAACAGAAAAGGGGAAAGTTTCTTAAAACACTGCAAAATTTTTCTTTTACAATGCGTGCGTGTGTGTGTGTGTGTGTGTGTGTGTGTGTGTGTGTGTGTGTAAAACTTGATTTTGTGGTTCTTAAGTGTGAAGTAGATGACAATGTCATATATAATAGTGCCAAGGATGATGGCCAGAGCTCCTAGTGTGTGAACTCAGTGTCGCCCAACCGAGGAAGTAGGGTGTGTGATAGGTGGAGATGGATATGGTACATGGCTGAGGTCTAGCCTGAGCAGAAGCTCTGAGGGAAAGCACTTGGTTCACACCATATTTGGGTGGCTTGAGCTCCTGGCTGGCTGTGTGCAAAGGCTGAGCCCAGTCTCCTGGTATTCAAGTGTGAGGTTCTATCCCTGCCCCTGGCAGCAGCAAGGTGGCTTCATAAGAGTACATGGTGACAAATGCAGTCTGTTCTGACACAAGGCACCACCGGGTGCCTACTTGGGCCAGGTTCTTGTGTTCTCTCTGCACTCTGCCTTTGGCTGGCATCAACTCACTCTCTCCCAGCACAACCACCAGGCCTCCCAGGGCTGCCAGGGCTGTCTTGGGAGTCATCATTTGATGCCATGAGACATGGCACCTAGCCAGGCTCCCTGTAGGGAGAGAGCCTACCTAGTCTATTAGTTATGTTTCTCCTCATGGTGGCCAAATGCCTGACCAGGAGTTTAAGGAAAGAGAATGGTTTTGGCTCACAGTCTGAAGGATTTTCTGTCATTCTGGGAAGGTATGACAAATCGGAACAGGAGATTGCCTGCTCACATCTGGGCAGATCAAAAACGAGAGATGGGACAAGAAGTGGACCTGGACTCTACCCCTCAAGGCCCATCCCTCACTGACCCATTTCCTCCAGGAAGGCCCCCTCCCTCTTACATGTTCCTCAACTCCCATCAGCTAGGGGTCAAGTGTTTAAACACATGCACCTGTGGGGACATTTCATACCCAAACCATGACATCTGGTCTCACTGGAAATGTTCCTTCAGACATCTTTCCAAGGGCCCCAGATCAGGCGATCTAGGGAAAAGCAGGTTCTGCAGCTATGGGTTGATGCTGTCCATGGATGGCCCCCAACATATGCTAATGGAGGCCTTCTAAACTCCTAAACTCCAGCTGTTGATGAGTCCAGAGCCACTGGGAACACCATATGAGAGAGCAGACTGGTTACTTCCAGCTGTGATGAGGGAGTGAGAGGGTAGGACCCCCCCCCCACACACACATACACATACACTGGCTGTTGACTGAGTCCCATGCGGATAGGAAGGAAAGGGGGCAGGGGCAGACATGGACACAATGGCCTTTGGGCAGCCGGAAGGATTCAAACAAGGCTCTGCTTCCAGCCCTGACTTGGAGGAATTGGATCTGAAGAGTCAGCACTAACTAGGCACCACAACACTCATAAAAGAGCCCTTGCAGATAGCAGCTTTCTGAGCCAGCTCTCTACAGTGGCTCCACCTCCACAGGCTCCATCCCTGGTCTCCCCCACTCAGGCTCCGCCCACTGTGAGTCCACCCATCACATGCTCCACCTACCACAAGCTCCACCCACTGCAGGCCCCACCCCCCCAATCTTCTTCCTAGGAAGAGCAGAAATCTCAGTCATTGTTAGACTAGAAGATTAGCAGCTGGTACTACAGTGAGTGAGCTGGTGGAAAATCAATTAACGTTATTAATCAGCCACGTGCTCCTCCCAAATGATAAAAACAAGCAGTAGATGAAACTTAATATCCATTTGCAATCTGGGCACAGCGGGGCACTGCTGTCATTCCAGGACTCAGGAGGTGGTGGTTGGAGGTCATCCTCAGCCTCACAGTGAGTCGGAGGCTAGCCTGGGCTAAATGAGTCAAACAAAATAAAAAAAATATCTATTTTCAATTTCGGTGAAAAACACCTCTGGATACTAGAAAAAGATGACCCAAATTAACAGAAATCTGGAGATCAAATCTTAAGATTGGGAACACAGGGACTCCTGCCTCCTCCACTGCCCTTCCCAGCAGGCAGAGAGAGGAAGTGGGCCATAAAAGGCACAAGCAGCTCATAAAATAGGAGAATTAATTAGAGGATTCAGCAAGGTGCTGTTAGACTCCAGAATCGATACTCCACAGCCGGCTACTTCTCAAATATTTCAGCCAAAGCCAGCAAGAGCAAGTTCAAAAATTATCCAGGAAGTGTCAGCTAAAGTCCTGAGGAATGAATAATAATATAAAAAATTGCTGTGGAGGCTCCAGGCAGGCATGATCACAAGGCTTGGAAGACATTAAGGAGGCTGAATGGAGTGGAGAAATTCACCCCTGTCCTGGTTCAGCAGGCACTGCAACAAAGACATTCATTTCCCCAAAACCAGTTATTCCAGGTCAGTGCAAGTGCAGTGAAGACCCTCCAGACGCCTCAAAGGTAGGGCTTTGAAACATGGACCAACCCCATAGCACGTGGACACATAGTTACCACTGAGCTGCTGATGGGGAGTGCCTAGGAAAGGAGAGTATGAGGGTCCATCTGCAAGGTCCACACGAGGGGATTTGGAATCACCTGTGAGACATACCGGTAAGCACAGCTGTGAGAAAGTCACCCGAGAGGTTTAACTGGGGAGAGACCCACTCATGAACTGGGCCCCTGGACTGAAGAAACTGGAGAAAGTGAACTGGGCAGTAGTGCTCATCTCTGCGCTTCCTGACTGTGGATACAATGTGACCAGCTACCTCAGGCTCCTGCCACTCCGCCTTCCTGCCTTCCCATCATGGGCTGTGCCCTCAAACTGTAAGCCATCAAACTGTGAGCCAAATAAACCTTTCTCCTCTTAAGTTGTTTTGGTCAGGTATTTGTCCCAGCCGTAAGAGGTCAATGATACAATGTGATACTGAGAAATGTCACAGGAAGACTGTGTTAGCCACAGTGAGCAGAAGAGGTGAACTTGGCTCCTGACCTCACAGCACACATAAGAAACATAAACCCTTTATTGACACTTGCAAACAGGAAGGGAGCATAAGAAATTTCTGGAAAATGTGATGGAAAGTCGCCCTGCGACGCTGCGGTAAGGAAGAATGTTTCAGAGGAAGCCAGCGGCCACAAGCACAGAGTGTTTGACAAATTCTTTCACACCAAATGAGAAACTATTGGCATCAAAAAAGAGGGATGCCACAAGCTAGGGATTGATCAGCAGGATACACAAAGAACACACACAGAGCAAACGGAGCAATTAAACGGAAAACTGGGCAAAACAAGAACAGCCCGTTCATGGGAGATAAAAGGACTGTGTGGTCCAGACACACAAGGAAAAAACCTGGGCTCCGTGGTGTCCACCAGTAACCCTCGTACTCAGGGATCTGAGGCAGCAGGATTGAAAGGTGTAGGTCAGCTTGAGCTGTCTAGAGAGATCTTGTTCCTCCAATAGCTAGGCCTGAGGTGAAGGTTGGTGACCAAGTATTTGTTTAGCATATGCCTGGCTCTGGGTCTATCCTTAGCTCCAAAAACCAAAGAAGCAGAAAAGATGCTCTAGTCTGTCTATAGTCAGGAAATGTCAATCAAGATGCCTATGAAAATCCACAAAAACCTTTCCTATGGCGAGAACTACCAGCGCTGGGCACAAGTGTGGAGGTGCTAGGAGAAATGTCACCCAGCTCTCTGGAGTGCCACGTGGAAAGCCACTAGCCACCCGCTGGTTGAGCTGAAGTTATGGCTCCTCCTGACCTAGCAACTGTTCTGATGTCATGGGTGACATCAGGAGGTACACACCAGAGGGTTGCAAACATATCTGGTCAGCCACAAAATCAGGATGCAGCTGAGGGTCCCCCATAAAACAATCTCTAAAATGATATCCACAGTGCTACTCCCCAAGTTCCCACCTGGACCAGGCTCTGGAAGCAAAAGGTGTTTCCTTTCTATGTCCCCTGTGAGTCAACTGGTGAACAGAGACCTTAGTGGACATGAGCGCCTTGATTTCTCTCCTTGCTCTGCCCAATCTTCCTGTGTTTCCAGACAGAAAAAAAACCAATGCGTTTAGTCACATGATGCTCCCTGATACAAACATGATGGACAGGACTTCACGCCTTGTAAGATGATACTTTGCAGTAAAAGCATCACATACTTAAGTGTGAGCATGAGGGTGTTTGAGTGTGCATACATGCGAGGCAAGAGGCCAGCTCGGATACTGGTTCTCAGGCATCTTCCACTTGGCATTTTGAGACACGCCTCTCATTGCCCTGGAATTCATGGATTCAGCTAAACTGCCCTGGGCTGCTCCTGTTTCTCCCTCCTCAATGCTGAGATTACAGGTGCACACCACTAAGCCACTTACAAAATTATTATTTACACACATGCACACGCACACACACGCGCACGTGAACACACACACACACACACACACACACACACACACACCACACCCCTGCTCGTCTGTAAGTGTACTACATGTATACAGTGCCTTAGAGGGAAGAAGGTGTTGGATCCCATCTGTAACTTATAGATGGCTGTGAGCCACCAGGTGGGTGCTGAGAATTGAACCCAGATCCTCTGGAAGAACAGCCAATGCTTGTAAGCCCTGAGCTGTCCCTCTAGCCCCAAGCCCGGCTCCTTCACATGGTTCTGGGGACTGAACCCAGGTGCTTGTGCTTAAACAGCAAGCATGTTACCCCCTGAGCCGTCTCCACAGCCCCTAACTGTGGGGCACATGGACCACGCCACCAGAGGAACTGGCACAGAATTGGTGAAGTGGACCATGGTCAACCCCTGGAAGTCTCAAAACTTGAGACTGGCAGGAGTAGAAGTTGCTTCTTCCCCGTTTCCGAGGTGGGCTCGGAACACATAACCAGGTGACCCCCCAACCATGTGGTCAGTCACATTCCCAGCACCTGGAGCGCCTCTCCATGCTAATGAGGCAACTTAGTAGCCTTAGCTTTCAGCCAGTGACCTTTTCCTCCATGGATATTCTTACGCCCTTCCCTAAAACTATATAACCGTTGATTCACCCCAAATAAAGGTATGTGTTCAAACTCACCTCCAATAAAGAAATACGAACAAGCTAGGATCATCTCAGAGAGCTGCTTCATTCAAGAGAAGGCCTTCGCCTAAAAGAGCCATAAGACTAAGATTCTTGAAGAAGCCCCCCCTACACCCCACCCCTGACTGCTTCACCCCTTCCCAGCCTAGTGGGCAACGGCATCTGACACCCAGGAGGGAAGAGGAGGACTTTGCCCAGTCCTCTCCAAGCTGGTGTAACGTTGGTGTCTGGTTACCCCAAAACGAGAGGCAGAGCCCAGAACTATACCTAACATCGATTTCTGTGACGTTGGTGTGTGTCTGCGCTTTATCTTTGTTTTGTAAGGCCTCTGGGCTCTGGGTTCTGGGTGAGGGACTAAGGATTTGTGTCATCCTTTGACAGAATCTTATAGGCCTGGAACTGAGTAACAGCACAGTTCTCAGAGGATCCCAGGCCATCTGGGCCAGTCTGTGAGCATGGGCGTGGCTAAACTCAGGAGAGGAAGCGGGAAGGTAGCTACAAGTACACTCAGGGGCCTCTACTGGTGGCAGATCCCTGGACAGTCCTGGAGAGGCAGAGGTCCCTCACAGCAGGTCTGTGCAGTCCTAACCGTGTCCCTTAACTGCCCTTGACTCTGTTTGCTCCTCTCGTGAGGTAGCTCTAGGACAGGAACATAATTACTTGTGGCCATACCAAGGCAGAGACAATGAGTGCCCGGAGTCCAGGACACAGGAATCATGCAGGGCAAGGACCTGGAGGGGCTTTGACATTGTCATAAAGCCAACTCTAGAGCTGGCCCTCCTGTCTGCCTCCCCACTTTCTCCCTGCAGCAGACCAGCCCCGACTCAGAGCACAGAAGAGGGTCCTGGATCCCTCTTATTTTGTTTGAGCCTGCCCAGTGGCTGGTACACAGCTGTGGTGACCTTCTGACAGGTCACTCACCTGAATGAGACTCAGGTCAGGACAAAGCAGGTCCTTCCCAAACTCTCGCCTCTTCTGCCACAGTGCTCAGCTCAGCCTACCACACCTGACTTGTGTCCTGCCCAGCCCTCATGCAGCTGACAGTCCTCTGAATCCATCACGTGACAGGGTAGGGTCCCCAGCACTGTAGCCTGTCAACTGCCATTCATGTTTTGCCTTCTTAGACATCAAGTTCATTGATTGTGGCAAACATTCTTGGCATTGTCAACTCTGTCCAGCAGGACCCTTGTCAGAGACACAAATCATTCACAGCAGGTGAACAACTAGCAAACACCATAATGATGCTAAGAAACAGAGAGGCTTGTCACTTGCCCAAGGTCACACAGCAGTAAGGTATTGAGATGAGATACTGGGGACGCACGACTTCCACGCATACCACCCCCCAAGTTCTGTAATTCTGTGAAAACCCAAGGGGCACAGAGAAGACGCAGGTCACCAGGTGCCCCTCATCTTCCCCATTTGCAACCTTCCTGGCAGGCTAGGAACGCCTGTGGCACTCCCTCATAGGGGCCCGTCCCAGCCTGTAGACATGCAGAGGTGACAGCCACAGTGACACTGGGTATCAACACGCAGAGAGGTATGGGGGAAGCCGGACAACCCAAGGCAATGTAAGCAAACACTTAACTGTGGGCTATGAGGAGCGGGGCACAGGAAACCAGGGCTGGGAGGCAAGGAGTGAGCCACAGGTGGCTGGCACAGGGTGACCAGGACAAGGGACCAGAGGATAGTGGAAGCCCAAGCCAGCCCAGGGCAGGATGCAGATTAACCCCAGGCAGCTCTCAGAGTGTCTACCAGAACCTTCTACCTTTCCTTTAATGACATGGGAAGGTCTGTGACAGTGGCCACCAGAACTCACTGACAGGTGAAGAGAACAGGGCCTTACACAAGCCTGTGCTCAGGACGCTGCCATATGCCCCCTGGTCCTTTTGGGAACTGGCTCTAATTAGCCAGGTTCAGCCACTCTCCTCCATAGGGCAATTTAACAGGTTACAACGAAAGGCAGAGAGGAGAGCCATTCAGTGCAGGCGCACTAGGAAGAGGGACAAAGAGGTATAGTGACGCCCAAGTCCCTTTTCAGTGTCTGGACACGAGGCTTCAACAGAGGGCAGGAGTGCAGAGCTAAGAGTCCTGGTCAGGGTGTGGTCCTGCCCGTCACTGACCCATCACTGTCTCAGTTCCAGTCTCTCCTGCAAGGTGGTCTGACAAGTTCTCAGAACTCTGGGAGGTCTCTGGGAGACAAGCTCCCCTCTCTGTATGGCCCCAGACTTCAGTCTTTCCCTCCCCAGTGTGAGAGTCCTGGGCAGGGTACAGGTGTCTCCTCAGAACATCGTCACCTCTGCCAGGAAGATTACAAGCCCATCTCCTGAGGGCTTACTGGAAGGGCCTGGGCTAGGGCTAGCCTGTGCAAAGTGATGCTTAGCTCCTGGGCTAGGCACTGAATTCATAGACAGGGAGGACTTCTTTAGGCTCCCATCAGTGGTCATGGGTTGCGAAGCAGAGGCCTGCAAATTCTCCCATATTGTATGTGACATGGAGATCACACATGCACACACATATCTATGCATATCTATACACACTTAAAACATGGCACCTGAGCATGTACATGAGATACACACATCCATGTGGCCACATTCAGTGTAGTATTCTCAGTGGTCCCCGAGGATTGTCCCTGGGTCCTGTTCCCCATCTCACAGAGGACAGAGGCTGAGAGATTTGCTGGCTGATGGTGGAGATGGGCCTCAAATTTCTGTTGTAGTGCTGGGCCTTCCTTAGGGCGGGGACACAGCTTCCACAGGGCAAGCTTCAGAAACAAAAGGGAGACTCAAACCTGAACACCTGTGCCCACCCCTCAGGACACTTGATCCCACAAGTCAGCTGTCCGGGCTTGTGTGTCTGCCCCTGTGCTGTGACCCTGCGGTGGGTGCTAGCACAAAATAAAAGGGCCCAGGAGACACAGGTGACAGATCTGTGTGCTGGAACAAGGACATTTGCTCAGAAAGGCCCTTTCTCCGGAAAGTCACGGCTGCCCCTTGCTTCAGGTACAAGACTCAGACCTGAGCTTTCCTAAGGTTCGGGGCACTTAACCTTCATCCATTCACACTTTGGGTCAAAGGGCCTTGCTCTGAGGAGGCTCCTGTGACTTCCTAACAGCCCATAGTCCCCAGTGACCTCATTTTTCAGATCTTTCATTCTACTGGCTGGGACTCCCCCAAGAGGGTGATGGGCAGGGAACAGGAACTCCGAGACTCATGCAGTTTTCAGTCGGCCTCTTGGAAGTTGGTAGCTACCTCTGTCCATGGTTGACACAGAGATGCCACCCAGAGCCACACTACTCTTTGTGGTTGGATTTAGGGGAGCCGCCGCCTGTCCAGAGACTTTCTTGCCCACATCCCTTTCTAGAGGCCTATAGGAGGATGTAAGGTATTTAATCACGTCTCTTCATTTGTGTGTGAACTTCCCTCCTTGCGTGTGGTCTCCTTCTGGGACCATGTGGGTCCCAGCAATTGAACTCAGCTCCTTGGCCTTGCTGGCAAGTGCCTTTATGTGCTGAGCCATCTCATGGGCCGGAAGTAGGCTATTTAAAGGGTCTCACTCACCCCACAGGGATAAAAAGATGCCTCAAGTATTAATATTATAAATCTTGGTGGAGAAGCCCCTCAGAGGACAGAGGGACCTGCAGATGATGAATACAGACAGGGCTGCTTCTCAGAGTCTCAGTGTCCAGGGTCACACTGGCTGGGAGGCAGCTATGACTGGGCTGAGCTACCTTAGTCTTATACAAAACCAGCCTGCCCCGTATCTGGAAACTCACTGGTCCTGGGTTTTCTGCTTTCTCCCTGGGACTGTGAAGTGTCCCCAGGACCTTTGCATAGCCTATCCTGACTCCTTTGGCCAAGTCAGCCAGTCCTAGTAGGACTTGGGTTTGGAGCCATGCTGGGAGGCCACACATCCAGAACTGTGGTCACTACAGACTTCTAATGCGATCCTGTACTCTTCTCAATCCCCTGTCCTTGAGGACCATCCCATGTCCTGGCCATCTTGGCACCCCAGGACCTCACCCAGGGCTATAACATGCCAGGTATGGCTTGGGATAGAGTGTCCTGTCTGCTCCCTGCCTTGGGCATTCTTCCTCTCAATCCTGATCTGTAGCTGGGTCAAGAGCAGGAGGGGTGTGTGTGTGTGTGTGTGTGTGTGTGTGTGTGTGTGTGTGGTGTGTGTGTGTGTGTGTGTGTGTGGTGTGTGTGTGTGTGTGTGTGTGTGTGTGTGTGTGTGTGTGTGTGTGATAACCTGGGGCAGACAGTCCCTTTCTTTTGGTGCTCCTGTCTCTTCCAGTGCCCCGCCCCCAGCCCTGGAGGTAGACAAAGCCCTATTGCCATCAACTCCCTGCCATCTGGACCTTGCCTCTGCCTCTACATAGAACTGGGTCAGTGGACATGCAAGCGAACAGTACACTGAGGCCTGGGCCTCTCTGGAGGAGACTTTCCTGGAAGCATCGATCTGTTCCCTGGGCACTGAGGGATGCCAGTCCCCACAACAAGATGGCTCTCCCAGCTTTGGGTACTGACCATCTGTTCTCCCAGGATTCATGCTGGGACCTGGGCAGATACGCCTAGAGGCAAAACCCCTGACAAGGCCTGTTCAGAGGCCCAAGGAAACACTGGTTGACACAGGGACCTGGTCACTGTCCCCTCCTGACAAAGCCACCTTGGGCATAGTGAACCAGTGACTTCTGGTGTTCCATGAACACCAGAGAGGAGTGGCTGGTCCTGGAGGAGGGTTAGGGTCTCCATCTACCTCTCTGACCTTGCAAAGGGGAAGAAACATCACAGCTGCTTCCAGACCCTAGAGCCTGGGTATTCCACCACTCCACACTGGCTGTCCCACTGTGCTCAGAAGCAACCACAGCCTGATGATCATCTGGCTGGTTTGCTGTGAAGTCAATGGAGGGCAGGCCAGGGAGGAAGGCCCTGTGAGGTGGCATGGACAGACCACAGAATATGACTCTACTAGCCACATGTGTGTCCATGTGTGCCTGTGCAAGAGTGCAGGTGCACATGTGTGTGCATGGATGATGACATCAGGCGTATTCCTCCACCTCTCTTGACATTGTTCAGTGAGATAGGGTCTCTCTCTAAACGTGGAGCTCACCTACCCATTCATCGAGGTTGGCTAGCCAGCAAGCCCCAAGGATTTTCCTATTTATATTTCCCCAGAGCTGGGATCACAGGTCTGCATGCTGTGCTGCTGGCTTGGTGCTGGGGACAGACTTAGGCTCCACTGCGTATGCAGCAAGGGCTTTACCCAAGGAGCCTTTTCCTCTCCAGCCCTAAAGTCTCTTTAGAGTTCCCAGCTCTGCCCGTGTTCCCACAGGGCAGTCGAGCAACTGCTTGTTTCTCCACTTGATGTTGACCAGAGATGCTGAGTGAGCAATCCAAGGTCAAACAGGAAAGACAGCCTCTTTTCTCCTGACTGTGCACCCCCATGTCTGATGCAGGCACATTCTCCGTAGAAACAGAAGGAAGCTGGCTGAACACCAGGCTGTCCGTTTCAGTTCTACATATAAGCACCCGCCTTGGCCTCTCAGTGAAGAGAGCCACAGACTGAGGTTTAGTCGGATGTGTAGGGGGTCTATATTCCCCAAGGGGTTCCCAGAAATAGCAACTAATTCTCTGAGCTGCTGAGCTGCTGGTAAGGGGTGGGTTTGAACCTTCAGGGCCCTCCTTTCTCAAAGCTACATCCTCTCTATCTGCACCATGAGGTAATGCTTGGGTCTGTGGGCAGGCACAGTGGCTGGCTAATGTTCAGGAGCAGGGACAGGGCAGCAGGGCCTCTGGGGGACTTGTTCCCCACATAGCCCACATAGTGGGGCAGAGGGAGCGAGTAGCCCCAAGAACCAGATCTTTGCCTGTCCCACAGCTCTTGTTAACTTGCTGTGCTGTCCAAGAACCTTCTGAAAAGACACTGCATGGGGTGGAGTGAAGCAGAAACATGGTCCTGTGTTAAAGATCTTGTTTGGGGAGTTTTCCCAGTCAGGTCATCCTGGGAGAGGAAAGACAGATGTGCAAGGGCATTGGCGTCAGTCACTTGAGCACTGGGTCTCCTGCTGTTAAGTTTGTGTCACAGCCCTCCCAGGGATGAGGGGCCCTGATGCCAGCCCCAGCTTGCCAATCCTCCTATGTAGACTTGGGGAATGTTCACAGACCAAAGAGTCAGAAACAAAAGCACCTGGCTATGCCCAGGCAGACGCTTCCAGAGCGGGAAAAGGGGAGCTCTGGACATTCCTACTACAGAAAGAGACTATCCAGGAGGGTGGCTGCACCTATTCTGATCTGTCCTGGTCCTCACAAAGTAGGGGCCAGAGGACAGCTCGGAGGTGCTGCGGTCACACATAACCATGTGTGACACTATGGCTTTCCAAGTCTGGCTTCCTGAGTGTGACCCAGAGGCTCCATGGCTGCAGAGGACTGAAAACACAATAGAAGACACATGAACACACACTCGTGTTCATTAGCTCTATTCACAGAAGCCGAGGTGGTGGAAACACCCCATTACCAGGGAAAGTGGGCAAAACCCCACGACACACACCCTCTGTGGATATGATATGCACACATGCCTGGACACACACACACACACACACACACACACACACACACAAACACACAGCACTAGCCACCAGATTCCCACTACTATAATGAACTCTAAAGGTTTATTAGCTGACAGGTGGGGCTGAGGGGCCCAGTCTAGGACTATAAAGCCCTTTCACTGTGCACTACTGGTGGGCACGGTGTACTGTGGCAAAAGGCTGGCAGGAGAGGACAAGGTTCCTTCAAGGACACATTCCAAGGAGTTGAGGGCCTCCCAAAGGACCTCCCCCTAGGGTCCATAGCATCTTCTATTAAGTATCTGGACCCTGTGGACCAAGACTGTAACACAGGGACCTTGGACGACAGCATCCTCCAATAGTACATATAGAATAAAAATATGTAACCTATAACACAAAACACATCTCAGTTATGAACAGGAACAAAACATAAGATACCCATCATAACAGACAAAAGGCTACACTGTGTGACTCATGATTAGAGACACCCAGAACACGTGAATCCGTGGAGAAGATACAAAGAAAAGAGCCAGCTGTGCAGTACTAGAGAGCGCGGGGCGTGGCTGAGCCAGCTGTGCAGTACTAGAGAGAGCAAGGGGCGTGGCTGAGCCAGCTGTGCAGTACTAGAGAGCCATGGGCATGGCTGAGCCAGCTGTGCAGTACTAGAGAGCGCGGGGCGTGGCTGAGCCAGCTGTGCAGTACTAGAGAGCCAGGGGCGTGGCTGAGCCAGCTGTGCAGTACTAGAGAGCCAGGGGCGTGGCTGAGCCAGCTGTGCAGTACTAGAGAGAGCCAGGGGCGTGGCTGAGCCAGCTGTGCAGTACTAGAGAGCCAGGGGCGTGGCTGAGCCAGCTGTGCAGTACTAGAGAGCCAGGGGCGTGGCTGAGCCAGCTGTGCAGTACTAGAGAGCCAGGGGCGTGGCTGAGCCAGCTGTGCAGTACTAGAGAGCCAGGGGCGTGGCTGAGCCAGCTGTGCAGTACTAGAGAGCCAGGGGCGTGGCTGAGCCAGCTGTGCAGTACTAGAGAGCCAGGGGCGTGGCTGAGCCAGCTGTGCAGTACTAGAGAGCCAGGGGTGTGGCTGAGCCTGCCTTGCAGTACTAGAGAGTGGGGCGTGGCTATGAGGGTGAGTGAGCAGCACACACCTATGAGGGTTACCCTACCCTAGGAGGTCGCAAACATTTACTTTTAAACAGCTTTACTTGGAAAAGAGGACACACAGTTTCTATTATGGTGAAAACCCCGGGGCCTGAGAGTAGGTGTGTGCAGTATTATGTCTGCCAGGGTGGCCTCTGCACAGGTCACTTCTTTCTATGAGTGTGTGTATATGTGTGTGGTAGATGTTTGTAGTGTATGTTTGTGTTGTGTGTAGAGACCTGAGGCTGCTGCTGAGTGTTTTCTCAGCCACCCCGCCCCCACACACACCTTATTTTTGAGACAGGGTCTCTCTCTGACCCTGGAACTTGCTGATTCTGCAAGGTTGCTGGCTGGTAGGTCCCAGGGACCCCCAGTGCTGGGGTATTGCAATTACGTGCCATTACACCAGGCTTTTTTTTTTTCCACATAGATCTTTGAAATCTAAACTCAGGACCTCATGCTTACCAGAGCCAGACTGGTGAAAAAACAGGTATGCCTGGCTCCTGGGTAGCCCGAGAGGCCTGACTGCTGTATCTATGGATGAGGGATGAGGACAGAGATGCTCTCTACACCCAGCACAAGCCCCGGGGTCTGTTGGGTGAGACAGTGATGCCTACACCCCAGGCCAATCCCCTCTGTCCCTTAGCTCCCTCCAGAAAACAGTGGGACCCAGGGGGCAGGTAGAGGCTCCAAAGGTCCCTTTGTTCTCTGCTGTCCCCGACTCAAAGGGTGGCAGTTTTCTGAGTGGACTACACTTGCAATAGCTATCTCTATTTCATATTAATTAAAGGCAAATGAACTACAAGGCAGAAAGGTTGGTTGGTTGGCGCATTGGAGCAGACTGGGTAGTAAATGCAGTTTGCTCACAGTGGAGAGCATCAGACTGCTGCTTTCCCGAAGCCAGAGCATGAAGCTCCTGGGACTGTGAGCACCTAGAGAGCTGGTGACCAGGGTTGAAGAGACAGATTCGTGACTCTGGCTGCCTGCATGCCAGTTTTGCCTGCCCACATTGGGAAGAGTTGTACTTGTGGCAGTGGCAGTCCCTCCAGGAAGGCACTTTGAGGTTCCAGGAGTGTGGCAGTATGGAAAGGGGGTCATTATGGAAGCCCCAACAGCTGGCACAGGGCAGGTTCACAGTCATCTATTGGCTCTGGCATTGCTGGACTGTCACCCCAACCTGTCACCTCATCTCAAGGAGGCCTCTGGCTGTTCTCCATCTGTCCCTCCTGGGATTTCCCAGAGTGGCCACAGAACCTTCAGGAACTTGGAAGCCGATCTTTGGAGACTTTTGTATCCCAGGAACAGATGGTGTTCAATCTCAAGGGTGCCTCGGACTTTGCTCATCTTTTGGGTTCTTTCTACGCTAAATTGAGCTGTGATTTTGGAAAGATTAAAAAGCAGTATATACAAGTCAACTCCAATGTCTGAGCAACCTGGGAGGGCACCCTGGGGTGCTATCATTAAGGGGAAGGACTTCTAGGTAGTCAGGCCCTCAGGACAGGCCATGCAGGAGCACTGGGAGTGCTGGGGAAATGGACTTTATTTCCTCTGAGCAGGATGGATAAAGGCAATTCTCTGTTCTCCTGGCAACATGTGGGAGCGAGAAACTGGCTGCTGCTAGAAGAGAACCAAACGCCTCCTTCCCTGCCACCTGCCAGCGGCCAATGGTGCCCACGGTAGGGACAGGGATATGGACATGGAAGGCAGGCCAGAGGGAAGCTTGCTGTTGAGATGCTGGGAAAGGGATTAGGGCAGTGCTGCAGGGTTTGAAGGACCGGATGGGCCAGCTCTGTGCAGCTGCCACCACCCGGACTAGGCTGTTGGGACACAGGAGGCTCTGCAGGGTGCCTCTCTGATCCCAGGGCATAGATCCTAGGCAGGAGCAAGCACACCAGGGCCTTCCTCACAGAGCACAGGTGTGATCTGACAGGCAGCTACAGACAGAGGTATCTGCCCGTGACTGATGGCGCATCTCCTTTAAATCTAAGCTGCCAGGTTCACTGTGTCCTGAAGGATCTTCCAGGTCAGGGCTAAATGCTTGGTCCCCAGGGCAGCTCTTCTAGAAAGTCCCATGGAACCTTCTGGAGATGACCCAGCAGAGGTTCTAGATTATGGGGAAGTGTCTTCAGACGGCAGGTTTGGGAGAGAGGGTTGTTACAAAACCTGGAATCCGACTGTCCCTCTGCTCTGGTTGGAGAGGTGACTTATTGAGCGTTGGTATCCCCTGCCCTCCCCAGACAAATCCGTGAGTCATCCATGCTTTGACTGAGCCCCAACATGGCCTTGGAACCTCCAGGACCTGAGCTGAGCAGCCTTTTGTCCCCGTAAAGCCGGCAGTCTCAGGTGGTTCACAGCGGTGTAGTGAGCCGAAGATACACACGTGCACACACGTGATTTCTACAACGCTCTTTCTTCTCCAGCTCCAAATATATTTAGATCAACTCATAATTCCAAAGAGAACAGTCAGGAAGGCTCGTGACAAACAAAAGAGGATGAACCTGTGCTAAGGGCTGGGCCAGAGCCCCTCTTGGCCACTCCGGGGACCTCGGGCCTGTGTCTATTTTTTTCTTGCTTTGTTGCTGCCCATGCACGCCTCTCCACCCGCCCTGAACTGACAGGAAAAGTGAAGCCACTGTCTACTGTGAGAGGTCTGTGATAAACGTGGGGCTGTCCCCATATGCCACGTGAGCCAGCCGTTCTCCAGGCCTACCAGGTGTTCCCAACCTAGTTCTGCCATTATGGACCTAGGACTAGTGCCAGATCCTATAGGTTGGGACTCAGCCCCATAAAAATCCCTCTCCCATTCTCAGGCATCAATGACAGTCTCAGGATGTGGTATGAATCCCACAGACTGGTCCATACAGGGATCCTGCTTCCCCTTCCTTGGCTTCTTTAGTTGCTGGGGAGGACTCAAGTGTTGAAGAATGCAGCTGGTTTCCAGGCTTCTCAGCTTTAGTGCAAGAGGGAATGTGTTGTTGGACCCCAGCATGTTCTGAGCATTTGGGTGGCCTAGCAACAGATCCTGAGCTTCTCTTGACAACCTGCTAATGCCCCATGTATGATATGGCTCCTACAGGACTTAGACCCATCAGTGGCAAGGTTACTGAGCACAGGTTCCATGGCCTGGGCCAGAGCCATCTGGCCAGGCAGGCTGGTTCTGGGCATTGGCTCTTGGAGCAAGTCTCTGCTTGACCTGGGGATGCTTTGATGGTATCAGATCCTCAGGCAATGATATTTGCTTGCTGCCCCTCTCCCCACCTTGATCTGGTTTCTTCTTGACTGGGTCAGGTGAGGAAGAGCAAGAGTGTTTAACTGGCATCTGCCATCCTGTGTGTGCTACTGATGGAGTGAGGGACAGGGCTCAGGAGGCAGCGTGCTTGTTTAGCATGGATGGAGTCTTGGGTTCCATCCCTAGTAGCATTAACTAGCCCTGGAGGTCCATGCTGCTAATACTAACACTAGGAGGGTGGAAGCAGAAAGGTCAGGAGTTCAAGGTCATTCTCAGTTATATGTTGAGTCTCAGGTAACCTGGGCTATATGTGATCCTGTCTCAAAAAAAAATGCTTGCATGTAGAAACATGGTATTAGAGGCATTCCTGGGTGTGCGAGCCCTGGCGCTCACCGTATCCATCATCAGCACTCCTTGCCTGATTCAAGTCTCGGTTTTTCTCCTGAGGTACAGCCACCTGAAATAGCCACTTTTGTAGGTCAAAGACTGTTAAATGCTGCCAGTTGGATGTGACACACCCTGACAGGCTACTTGATCAACACTCCGATTCCAATAAGCATTTTTCTTCCCTCTAGGAGCTCCCAGAGACTCAGAGAATAGGAATCACAGACCTTGGGTGGCCTTACCTCATATGAGTCAAGAGCTGTCAGAGATACAAGAATCAACTCCTGGGACCCCCTGAGGAAGCTTTCAGTCCAGGACGGGTGTGTGGGTGATTCCTGCAGGGGATAAGGCAGAAGCAGGATGGTAGTCCAAGATGTTCAGTTCCCAGGAGGCAGAGGCTGCCGGGAAGCTGAGCTCCCTGCACAGAGGGGACAGGACTGACCATGAGGGTGGACCAGGAGCCCTGACTCCTCCAGGTCTCCAGTGTCCAGCTATGGGATCTGAGGCAGCTCTTTAGCTCAAAGGTGCTTGCAGCTCAGGTGGACATTGGTGCTGGAAGTTTCTGAGTATACAGGCCCAGGGAGGCCGCTGCCAGGTAGGCCACTTGCTAGGGCCACAATTGAGCAGGAGGGGACACACAGGTACCACATAGGTTCAGCTGTGAGCCACTTTTGGTACAAAGCCTCCTTCAGCAAAGTGTTAAGAGGTGGTCAGTCTGACAGAAGGCGTGTCTGGGTCCAGGTGACTTTAAAGTTTAACAATGAGCCCACTCAGAGAAAAAAGGTTCAAATCAAGACCAAAGTCTGTAAGATGAACCGGTGTTCATGTCCAGTGGAGTGGAGGCCCACACCCTTGGCTAACTCCCATGGAGCTCCAGTGAGAGGCAGGGCCCTGGCCAGTCCCCAACTCAGGTCTGTCTCGCTTGACACTTTTGCATGGCTAGGACTTGGTAATTGAGCCTGGTGCTTGGAGAAGGCCAAGATGTTGAGAGGCTTCTGAGTTAAATCAACCCACATGGAAGCATGATCATCTCCCCATCACAAGACAGAATGCTTTGTATGCAATAAAAACATGGCCATGGAAACCGGGTGGGAGACTCTACAGAGACCTGGACCTTCCCCAGTGCCTACAGGGACACTTGTGTTAGAACTAATCTACTAACCTGGAGGTCCTGTCAAAGGGACCCAGCCTCAAGGTGGGAGCAGGGAGCACACCCAGCGAGCCTCTGACCCCAGTGACCAGTAGGAGGGGAATCACGGCAGGCTCTGTCCTTGGATGTATGTGCTCACCCCATATCCTTCTCCCTACATCCCTCTGGTTCTTGCACAAGGATCCCCCACTTTATGCACCTCATCTGGTCTGGCATTGCTCTTGGTCTGACTTTCAACACACACGTGCGGAGGATTGGGTGTGAGCTCTCCCCAACAGGCATGTGCATTTTAATACTTAGAGCTAACAGCAGCTGGCCTGACCAGGAGGAGGAAGTGGGTCACTGTGGGGTGTGGCACTTGGCTCCCACCTGAGTGCTTCACCTTTGGAAGGTGCCTAGCTCAGAGCTCACCCGTGAGAAGTATGATCTGAGGCTCAGAAGCAGGTCAAACCTCTCTGTGGCTCAGACACACCCTTGTTCCTTACCTGAGGCCGTGGAGAGCAGAGGGGAGGATTCTGAAGGAATCAAGACGTAACTGGGGGGGGGGGGGTGAGGTGAGAACATTTTCCATTTGGGGGCTGTGTTAGCCACTGCAACATCATGTCCTTCTGGAAGACAGAGCCCTGGGCTCTGCATCTCCCTAAAGGGCACTAATTCCCCTGTGAGGCCCACCCTTCTGACCTCATCTGAGCCCCAAATCCCTCTAAAGCCTTGCTGCACAGGAGAGTAGAAGAGAGTTCCAGTGCACAAGTGGTGTGTGTGTGTGTGTGTGTGTGTGTGTGTGTGTGTGGTGTGGTATGTGTGTGTATGTGTGGTATGTGTATGTGTATGGGGTGTGGTCTGTGGTGTGTATGTGTGTGTGGTGTGGTGTGTATGTAGTGTGGTGTGTATGTGTGTGTGTGTGTGGTCTGTGGTGTGTATAATGTATGTGTATAAAAGTGGTATGGTGTGTATGTGTGTATAAGTGATATGATCTCTGTATGTGTGTGGTGTGTGTGACAGAGTTCAGTCTACATTGCCTGCCTGATAGCAGCCAGGCTCCCTGAGACCCAGGCAGTCACACAGACACTGAGACCCTATCCTTTCCCATGCAGAAGTTCTATAGCTTGCTACATGGTTTTGCCTTTAAGACTCTTTTGGGCTTTGAGGATGGTGGCTGCCAGGTAACTAAGTGGCAGAGAGAGCCTGCCAAGTGAGCAGAGACACTGGTGTCCTGTGGGAACGGTGTCACTCATACCCACCTTGTATTCTTTCTACCTACTCCAAAGGACACCTGGGTGGCCTCAGGTGTAACACGACATCTGTGGAACACCCATCAGGCCTCGGTTTCCCCAACTGTGGTAGGGTGGTGACAACACCCATTCCACAGGTTGTGGGGGGTTGATAGAGGCAGCAGGGTGGGGAGACATCTTCCTGGCTCACATTTCCACACCTACTGGCCTTCCCCTGCCTTCCTAGGTGATCCCATTTGTGGGGTATATGTCTCCCATGGTGGTCCTGGATAGTACTCAGAACAACCTCCACACGGATCCCCATCTTATAGTACAGATGGGCAATACCTACCCAGGGACTGTCTAAAGTTATAGTAGGAGCCCAGAAGCTGAACAGGACTTGAGCCCTCTGGCTGAGCCAGGCCAGATGACTCTGACAGAGGAGGGGATAGGGACAGGGAAATCTATCTTGGTGTGTGTGTGTGTGTGTGTGTGTGTGTGTGTGTGTGTGTGTGTGTGTGTGTGAGAGAGAGAGAGAGAGAGAGAGAGAGAGAGAGAGAGAGAGAGAGAGAGAGAGAATGTGATCAGTATGTCACTAAGGTGAACCCACAAAGCTGCCAGCCAGCCTATTCTTGGCACCTTCAAGACCATCTGGCCCTGGTAGGACATGTCAGGGAATTGCTATCCCAGCACAACAGCCTGTGTCCTGTTCATGACTAACCCACTCCAGACCTCCCCATCCCAGCAAGGGCCATCCAGGCCAGGAACTGCCCATATCAGCCTCACCTGAGATTCCTAAGAAGGAAGGAGGGAGGGAGGGAGGGAAGGAGGGAGGGAGGAAGGGTTGGTCTGACTACTTTGCACTCCAGTGTCATGTGTCAGTGCTGAGTGTGACTGTCCATGTGTCAGAGCCCTGTAGCATCCTGACTGTCAGCATTCCCAGGATGCTGAGAAAAGCACCACAGGACTCAGACACTGCCTGACAGGCTCAGTTTTGACCTCAGGTTGGAGGTCAAAAGTGAGAGCTGGGATGCGGGGAGCTCCCATCCTTCCTTCTTCTAGCTGTTGGGTGGCGCTAACACCCATCCTGAGCTTCCATTTCTGGCTTGGGCCCCTTTTCTATTTCTTCAAGTCCCTTCTCTTCACCACAGAACTGAGGGAGCACCTCACTCAGGAACAGCATCTTCAACTGATAACCTCTGCAAAGGTCCCACTTCCAAAGGAGGCTCCCAGTGGCACGAGTTTTGGGGATACTTTCCCCCTTTAAACGGACATCAACAAACCAATGCAATAGGCCCCCATGTCTGGGCCCACTGCACACCCTCTTCATATTGGAAGCAAAATCAGAACTGTGAGGGCTCCTGCTCTGCTCCCCACACTTGAGTGCATGTGGGCCGCTATGAGTCTCACTGGACTTTACAGTGCTGCTCTCCAGCCTTGGAAGAGACAGTGGTTTCTCCGCTTCCAGCTCCAGGCTCTGAGCCACCTTAGGAAGAAGGTCCCTGCCTTCCCAACCAGCCCGCACGGTACTGCATTATTCTCTGAGCATAATGGCCCTCTTGGGGGAAACCCTGGTTCATTTATTTACTACCCACCTCCACACACATCATCTGCCATGCTCCCTGAACAACGGCAGTGGTCCAGCACAGGGAATAAGATGGGTGGGTGCCCGGAAGTACAGGGAGGAGGGGCTGACGGGAAGAGAAGATGGAAGGAGGAAAAGAATATTTTTCTCACTTCCTTTGTTTCCCAGGAACAAACCAGCTTCACCAGGTGGAGGTCAATGTGGCAGCCCGTCACCTTTAACTACCAGATTCATTCATTACTGTGAAAGCAGATTCATTCTTTTATCACACTGGCTGTATTTCCGGTGCTCATATGTAGCCCTTGGTACTTTGTTAAGCATCCTGGTCATTTCTAGAAACTTCTGCCGGAGAGTTGCTCCAGAACAATGAGAGAGTTAGAGGTGGCCACAGTGCTTTGGGCGCTTCTCATCTATTCTTGGGAAACAGACTCTGCCGCTGAGTGGAACTGCAGGGAGGAACCGAAGGGAGGAGCACAGAGACATCCATATACAACTGCGGATGTGGGTGAGGGCGAGGCCTAGGCGTTCTGCCTTAGTACTAGGGCTGGGGATGCAGTGGGGCCAAGTGCCATCAAGGAGTAGAGCTAACCCCCGAGTCATCACCATGCTGGCCTAGCAGAGCCCTGGGTCCTCGGGGAGGGCTGAGCTCAGCCTGGGACCCACAGCCTTGAGGACAGCCCTCAAGACTGGCCAGTGAGCCCAGTTTGGGGTCTGGGCTAGGGAGGGCAGGTCTGGAGAAGGGTGTGGGGTTCTGGAACACCATCTCTGCCCACTGAGAGATGACAAACTTATCTCCTGGCTCCTTACTCTCCTGGCAAATCTCACAGCAGGGCTTCCTTCCTGTTCCTCTCTCCAGGGAAGGGAAGAGACAGAGCCAGATGCCAGCTCTGACCCAGCCTGGGGAGAAGGAGCCCTTGATTCTCTTGTTTGTGGAAGGGGGTATGTGATTCTCCAGACCTAGCATTCTCTGGAGACATCCTGGCCCTCTTGGAGACCACATGCCCTGCTCAGACTCTCTGAGATGGTCCCCCATAGAGGGCTCTGTGACTAGTCAGTCTGCGTCTGAAACAGCAGGAGACATCACTCCTTCCTTGTGGTAGGTCCTCCATCAAGGCTGCTCTTGCCCCTTTCTACACCCAGGAGAAAGTTCTCAAGACCTGGAGACATTTTGACTGTCACAACTGGGGGATGCTGTGACATACAACACAGGTCCAGCAGGGGACTGGCCCAAGTGCCTCTGAAATTGCTGCCCCCTTCCCATGCTTGAAGGTTAGTTCTACAAATGTCAGACACCTGCATCTGCCAGCTCTCCTGATGGCTCATGGGAGAGACTTGAGGATCCTGTTCTCACAAGGAAAGGCTGACCCACACTTGCTTCGGGCGTCAATCAGAGGTTCTGGGGTCCCTTCGACCTGAAGGATTTGTAAGAAAGACTCTCGGTTCTCACTGGATGCTCCTGTGTCCTCAATGCTGGTTATAGGAAAGCGACTGGGTTAAAATCCACCACAGACTGAGAGCCAGGCAAAGAACTCTTTCCATGTGCTAGGAATGGGGACCCCTTCCAGGACTGACCTACACAACAAGGGGCATAGGACATTGTTGACCAGGAAAGTCCCTAGCCCCTGATGCTCAGAGCTGGGATCAGGGTGGGTTCCCTTGGGTTGTGAGGTTCTGCTTTAGTCTCCAGGTCCACAGGGCTAATCCTTTAAGAAGTGAAGTCAAGAATGAGAGGGTGTGGCCTAGACCATCATTGTAAAGTGGAATATTTTGGGCCAGAGCACCTCCCAAGAGCCAAAGGCGAAGTCCAGGCCTATCTTTGAGTCAGGTTAGTCCCTACCCCCATATCCCTACCCTCATGCAGTCCTGCCTCTGTTTTACAGATTGGGAAACTGAGGCACAGACTGTAGGGAGCCTATTCAGGTTCTGAGCATTGGGGAGGAAACTCTGCCTCCGGCTCTTTTACCCTGGAATATTTAACTCCTCCTATCCCACACTTTCTAGAGGTCAGCAAGCCCATGCCAGGAGCAACCCCAATCTAGTTGTTTAGCAAACTGTGGAACAGAGATCTTTAAACTGTGGCATGAAAAAGGGAAATGGAGCACGCTTGTGTGTAAAACACACAACACAGGCAGGAGCCATGGAGAGCATAAAGGACACCCTTGGGACAATATGAGTGTGTGAGTGGGGACCCAGTGTCTCAGTGGACCCCTTCCTCCTTGGATAGCCTGGAGCTGTAGGCCATCCCCTCCACTTCCGCTGCCTTCTCTCCCGGAAGCCTGTGTCCCAGCCACCCATCCCAGGCTGAGCTAGGTACCCCGCATGCATGGTTGCTAGGAGACGGTTGCTGAGAGTCACAACTCAGCTGGCAATAGAAAACACCCCCAGCCACACAGTTTGCCAGCCCATTTAGGGAGGCCTGTTTTCCTGTCCGCTCTGCCTCGGCCCTGCGCAAACATTGCCAGAGTTTCCCTTTACCTGGGCCCTCGCTAGCACTCTGACACACTCTCTATTTAGTAAGCATTATGAAACAGTTGCATCTCCCCCACTCCTCCGTGGAAGGATGTGAAGCCTGCAGGGACGCCTGCTGCTGTAGGGGAGCTGTTTCTGATCCCAGGTAGGCCTGGTGCTTACCACAGAGGAGGGGCCCCAGGCCCAGGACAGAGGCTAGGTGTGAGTCCATGGTGGGTGGGTGTTAGGAAGAGGGAAGGCACTACGTGGGCAGAGGCTAAGGTGACCGTTACTCACTTTTCCATTCACTTGTCGGCCCTGAACCCAGGGTCCCTGGGGCAGTCTTTGGCTGGTTTGGGATAGCCTTGCCGTTAGGCATGTGTGGGAATACCTTTTTTTGACTGTCCCCAGTGCAAGAGGCACTTGCTTCCGGGGCTGTGTCTTAGGGCTCTGCTCACTGCATTTCTCACTTCCTACTTCTGACTACGTGGGGGTGTGTACTCATCCATGCTCCGGAAGCTGGGTGTGGCCACTGGGGCAGGCTGGCAATTCTGTGCTTAAGAAAAGCCAGGAGCAACATGACTGTCATCATGTCTTCAACTCAGCTTCTGATACTGGCAGCTGTGGAAAGTCCATGCGGTTGGGTCCCTCGTTCCCTCAGTGTGAACTGCCAGGGATAGGGTCATGCAAGTAGGCAGGAAATTACCCTTTGGGTTTGGAAGCCATTGTAAGCTTGTGACTGCTTGTGACTGCAGCCTAACCCAAGATTTGCTGACTAGAGCAGATTAGGTGATGCCAAACCTTACAAGGTGCCCTTCACAATGCCAACATCACCAGCAGGGGAGGCAAGCTCAAAACAGAAGACTGGGGGCTGGCTGGAAAGATGCCTCGGTGGTTAAGAGTACCTGCTGCTCAATCATGAGGACCAGAGTTCAGATCTCAAGACCCATGTAACAGGCCAGGCCTCCCATACGCAGCTGTAACCGGGGGGTGGGGGAGGGGCAGGACATAAGCAGGATCATTGAGTGTTGCTGTCTTCCAGCCTAGATGAGAAAATGTGAAGTCTGGATCCAGGAGGAGATTTTGCTTCAAAGGAAGAGGCCAAGAGTGACAGGGGAGGACACCTGATGTTCTCTGGCCTCCACAGATGCACACGTATGGAAGACTCTATAGCTAGTGGTGTGTGGGGATGTATATCTGTGTATGTTTATGTGGATGGGTATGTATGGATATGTATGTGAGTGTCTGTGCATGCTTCTCTGTGTATATGTGTGCGTGTGCTTTGTGGACCAGAACACGAGGAAGCTGAGATCCGCAGAGGCTGATGTCCCTGGGTAGAGGCAGCATGGAGAGACTGCTAAGATGACTCTTAAGGGAGCAAATACTGTTAGTGCAGGCTGGAGAGATGGTGGGGGTCAGGAGGGAGGTTTGTGTGGTATAAGGCATGTTGGACCTGATGGGCCCTTAGCCCTGTGACTGAAGTCCTGGTGGGAAGAAGGAATAACACAAGGCAGAGGGATGAGTGGATGGGGGTTTCTTTCCAGTCCTACCTCTGTCAAGCTGATTTCCTTTCCTGGGGCCTCAAGTTCCTCCCTAGTTAAGTCAGGCCAGACGGGAACGTTCCTGAGGGCCAGCCTTGTCTGCTGAGGCAACACCTCACTACAGAGCTCTACCTACAGGAACCTCAGGTCTCAGAGTAGCTCTTTAACCACGGACCCAGCTTCAGAAAGCCTAGAAGTCAGGTGACTGGTCCAAGGTCACCTTACCCTGAGAAGGTGGAGTTGCTCGCCTCCCCACACCCCAGTACCAGGCAGCCATCTGTCCTCCATTCCCAGATCCTGGCCTCCAGATCCTCCTCCTGTTGGCATCAGTGCCCTGAGTGGGGTGGGGCTGCAGCAGTCTGTATATTTTGTCTGCACTCTGCAGGGCAGGTGCACACCTGGCAGTGTGGATGATGCTGAGGTAAATAATCTGAGTTCTGGGGCTCAAGGGCCCAGCCCAGCAAGGCAGAGTGCGCTCTGCACAATCGGAGACAGGCTGTTCTGGGAGAGGCCTCAGCATCATTGTGAAGAGGAAGAGAAATTAATTTTAAGCCTGGAGTCGATTCCAGCCTGGGAGGAAAGAAGCCAGCACTCGGAAGGGGTGGAGCTTGGGCATGCAGGCACATGGCTGCTGCAGCCTAAATTTAGGGGAGGAGGCATCCTGGGGACCTGTCCTTACTAGCATTCCAAACCCCTCCCCACCCCCAGCACCTAAAGAAGTCTTGGCCCCTCATCCTGTTTGGAAGGCATAGGTTATGTGTGCTCCACTGGACCACACCCAGGCTGTCCTTGGTTGTCAGTGATCATGTCTAATGGGGTAGAGAAAGAGCAGAGGTTTGAAGGGAACTACTTCTTGGAAACCACCTGTATGTAAATATTTGCAGAGCTCTGTTCCTTAGCTTAGTCCTTTGGTGACTATGCTGACCTCAAGGATCTTGTTCCTGATGGATGGACAGGAGGACACATGTTCAGGCAACTTCAGTTCTGAGGCCACACAGGGTGGAGAGAGTCACCACTAGGGTCCTCCTCTATCACTGCAGACCCTTAGAATTGCACACACCCACTGGTGGGTGAGGAGTGGTACTGGAGAGTGGGGGAAGGGTTTGGGTGTGGGAGACCAACATGTGAAGATAGTCCTGGACCTTCATCTAGCTGTGTCTCCTGGTCCCCGGAAGTTTTCAGGCTCCTGCTCAGGTCCTTTTCAGGGGCCTATCTTTCTACTCCTTTGGACTTCTAAGTGTCCTTTCCCAGTTACTTTAAAAGCTCCTAACAGTATGGACTAGTCACTGTCCACTGGGGCTTTCCCTGTGGGTTTTAGGACACCAGAGTTTATATATCCTGTGGTGTCAGAGGTCCATACCTCATCTACATCCAGACCCACAGTCTAGGGCAATCCTAACTGATCTCTGGGCCTCAGGTATTCAGTGGGGGATATATAGAAGACCCTGTCTACTGATACCCTAGTCTTAATATCTCCTCCTTCCTTGTTGTGGGGACCGTGGCTGTAGATACCTTAGGACACTTGGTTGAACCATTTCCTTGGCCTAGGCCAACACAAACAGAGACACATGCTTAGCAGTGAGATGCAAGAGGCATGGCCAAAGGCTTTTCACTCTCCACTAAGGGCCTGAGCTGGCCTGCACCCTGTTGTCTCAGGGCCTTATACTGGATATGATGACCTGTGTTTACACACACACACACACACACACACACACACACACACACACACACACAGATGCCTGGCTCAATTCCTGCCAAGGCTCTCCAACAGCAACAGTGGAATACTCCAGGGTAGATCAAGATAACAATAATCCTGACTGTACAGGCGACAGGAAGTAGAGAGCCCCAGAAGGCCACTCATCCGTCAGGATAGGATGCAGATCAGGGACAGCACAGCAAAGGCTGGAGACAGAAGGTTACCCCTAGGCTGCCCTGACTGATGAGAGAGGGGATCTGTGAGGAGAAAAACGTACATCTGGAGTCCTTTAGACTTCACATTAGCAGAGTGTAGACAGTTACACCTTTCATTTCTGTGGCAAATACATCAGGGAAAGGGTTTAAACGAGGAAATATTTATTTTGGCTCACGGCTTCAGGCTACGGTGTGCTGGCTTTGTGTTTCTGGGCTGGGTATGGTGTGGTGGAATAGAGCACACACTTCAGGTGTGTGGGAAGCAGACAGATGGGGGTGGGGGAGACATGGGGGCAGAATAGGGATAAGGAAGAGAGAAGAGGGAGAAAGGAAGGAAGAGAGATGAGAGGAAGAGGGGAGGGAGGATTCCTGTTTTTCCATGCCCCCCAAGTACCTCTCTACTAGATGGAGCCCACCTACATTTGGGAAAGGGGCAGGCTTTTCTCTCTCAGTTGCTGTCTCACATGCCAATCATCTTTGGAACTGCCCTTTCAGGCACACCCGTAAGTGTGCTTTACTAATCAGCTCAGCACCTTTCAGTCCACTGAAGTTGGTAATTAAAACCAGCCATTAGCTGGGTGTGGCAGCACACACCTTTAATCCCAGCACCTGGGTGTGGAGGGCAACATTGCATCCCTTCTGAAATTCTTTTCTCTGTGTCTGGGCTGGCTAGTTGATGCAAGCTAGGGACATCAGAGAGGAGGGAACCTCAATTGAAAAATGCCCCCCCCCCCAGATCTGGCTGTGGGCATTTTCTTAATTAGTGATTGATGGGGGAGGGTACCCATTGGGGTGGTGCCATCCCTGGGCTAGTGGGTCCTGGGTTCTAAAGGAAGCAGATTGAACAAGCCATGGGGAGCAAGCCAGTAAGTAGCACCCCTCCATGGTCTCTCATCAGTGCCTGCCTCCAGGTTCCTACTCTGACTTTCTTTGATGATGAACAGTGATATGGAAGCCTGAGCCAAAGAAGCCCTTTCCTCCCCAAGTGGCTTTGCTCATGCTGTTTCATTGTAGTAATAGTAACCCTAGCCAGGCTAGCACCTCTCATTGACTTGACTAGACTGGATGGTTAGAGTCCAGGAATCCTCCTGTCTCTGCCTCCAGTCCCACCCAGCACTACGATTACAGGTATGAGCTGCTGTGTCGGGGATCTGAACTCACCCTCTGCAGCATGTTATGAGCTCAGCCATCTCCCTGGTGTGCCTGGAGTCTTTTATAAGAGAATAATAGTGACATGGAGACACAGGCTGAGTATTTTGTGAAGACGGCGGCAGGGGTGAGGGTGACAGAGACACAAGCCAGGTCCTTCTGACAACTGGACTTTAGACTCTGGCCTCTCTGAAGGCTGAGAGTCGTCTGCTGTGTGAGGCCCCCTCTGACATTGTCTTTGGTTGTTTCTTAGTGAGGGGCCAGGAGGCACCTAAAGGGTGGGGTGAGACCACGGATTCTGCCCTCTTGAAAAGACACCGTGAGGCTGCTTCCAGACTGGATAGTGCAGGCCAGAGGCAGGGGCCTACAGCCAGAGGCAGGGGCCTGCATTCGGAACTGGTGCCCTCAGTGGGCTCTGGTGTTGATGGGAGGAACATTTGATGGTTCGGAGGAGGGGACTCAAATAGGTGCAGAGCCGTATGAGAGCTGGCTGCAGAAGGAGGGCAAAAACTGATGACTGTCATGCAATGACAGGGTGCCTGAGGCAGGATGGGCTGGCAGGGCTTCCCTGGAATCATGGCGACTTCCATCCATGCACAGGTCATACTTGCAGAAATGGAAGATGGGTCTGTGCTGTCCAGAGCCTTCAGATTCTGGATCCCTTAAATACCCACCTTCCTCTCCCAAATGAGCTGTGCTCTGGGGTCCCCCTTATGCATCATACAACTTTACTATGGAGGCAGGTCAGCTCCCTACAATGCACTAGGCAGGTGGCAGACAACCCCAGGTCAGAGCTTGTGGCTTCCAGCCCGAGGTGGCCAACACAACAGGTGTCTTTACATAAAGGTGTTTGAACATAATCACAACTGCTCTCAAAATGGAGAGGGTGGGGTGACATATGGATAGACGGATGGATGGACATTTAGCTGAGAGAATGTGGGTCATTTCTGAGATGGATAGCTGGGTTAGTCATGATGATCCCTGGCGAGACAGCATCTAAGTGGAAGGATGGGACTGAGCATCTAAAAAGCACCTTGGAGAGGCCATACTCACAGGCCGCTCTGTGGGAAACATAGGCTCAGAGGAGGCGGGAGGCCTCCAGAAGCAATTCCCTACATGTTTGCCAGAATCACGTGGGAAATCAGAAGATTAAATCTCCTTAAGTTTGAAAGAAGAGAGAGGGAGAGGGAGAGGGAGAGGGAGAGGGAGAGGGAGAGGGAGAGGGAGAGGGAGAGGGAGAGGGAGAGGGAGAGGGGGAGGGAGAGGGAGGGAGGGAGGGAGGGAGAGAGGGGGAGAGAGAGAGAGAGAGAGAGAGAGAGAGAGAGAGAGAGAGAGAGAGAGAGAGAGAGAGAGAGAGAGAGAGAGAGAGAGAGAGAGAATGTTTTCCAGGCACAAGCACAACCCGCCCTGCACTCTCAGAAGCTAAGCACTGGGTACAATTTACTCTCCTTTTCAGGATGAGCGCGGGGCCAAGTGTCATAGAGACTTCCAGGTCTAGTGTTCTGGCTCTGTCCAGGTTCAGGCACAGTTTTGGGAGTCAGGTTGGAAGCCCTTGAGTCAGACCACATTTCTGATCCCCCAAACTCCTTTCTTCCCTTGATAAACTCCACATTTTGATACTTTGTAGAAAAACAGTCCTCTATAATTATCTCACTACCCTGTCTACACTGGATGCTGCCTGGCAACCCTGGTGTACCTGAGAGGTGGGCACAGAGCCACATACTGGCACCACCTTGTATATGATGGATGTGCCAACACTTTTACTATAATGACCAACCTGGGGGAAGGACTGGACAGCAGAGCTTCAGAATTTTTTGAAAAGAGATATATCAGCAGTGTTGATTTGGAAGGTGTTGTGGTTAGTTGTGATTGCTAATTTGATTTAGAACCACTGTGGGAAGAGACCTCTGAGCATGTCTGTGAGTAAGGCTGTAGACAGGGTTAACCGAGGTAAATATGGAAGCCACTCATGGGCTGGGGTCCCAGCCTGGAGAAAAGGGAGGAAACAATTTGAGCGCTAACATTCAGGTCTCACTGTTTTCCCCGGGAATGTGGATACAATGTGACCAGCTGCCTTGCTCCTGCCTTCCTGTCATCCCCTGCACGATGGCTGTAACTTCAGGCTGTGAGCCTCTCTTAAGTTGCCTTTGTCCAGTATTGGGTTATAGAAAAGCACACAAACACATAGCAGGTTGCTAAGTGGGGGAGGACAGAATAAAACAGAGAGTATACAGATGCTGTGGGCTCCCCACGCCTGGGCACAAGCTGGGGCATTGCCAATGTGCCCGGGGGCAATCATGCCTCAGAGAGAATGATGTTTACAACCAGGGGAGTTGGATTCTTTGGTCCATATATGGTAGAAGAAGAGAACTGGTGACTGCAAGCTGTACGCTGCAAGCTCCACACATGTGCACAGTGTACGCTCACCTGTGAGCATGCACAGAAAATAAACAAACACAACTGAAAACATTCTGAAGAAAGCAAGTGAAAGGGGATGGGCGAATGTGGTGACCTCTCGAGCCTGACAGTGACATGTGGGCCAACAAAAATAGAGCGTAAATTAGACCCTGTGAGAACTAACGCTGATGCACATCCAGTGTGCACTCAGCGGAGTGGAAGGTGACCTAGCAGAAGTCAAGGAAACACTTGCAAGTTACGTATGCCAAAGGCTGTATATCCAGAACGAGCAAAGAACTCTGGCAAATGGACCACCCATCACCACAAAAAGAAACTTGATCCACAGCTAGTCCCAGAGGGCTGGGAGATGGTTCAGTGGCGGAGAGGGCTTGCTGCACAAGCATGAGAAACCGAGTTCACATCCCGGCATCCACAAAAACAAATCCAGGCATTGTGAGTACCTATAACCCCAGCACAGTCGGCAGCAGTAACAAGAGGCTCACTGGGGCCTGCTGGCTGCCAGCACAACTCCAGGTTAGGTGACAAACCCTGACTCAAGGGAACAAGGAGGAGAGTGATAGAGTACCCAATATCTTCCTCTAGCCTCTGCTTGTACACAGGGGAATGCACACGTGTGCATGGATCATATATACACATACACACAAACGTTGGCAAAGACTGCCATTTCTTCAGAGAAGGTACACATAGCCAGTGAGCACACTAGAGTCTGTACAGCCCCCACAGTGTCCAGGGACATGCAAACCACAAAGTGCTGGAAGTGCACCAGAAAGCAACCTGTGCCAGGGAGGGCATGAGAAAGACAGAACCCATGCACTGCCGGTGTGCACTGCTGGTGTGCACACTGCTGGTGGGAGCAGTGATGCACTTCCTAAAGCACCCCATGAGGCACACTCCCACTTGGGTGCTTAGACCCGGTGGCCCTGCAGTCAGGGTCTCCAGGAGCAGTCTGCATGCCTTGGCCCACAGCGGCTGCAGTCCCAACAGTCTAAGGTAGAGCTACTAGGTGCCGGGGGAAGGCAGATGGATAGATCTATACAGACACCCATGTCTGTGACAGAATGCAGCTCTGCCTTAGGAAGGACAGGGCTCTGACATTTGGAAACAGGGTCAGGTGACCCTGAACAATATTATGCTCAGCAAAATGAGTCAGGCGGGAAACCACATGCTACATGATCCACGCATGTAAGGTCACTGGAGCTGTTATAATTCCAGAACTTCCTTATGGGTCAGTTCATATTTCGTCCTGCAAAGACCCACTCCCTCCTTAGGTCAGCTTACAGGCTTCTAAGGTTGAGATGTTCTGGTGTCAGAGAGACAGAAAGGAGGGCAGGGATGCTAGGGGCTGGGAAGGGGGCTATGGAGCTGGTATTGAATGGAGACATGCAGGAAAGTGAGAACATTCTGGAGACAGCTAGTGCAGTGGTTGGTCTTCACTGCCATGTTCACGAGATTTAGAATCAGCTAGGAGACGCACCTCTGGCCAGGCATGAGGGTGTTTCCAGAGGACGGACGTGCCTTCAGAGTGGGTGGCACCCTCCAAAGGCATCCCAGACCCAGAGAAGCCAGAGGTAAAAGCAGATTTCTTTTCTTACAGAAGCTAGACACCCAGAGGGGCTATGCTTTGCCAAAGACCCCGGAGGATGCTCCTCCTTCTTTTCCTGACTCCTGGTAGCTCTCGGTGGTCCTTGGTTCATGGCCTCAGAGCTCCCACTGTCATCTCTATGGTCATGTGGCTTCTTCCTTCATGTGTATCAAATCTCACAATTTCCCCTACAACACATGACACTTCAGGTCCAGGTTAAAAGTCCAGAACCTTCTTCATGAGTCAATCTTTACCACCCAGCCCCCTGCAAAGACCCATCCCCCTCCTATGACTGGGCTTACAGACTTCAGGGCCTGAGATCTTGGGTTGGCCATTGTTTTCCTACTGCAGTGATGCTTGTGTATCGACATGTGTGTATATGTATAGGTGCCTGGGTGTGCACACATGCAATGTGTATGCATATATAACTGTGTGCCTGTTCATACCAGCATGCCTGTGCATGCCTCTGTGTGTGTGTTCACACACACACACGCACACGCACACGCACACACACACACACACACACATATTTCCTTTCACAGCATGAACACTACAGTGGCATGCGCTGGCTTCCACCTTCCCAGAACAGTTCTAGCAGCCTAGGTCTTGTCTTACTTTTAGCTGAGTTCTTTAGAAGGGGCCAGACCTACTGAATACAGATATCCAGTGGATGGTCTGCATAGAAAGTCCATAAGCCAGGTAACCATGAGAGTTTGTAGGTAGCATGTTCAGGTGCCAGTGCCCTTGTGAGGTCTCCCACATTCCTAGCCAGAGCACAGTAGTCCCAGAACACAGCCTGGTATGTAGTCCAGGATCTGACATTGGGTAGGTGCATTCAGGAGAGCTCAAAAAAGCCATGTCCTAGAGGATTCAGCCAGCCTGGTAGGGAGCAGTCACCATAGGGAGGACTCTGTTGTGTCCATGGAGAAAGGACACGGGGCATATGAGTGTGCTGTGCCATCTACCTGGGAAGCCACAGACCCTGGAGAGCCCCACAATTCCAGATCCCAACAACCCCATGTCCCCCCGCAACCCATTTCTCAGCAGCCCTGTGAAACATGAGCCATGGAACCCCTTCATTATGAACCCCAAACTCTGCAGAGTGAGTGGTGGTCCCAGTGAGTTACTCATGTGTTCAGCTGATCTCTAGCTGACCAGCCAGCCAGTCTGCTGTGTGCTGGCTTGAGCCCTGCTTGGGGTCTGCAGCTTCTGGCCACTCACACAGTATCCACTCTGCCTCTCTAAGGCTCACCTTCCATGCCAGTGTGAGGTAGGCTCTGCCCTAGGAACTGCTGCCAGCCCTGGGGGAAGGGCATGCTAGGCATCCTCAGGACAGCCAGCAGCCCACAGTGGGCTGCAAGAAACACGGCAAATTGGGGCTAATTTTCTCCTGCAAAGAAGTTGATCCTCTAATCTGGTAAATACACTAATCTTCGCTGCACTGCTCCGAGCCCGAGCTTATGTGCTCAGACCCAGGGGGCATCGGGCCTGGCGCAGAATAAGACCACTGCTGCAGGCAGGAAGCACACACTGCCAGGAAATGCAACTCTCAGAGCCGGGGAGGAGGGACACATTTCCAGTCACTGAGAACCCACCCAAGTATCGGGCACTGCATTGACATGGGGCTTAAATGGCCACCCACACACCCCAGTGATAGACAAGAAAGAACATTGGTTGGTGGTGGACCACCCCAGGGTACTGGGACCCCAGCCCCACCAGATGCTCCTTCTCCCCCTCCTCCTCCCAGTTCTACTTCCTTTGTATTAAAGCAAAAGATGAGTCACTGTCGCAGACAAGCAGGGCTGTGATGAGCCATTAGATCAGGGGCCGATGTGGCCCAGCTTCATTAAGTCTGCTTAAGAGTTACTTGTATAATATATTTTTTTAAATCTTAATAATTACCAATAGGAAAATTTCCTAGAAAAATTCCTATTCTGACATCATTTAAATAGCTGCACACAATGACCGGCATGGTGAGGTGCCCAGAGCAGGCATAACCTAGCATGAGGAGCTGCTTGCTCTTGGGGCTTCTCAGGACACCCACAAGTCTTTATGTTGGGGACCCAGAGGGCAACTTCAGGCTTTGGTCAGACTTGGGAAGAAGCTGTGATCCACATTGGCTGTTACTGAATACCCTAACTATGAGTGGCTAAAGAAAGAGGTTTGTCTCACAGACTATGACTCCAGAGTGCTGAATGACTTAGAACTGATGAGGTCTGATGACCCTTCACAGCAGTGTCCCTCCCTCTCTCCTTATGCAGCAGAAAGGACTTTCTCTAGGGCATATTTTTTCATTTTTAATTTTATATATATGGGTGTTTTGCCTGCACTGTATGTGCATCACATGTGTGCAGTACCCACAGAGGCCAGAAGAGAGCATCAGGTCTCCTGAAATTGGGGTTACAGGTGGTTGTGAGTTGCCATGTTGGTGCTGGGAATTGAACCCTGGTCCTCTGTAAGAGCAGCCATCTTAGCATCTGAGCCATCTCTTCAGGACCTGGGGACCCTTTTAAAATAAATCTAGCAATCCCATTCTTGAGAGATGCTACCATGTTTGGATACCCTCCAAGTCTGCCTGCCACACGGGACGAAGAGGTCTTTGGCCACATGGATCTGGGGGAGGGCACAGGCATTGGCCTGCAACATGGAGGGTCTGGATTTTGTTTTGTCCTAAATTTATTTCCATCTGATTCTTCTTACAACCCATTGTCCTGAGACCCGAGCTGTGGGGATGGGTATCCCTAGACAATATCTGTCATGATCCTGGGTTGGGGTATGAAGAGTAGCAGCCTAGGACCAGGGCATCTTAGAATATGCAAGTGGGTTGGGGAGCTAGAGGTGGGAAGGTCACCCTGGTTTTCCTTCCTAGTCTCTAAGTCCACTACCAAGTGTACTTCTGAGAAGGGCAGAGGGAGATGAGGCCATTACATAGAACAGCCCAGCCCATGAAGACACAGACAGACAGAAGAGTAATGTGGCCACAAGCCAAGGGAATCCTGGCGATCTCCAGGTGGAAGAAGCAGGAAAGACCCTGCAGGACCACTGCCTGCTTGCTCAAGCCAACAGTTTGTGATTATTCCTATGTCCTGCAGCGTGCCACAGCTGTGAGCACAGTGGGCAGACAAGGTAGATGACACCCGGGTCAGGGACCCTCCCTGCTGTCTTTCATAGTGCCATCTCAAACCACACCCAAGTAACACCAAGCAATAAGACAGATGTGCCTCACTTAGCATGCAGAAGGTCCGAGGTTCAAGTCACAGCACCACATAAGTCAGGTATGGTGGCATGTGAATGTAATCTCTGCCCTTGGGAGGTGGAGACAGGAAGGTCAGATTTTCAAGGCCATTCTTGGTGGCTACATAGTGAGTCCAAGGCTGCCTTGGGCTACATGAGACCTGGTCTTATAAAAACAAAAACAGCATCAAAACTAATGAGGCCAATAGAAAACCCCCACACGTCTTCTGCAATGTGTTTTTCCCACAAGGGCTTCAGCCAAGGTCTGAATATGAGACCTGATTCAGCAGCAGCACAGGGTGGGGTTTGTATTCCTTCCAGGTCCATTATGAGGTCCCTTCCTGTGCCCCAGCTTCCTGACAATAGGGGAAGGCCACTAAGTGCAATTGTAGTTGACTGGTCACGTTGGGAATGGGATATTGTGGGATTTCACTCCCTAATGGCTGGAGGTGGCTGCAGCAGAGGCTGGCCACCTGGACCCCCATATGCTGAGACTGAATGGAAACAGCTTTTATCAGGGCCTGCCTGTCAGCACTCAGGAGGAGAAGGAAGTCAACTCTATTCAAATGAATAGCCACATCCTTCTGGGGAAGGGCATGTTTGTTACAGCATCTAGCAGTTCCCTAACTGATACAAAGGCTGACATAGATTAAGTTCTGCAAAGGGTAGCCAGAGGTGGCGCCCAGGGACAGGGAGTGCATGAGAGGCTGTGCCTCTCAGCTCAGGGCTTTGCTGGGTAAAGGGGGCTGATCTGTCTGTTCTCACTGGTTATATAAACTCTTTCAGGTGGCTCATTTCAGGAGCTCCTGGGATGGAGATGAGGACACAGGGCTCCATGTGCTAGGGTAAGCAAGGCTCATAGGACAGAGGCTGGGACCCACCCCATGCTATCAGCTTTCTTCAGGGAGGCCCCCTGTTGCTCATTTCTCCAGTTGTTAGCAGGATCTAAGGAACCCAGACCCAAGCATCCCAGGACTTCTCGCCCAGTGCCCTGACCTCAGCCCTTGCTCAGCACTGGGCCATTGGGCTTGGCCAGAGAGAAACCTCTCTTCTTAACAGTGCCCCTGGGCCCAGTAGCTGATTTCCCATTCCATTTGAATTTAAATCTATATTTGCAGAGCTGGCTGGAGATTGGGTCCCAGAGGAGATAGCAGCTAGGCAGTGACAAAGGTCCACTTAGCAGTGACTGTGGATGGAACAGGGCCCACACTGATTCTATCTATCCCAGAGGAAGCTGCTTTTGTGGGTGGAACAGTGGCTCAGTTTGGCTTATGAGGAGGTGGCTGAGGTTGGCTAATGGCATTAGGGGTGCAGTAAGATGTGCTTTCAGGGTGTATGCTAGAGGGAGACATGCCTCCCAAGTTCACACAAGCTCAAGATGTGCCCCCCATGTCCATGTTAGCTTAAGATGTGCCACACCTTGTGTTTGTACTGAGTGCTCTTCCTGCCCACGCGTGGACCTCACCAGTCATTGCCATTCTTCATCCTTCAGAGGAATAACATCGAGGAAGTGTGCACCGAGTTTCTTGTAGCATTAGCCAGAGATGGAGAATGACAGGAGCAAACTCTGCATGACCAGTGAGTAGTGGGGAGACCCCTTGGTTGAGAGCTGTGATTTCCTGGGCTTGCTCGCTCTTTTATATATATATATATATATATGGAAATGGTGATGTAAAAGAGAGAGAGAGAGTTGGTCCCCTGTTCTCTCACTCCCTTCCTGCCTCCTGCTTTAAGGTAACCCCATGATTACAAGGTATATGGGTATATCTCAGTCCTTCCAGAACTTTCCGTTCTTAAGATAGGCTCTCACTCTGTAGTCTAGACTGGACTAAAATTCACTATGCATTCCAGGCCAGTCTTGAGTCATGGCAATCCTCCTGCCTCAGTTTCCCAAGTGCTAGGGTCACAGGTGTAAGCCGTCATCCCCAGCTGCCTTCCATGATTTCTTCCTAGTATTTATGTTCTCTTCCAGTCATTTGACATTGAATGTTCACTCTGAAAAAAAAATCAGCAAGTCTCTTCATAATGTTTTAAGTTTACAGTTTTGTGTTGGACTGCACCTGAGCTATATCCTTGGCCACATGAGGGTGTGGCACTGTTTCTGCAAACTCTTGAAGAAAGCACGAATCCCGACCCAACACAGCAGCTTCACCACAGCTACCTAGGAACTACCTCTTCTCTGCTCGCCACCCTCTCCCTCTTAGAAACTTCTGTGTGAATCTGGAAAATGGCTTGGGGGAAGGGTAGGAACTGAGTTTGGATCCTAAGAACCAACACAGAGTTGGACACAGTGTATGTCTCTAATCCCAGTGCAACACAACAGGATGTGAGGTGGAGGGGAGGGAATACTTGGAAGTAGCTTGGCATCCACAGTGACCAAACAACAAGAGACCTTCTATCAAACAGGGGAACACACACACACACACACACACACACACACACACACACACACACAGACACACACACAGATATACACACAGACACACACACAGATATACACACAGACACACACACAGATATACACACAGACACACACACAGATATACACAGAGACACACAGACACACACATATAGACACACACAGAGACACACAGACACACACACATACACATGCACACACACAGACACACACATACAGACACACAGAGAAATGCACACACACACACAGACACACATACAGACACACATGCATAGACACACAGAGAGATAGATACACACACATGCAGACACACAGAGAAATGCACAGACAAACACACATATACACACACAGACACACAAATACACACACACACACACACATATATACAGACATACACAGACACACACATACAGACACACAGATACGGATACTCAGACACACACAGAGACACACAGATACAGACACACAGATACAGATACTCAGACACACACAGAGACACAGATACAGACACACCCACAGACACATAGACACACACACACAGATACAGACATATACACAGACACACACAGGCAGACACATAACTCCCCCCACCACACATACATACCTGCTTGTCAAATCTCACCTGGTCCCAGAGCCCAAGTTTGTTCAGGTCATTTTATTCCCATCTATTTTTATTTAAAAACAAAATTCAAAAAAAAAAAACAAACAAAAATCTTCTCTGTGTGGTATGTATGTATGTATGTAGGTGCACATGTAGGCTATGTCACATGTGTGGTCAAAGGACAACCCCTGGCATCTTCTCCTTTCTTGAAACAAGATCTCTCATGCTCTGCAGTGAACACAAGTCTCTGGTGAGACTCGTGGGGATCCTCCTGTCTCCACCTCTGGCCTTGTTGTGGGAGTGCTGGGATTACAGACACACATAGCCAGGTCAACCTTTTACATAGGTTCTGGGGATCTGAGTTCAGTTCCTCAGTTTGCATGGTGAGCATTTTACCCATCAACCTGTCTTTCCAGTCTCATTAACTCCTTCTTTGTTCATGCCCTCAACAGACAACAGCTCCTGCCTTTTTGACCCACATCTGTGCCCCAGACACATAGACAGACACAGACACAGACACATGCACACACACATACTCCAGAAAATGAAAAAGACAGAGAGAACCCGGCAGGGATGATAGACATGTCTTGCAATTAACCAAAAGATCAAGTTGGGGGGGGGGGGAGACAGGGTCTATGAAAGCCCCTGCTGTCAGAGGCCAGAATTCTGGGGCAAGAAGAGAGAACATAGGCTTGGCATAGGAATGGCCTCAGGGCCTTCAGCCTGCTCTCCAGGGAAAAGGACCCAACAGAAGGACAGCTCAGGCCATTTTTATCTGGAAGGCTCATCAAAACCACTCAGGGAATGTTAACTGACAATAAATAAGATTTCTTCCCAGAGCAGATGAGGTCAGGCAAACACAGGAATTAAAACAAATTACTGCCCACCCCGTGTGGGTGCCACAGTGGCCGGATTGCTATTATAACCACTAGGAGGTAATGAAGCAGATAGCACGGCCTAGAGGAAACACTGCCTGCCACCAGGCCTGCAGGTTGAGATACCTCATTTGCTGTGACTGACCGAGTGACCAATACTTCTGGTTTGTGGGGACAAGCTTGGAAGGCTGAGGCCAGGCAGAGAGAGCTGGGCTGGGACCCCAACCTAGAATAGCCAGGATCCCCAAGATTCCCTGGTGTTTTAGCTGTCCTGGAATATCAGTGTTTGGGGACTGTGGATCCAGTGTTGGATGTGGGTTTGAGTTCTGCCCCATCACTGCCTTACCATAACATCTCCTGACTATATCATGCTCAGCCTCAGTTTCCCCATGTGCTCAGCTTCCCTCTGGGAGCCTTTGAGGGTGGGGAGATGCTGGTGCCATCAGCATACTACAGCACGCACTCAGAATGATGATAGAAACTTTCACTGCCACTGACCCCAGCACTATGTGGACCCCAACATCTTGTAGAACAGTGCCTAAAAGGTCTAGAAATGCTCTGGTTTTTTTTTAAATGTCTTGGAGCATTTATGCTGTCTGCCCATTTCTGTCAGTGGCCCATCATGCGCCTTGGGCTGGAATGATTTTCTCTTCCGGGCAGGGTGGGGAAGATCCATCTGGCTGTCTGACGTGCCTGGCTCTACATGGCCAGCTGGTCAAAGGCACTGCCAGCCCTTCCCCCAAGTCTGCCCCAGCCCAGGTGCACAAGCAGGCTGTCCATCGTCAACACTGGTGCACCCTGCGGCTACAGCTCATCTCTCTGGGCCTTCCTCATGTGACTATGTCACTGGTGTCCCTTTACTCCCCAGTTACTTCTTTTATGATTGCTTTTCTTTGGAATTCCTTGAGTGTGGAGGAGACTGAGACATGGGCTACAGGTCTCACCTATACCTACTTCATCAGCCGCTAACCCAGACCCTCAGCCCACATGTAGAAGCTGATCCAGATACAGACATCTAACTCAGATGCACACTGGGGCTCCAGTCTCTGCTGAGTAGGAGTTTCAGAGAATTAAGGTCCACACATCAAGGATGGGCTTCAGGTTTCCCGTCTCTAGTGGTATTTCATAGCTGCTGATAGGAATCTGAGCAGGAGCACATGGCATCACCTCTTACAGGCTTGACTCTACACAACTGGTACATAAAAGATCCGTCTTTGGGCTTTTTACTGCCGTTACTTTATCATGTCTGCCAAATCCCTCTCTTACCTGTTTCTCTCTTTCCTTATCATCCAGTATCTACACCACAAATAAGCCATATTGGCTCAGGCTCCCTTTTCTTTATTATGTGAAAAAGAAGGGTTGGTGGAAGCAATAAGTTACACCCCCAACTGAAATACTAAATGGACCCTTGGATGATGGGTAAGTGGATGGATGGATGAATGAATGATGAGAGGAATGGAGATATAAATTCTGGGGTATACTGATGGGTGGTTAAGTGGATGGGATGATTAATTTATGGATAGAGAGATGAATGGTTGGATAGATGAAAAGGTGGATGGATGAATGGCTAGATGGGAGCATGTATGTATGTATGTATGTATGTATGCATGTATGATGTATGTATGTATGTGAGGATAGATGAATGAGAGGGTGGGTGGTTGGATCAAAACTGGTTGTATGGATAGATGGGTGAATGAGTGGATGGGTGGGAGAGTAGGTAGATGGGAGGATGGATGGGAGGGTGGATGGATGGGAGGATGGGTGGGTGGATGGATAGATAGCTGGATGAACAGATGACTGAATGGGTAGTAGGGCGGGTGGATGGGAGGGTGGAAGGGAACTGGGAGGTAGATAGATGTGTGAATGGATGCATCACTTTCAGCACACTGTCACTGAGCACTTCCCTTCATGTTCTACAGGTGCCACATGGAGATTCACAACCTCCTTTTGGATCTCAGACATGTGCCCCTTTTATGATTAGGACCAAGAAGGATGTTGGCTGATCCTGGACCATGACTGAAGAGCTTAACTTGCTGAATGAGCCAGGACTTTGAAGATCACTGTACTTGAGAACAGACAGCAAACCTCATGGACTGAGAGAAACACCCAACCCTCAGATGCGGTTGTGCACTCAGCCAGATCCAGAGTGGAAGGATGCAGGAAGCCCCAGTGGCTCCTCATCCTGCCTGCTCTCAGGGCCAGAGCTGATCTTCTCTTTGCAAGGATGCCCAACCTGCTGAGTCAGTGCCTCCCCTTGTTCAGAACTAGTTTTCCAGCTCCATTCCAGGTGAGGCTCCGAGACACTATCTGCCAGGGATGCCTGAGCCCTGCACTCTCTGGCTGTGCCCCTGTGGCAGAGTGAGTGTCCTCTGGATCTCAGTCTTTTCGTATTGAAAAAGGAAAAGACAGAAATATTTTAATTAAATTGAGTGTGTGAGTTTGTGAAGGAGGAATTCCAAGAAAGCTGCTTGCTGCATAGAGGGTGCTCGGGAGACACAGGCATTTCATCTGACGCTGTGTTCTTGCAGCTGATGATTTTCCTGCAGTCAGTGTTGTGTTGCAAGACAGGTGCGGTATGTTGAGCTTGGCCTCTGTGGGTCAGGCTTTGTTTCTTCTCCAGTTACCATTGCTTCTGCACAGTGAGGGGCCGTGGTAGATATTTCCTGTGTGGACAGTGAGCACCGCTCTGCAGATGAGCACAGACTGGCCACGTGATCCAGCAACCCCACTCATCAGGTGTGAACAGACTGGAAACAAGAGCTCAGATGAAAGCTTGAATACAAATGTTCCCAGAAGCCATCTTTGCTACATTTTCAAATGTTGTAACAAAATGCCTGGGCCCAAATAATTCATAGTGGATGGATGTTTATGTGACTCAAGGTTCTGGAGCCTGGGGATTCACTTTTCTCATCACTGTGGCAAAATACCTGATGGGAGCAACTTTAGGGAGGTGAGGTATTAGGCTCATGGCTCGAGATGATTCCTGTCCATCATGATGGGGACGGCAGAGTGCACAGAAGCTGCCTTACATCTCACTTGGCTAGGATACAGAGATGGGACAGCAAGAGAGACCAGGAAAGAACCCTCAAGGCCCTTCCTCTGGAGTCCTGCCTCTTCCACTGAGTTTCCACCTTTTAAGGGCTCCGCAGCCTCCCCAAACAGCATCACTAGCTAGGTGACAAGTGTCATCCATATTTCACACCACAAACAGCAACATAACAGTATGGATTGCAGAATAGTGTTTCTAACAAGGAAAACATGATCCTGGGATCCTTTCCGTGTGTGTGTGTGTGTGTGTGTGTGTGTACATACGTTTGTAGGCTTGCACAGGCAGGCATAAGCTAGAGGAGGACACTGGATGTCCTGCTCTATCATTTATTTATTTGTTTTTACTTTATTCCCCTGAGAGAGGGTTGGTGACCAGATTCCCCCCTCAAAGATTCCCCTCTCTCCATCTCTTCCAGTGCTGAAGTTACAGGCCACACCTGGATTTTTAGATGAGTGTTGGGATCCAAACTCAGATTCTCAGCATGTGCTCTCATCCACTGAGCCATCTCTCCGGACTCAAAAGTTACAAACACAGTGGCAGCTTTATGTATAAAAAACTGAAGTAGAGACAACCAAAATTCCTGTGAATGATGAATAGGCACCTTGATGTGATCGGGCCACACCATGAAGTCCATTTACCTATAAAAGGTACAAAGTAGCAATCCATGGTATGGCATGGATGGAACCAATAAACAATGGTGCTGGGATGGGTCTTAGTTTCTTGTGTTGCTGTGATAAAATACCCCCATAGAATCAGCCCAAGGAGAAAGGGTTTATTTTGATTCACAGTTGCGGGTTTACGTAAAGCTGTCATAGCTGGGAAGCCACAGGTGCAGGGCAGTGGCGGGCATTTCCTAAGAACCAGAGGGAGCTGGTCCACATCCCACAAACACGCAAGAAACAGAAAGCAAGGAATTCATGCTTGCTAGTGCTCAGTTTGTTTTCTCTGTCTAACATACCCCAGGATCCCCTACCCAGGGAATTGTTCCTCCCACAGTCAAGACAGGTCTTCCCACATCAATTAACAGAATCAAGAAAGATAACCTCCCGCAGTCTTGCCCAGAGAACTGCATCACAGGTCATTATGGATTCTATCAAGTCGATAACATGAAGCATCCTTGAAGGTTCCATACTGCCTTGTCCTATGTATGAAATGTCTAGAGTAGGCGACTCCCAGCCTCCAGAAACAGGAGGCAGGAAGTGGCCATTTTGAGGGCTCACATGAAGATGAAGGGCATCAGGATTCACCTTTGGGTCGATAAGAATGTTCCAGAGCTACAGCTGTGATGGCAGCCTATCATATTGAATGAGAAAGCCATTGAGGGCTGGGAAATTGGCCCACTGGGTACAGGGACTTGCTACCAAGACTAACAATCTGAGTTTGAATCCAGAAACCCATATGGTGGGAAGACAGAAGCAACTCCCAAAAGTTGCCTTTTGATTTTCACATCTATGATGGGGTACAGAAGCCCCCTTCATGTACAAACACAAATAAATAAATAAAATGTAAAGATTAAAAGTCATTGTATTTTATACTTTTTAAATGCACAAGATAATGTTCACAGCATGTTTTTCTTCAATTAAAAAACTATGAGTACATGTGTGTGGACCTCTGTGCATGTGTGAGTACAGGTGCCTGAAGCATTAGCTCCTCTGAAGCTGGTGTTAGAGGCAGTTGTGAGCCACTTGATGTGGGTGCTGGCAACTGAGCCCAGGTCCTCTGCAAGGGCAACAAGCACTCTCCAGCTCTGGAGTGTCTATTTTAGCACAAAGAATAAAAAGACACACTCAAATGAAGATGTCTGATAGCATGCATTGCTACCAGATAGATAAAGCCATAAAGCTATTCTGTGACCCTCACAGTGCTGCACAGCCTCACCACCTGGCAGTCCCTTCACCTGCCTATCTCACTGGCTTCCTTCCTTGTGTGTGTGTGTGTGTGTGTGTGTGTGTGTGTGTGTGTGTGTGTGACAACTTACTCAAACCAGGATGAAGAAGAGTTAATGAAAGATGATTACCAGTCAGAGTGGGGGTGGAATTTTAACAAAATCTCTAATACTTTTGAGATCAGCACACACATCCTCTGAAAACTCCAAGGTTGTGATGGGTGTGGAGGAGAGAGAGAGCTAGACACTGTCAGACGTGGCTGGACTGCTGTTTGTTGATCCCTGAGGTTCCTGGTACTCTTGGGGTGTGTGAGTCTGAAAAGAAACATCTCTTTGTCAGGAAAGAATCTAAAGTCTCCTGAGGTCCTGATCACGGCTGTCTGCTGTGTCACCTGTGTGACTGACATTCTGTGACTGAAGCCATCAGCTTCTGATGGGCTCAGGTTCTGATGAGAGATACTCACCATTAAGTCTATATGCCATGCAAAAGCAACATGTGAAAATGCAGAGATGAGATATATCCCTAGCAGAGGCAGGAGGCTGCGGGAGTTCATGCAATTTAGGTAAGGAGGCCAGGAGAAATGTAGGGAAACAGTGGTAAGAAAAAGAGGGGAGTGTCCCAGTGGGAGAGAAGGCACATGGGAAAAACCAGAGGCAGAGTTGCATCATTGGACCAGCGAAAAGTCAAGTGGCAAGTCAAGATAGGTGAAGGGTAGAGTGCCGAGCTACCCCTTCTGAGGCTGAAACCTTGCGGCCCTGTAAGCTAAGGCAAGGGCTAGCTTCTAGGACAGGACATTTCTCCCTGGAGCTGCGGACACAGCACAGATGGTAGGACCAGGTGAGAAACTGGTAACAGTCCCCCAGGAGACAGGAAATTGCAACGGTATCCAGGACTAACATCTCAGCTGCTTAACCACAAGGGCAGAGACTGGAGTGTGCAATGGTTAGAGCCTTATAAAGGGACCAGTTCAAAGTCCAGCTCTGCTACTCTGAAGCTCTGTGACCTGAGGCCGCTATTCCCTATGCTAACCCTACTATGCTCCAGTATCTTTGGGAATTGGGGATTGCATTCTGGTGAGGACCATATCAGAACTAGCCAAAATGGTGTTGAAGAGGGATGTATGCCTAGGAAAACCCAAAACCCAAGTGACTGTATTGGAAGCCAGGCATCCAGCAGGCACTGGTTTGTCCAGCACTGCCATGCCCGGGCCTAGTTAGTCCTGTTTAGTCAGGTCTTAGTCCTAGTCAGTCAGTTAGTTCTGGCTACCTGTAATTACCTTTCTCTTTGGCTTTGATCCCATCCCCAGTGCCTAGAACTTATCACAAGGCAGTCAGAATGAGTCAGCTTCTGCCCTTGTGATGCTCATGGCTTATGAGAGACCACACCCCATGGCAGGTCACATGGGGAACATACCTTGGGGGATGTACCTGGCCTGGCTAGGCAGTTTCTGCCCTTTCCATAGCCAAACAACAACCACCACCCATAAAAGTAATAACTCTTTTTGTATACAACACTAGGCCTGGGTGCCTTGATCATACTGATGGAGGTTACTTTGCCCTCACTCTCTCTCGTCTTGCCCCACCTAGGGCAGTATAGTTGGAAGAAAGTAGTGTATTTGCTAATGAGTGGTTGATCCTGTGGGACTACATTTCAGAGGTCATTCTCTGACTCCCACAGCCTCACACGGTGGTTTTCACACCTCCATCTCCTCTTCCTTCTCATCTCATCTATGCAAGTGTTGATGTGCACGCACACTAACTTCCAGGGCTGCTGAGCCCTATCAATTAAGAGTCCTACAGGGCATTTGGCCCACACCTTTCCTTCAGTTCATTTACCAACCTAACCACTTGGATCATAAAACTCCCTAGCACAAAAGGGCACAACAGACAGAAACAAATCAATGCTAACAAGATTCCTGCCAGGCACTCTGAGAGACAGGAAGCTTGATAGGATGGGTGGAAGGAAAAAAGGTCTCTGTGTTCTTCCAGGGTTAACCAATGGATTTATCAGAGGACCCTATATCCCAAACTTCCAATCTGAAGATACTCATCTGCCTCCTTAGGACCTCATCTTTATGGTCTGTGCAGGGTGGAAATACATTAGGTAAAGATGGATGGGAATAAGATACAACAACCACATGACTCAGGACTTAGCCAGGACACTGACCAGACACACAAAAAGAGAGACAAGCTTTGCAGGCTGCCAAGAGTCAAACCTCCCATGAGGACCCAGGCAGGCAATTTGCTGAGGCTCAGTTTAATAATCTGAAAGATGGTAATGCGAGAGTTCCAGGGGTGGTGACCATCAGATTCACACTTTAAGACCTCTGCTATGTGACAGGTGCTGTGCGGACAGTATGTATGACCCATAGGGAGAGACACTGTACAAGGGAAATGGATGGTATGTCAACCACCCGACACCGGAGATGATTCTGACAGTGACAGAATCATGCAGCATGAGCATAGGAGTCAGGGGTAGCCAGATGGTCCTGGAAAGGCCTGTTTGGGAGTTTGGCATGTGAGCTGAGTGAGACCTTAGCAACAAGACAAAGGCAGGGACAGAGCACAGGGTACCACAGATGCTCTGCCACACCAGATCCGCTATGCACCCTTGTGGAAGAGAGTTCTCTACCAAGGAGAAGAGCCTTGTCTTAAAGTAATGAGCTTCCATGCCTGGACAGGCCAAGGATACAGGGCGGGGAGGGGATATGATGGAAGATACAGGGAAGGAGAGTTGGGAATTTCTGAACTATAGAGCCCATTTCAGCACCACGGACAGAAAGCCCACAGAGTGGTTTCTCAGTACCACGGACAGTGCTTCGGCTTTGAAAAGGTTGGTTTGTTACCTCCTTCTAGCTCTCCCGCACATTGACCAGCCACGCATAGCTGCACCTGCAAGGCCTTAATGCAGCAGCCTCAGCCATTGTCAACACCTTTACATCCGTCTACTGTCCGCATTCGCCCCAAATGTTACTGATCCTCAAGTTCTCCTCCCTCCTCCACACCAACTGTGGAGACCTTTCTTATCCACTAAAGCCTGGTGGCAATACTATGTCTTTCCTTCTGGTACATACTTTCTTTTTTGTTTCCCTTCCAAACTGCGAGCTCCCAAGAAGCTGTGGCTAATTCTTGGTTTTTCCTCCAGCCAAGTGCCTCCTGGGTACCTATTTATCAGCTGCAGAAGTGAATCAATGAATTGGGTTTTTGGATATCATTTTTTTACCCCAACATTTGCTGACCATCCATGATGTCAGGATCTGTGCTGTAAGTTCCACATGTGTCTTTATTTACAGGTAAGAAACTGAGAGACTTGAAGTGAGTGATGTGCCCAAGTTCACACAGCTAAGAGGGGGCAGAGCCCGGATTCAGACCTGGGTTGGCTGAACAACCTGTGCCCTTGACCATGGGTCCTCTCTCTCTCCACCTCACTGCACCACCATCTGCCAATCCCACAGAGTCTGAGCACAGCAGCCATAGTCCCCTGAAGTTATTCGGGATCTTTTTTTAGCCTGAAATTGAAATCACTGATGCTTCAAATTAGAACCCCACAATGAAAGAGCCAAACCTTCGGAGCTGCTATGGTGAAGCGGCCCGCATCCACCTTTTCAGCAGAATCTCTTTGCTACTTTTGAGCCAAAAACCACCTGTTCTTGGTCAATTTGGAAGGTGAGGCTATCGGTTTTCCAGGTCCAGGAATGTTTGGAGAAAAAGAATCTGGCTTCCCAGGTGACCATGGGCTTTCCTAAGAGAAACAGCCACTTTAAAGTCTTAAGAGTAAAGAACCCAACGTCAACATCCTTGGGGAATCTCACTCTCATGACTGCAGTCCTAGAATGGCAAAGATTTCTAATGCTGTGATCCTCTGCCAGCAGACCGAAATGGCTTGGCCACTCCACACCCAAGAGGGGGACTAAGACAGCCACTGCTCATCCTTGATGTGAACTAAAGCTGACAGCCTAAGCACAAAAACAACACAAGGCTAGGAATCCAGCCCCAACCCTGCTAATGTCCACTGGTGCCTGGCTTGTCATACTGAATCGAATGCCCACAGGCACTATTTGAATAAAATATAAAGATTTAGGAGGAGGCAGAGGCTAGAATTTCTACATAGACCATTGGGGTCACCCGTGAGCATGTGATAGTCTCTGGTGATATCCCAAAAGATATGAGAGAGAGAGAGAGAGAGAAAGAGAGAGAGAGAGAGAGAGAGAGACAGAGACAGAGACACAGAGAGAATCAGAGACAGAGAGAGACAGAGAGAGGCGAACTAAGAAGTGCAGCTGCTGTCTAGACCAGAGGGAACCTGGCACTGAGGAAGCCACAGAAAGGCTTTTCCTCAACTCTGGGATTTGTCCCTAGAGGTTAGCATATGCTTGGCAAATGGAAACTCCAAGATGATGTGAAAACCAGGTCTGTGCCAGGCAGGACTGTGCAGGGTGGTGAGTGCTCAGAGAGCAGAGGTATAAGTTAAGTTTGCCTGCCAGGGGCTCGGGGGAGGCTTTAGCAGGGTCTTGTATTGAATGGCACCTAGCCTGACTTGTGTTTGTCACTGTACAATGATACACATCTGAAGGGGTCACTGCCAACGCAAAATCGCTCACCATCATTATAACTTATCATTATTTGTTTGACAAATGTTCTCTAGTCTTCTGTTCTGAGTCAAGCATGTTAATGAGGCAGAAAGACAAGACACTCATCAACAGATACTGACAAGTGCTAGCTTTGTGCCCAGAACATCTGACCTCCAATCTTGGAGAGCCTGGGGTAACACACAGTACATCTCGGGTGACTTAATTCTCAGTATCATACATTACCAAAGAGGCAGCGGCCCCCTCACATATTTATGAGAAAATGCTCTCAGTAGAATACTAGGACTGACTGGTCTTGGCTGTCTTTCCCACAAACCTTGCTGATGTCTGAGGCTGGGGGATGCAGTCTTAGAGGGAGCAGTAAGTAGCTGCCATGCTGGCTCAGTTGGGTTGGAAACAATGGTTTAGGCAGATGTGTGCGCCACAAGTCCCCACTTTAAGAACCTACCTAAGAAAGCTTTTACAACATACTCAGTCTCCGAGGAGAACCCCGGGACATCCCTCTTAGTGTCCTCGCTTTGATATAAACCGAGATTATAAAAAACAGTTCCAGGCATCACTGGTGCAAGTGTTTAATATGAGGAAAAGGTAATTAGCGATCTGCAGTGTGGCTGTTGGAGGATGAAGGATATTGCCGCCTGCTTTAATTGCAAAGAAAAACCTATTTAGGGAAATTAACACAAAAAACGAGATCGGCCACTTCAGGGCTAAGACAACAATCCCAGAAACCACAGGAGTTTTCACAGCCCAGCACGGGCTGGCTGGTGAGGGAAGGCCCAGGACAATTACTAACACAAGAAAACCCTTTTCTGGATGTATGCCACCTTGGCCCAGGAGGCCAGGACACCATTCCACAGCACAGTGCTCCATAACCTTCGAAGGAATGTTCTATTTGTAAAATTAATGAACACACACACACACACACACACACACACACACACACACGAGCACTGCAAAAAAACTGAGAAACAGAAAGGTCTGAAGCAAGTGGAGGGTGTTCTTTCATCCTCCGGGGGTGGGGGTAGGACAAGGCTTTCCTCCTCCCTGCCTGTAGATGGGCCTAAGCAGATAATTTTGATTCTGCCTTGCTCACTAAATAGAACTGCATTATACCCCATGGGCATGGAGGACTCCTTGTAGGGCTTTGTGAAAGGCTTCCTTACGGAGCCATAGCAGATGTTGACTGTCTCTCCTTCCCATTCTCTTATTATTTTATTTGCGTGCTGTGAATGCTGCTTGCTTTCGACGCAGTTCCCTAAGGATGGAATCTTAGATGTGAAATTACCCACTCAGCTCTCTGATTCCCATAACATGCTGTCATGTTGACCTTCCCAGAATTCCTTGGCACTCTGTGTTTTGTTCTAATAGCACCAAAATGTCGTCACCAGCAACAGGTGCGATGTTCTGAAAAATGGTTGCTAATTCTAAAAGAAAAGATAAACTGGCACATGCCCTTTGCCTCACTTCCTGCATTATGCACAGGTGGGGGAAGGGTGTGGGTCTCAGCTCCAGGAAGTGGAGGGCATCCAGTTAGGCAGTCTGGGCAGAGCCGAGCGTCAAACATAATCAAGTTTGTGACCTCATGGGAAGTCGCCAAAGTTCTCTGTGCCTCAGTTTCCTCTTCTACAACAAAATAATGACATTAGAGGTCATTTAAGTTCCATGCAAATCAGAGGGAGAAATGACTGTGACTAGTGCACCTTAATGACAATAAGGAAGGACATGGGCCTTCGGTGGCACTTGCACCAGATGCTGTTTGCTTATCGTGTGTTTTCTGGTGAGTTGGTTTAAGGGCTACAAATAAGCATAAGGCATTTCAGTTCTGGTCAGTGAGGCCTGGCATCCTCTTGTCTCAACTCCCCAGTGCTGGGATAGATGCATGCCTCTGCATCACATTTTTACATAGGTGTTGGGGATCTGAACTCAGGCCCACAAGTTTGTGCAGCAAACCATCTCCCTGGCCTCATACCTCAGTTTTGTGAAAGCACTGTGCCCAAATTCCCACTGTGGTTCTGGTCTTGCATTGGTAACAGCCATTTTTGGCAACAGCAATGCCAGCTAAGTCTCAGAGGATGAGCCTACGAGCCTACAGGACATCACAATGACAGCCAGCTCTCCTCCCCTTTTCCTGTGCCAGCCATGCACATCTTTCTGTGGCTATTGGAATCCCCAGCCTCTCACCCAAGCTGCACAGAGAGAGCACTTTCCCAGCCACTCCGTGTCCTCTGAAGGCCTTCTTAGCCATTGTTACTGGGCCAGTTGTCAAGTCTCTTAATGAGGAAAACATAGAGACACACTCACCAGTGTTCGAGCACAGGGCTCTATTTCTACAAACTCTACCATTATGGACAGAAAATTCTTTAAAGCAGAAACAAAATCAACCCACTGCCTATACTAAGCACACCCAGATGTTTCCCCTTGTCACGATTCCCTAAGTGATTAGTCTAACAACCATGGACAAAGCCTTTACTATGTAGTCTAAGCATGGAAAGCTGCTCTCAAGTCTCAGAGGAGCTGAATGGGTTCTCCATCAGCACTGGGCCACTTTCTATAAGGAGCAAGAATATCTTCCAACCTCGGTACACTGGGGGCCTGTAGCCATACTGCTCTGACCAGTGATGGATGAGTGTGTGGACATCAGAGTGACTGTAGTCAAATGCCCTCAAACATGGGATACACACACACACACACACACACACACACACACACACTCACTCACTCAGAGCTGAGTTTTCATGCTGACCCCCACGAGTTTTTTTCCATCCCTGACTTCAAGATAGCTTATCAAAGGAGCTGGCAAAAAGACTCAGTAAATAAGAGCAGTTGTCACCAAACCTCAGAACCTAAGTTTGATTACTGGACCCTGGTTGGTGAGCACTGTGATGTGCACATACACATGCACACGCACATGCACACATGTATGCACACATACATGTACATGTGCACAGCTGTGCATACAAAGACATAATAAGTATTAAAAGACTTAAAAGGTTGACAGGGCTTTACTCATATCTTATGATTGTTTTGGGAGTGAAGTGTTGTCACCAAGGAAAGAACAAAACAACTGAAAAAACGCTCTCCTTAACACTTTATCAGGAGAGAAAGAAATTCTAGACGGTAGAGTAGAGCAAACCCTGTACAACAGGAAACTCTTCATTACGGGCTCCAGCACCAGGCACGATGACAATGTCAGGGCAATCTGACCGAGTTAAAGAAAGAGGGATGGAGCTTTGTGGACACTTGAGATGTTAAAAGTCAACCCCCACTTCTAAAGTGGCCCCTTGGTCCCGAGGTTCAAACCACAGCATGCGATTTTAGAGAGCAAATACGAAGTCTGATATACTTTGCAGGTTTGGTTTTTTTGTTGTTGTTGTTTTGTTTTGTTTTTTCAGGCAGCAAAGAAAAGGGTTGCCAAGGGGCACGGGGATGAGGACCACACGCTGGCACTTGAGGTAGCTTTGCCCACAGGTACCCATACTTCGTGGAGTGCTGTAGGGGACAGCTTCACCCCACACGGATTCATAAGGGAACAACACATAAAGCTTTTAAAAACAATCCCTTCAAGATGGAAAACCACTCACTGAAAATACAGAGCAGTTGTCCCCTGGGAAGCACACGCCTGTGTAAGGGCTTATAAATGATTTTAATATCCTGATGGCGAAACCCAGCAGCCAAGGAAACAACTCATGGGGAGGTACTAACTTAAATCCAAGTACCTAGCAGAGAAATTCTGAGTTCCACCTCAGGCAGCCTGGGAAGTATAGAAGAGGGGGAACCTATTTGCCACCTCCAGGGGTCTGCACCCCACAGCCCCATCACAGTGTATGAATGTGACAATCAGCTTTGTGGAACCATGGCTCTGATGTGCTAAGTCCTTCCATAGGCCATGCACAAAATCACAGAACAACACACAGCTCTAACAGGCCTTGAGAGCCAAGCCAGACAAGTCTAGAATCCTGGAACTCAGAGGCCCACTGGAACAAAATGCCTGTTCCCCAAAGGCAGCTTAGTATATTATAGGTTTAAAAAAAAAGTCAAAGGAAGTGCTACAAGGACAGAAAATTGTGGGGTGGTATGCAGGACATCCCCAGGAAAAGTGCCGCCCAAGGCATTTCTACCTCAGAGGCCCAGGCTTCTTTTATTGACTAGTTTATCATGGAAACAGTCAAATGAGGTGAACATCAGGGGGTGTGCATCCATCTGCAGCCCTCATTTATTATTGAAGCCCTTCTCAACCTCCTGGAGCCCCCTTCGCTGCCATCACAGGGCCACCCACACACCACTCATAGCCCCAGCCCCAGGCCACACCCCCTCTGTCTCTAGTGTCTCTCATACACAGGAAGAGGGTTTGCGTCACAACCGCATCCTACAGAAGATGATTCAACCCAGTCTGCAGTTCCAGGAGGTTACAAACCCCATGAACTCAAGGAGTTGCAGCCGGCTCTGGCTTCTCCATTCTGGAAGAGATTCCAACTGCTCTGACCCACAGAAACCTGAATTAGCTTGTGCCTCACTCAGACCAGGCTCCGGGTAGTCAGGAATAGTTTAAAGCATCTTTCAGCAATGGCATGAGAGCCACACGTGACTCCTTTTTACCTGCCTCTTCCCCTAACAGTTGTGATCTCTTCTCCCTCTATTCCTGTCACCCTTACTAGTATGAACGAACTCGAGAGAGATACAACACCATGATGGGCAGATGGAAACTATCATGGGCAGCTGACGTATAACACGGAGCAAAGGCTTCATGTGCCACCTTACTGGGGCATGCAAGGGTATCCTCTTTTATTGAATGGATGTGCATTGAGATCGCCCAACTGGTTGGTGAGATGCACCTGTTTATCATCTCCACCTGTGTGTGATTTCTGACAAACTTGAGGCAAGACTCCGAGTGAACACTGGGTGACAAAAACCTCCTGACCAGTCCCATTTGGGTCTATCAGATCATTAAAGAGGCCATCTTTCCAACCTAGTGCATGTTTGTTCATTCATGCTGCTTCCAAAGAGTAACAAGTTGTTTCGCGTAGTGAGATTCAAAGTAACACCTAAACCCGCAAAGAGGCAGGATCCCCTGAAGCACCAGGATGCAAATACCTCACTGGCACCATCATACAACCGCAGGTGACGTTCACAGACATCAACTCTTGCATACAAGAAGGCTCCTCAAATGGTCAAACATTACCCTGCTTTTGGATTTGAATGGAAATCAGCTTTTATAGCTTCTGGACATCCAAGTCTCCTCTCTGGGCCTACTCCAGCTCCATCCCACCCCCACCCCTGTCCCATGCTCTGTGGTCCTTAAAGACCATCAACCATGCAATGAACATAGACAAAACAACTCTTAGCCACCCACAACACACTTCATGCTAGCCAACACCACACAAAGGCTTGGTGACTTGCCCTTAGGACACAGGAGTGGGCAAGGACTCCCCTTCTATTTATAGAGTCAGAGCTCAGCCACCCACAGATCTGCATGTAGCTCCAGAATCATGACAATGTCTCCATCTTCCTCTTGAAGACCAGTGGCCAAGTTCCACATATGCTTTCTCCTCCCAAAGAACTACGAAAACACTCGAACATCAGGGACAAGGAAACGCATTCTCATGGGTTAGGGGACGCTCAAGAGAATACAAGCCATGTGACCTAAGTCATCCACCCTCTGGACGGTTGTGCTCAATACCACAATCCTCTCTCATGTGAGAGTCGGCGCTCTCCCCAAGCAGTGTGATACAAACACCTGCACCCTACCTCAATCAAGAAGTCCCCGGTCCTTAGTCCGGCTTGCCATGCCACGCCACCCTCATCCACGGACTCCAGGTACTGCAGGGCTGGAAATGCCGGCGTGGGTGTGAATTCCTCAATGGGGGTATCAGCTAGGAAGACAAATACTGTGTTTGAGTCTGGGGAATGTTTTCCAAGTTGGTCATCCCACCTGCCCATGGGACCCTGGGAGGAAGAGGGTCACTGTATTCCCCATTGGGAGGCAGTGGTCCTGGCTAGCTTGTCCCAGAGAGGGGTTCCTTACTAACATGCACATCATAAGCCATGGAGCCAGGGGCATGCCGGTATCCCCTCATGCCTCTTGGCTCTTCTGCTGAAACCATGGAATAAAGTGGTCTACGGTACATGTCTACACGTCTGTCATTTTCTTTAAAAGTATCAATGACTAAACATTTTCAGTTCTAAAAATGGAAAAGTTCCTTCCCCAACCACACAGAGCTAGGGAAAGACCATACTGAAACCGCCTGCCAATTTCACAGCTATACAGACTTGCAACCCAGGGGATTCAACTTGGAACAGGGACAGAGAACAATGTTGACCCAGTGGGTGGCTGCTGATTTGGAATCTGCTCTGAACTCTCTCCAGGGGGGACCTGGCTTTCTATGACCATCACATGACCAACATGCCTCTCAGCAGAGCAAGGCTGGGCTTCTGGGGCCCATGGGGCTGCTGAAGGACTTTCTTGGTCCTCCTGAGAGGCCGGGGGTGGATGGGTGGGAAGGTGTGATGCCCAGGTTGGGGGAGGGGAAGGCACATCACACAGGCATGGACCTGTACCCTGGGGGTGGAGAAGACTCTGCTCTTCTCTTTTTGGATGGATTGCCGTGGGCGGCCCGAGCCTGTGGCAGGTGGGCAAGCTCCCCAGGGAAGGGTGCCTCTCGCACAGGTACAACCGCCACATGGCTGACCTCCACCTGCCTCAGGCAGATGCCTCTTCTAGAGCAAGCTGATGCCATTTTGCTGTAGTTTGGAAGGAAAGCCCCACACTAGGGGCAGGCACGGGGCACTGCTTTGAGATGTGTCCCAGAGCCTCCCACTCCCAGGCCACAGGGTGTGTGGTGCTGCCAGCTTAGTCAATGGTAGAGGGGACCTCTTCTCCTTGTTTTTTCAAAGTCACCTTAGAGGTGAGTTAGCAGACACCTGCCACCCTTAGAGCTGAAACCCATTCCCAGAACAGGCCAGTTTCCGGGTGCCTCAAACTTGGGCTGGGCCATTCTGGATATCAGAGACCAGGAGCTTTGAGAGTCAGCATACTGTGACTAAACTGAAGCCCAAGCTGCAGGGTCTCCCCAGGATTGGGAGAAAGAGGTGGGGGGAGGGAGGGAGAGAGAGCAGCTCATTTGGAGCAGTACTGTAGATGGAAAATTAAAAAACATGCCTGCAGGAAGCCTAGATGTTTTCTGAGGAAGGCAGAATGTTAAAGAGCATCGTTGTCTAGCAACCAAGTGCCCCCAGGAAAAGGCTTGTTTCATGCTTATTTCCAAGCTGGGTAAGGTTCTTCATACAAGCCTGTGTGCACCACACACACACACACACACACACACACACACACACACACACACCATGGGAAGGGATCCCAGAACACTCACCTTTTGCCCCTCGGAGCACAAATCCAAAGCCCTCGTTGTCTTTCTTCTGCAGGACCACCGTCTTGTCCTCAATAATGCAGTCACTGTAGAGAGAATTCCGGGGATAGCGACCATTATTGTAACCGGTCATCATCACGGTGGCTGCTCCACCGCCGGGAACGCTCATCATCACAGCCAATTAATCACCCAGCTCAGATCCAGGCAGCATGGAGGAGCCTGGGCAGCAGCTCGGTGCAGGAGGAGCTGGGGGTGGGGGGGTGGCAGGATGGGCGAGCGGGGCACAGTGGGATGTGGAGGGGGGCGGCGGGCGCGGGAGCCAGCCAGGGGAAGGAGTCATGGATGCTGGAGGGGCTGCCCAGGCCGCTGGGGGAGCAGGGGGCCCAGCTCAAGGGACCCGAGGGCTGGCCAGGACGCCGCCGCCCAGAGCAAAGAAAGTAAGTGGCCCGGGTGGTGGTGGCGGCGGCAGAGGCAGCAGCGTGGTGAAGGAGGTCCCCAGGCCTGTCTCGGCCAGACGCATCTTCCAGGGAAGCAGAAGAAATCAGCCGGAGGAATAACCAAGACAGCTGCTTTGCTATTTCTTGAAGGGGCTTAAAGAGGAGATCAGGTTCTCTCTGTTTGTTCTGTGCACAAGCCAGCAGCAGGCACTGGGGATGCAGAGACCTGTGCTTTGCAGCCAGCGCCCCCTCCCTCCCTCTCCCCCGTCCTAGGGAATGTAGTGTGCAGCAGGAGCCCCCACAGTCATCTGATGAGCCCACAGTGCGACCGGCGCGGCTGCCTGGGCGTCATCCCGCGCAGAGCAGAGGAGCCGCAGGCTGGGCTGGTGGCCGGCGGGAGGGGGAGCCGCCAGCTCTGTGTCTCTCCCGGCCACGGAAGCCAATGCTGAGGGGTCAGGGAGTGAGGGGCTCAGGCCATTTCAGTCCCACCAGAGCCAAGGAGGGCAGCGGCTCCCTCCTGGTGAAGATACCTTGCTGAGGACGCTGCGAGAGCAGCAGCATCCCCACTGCAAGGAAGACCAAGAACCTCCGGGCTCACCTCTTTGTATAGCATTTCCATTTTTAAAGGAAACAGACTAAAAAGCCCAACTTTGCTGTTCTGGCCAAAGCTGCCTGTCACCAACATTAACAGAACTCTGACTGCCCACCTAGAGGTGCACGCAAGGGGGACACAGGACTAAAAGATGCTGCCTAATGACTTGAGAGCCACCAACTCTGGCCCTTGCCGGTCTTTTTTGGTGGCTGCTCTGGGGCAGGAGACAGGGCTGTCTGCATCCCAGATTCAGCCATTGCCCCCGCCCCCCGGAAGTAAGTCAGAAGGCAGGAAGTCTGGGGGTTGAGAGCTGGAGAAGGAGGGAGAGGGCTTTCTTCTCTAGAGTCCCAGCAGGAGGACACAGGACCTGGTAGACAGAAATCACAACAGGAGTAGCTGAGCCCCAGACACAGAAGAGGGCTGTGGATAGAATGCAGGTTGGGAGTGAAGAGTAGTGATAGCTCTGAGTCCCAGAGTGGTGTCAGTCAGTTCCCTAGGGCTTGGGGTCTGCGGGAAGCACAGGACTTAGGTAGGGTCTGGCCTGCAGAGAGCAGTCAATTAGGACAGGGCACCCTAGCGCTAGAGGGGCAGGACAGCTCCTTCTAACCAGTCTAGCAGGCCTGGACAACCTTTTGTCACTGTGACATTATCTTGACATTACCAATTACAAAGTTCATGCAATGAAGTTACGAGAAAAAAAATATGGCAAAACAATCTTACAATGTTTGAGCAAATATAACATTTTGGGTTGGCCCTATTCAAAGCTGCCTTGGGGTGCATGTGGCCAGTGGTCTGGTAGTCAAACATACCTGGTAGCAGGTGAGGACAGCAGTGGTTTTGGGCAAGTGATACTGATGGTGTCGAAGTCACAGAAGTCACCCAATAGTTACCCATCACAGGGTCATGCTAATAATGCCCCGGGGAGAACCTGTGTTCTGGGAATTAGCTATGGCGGGGGAGTGAGGGATGTAACATAGGCTGGGCAGTGACATAAGCTACAAGCACAGTGCTCTAGGTAGGATGACAAGTCACAGAAGTCTGAGAGGTGGCTGAGAAGCTCACCTAAAATCTTGCTCTGTCTGCTGACATATCCTCCCAGCCTCCTGGATCCTGGTGTGTGAGACCCTTTTACTCAGTTCTCAAAGCCCCCTGCTCCAGCAGGTCCCACAGGGGTGATGAGAGTCTGTAGGTGAGTCATTGGGTTGGCCTCTAGGAAGTGACAGACCTTTCGGTCCGCTGCACCCATACTGACAGGCTGTGAGGACAGCCCACAGTCACTTGGGGCTGCTGTGGTTGGATGCCATTATACCCATGATAGTGTGGTTTAGTGACAAGACCCCAGGGAACTCCTTTGAAGTGTGGTCAGTAACTGGAGAGGCCCTGGCTGGCAGCCAGGACCTGCCATCACAGTAATGGGTGGGAAGGAGAGCTGGGGTAGGGCGGGGCTTGTTGCCATGGATTCAGGCACTTTACAAGACACTGGGTGAAGCAGGCTTATGCCAGACCCTTTGATCTTGGAACTTTTGTGCCCACCCTCGGTATCTTGAATATAGACTTAGGTCCCTTACTGGACACCTTTTTCCTTTCTCCTCCAACTTTCACATGGGAAGCCACCTGTCTTGGCCCTAATGCTTCCTCAGTGGCTAGACAGTAGAAATCCTGTGGCTTCTTTCCACCCCTTCTTACCCACGGGGGTCTCTCTGAGGCCTTGGTGCTTAGCCCAGCCCAGGCCCCCATTCTCTCTGTGTGCTTTAGTGGCTGAGGGCTGGTGCCCCAACATGAGAGTCTTAGACACAATGTCTGCATGATCCCCTGGACACAGCTGAGCAACAGCACCCACTTTGGCCTCGGCTCAGGGAAGAAGCCATGGATGGAGGCTTTCCAGAATGTATTCTATCAGCCAGCAGAACCTGACGGAATCCAGACACTTCCTCATTCCAGTCACAGGAACCTCCTCAGGCCAGCTGTGCTGACCGGACACTGGCTGTCTCCTTCTGACTGCTTGTAGGGGGCAGGGGTGTCACTGAGCATGGTTCAAAGCAAAGCGTGATGCTGAGCCCAAGGTCACCCTGACCTCTTAAGTCTCAGATCTTGCTCTATAGACTGAGAATCACAACCACAGGCACGACTGTGGAGTGGGGTGTGGGGTTGGGGACCAGAAGGACCCTGTACTCTCAGGGCAGCCCCTGGTGGGCAGTCAGCTCTAACACATGGATCATCTCCGGTTAAAGAGTCACCATTAGAAGCAGCAGCTGTATCACTCACCTCCTCCACAGCCCCAGGCCCCAGGCTTCTCCTAGATCCCGATCTTCCAAGGCCTTCCTAACAGCTTTCCGCTGTGACAGCCCTGTGTGTGCAGACAGACCTCCTCCCCCAACAAGCCTCCCTCCCATTCCTGGAAGATGGCTTCCAGTTCCTCTTCTCCATGATGTTTTTCAAGAGCCAAGCCCCACCATGTGCCTACCACCCATAACCACCAACAGGTCATGGACCTAAACCCCAAATTCAGACATTTGCCAGCCTGAAAAGAGTGGGTAAAGACTTAGGCATGGGAAGTGAGTTTCCACTGACGAGACATACTGCTGTGGGCGGACACAGCCCTTAAACTACCATGCTCCTTCTTGTGCTTTACCCAGAAACAAATGCCCCCTTCTCCTCAAGGGGCCTGATCTCCTGAGAGACAGTGAGCTGTTGTTACAGATCAACCTGAATGCTCAGGGGCTGGCAGAACCTGAAACAGGGGTGCAACGCATGGCAGAGGGGAGCTGGGTGGGAGATGCTCCAGATGACTGCGGAGCCTCTCCTGGACTCTCTCTTGGCCGCCTCTTCCTGCTGTTGACCTGACCCTGGGTGAGGATAATTCGGCCTCACTGGCTGCCCTGGCACTTTACCATAAGTAGACCTGAAACTGCCTAAGGCCCTGGTAGCCCCTGCCTGGCTCCCCAGCAGGTCTACCCTCAGATTCAACCCAAAGGCCACTGTCTACATTTCACTGGGACACATGCGAAGCGCTCATACTCCACATACTGCTGCTGAACGACCCCATTAAGGCTTCTTCTGGAGCCCTGTTCCCTCACCCATAACTGACCACGTACATAAAGCATTCAGTGTGGGGGTATCCTGGCAGCAAAACCCCCTAAGTTCCCTGTTCTAAGAAAACCTCCCAGTATTCATTGACTGCACACAAATACAAGCTAGCACATGCTCCTCAGATGTGTTTTCTGCAGGTGGAAGAAGAGCTTCCAACATACATCAAACGGACCCTCCTATGACAATATCTACCTGCAGCAGGCATGTGTGTGGGAAGGGTAGGGATCAGGTCTGCTAAGTACAGCTGTGTAGATCATGCACAATACAAATCAGAGAACACTGCCCATAGTTCACATCTGTGATCATGTATTCATTATGGCCATGTGGAGAGCTGGCAGAACCTTGATGAGGGGCCAGGTCTCTTTTGTAGTTCATATAAAGGTAGGGCCTGGGCCATTGGTTGCCATGGAGAATGGAAGAGCTGTTTCTACTGGAAACACATTGACTTCTGGGAACCACATGCAGAAGGCAGCCATGTTTGTTCCCCTGATCTACCTTGTGTTAACTGACCAAGTACATGTGGAGTATTGTGGGGACTTGAAGTCTGCCACAGAGTGGATCCTAGGACCTTACCCCTGTGACTTGCCTTCTGGTGTCTACCTTGTAGGATTCCAAGTGGTCAAGCCACAGCAGCATTTGCTTATGTTTTACTTTTTGAAGATAAGGTTTCATTGTGTAGACTAGGCTGGCCTTGAACTCTTGGTGATCCCCCCTCCCAGCTTCTGCTTTCAGGCTCCTAAATTGCTGGGATTACATATGTGATCCATCACATCTGGTGCAGCACTTTTCCTGTTGCTGTGACAAAAACACCTGACAAAAGCAACTTAAGGGAGGAAGGGTTCCCTTGGCTCACAGTTTAAGGGCACAGTACATCATGCTGGGGAAAGCACGGCGGCAGGAACATGCGGCTGCTCACATCCCACTCACAGTCAGAAGGCAGAGAGGTGAATGCTGGAGCTTGGCTCACTTTGACTCTCTCTATTCAGCCTGGGACTCAAGCCCATAGGATGGTGCTGTTCACATTCAGGTGAGTCTTCTACCTCTGTTAACCCAATCTAGAAACTTCCTCATAGACGTGCCAGAGGCTAGTCTCCTAAGTGATTCTAGACCTTGTCAAGTTGGTAAGACTGTCACACCTGGCTTTCAGGTGTTTATAGTGGACCAGGGGGTGCCTTCTCCTGTGGGGCAGCATGCTAGGCCAAGGAAGGCTGCATGCACCCACATGCATTGGCAGTTGGTATTGACAGCTCCTTGGCAGTGCAGCTGCTCCTACAGGAGGGCAAACTCGGATCCACAGGCAGCCAGTCCTTGGTTTAGGAGACTAAACAAGAAGGATCCCACAAAGCCATGTTTTTTAGGGACAGGACCACCATGGGCAGAATGATCCTGAACATGGGGTTATGAGAATGGACTTGAGCCTCTCTTGACCTCTCTTGGAAACCCTTGTAGGGATGGTAACCTTGCCAATCATGTTGCTCTGGTTTCTCTTTGATCAGCAGTGGTAGGGCTCCAGCCTCAGGTCAGAGGTAGTTGGGACCCTTGTGAAGCTACCACATTAGTGTATTAACTCAGGCGTTTGTAGTGAACACCTACTAGGTGTCAGTCAATGGTCTACTGGGTGCCTGGCATCTTGGAGGGAACAGACTAGGCTCAGTCTGGCCTTATGGAGATGTGGAGTGTAAGTAGGTTGAACAGTGCCCCTGCCAATGGACATTCTTACTTCCTGTTGCCTGGATCCCTTGGAGGCAGGTTCTTTCTAGAGATAGGCATTATGGGTTTAGGAGCCTGTGTGACCAATACCCCCTTGTCCTCATAAGAAAGAAGCAGGGAGAGCTGGAGGCTCAGAGATATCAGGGAAAAGCCATGGAGGCTGAGTGGGGTCTGGAGGGGTGCAGCTACTAGTCAAGACTTACAAAAGAATTGCAGTCAACAAGAAGGACCAGAAAGGGTTTTAGGGAGTCGGAAGCACAGTAGGGCTACCTATGCCTTTGATCTCTGAATCTGGCTGGTAGAGTTAGGAAGACAAGTGGATGTGGTGGTGCTCTGAGGTCTATGGTCTCCCAGTAGAGGGACAGAGGCACAGAATGCCTAGGAGTAGATGGCTATGGCCATGAGGCATGAGGAAGCCTGCAGAGCAGGGATCCCAGCCTGATGTCCAGGGATGCTGGGCTCCACCTCCATGCACATAGCCAGTGCCGGTACCTACACAGCAAGATGCTTGAATCTGTGGCAGCTCCAGCAGACCCTTGTGTCATCCAGGAACAGACAAGCAGGTGAGCCATTCTTCCTCTCAGCGGGGTTGACACACAAGTGGCTGGAATTCCTACTCAGTCCTGCCATGAAAGTCAGCTCCTCTTCCTTGCACAACTCTCCCTGGTGTCAGGAAGTAGCCTAGTCTTGCTGCCTAGAGGCTATGACTGTTGATTTAGGTGGTAGGAGTGGCCTGTGGGTATGACTGAGAACACATAATCTATGACTCTGTGGAATGGGGCTCATTCTAAAGGAGTCACTACATTCTACAAGGTAGATACTGAAGCCAGATACTGAAGAGTTGGCTGTTGCACAGACTCAGACATCAGGGAACCTCCCTGCACAGAGACCTACAGAAAGGGACTTCATAGACCCTCCTGGGGATGGACTTTGGCTAGCTGAGACCAGCAGGTGTGTTGACCACCATCAAGAGGTGACAGGGTGTTATCTATGGTCATGCAGATGAGGGAACTCCCCCAGGTTTTGACTTCAACTCTCAAGCCTATTTGTAAACTGGGAAATAATAAATTCAGCGCCTCTCAAGTCCTCAGGGCTTAAGCAGCAACATGAAGCCAGCCTGCCATTTGATTAAGTGTCTCTGGAATCTCACCTGGGGTCAACTCCATTTCTTGTTAAATCTGGTATCTGTAAACATCATTCCTTCAGGTGTGAAATCACTTGTAAGTTGGATTTTTCTCACCTCAGGAGAATCCTCGAGTGCTGTTCGTTGCTAAGTGTGTGAGGGCACTGCTGGGCAGTGGCCACAGTGACTCAGCTGAATGGGTTCAAGAGAAAACTTAGTTTAGACAACTCCAATGGGCCAAAAGGTGCTGAGTAAGGGCCATGGGCACACTGGGAAAATCCACTGGTGATAGGGAGGTGGTACCTACTCCCTGTCCAGAGTTGGTGGAAACCCAAGATTATCTCTGCAAAGCATTTCCAGTGCTGGGAGTGGAAGGCTGAAAGCGGCAACCCCACTGCTCCTGTGACTGTATCTCAGTGGCCTGTCCACACAGGAACTGGAGCACTATTAGAAAGACATGTCTCTAGGGAGCAGCAGCGACAGTGGATGCCCTAGAAATTTCTGGACTCTGCCAATCAGGAAGGTTGGGGCCATGCAGGATGCCGTCAGCTCCTCCATGGAGGGGGGTGGAGAGGGAGGTGCTGGGGCACAGGCCAAGACTTAACAGGTGTCCCAGCTCAGCCAGCAGAGATGCCAGCCAGGCCCTCTTGCTACTGGTGTGGGCAGTCGGCCCAGCTCATTGAGGTAGAGCTGGCTGTAGATTGGCAGAGAGGACCTGTCTATGGGTGGGCAGGGGCAAAATAGCCTGGTCCACGGGAAGGCTTGGAAACCTGCTGGTAGACAGGAGGGGTTCCTCATTATTTGTCACTTGCCACCAAAGTGGGGGTCCTCTTGGCTTTAACCACACGTGATAACATCCTCTAACATCCTGCTTTCTGATTGGAGCACGATTCATAAGGCTCTCCTGCGTCTGGGCTAATAAGTCTCATGCTGGGTGCCACCGTGGGCTTTCAGTGACAGTCAAGCAAGGATGCTACTGGAAGTCAGAGTTGTGTCACCTGTGAGAAGGAATGGTCACAGTCACAGATTGCACTCCTCCTGGCTCCTGGGAGCCACTCTTTCTCGGGATGAATCGAGGTGCCACTGGGTCACCCTTACCTGTGGAAACTGCACACCCTCTCCTTAGATACAGAAACTATTTCTCAGATGGGCAATTATGCAAAAGCCTTGCCAGTGTTTATTACAGCCATTTCCCCTCCTCGTTGCTAACATGATAAGCAATACAGCTTCTTCCCGATGGAAACAATCATGAGCAGAGAACTTGATTCGAATTAAATCACCTCATTACCTTGCAATAAGTCACCCACGAGTATTGCCTGAGCACCATCTGATGTTCTACCTGCCAAAGCCTACTCAAGACAATGGTCCCAGAAGCACCTTGCCTAGGTGACAAGCTGTGATCACTGTTCCCAGCTAAAATGCGGAGAACCATGCACAGAGTGGGGTCTGAGTCTCTCAGACCAGACCCAGGTGGGATGTGTCCCTGTATCCTAAACTCACACAGGGTCCTTAGGACAGTCCTCTTGCTTGCTTGCCCTGTTGGTGTTGGCCACAGCCTTGGCACACCCAGGCTGGTGAGGAAAAGTTCATTTGAGAGGGACCAGGCATATAGCAGGGCTGGAAGCCTATGAGCTTGGGAGAAAGCCCTGGACTTCAGAGACTGTTGCATTCTGGGAATGTAATGTACAAATGTAGATATTGCCATGTGTACCCCACCCTCATGTGGGCATTAGCGAGACAGTCTTAGGTGATCTGTCTGCAGCAAGCAGCAGGACATACCTATCTGTTAGTCACAAGATGTCCCCACTGAGCAGGCAGATGAAGGTCAGGGGCTCATGAGGGAGGGACAGCAGCCTCTCTCCTTCTAGAGCTTTCAGAAACCTAAGGACCCTGCCCTGAGGCCTCCCTCCATGAGTCTGGTTGGGCTTTGCCAGAAAGGGGAATGCTTAGCCCAGCAGGGTGGCTCACAGCACTCTGGGAGAAGCTGATTTAAGATAACAACAGAAGCGAAGGGCTAAGTACCAAGGAAAACAAAACATTTGGGCACCATTCTCTAGGAAGTGCCCTGCAGGCATTCCACCCTGACTCTGGAACTCACATGGTTCTGGGACCAAGACAGAGAAAAAACTGACATGTTCTCAGGACTCAGAATCCCTCCTCTAAGACCTGAAGCTGGGTCTCCCCTGAATTTTCTCTCCATTGTATGTATGCATGTATGTATGTGTATATGTGTATGTATGTGTGAATGTATGCATGTATGTATATATGCATGCATGTATGTGTATATGTGTATGTATGTGTGAATGTATGCATGTATGTATGTATATATGCATGCATGTATGTGTATATGTGTATGTATGTGTGAATGTATGTATGTATGCATGTATGTATACATAAACACATACAAAAAACACCTTAAGTCAGACTGTTTCTCCCATTTAAAATACTCCTTCTGCAGAGCCTCATCATTTTAGGAATAATATCTATAATCCTCACTATAGCTAAGATCCTTTGTAATGCCTCTCCCAACTCCCCATGCTCCAGCCTGACTGCTGTCTCCTCTTCTGGGCACAGACACCCTTCATGAACTACAGTGTCTTTGCATACATAGCCCATGTTCTCTGCACTAAGCTGCCATGGTCTTCAGGAGCCATGTTGCTGTCACTATGTAGGTCCCTCAGTGACTTGTGTGCTTGGTGGGTACCAGCCCTGGCAGGGGTGGGCAGACAGTTCTGGGGAGAATACTAACCCCCCCCCACAGGTCCATCCACTGGCCTCCAGGGTCTCAACAGTTACTGGTTCTCAAGTGACACCTTTTGTGTAGCCCATGAGGCATGGGTAACCCCCTGGCTTTGTTCTGCTGGGACACGAGACTTATTTTTAGAATCAGGAGTATTTCCTTCCTAGGCCACTCCTACAGGACTTCAGTCTCGGTTCTACTGAAAATCCTGTTCCCCGTGGCTCCAGATTCTGTAGCCTGGTGACGTGTGTGCTTGGGCTTCTCTGGAATCCCAGCCTCCATTCTGTGTGGAACGTTCTCTAGAATACCACAGGGCAATCCAGCTGCCTGGCATTTTGCTACAGGCACAGGCAGGGGCTGCTTGTGCCTTTCCTTCTATCCGCTAATTAGAACGACAGGCTAGGCTAGACCTGCCCCATCTGTGTCTCAAAGCTAGCCTAACAGGCCAAGAAACAGGCAGTGGCTCTTTGCACGTGGCTAGCCCACTCTGGTCTGTGGGATGGGGTAGCGGAACATCCTAACTTTAAACTATTAAAATTAGTGAGCTGGCTCAACAAGTAAAAGAGCTTGCCACTGAGCCTGATGGCTTGAGTATGATTCCTAAAAGCCACATGTTAAAGGAGAGAACTGTGGCTTTTAGGAATCATACTCAAGCCAAGTTGTCCCCTGACCTCCCCAAAGGTGTCATGGAGTAGGGATTCCTATTCACAAATAAAACAAATACCAATTTAAAAAAAAGTGTGAATGTCTGTTGGGACCCCAGATCCTGGTGAGGAGGCTTCATGGACTTGCCTACCCTGGATACCATCAGAAGCCGGGCTGAGGTCCAAACTACAAGACCAAGTCACAGCTGGCCTAATACCTGCCTGCGCCTCATTCTCTGCCTAGGAGTACCATAGTATGAGGTCACCAGGTGTTCTTCGGTAAGGGTGCTTTGATGTGTGAACATGGTAGTATGTGTGGGGACAGGGACTTGTAGGCTGCCTCGCATAGACCACACAGCCATGCTATATTGAGCTCCATGGGTATGTCTCAACACTGAACTTTGAAAAGAATTCCACAGTCACAGTGCCATCTGATAGGGCAACAGGAAGCATTTGCCGTCTGTTGTGGATGGAATTCCTGTAGTGTGTGACTATTGTGTCTTTCCTCTAGGTGCTCATGCTCAGAGGGAGGAGACTGTCACCACAGTGCTGCTTACAGAAGTGGTCAGAAGTCCTAGAGGCATTTTAAGATGGGGCTTGTCCTTTCTGTTGCCTTCCCTCTCTCTCCTTTTTATAAACAGGGTTCCATTCAACTGACATTGGCTTCAAACTCACTATGTAGCCAAGGCTGGCCTTGAACTCCTGACCCTCCTACCTTCACTTCCCTAGTGCTAAGATCATAGACATGCACCTTCACATCTGTATTCTGGGGTGCTAGGGATTGGACCTAGAGCTTCCTGCATGTCAGGCAAGCATTTTACCAACAGAGACACACTTACTCCTGACTATATTTATTTAGGATTTTTTTTCTTTTAAAACACGGGGACTAATATAGCCCAGGGTGGCCTCAAATTTACTGAATGGGGAGGCTGGCCTTGAACTCCCCACCTCCACCTTTCCAGAGCCACCTCCACACCCAGGTATAGGGAGCACTTTAAAATGTCCATATTCCAGGTCAGCAGCTGATAGGTTTTCCTATAAAGACCCAGAGTTAACAGTCCAGGCTCTGAGGGAAGCCTTGCCTGGCTAGGTGTGACACTGTAGCAGCCTTGCCAACATGAGAAAGCTTGGGCTCTGCTGTGCTCCAATAAAGCTTTATTGACAGATATGCAGTGGGCCTCAGGCTGGGTTCTCTCAGGACATGTCTTCAGTAACCTTACAGGACTTAGAATGGACATAAATAACATGCCTATGTGGCCCATCACTGCCTATAGCAGAAGCTAAGAAAAGAATTAATTTTCCTCAGTAGTTGTGACACTGCCCAGTACAGGTGTGCCTGGCTTAATATACCATGGAGTGCTGTGGAAAAACCAGGTCACCCGTGACTTGCCCTAGAAAGATTTGGAGGCTGAGGAGGAGAGCCCTTTGCACAAAGCGAAGCGCCCTCTCGCCCCTAGCTTGGCTCACAGTTGAGGTCTGCCTGGACTCAGCCTCCCTGAGCAATAATTATCAAGTGGTAATTAATATGCCAATTATCATAATGGCTGTGTACATGGGCTCTGAGTGCTCTCAGCGTAACTGACTGAACCTTCAGTTTTCCTGAGACAAACTGACTCCTTTCTTTTGGGGTTTTATTTGAGACAGGATTTTACCATTTGGTCCAGTCTTGCCTGGAACTCACTGTATAGCTCAGGCTGGCTGCACACTTACTACAATCCTCCTGCCTCAGCTTTTTAAGCACAGATGTGAACCACTATAATAGGTACTGACTCATGTATAGATTAGGGAAACAAAGGCATACGCGGAGAGGTGGAGAGCTTTGCACAAGAGGAGAAATCCAGAGAAGGAGATCAGCTTCCCTGGGGGCAGGGGGCTGGAGACACAGTTCTGTGACCTATGAGGCTACTCAGCTAGGGGGCCCTGAATGCTCACAGTCCCTACCCCAGGATGACAGGGATGGGAGGCTCCCTGGAGGCAGAGGAGGCTCCAGCAGCTCTGGGAAGTGGCTGAGCTCCCAGAGAGCACCTACAATAGTCTGCCATTCTGCCAGTAGATTACACCCCAAGCCAAGTAGAAAATCTCCAAAGAAGGCAGCAGTTCTATTTCATGGAGTACTCAATGAAAAGAAAGATGGGGTTTCCACACAGAAACAAGTACACAGAAGACATCAAAATGAGAGATGCACCCAGGGGTGCCCTGGGCTTCACATGTGCTAGGCCATTCCTCTACTATCAAGCTATATTCCCAGCCTGCATTCTGGCTTCTACCTGGAGCACTTTCCTTGATTGCTAACTTTAGCTGCTCAACTCCTATTCATCCCTCAAAGCCCATTTCAAATAGTCATTCATCATGTCTAAGGGGCAAGGGGTGCCAGTGCCCTCAGTGGTGAGGCCAAGCCTCATCTCATTCTCCCTCACATCCAGCTTCCAGCACAGTCTCTGTTCCAACCCCTGGTTTGAATCCTACAACAGACTCTGGAAAACCTAGATTCTTGCTTTCCCAGCCTCCCTGGCAGTTCCCAGTCACAGCAGGGACAGATGTGCCATGGAACATGGCTTTAGCCAGTGAGATTAGAGTACAAATCTACCAGAGCCTCTGGGAATTATTCAACTACTCAGTGCACTGGAGAAGCATGGCCTTCCCCAATATCCCTGCAAAGGATATGCTGTGGAGATGTGATAACCAGAGTGCTAGCTGCAACTTCACAACCATGAGGAAAAAGCCTAGAGACTGGAGAGCTGTAACTGACCTATGGGACAAATACTGGTTTTAGCCTCTTCCAGGCCCGCCACCAAGGTCGCAGTCTTCATCAAATGCTTCCTAGAGGACATGGGCTGATAGTTGAGGCCAGGAACAAGGAGGCAGGGTGAAGTCCTGTGTTGTGCTCAGCTCTCCAGGGAAGATCTGGTCACAGCCCCTGCTCTTCTATGGGCTTAGTTCAAGAGACAGCAAACTAAAGACAAACACTTTTCCAGAGCAAGCTTAGCTGCTCTGGAGTTTGGTGAATTCTCTGAGCGTTTCAGGTTCCTGGGGCATCCCAGCTAAGCTGATACAATGCTTGCATATAGATAGTTGGGGACAAATCCAACCGAAGTGATGACATCTTCAAGAAGCTAATGTCAGCAGAGAATTGTAGACAGATGAGACCTTAGCCATAGTGTGGACAGGGGAAGCAAGGTGAGGCCTGGGCCTGACAGCTAGCAGTTATGTGAAGCTTTGGTCCTGTCATGCAGCCCTCCAACTGATGGTTGCTCAGCCACGTACCACATCCTGAGAGACCTCCAGGACTCAGCCTGTACAGCCAAGTGACGGCTTCCTCCTGTGTCCAGGGCATGGCCATTAGACCTTGCTATTACCCAACATCCTGAGTGCTGGGTGGGCACCAACTCTGGTTAGCTACCTGCTTCTCAGACATTTACCCACTCAAGTAAAATTACACATCCCTCCTGACTTCTGATGTCACTTACAGTCATGACTTGGAGACCAGACAAGTGACCCCACAAAGTGACAATGATCCTGGCTTCCTGAGTGGTCTCTGTCTAAGGAAGGCCATTGTTTGTGGGACATGTACCTTGTTAAGGCTGTTAAAGAGGTGACAGCTTCTGGCTACCCACAGCCCAACCCATCAGGGGCCTCTCTTGGGCTCTAATAATAGACTCTTCGAGTATATCATGGACTGACAGCTGGAGAGATGGCTCAGCAGGTAGGAGCTGTTCTCAGCACCCACATGATGGCTTACATAGCGTGTGTGTGTGTGTGTGTGCATGAATGTGTGCATGCTTGCATTTGTATACACCAAAAAAATAATAAATTTTAAAATAAAAAGATGTTATGGGATGGTGAGATGGCTCATCACGTAAATAAACTTGCATCCAATGCCTTGATTTAAATCCCTGAGACCCACATGGTGGAAGAAGAGGACCAGCTCCCACCGGTTGTTCTCTGGCCTCCACATGTACACACACACACACACACACACACACACACACACACACACACACACTTAAAAGTAAGAAGATTAAAAATAAGTCACTAAGCATGTCAATGAGTCTAGCCTGGACTCCAGGGGTGCCCTGAATCCAATGAGAGTGTTCTCATAGCAGACAGAAGGGGACACAGAGACACACAGAGAAGTCCTGAGGACAGAGGGGGGCAGCCACAAATCATTGGCATGGGACCATCAAGAGAAGAAGATTACCTGAAGTGACTTCACAAGGAAACAGTCTTGTTGTCCCCACTTAAATGTGGGGCTCATCCTCCTGTAAGAGACCATCCTCCTGCTACTTTAAGCTCCCATCTCTGGTAACTTGTTCCTGCCGCCCCTGAGCCCCACACAGCTGCACCCAGGATGCCAAGCACACAGAGCAGACACTGGGCACAGAGACCGCTCTCCACCCAGCCAGTGAGCACATTATTTCAAGAGAGGAAGAGCAATGTGGAGCTACAAACCTTGAGGATGCAGGTCATGCTGAACTATGACAGCACCCATGAGCTGCATGAACATGGGGTTTCAAATGTCCTTCACATCCAATATGCCATTTTTTAAATGTCCATGATTATGGCCAGCGCCAGGCAGGCAGAAGTTCCTGCTTGCTCCTAGCCGTGAGACTTGCAGATGGGCCAGCATTGCTGAGGACACACTCACAGACACGATCCAGAAGAGGAAGATGGAATAGTGGGAGGACAGCGAACCCGGATGTTGGAAGGACAAGGAGCAATGACATAGATGTGGATGCTGCGGGCTTTGAGCCCTCACTCATGCCTAGGATTGGGACTCACCTCTAGGGAGGGGAAACCGAGGCACAAAAGGTAGAAGAATGTGTGCATGGTGGATAACCAGAAAAGAGCAAAGCTGAGACACATACAAGAGGTCTGGGCATGCTCTGCGTCATGTTCTCCACACCACCACTGACGGGCATCTCCATGCTGATCACAGCTTTCTATATGGCTTAGGATCTGACAGAGCTGTCCTCTGCTCTTTGCCCCTTTCTTCCTCCTCTACCTTTATTCATTCCTTCTAGAAAGATCTTTAATGATATCTCCATAGCAACACACCTTCCACCCACCCATACACCCGCCTTTCAGATCCTCTTCACGGATCTCAGCACTGTCTGTGTCCTCCATGGATGGTGTGTCTTCCTGCCTAGAAAAACACCTCTGCAAGTCTCTCCAACACAGACAGTATGAGGCTCCTGCAGCTGCTATGACAAACAATGACACACTTGGTAGCTCCAATCAGCAGAAGTCTGTTTCATCACAGAGCTCAAGAAGGCTGAGAGTCAGTCTCCAGTTATCACTGGAAGAGATCAAGGCAACACAGGCCATATTCTCTAAGGGAGTTCTAGGTGAGGGTCTGTTGGCCTTCCTCAGCTTCTTGGGGCTCTTAGCTATTACTAGGGCTACAGTTGCATCTCCCTACTTCCTGACTCTGGTCACAGGGCCTCCTCTAGCTCTGTCCTTTTAGAAGGAGACATGAAATGGCATCTATGCATTTCCTGGGTACACCAAGATGATGCTTTATTGCAATAGACTTCATGTACCAAATCTACCAAGTCCTCCTTTAACTTATAAGTTAGATAGAATTTGAAATGGACATCTTTGAAGGCTACTCAGCTGACCATATGTGCCAGTCATGTGGTGTAGAGCTATGTATTTAGTACATGCATTACAAAGTTTTATTATTTGTATGTTTGTGTGTTTGCCTGCTTGTTTGGATGTGTATCATGTATATGCAAGTGCCTTTGGAGACCATAAGAGGGGGTCAGGTCCCCTGGAAATGAAGGTATAGGCACTGAGAGCCACTTGATGAGAGTCAGGGGTGGAGGAGGGTTGAACCTGGAACCTCTACAAAAACAGCAGGTGCTCTGCTGAGATACCTCTCTTTTCCAGTAAATGAATTTTTGGATGGGTGGATGGATGGAAGGATGGATAGAAGATGAATGAATGTGTCAATGGGTAGATGGACTGGATGGGTGGGTGGATGGATAAAAAGGGTGGCTAAGGCTCTCTGCTGTCCTCTTTTCACACATGTGACCCCTCTTCTAGGGTTGTCATTGCCGCATTAACCTAGCCACCCACTGCACTTGAAAAGGGGGAAATGCCCTCAGAACTACAAACCATAAACATTTAAGGCTTTGCTGAGAGAAGCTTGCCCTGCATATCATTCTCCTCATACCAGGGCAGCACAAGCCACACTGATGGGAAGGGAGCACTGTCCACCAGTCACCACAGAAGGGTGGAGACAGAAGACCAAGCAGGGTGCATGAATGCCCCATCCAGCTTCCCAGCACTCCAAGGTCCCAGCCTGTCCCTGTGATTGTTGTGGCCTTTCTATCCCATATCTCTTCATCTTCATCCAAGGAATGAAGGACCTGTGCATCCTCCTCTGCTCTAGCACTAAGGCGAGATGAGCAAGCTTTCCCAAGCTTTGCAGTGGATGGGTGGGGACTGGTGTAGACAGATGCAGCCAAAGCCTGAGGTCATTTCTGTCCTCAACCCTTCCCAGTTCCTGACAGACGCCTGACTTTAATCCTGGCCATGCTATCTTCCAGTACCAGAGGGAGTCACATTCCTGAGCCCTTCCAAGGGGCATGCTCCAAGCCTACTCATCAACTGCCCTTTTCCCTGTCCCAGGTCCCTCCTAAAATACAGCCCTTCACTCCCCTGGCTTTTGGCCTTTTGTTTGTCCACAAGCATTACAGGTCCATGGGGCCAAGTCCAGGCCAGGGAACCTGAGGCACAAGGGTACCATCTGCTATGTCAGGCTTCTGGTCACCATGCCAGCCTTAGCCTTGACCTTGGTTAGCAGAGTCAGGTTTTAATCAGCATGTGTCCTGACAAGCTAAGTGCTGCTGACTGGCTGGTGGCTGCCAAGGATCATGGACAGGCTGGCCACCTAGCCCAAACTCCCCATGAGGAAATCTCAGAGACAGCAGCAGGCTTTCATGGCTGAGCCCTCCTGCAGACCTGACCATGTTGTGCTGCTTTCTAACTCTGGCAATGAATCCGGGTGCCTGGTGTTTGTTGCCTTTGAGGGAATGGAGGCAGTAAAGCTCTGTGGGGCTGGGTCAGCTGAATCTGCTTTGATGGCACTGAACTCTTTGTATAGTGTGATGCTTGGTACTGGGTACCTCATCTTCTCCTACTCGGGGCCACACTGTCCCTTACTCTCCTCATAGGATTTACTGAGAGCCAACAGCGTGCACAGTTCTGCCTAGAAAGGAGCCTCAAAATGATGTTCCACCTGAGTATCTTTCCTCATCTGGAGTCATCAATCTACCTTCCCACTTAACCACTAATCAGTGTATCCATCTATCCACCATTCCACCTAGTCATCTATCCATTCATCTATCCATCCATCCATCCATCCATCCATCCATCCATCCCTTAATCTATCCATCCATCCATCTATCCATCCACCCATCTACCATCCATGTATCCATCTATCCTCCCATCCATCATCCATCTATCCATCTATCCTCATCTATCTTCCATACATCCATCTAATATCTGTCTGTCTATGTCTGTCTGTCCATCTGTCTACCTTTATGATCAATTTAGTACCTATTCACCCATCTATCTACCCAATCATCTATCACCCATCCTCCTAACATTCATTGATTCATCATCAACCCATCTATTTAACATCCAAAATTCATGATTCATCTATCCATCACTCATCCGTCACTCTAATATATAGTCATCTATCTAGCCACCAATCCATCCTTTATCCATCTACCCATCAATCATTCATTCATCCATTAATCCCCCTTCTTCCTCACCTTTCCGAAGTTGAACATTTGCCAGGCCCTACCCCAGGTGATAAGGGAAGGAGACAAGTCAGAGCCAGCACTGATACAAAGTAGAGGAGACATTATCAAATGCAGATCAGCCACTTGACTGCTGCCCTTAGCCTAGGCAAAAATGAGTCAGGTGGGTCCCAGAGTCAGGTCCCGGAGGAGGCTGCTATTGCCTGGAGGAGGATGGAGCACCTAGACCTTTCCAAAGGTGAGAATCAATACAGACATTTGCTGAGAGCCTGTGTGCCTACCTCAGTCCTAAGAACACCTGCAGACCGGGCAGCCTCACCCCCTCTCTCCCTGGCTGGCACCTTGATGAGCAGCATAAGCTTAGGTAGTAGCTCTGAGCACTCCTATCCATCCTGACTGTTCTGTGACCACCTCTGTGGCCCTGAAATATGGTCCTGACAGGCCTGCTTCAGGGTTAACAGGTGTAGATGTTCAAGGTGACCACTGACCATGTCCATGTACAATGACTGACATATTTGTCTAGGACACTACTGTTTATGCCCATTCATGCTGGCAATATTTGTGTGTGTGTGTGTGTGTCTGTGTGTGTCTGTGTCTAGTGGAGAGCTTGTGCCATGGAGTACATGTGAGCTCAGAGAAGAACCTCAGCCTTCAGTCAGTTTTTGCCTTTCTTTTTGTTTGAGAGAGGTTTTCTAATACCCACCATTACAAACATGAGGCTAGCTGGCCTGCGAGCTTCCAGGAATCCTGTCTCTGCCTCTCCTCTCATCACAGACGTGCTAGGTGAACAGATGCATGCTTCTGTATCTAGCATATTCATGGAGACCATCAGGGGTATTCCCTTACAGTGAATGATGACAAATAGTTACAGTGGCTTCTGGCCAAATATCCAAAAACTGATCATGGAAAAAAGAACATAAAGAGAATATAGCCATTTACAGGTTGGGAAACTGAGGACCACCCAGGAGTTTGTATCAGGACAGGGAAGAGAGCCTTGGCATCAGAACTTCCCGGGATGGTCCATTAGATTTGAAGACCACCCTGTAGGACTCATTCAATTCCGGGATTGAGGGCCTACCATGGTGGATGGAGCTGGAGAAGGAGGCAGAAGAGGAACACAGCGCTGGTCGGGGGTGTACTGCAGCGTGCCAGCTTGCCAGGGCTAGCTGTGGGCATGTTTCCTCAGTTCCAGGATCAGTAAACACATCAGCAGCTTGAGATTGGTGGGGCAGAGTTCTCACAGTATGGAAATTAGTAAATGCCAATTACAGGACAGCTGTAAAGAGGGGAGGCGGGGGACCTTATACAGCACTGGGCTTAGCAGACAGAGCACGCCTTGGGCAGATGTGACCATGGAAAATTCCAGGGTCAACACCCTCCTGCCGCTGGTATGGGTAAGGAGGTGGGGAGACAGGAGGCTTGTGGTGGCACCTGCCTACCTTGGCCCATCTCTCAACATAACCCAAGGGCCAAGGGCAGTCTGCTGGGTGCGGCCTGGAGGTGTGCCTGAATGCCAGCCTCCCCTAGCAACTGCTCTGCGGCTTCTCCATCGCCCCACCCATCTGCCTGCTCTCCCCCATCAGGACACCCACTCGCCACCTGGGAAAAGTGCTAAATGTGGCCTGAGAGTGTTGAGCCAGGCGCCTCCCTGCGGGGATGGATGCCAGGATGGAATCCATCATGGACGGAAGTTCATGGATTGTCCTGTGTGATCCCACAGCACAAGCAATCCTCCAGTGAGGGCCTGGCTTCTCTGTTCCAGGCCCCAGTGGAACACACTCAGTAGCTTCAGGGAAAAGCACCAACCCAGAAGTTGGTAGTGCCTAGCCATATACAGGGCGGTTTCTGAGCTTGGCCCTCAGGCCAGAGGGATTTCCTGCCTTCTCTTCCCCAACAAACAACTCGGTTGCTTCAGATCTTGAAGCTGGCTTCTAGCAGAGCCCCCACCCCTTCTGCCACCCCATGTGCTCTGTGAAAGGAATCCCTGAAGTTCCAGAGTCCCTAAGTCGGGTCCTCAACACCAGGAAGGGCTGGGGGTCATAATGGTTCATCTATTATCAACTTGCTAGGATTCTGAATTTTCCTATGAGCCACACCTTGGTCTATGAGGGTGTTTCTAGAGGGTTTTTGTTTGTTTTGGTTGGACAGAGCCTTTGTAGCCCAGGCTGGCCTGCAACTCTTTCTGTAGCTGAGGATGACTTTAAACTCTTGATCTTCCTGCCTTCTCCTCCTGAGTAACTGGAATACAGGTAAGAGTTACATCAGCCAGTGCATGCAGTGCTGAAGACAAAACCACAGCTTGCTGAGTGATAGGCAAGTAATATAGCCATTGATCTACATCTGAAGCCTCCTCTAGAGAAGCTTAACTGAGAAGAGAAGATACTCCCTTAATGTGGGGAGCACCCCTAGATGGGCTGGGGTCCCCCCTCCATTTCCTGGTTGCTGACAGGGGCTCAGCTGAATCAGGCATCCCTGGATCCTGCTTCTTCATCCCTGGCCATCTCCTGGCCATCCGTGTGCTTGCTCCAGAGTAAAATACGTAGTTCCTCTGTGGTGGTCAGTATTTAGTGTCAACTTGACACAAACCTAAGATTACTTGGGTAGCAGGAACCTCAACTGAAAAATTATCTCCATTAGACTGAAATGTGGGCAAGTCTGTGGTGCATTTTCTTGATTAAGTATTGATGTGAGGGGACCCAAGCCCACTGTGGGAAGTGGGACTCCGGGAAGGTGGGCCTGCCTGGGTTGTTTATAAAGCAAATTGACCAAGCCATGACTAGCAGGTCAGTAAGCAGCATTCTTGCATGGCCTTTGCTTCAGTTCCTGCCTTGAGTTCTCTCAAGGATGCACTAATGTGTAATATGTTATAAATCCTTCCTACCCCATGTTGCTTTTAGGCAGGGTAGTCAGGGTGTTTATTCATAGCAACAGAAACAAAACTGGAACACGCCCCATGTTCATTTGGATTCTGACACATGCCTAGCAGGTGTGTATGAGAAACCAGGTTTGTCTTTGTTTATGATCTCTTGTGGGAGCACACAAGGAGTATGTCTTCCATCATTCTTTCTGGTTTTGACTAGAAAGAACCTATGTTCCACCTAGGCTGTGCCTAGAGGGCAGCCACACAGAGAGGCCTCTGTGAACGCTGGCTGGCACTGTCCGGCCTGCTCTCAGAGGCACTTGTGTGAAGTGTCAGAAGCTCACCCTGCTGTGAAATGAAAAGCCCTCAGACAGTGACAAAGTGGGAGTGTAGACAATTCATACAGGTGGCTGGGAAGTGGGGAAGGTCGCCTGCAATACGGAGGAAAAAACGGGAGAGACGGTGATGAGTAGAATAATCTTAAGTGATGTAGAGGAAATGCAGGGAGATGAGAGAGGAGAGCAGAGAATGAGAGAGTGAGAGAGAGCCCGGGAGAGCGAGAGTGCAGGAGAGAGCAAGGGCAAGAAAGAGGGAGGGGGAGGGAGAGGGAGCGGAAGAGAAGAGGGAGAGGGAGAGGGACAGGGAGAGGGAGAGGGAGAGGAACAGGGAGAGGGAGAGGGAGAAGGAGAGGGACAGGGACAGGGAGAGCGAACAAGTGAGAGAGACCATGAGAGAGAGAGAGAGAGAGAGAGAGAGAGAGAGAGAGAGAGAGAGAGAGAGAGAGAGAGAGAGAGAGAGAGAGAGAGAATCTGCATGGTTGCTGAGTGTCAGGGAATTCAGGAGCAGTAAACATGATGTTTGAGGGGAGTCAGACTAAGGCCAGTATGTCAAAGCATCAGGATGTCAAAGAAATCAGGAGACAAAGAAATGCAGGCACTCCTACAAACTTGTGGAGAGGAGAACAGAGGGGCAGAGACAAGGCATGAGGCTCTGAGAGCATCGCACTTCCCTGAAGAAGCCAGTGACTCTAAGCCTGGAATTTTAAAAGTAGAGACTGCAGACAGGGCCATTTACACTGCAGGTCCCTTTTGTTGAAATTGCTAGGGGAAAACCGAGTGAGGCAGCAAAGGAGTCTCTCAGGAGTGGCTCCCATTCTCACAATGTACCACAGGCAGGAGGGATGGTTAATGGTTTTGCTAACTAAAACCCAATTCTGCTTCAAAGGGAAAAATAAAGGTAAGTAGAATCTCAAAACAACAACAACAACAACAAACCTTCATGCAAGAATTACTACTATTGTATGACGCTTATATGTGGGCTGACTTTGAACAAGAGAAAAGGAAAAGAATCTGTTGACTCGTGTTTCCAGAAAGACCCTTCTCGTGCCCATACAAGGAACTGGAGCCCCATTCCTGGTGTGGATGTGAACGGTCATGTTCTCTTAATGTTTTCCACTGTGTTATTTAGCTATTAGTCTAGTTCTAAGGGAAACTAAAAAATATAAATATGAATAAAAACATAAAATACTATATTAATGAAATATAAATATTAACGCAAATAGGAAGTAATGCCATGTTTACTATTAGGGTTGCGGTTCTTCTGTGTGGTTTTTTTTTGTTTCCTGTGGTTTCTAGTTGCTTTTCATCTTCCCCTCTCTCTTTCTGTCTTTCCCCACATCTTCCTTCTCAGCTTCTGCTGTTGTTACGGTCATGGCAGAATTTTGTCTTTGCCTAGAACAATTAGAAATAACAATGACGACTCAGACTTTCGGGCAAGCAGAACTATGAATCCAGGTTCTCTCCAGCAGAGTTGTGGCCATTTCATAATGAAATGAAGAATTGAGGTGGGGTTATTGTAAAGTTGGGGTGACCAGGGGTGGAATAAGGAGGGAAAGTCAATGGAGCACCTGGCTAAGCAGCATGGCCTTGTGGATGAGGCTGGGGGAGGAAAGGGTGGCTTTTCCATTCCCAGCACTGTCTGTGTGACCTGTTTTAATGGGTCAATTGGTTGCCTTTCTTAAAAACATGACTTAGAATTTCTGAAGGGAGAAAGCAACTTAAACTGAGAGTCCACGGAGAATGGAGGTGTGGAAAGGTCCCAGGAAGCCAACTGCTGGAAAAGAATGGCGGGGGTGGGGGTGGGGGTGGGGTTGGGGTTGGAGGGGCGGAGGTGCGGGGGCAGGACATTCCCAACTCTTGTAGTGAACTGAGTGAGGGTAAGAGACTGGACAGGGGCACCCAGGCCTTCCATGCTGTCCATCAGGATGAAGCTCTCCAGAGCACAGTAGCTCAGAGGGAGACCATGACAGTCACAGTCTGGGGTATGTTCCCCTAGGAAAAGGCTCATCCACATGGAGGCCTGTCCCCTTTGTATGCATCACACTGGGAGACTGGAAGGAGAGCCAGCCAGGTGATGGTGCCAGCTTCTCCCTCACCCATGCCCCCCAGGGCTCCTGTCCCACTTAGTTACAAGAATTTACCAGAGCACCAATCCCTGTCCAAAGAATACAAATAGAGAAACACATGACGTCAAAAGTGAAACCACAGCCTATGGAACTGGCTCAGCCGGCAGAGTGCTCACTATGTACTTAAGGAGGACTGGTCCTGAGTTCAGATTCCTAGACATGGACGTAAAAGCTGGGCACGGCCGTGCATGCCCGTAGCTCCAGCACTGGAGAGCAGAGAAAGAGGCACCATGGCCAGCCAATCCAGCTGAATCAGAGAGCTCCGGGTTCAGCGAGAGTCTATACATCTAAAAAGGAGATGGAGAGCGACTGAGGAAAACACTTGATGCCATACACACACACACACACACACACACACACACACACACACACACACACACACACGGTCTCTTTTGTAGTCACAAACTATGTCCCTAAGCAGCAGCTTTACAAGTGCCACCATTAATTACCTGACCCAGTCATCAGCCAAGCAGAAGATGCTACCTTCTGTATCTGCCCTGTACACACTCAGTCTTGGCTCTCTTTTCTTCAAGTTTGACTAAAAACTATAGCAACAAACACAACAACATTATTTTGTGCTCTAGAACACAAGGTGAGAGGAGTCAAGGAAAAGCCAGCTGCTTGCAGGCACTGCTTACAGTCCACAGCCCTCTGGATCTATATAGCGCAGGCCTCTTGGTGCTGCAAGCCCTCAACACATTTTCTCTTTTGTGCTTAACATGAACACAACTGGAGACAGGGGACAGGTTGGGTGTGTTTCTGTCTTGCAGATAGCAACTCTGAAGACTCGGAGACGGGAGGTGAGTCGCCCAAGGTCACAAGGTGACTCAGCTAGACAGTCTGGGAGAAGAGGGCTGTTTATTATTTCTTTTCAAGAGCTTTAAAAGGGTTTGTGGAGACTGGGGAAACGGCTCAGTCAATACTCGCCACACAATCATGAGAACCTGAGTCCAGATCTCCAATACCCATACAAAGCCAGGTGTGGTGACACATGCCTGTAATCCCAGGGCTGGGGTGCTGGGAGAGTGCCGCCCAAGATTCCCTGGAGCACACTGGCCATCAGATCTTGCTAAATTTGTGAATCTTGGGCTTGTGAGATGCTCTGTTAAAAAAAAAAGGTGGGGGGGGTGGAGAGATGGCTAAGCTTTTAAGAGCATATGCACAGGTCAGAGTTCAATTCCCAGCATCCAAGTTGGGTAGCGCATAGCCTCCTCTAAATCCAGTTCTGGGGAATCAGGGCCTCTTCTGACTTCCACAGGCCTACATACAAATTACATACACACACACATAACACACACACACATGACACAGAAATACAGACACATGCACTTACATACACATAGAAACACAAACACACTTAAATAAAATAAATCTTAAAAATAATTTCAAAATGAGGTGAACGGCGCCAGGGGAAGATACTCAAATTACCTTTGGTTTCCGCGTATATGAGCACACATCCCAACCCCTATACACACATGTGCACATACATGAACGTGTATACAGAACATATCCCTCCCTCCACACAGAGGCTTCTCACAGTATTACATAGACAGAGCCTTCTCTTAGAAAGCCTCAGGAATCTATCAAGTGAGGTTCTATTTGGGAAGAATTTGGGGGCTGGGTGGGATGGAGTGGGGAGGGTTTCGTTCTTCACACCCTATTATCTCCTAAACATTTCGAGTCTTTTACCAAGTGCATATTTTCTATTACCAATTCAAAAATGTACAAATGATACTTGAAAGTCGTGAGAAGAAGTCGCTGCGGGTGGCAGGTAGTCACCTGTTGAAGTGGCACAATTTGCTGCCCTTCTCCATCAATCTCCAGGAGGAAATTGGGTTTCCTGAGGAGGAGGAGTAATAGTGGTAGCTTGCCTTGGCAGGCATTCAGAAAGTGCTCAGTCCAAGCTGGCTGTGCAGTGGCTGTGCAGCTGTGTGTGGGGACCATGAGGACCTTGCTGCTAGCTAGTCCCGGGCCTGGTGCCCATCCGCTGTCTCACCAAGTCCTCCCTGGTAAACCTCAGAGAGGGTGGAGAGCCAATCCACCTTGCTTCCCCTTATCCACACCCAGGGCCCTGTTCATTCTAATGTTACCTCAGATCCATCTCCTGTGCTATTCTCCCCTCAACCAATGCACACAGTTCATGCTCAGCCTGGACGACAGGGCAGTCCCCTCACTGACCTCCACTCATTCCTCTGCTTGTCTCATGATCAGGTCACATGGGCTCCAGTTCCTCTCCACTAAGTATGGCCATCAGCCTCTGTGCATCCCTTGTTCCCTGCCATCTCACATTCCTGGCCTGCTCCAATCTCTTTGCAGTTGCTGAGCCCTGGCTGGCTGGCTGGCTCCTTCTCAGCTTCTGGGAGTCACTTCAGGTTTGCCCTCAAGGAAATTTGCTCTGGCCTTACACAGTTTGCTCTGCAGCTCAAGGGCTGCTGGTCCACTCTGTGGCTCTGACCACCCGGGGCAAATCTCTGCTGTGACTTTGTTTGTCTTCACTAATAAGATCGCCATCTACATGAGATTGAAGACTGTTTCTCTTGTTGACTTCAAAATCTTTGCATGTGTTTGTGTGTGTGTGTGTGTCCGTCCATGCTTACATGTGTTGGTGCATTTGTGGGTAAATATGCACATGTATACACACATGTAGAGGCTCAAAGCTGATGTTGGATACCTTCTTCAATTATTTTCCCCTTTAATTATAAATGCAGGGTCTCTCGCTGAGCCCAGAGTCCTCTAGCGCCAACTAATCTAGCCAACTAGTTTGCCCTATGGCAGAGTTTATCAAATTGTGGGTTTCAAGGATCCAATGACCTTTTCACAGGGGTTGCCTGAGACCATCAAAAAAAATGCAGTGATTTACTTTACAATTCACAAAAGTAGCGAAGTCATAGATATATATAACAATGAAAATAATTTTATAGTTGTGAGTCACCACAGCATGAGGTGTTAAGTATTAAGGGGGTCACAGCATTAGGAAGGTTGAAAACCCCTGCTCTAGGGAATCCCACCTCTGCTCCTGAGTCTAGGCTTACAGGCAACTATGGTGCCTGTCAAACTCTTTATGTGGGTTCTTGGGATGAGAACTCCAGTCTTCACACTGCATGGCAGGTGCTCTATCCACTGAGCCATCAAGCCACATATGACCTCATGATCTTTAACTTGCAGAATAAGCAAGTCTTGGCAGCTATTGGTTAGACTGGTGGAGAGATGAGTGGAGTAGATATAAAGAATGGATGATGACTAGTTATGGTTAGATAGATGGACAGATAAAGGGAGGGAGGGGTAGAGGGAGGGACAGATGGAAGGATGAAAGAATAGAAAGGTAAAAAGGTGTAGGGATAGATGTATGGAAAAGAAGATGGATGAATGGATGGATAAATGGTCAGATAGATGGTTATGGGGTGTATATATGAATGGGTAGATGGATGGATGAGCAACCAGGTCATTAGACTGATGGATGGGTGGGTGGGGAGATAGTCAGATGAATGGAAGAATAGATGTGTGTATGTATGCATGTATGTATGTATGTGTCTATATATGTATTGTGTGTGTGTGTGTGTATGTATGTATGTATGTATGTATAGACAAATACCTGAGTGGATGGGTGGTAGAAAAAGTGGATGAATAGAGCCTGTTCAGTACACAGCAACTGCCGAGGTTCCTCTGCCCACCTAGGTAGCTCCTCCTGGTGCTCCATGCTGATGAGGCAGGGACTCAATTAATGAGAATGAGGACTTTCAGCTGTCACCTCATGTTGAGATGTGCTTTTAACACTGACCCTCAGGTACCTGCAAAGCCTTGTACAGTGGTGGCCCCAGGACCTCTGCTGTCTGATTCTGACTACTGTATCTATTTCTAAATCCCTCTCATGTTCCCCTTACAGATGGAAGAGAATCCTAAGGCAAGAATCAGGTGGAGCAACTGGGCACACATGCTAATGCCTGGCTTTGTTTTAACTGCTGACCTCTTCAGCACTAAGCCTCTGGGCTAACTTGACACATGAAGGGGTGGGAAGGGGAGAAAGCTTTCAACTGATTCGGAAAATGTCTCCATTGAACCTTACTTCCCATTGCATTTTCTTTAATTACATTAGCATCTGCAGCAAGACAGCCTCAGCTGTTGGCGCTTGCACAAACCACAGTCATGCCACCCAGAGTGGCTAATTGGCCAGTTGTGTGGTGCGACTCCTGGGTCTCCCTGTGCTTTTGGCCCTTCCTAATGAGCTGATGAGTGCATTAAACAGCAGATGCCTGTCCCCTAGGATGGCTACTGTCTGCTCAGTCAGATGTGAGACAACCAGCCTCTCCTTCCAATGTCCCCTCCAGGGCAGCACGGCCATTGGGGTTCTTATGTCGTGAGAGACCATTCTGTCCCCCCACCCACAAAGTTCTGGTTCTACATGCCTTGCAGATCCCTGCCACGGACAAAGCTGGCTCCCTTCATAATTCCTGCATCTGTCTGAGCAAGCTTGATGGTCTTTTATCAGTCACAAGAACAGGGTTTTCCCTACCAATGGTGCTCTGGGCAGCAAAAATTTGATATTCCCCAAGACTTCTCCTCACAGACCTGACCCCAGGCCATTGTGAGCAGAAATATGTTGACCTCAGGTGGTTCCAGGCACAGCCTCACATGCAGGAGTAAATGTGTTGGAGGCTGAGGGCTCACCCCACCACTTGGCTTCTTCTTCAGTCTCCATGTTTTTCTATCACACTGACAGTGACCTTGCTTTTGCTAGGTTGCTAAGGATGTGACCAGGGCATGGTAGCTGGTGCTGGCGAGATGGACAGATAAACATGTGACTCTTGTTTGCTCCAACTGTAACGGCAGGCCAAGAGAGACCCACAGCTTGTCCAACCCTTCGTCATGGGAGAGCTATGGCTGACTCCTAACTATTAATCTAGACTCTTCTACACTCTGCTCAGAAACTGCTGGTTGGCCCCAGTTTGGCCCTAACCCCAGATTATGCTCCACCAAAGGCACAGCCTGAGAGTGGCCACTACTCGGAGCCTTCCACCTTAGGTTCTCCCCACCCCAACCCCACAGCGCCCACTGTTCCCTGCCTGGATAGCCCTTCAAGTAGCCATGGTAACAGCTTTTCCCAGACCTCCCTGGGACTTATGGACACTGGCTCTTCCTGATGGACATATGGGCTAAGGCTACTACTGACTATGGCCACCTGTTAAGGGTCTATCTTGGCCGGGTTTCCCAGTAGCCACTCGAGCAAGGCATCTGTGGGACGATTCTATCCTGGACCCTGGGGCAGCCATACCATGAGAAACACACAACTTTCTACAAACTCCCAACCCCATGGGCCTAGAATGTCTGCTTCCTTGGGGTCCTGCTTATCAAGGAGAGCAAGATTTCCTGAACAGAACTCCAGCTGGGAGGAGGCACCACAAGAATGTGGACACACAGCTGAGTTGTAAGCCCAGAGCCAGGAAGGCCAAAATCCCTGTTTAAGCCTCGCTTTCCTGACTCAGCAGATTCAGATGGAAGATTGGTGGGAAATGATATGACGGTTGTAATTAGATTAGCAGATTTTTTGACAGAGGATGCCTGTCACTCTGCTTCAGGGCCCCCTCTCCTGCCCCTTTCGCATCCTTATTGCTTTCTCTCAATGATGCCATCTTTCCCTCCTCCTTAAAGCATGTTGCCCTCTCTCAGGGGCTTCCTCCACAGGCTCTGTCTGTGACAGGTTCTCCTGTAGAGTATGACTGTCACAATCCCAGCAGAGGTGGCACAGGAATAACAAAGCACAGAAGGCGCTGCCCCTCTACCCAGGCATGCAGGAGAGCACCTGAGGCCGCAGGTCTCCAGAAGGCAGAAGCATGCCTTACCTGGCAGCATCAAAGCTGTCATAGGAGCCCACCGTGTAGTGCCGAAAGAGCTTTTTGCTGCGGTCCGCGCGGGTTTCTGCGGAGGGAAGAGAGACACCATTCAGCAAAGCCATATCCCACACCTTGCATGACCAAAAGGCTGACTGATCTCCCTTTTTGGCCCCAGACAGGGTGACACCCCTCTACACAGGAACATGCATGGAAGATGGGGCTGATTTGAGGGCCCAAGTCTATAAAATGTGGGGATGATGTGAATCCTGTGCTCATTCACGGAAGGGCAAATGAGGCTCTGAAGAGCAGGGGGCCATAAGCCTTCCAGTCATAACAGTGACAGCCACGTCATGTGGAATCTGCTAGACCTTCTAGCCCAACGATTGCTACCCAGGCTGGCAGGTCTCTGGACATCTTGGGAACCTCCAAAGATGGCTTTATCCCAGAGAGACATGATCAGGATTAAATATCCTGATGACGGTTGCTTTCCACAAAAAAAAAAAAAAAGGAAGAAAAAAAAGTCTAAACTAAGCACACACATGATTAACGCTTCTAATTAAGCCTCACTTTCCTGACTCAGCAGCTTCAGATGGAAGATCGGTGGGAAATGATATGACGGTTGTAATTAGATTAGCAGATGGTAACAGGGCTGAGGGGGGACCGTGAAGATGCACCTGCTGGAAGCACCGCAGCACAGAGAGAGCTTCAAGGTATTCCCCTCACAGACAAGATTCCCTGCTCTGCCTCCTTCTGAGGTCCTGTGGAACTTTGGGAGAAATTAAGCAAATGGCTTGAAGAAAAGCCTGAGCTCCAAAAGTCAGGTGAGCCTCAGTTCAGTCTCTCCCTCTCTCATTCCAAGGTTAACGTGATTATTTGTTTAACTCATCCCTCCCAGTGCGGGTTAATGAGAGAGGCCCCGAGTCTTTACACGCTAAGAGACAGACAGAACACACCACTTCTTACAGAACGGGGAGTCTCCTCCTGGGGGGAATGCCTGAGGTAGGAGCTAGACTTGCATTTCCCAGTTAGCCTGGCGCATGATTAGCTCTCCTTGAGGGACAATCAGGGCTCTGCTGTCCCTCTCCTTTCCCGGTCTGCCACCTTGAGGCCTCCAATGCCTTCCTCAGCCATGACAATGCCACCCCTCTCTACACTGACACTCACCGAGTGCTTCTGTGCACCAGGCCCTACTGTGAGCACTGCTACTGTACCCAGTCAAATGCCACCATGGAAACCCAGTGAGGTGCACACACACAGCCCGGTGACCCCTCTGTCTCTTCACCGGGATAGTGCGGTCCCTGAAGGCCGGTCTAGACTGTGGGTCCCCTCTACAGGGGCAGTGTCTTATGTAAGTTAAAGTTGAAGGCATTGAGGTAGTTTAAATGTCAGGCTGTGTGCTTTACATCTCTAATCAACCACACCTTGGCCTAGTACTGAAGGCACTCAGCGTGAAGGCCATCGGTAAAAATGTGCCAACAATTGCCAGAACTGTCCCCTCACAATGCAAGTGGAAAGCAATGGCATTTGCAAACAAAACAAGCAATTTCAGCTTTAGAAAATGTACCCTTTCAAATAGTAAACAGAAGGCTCAAAGCTAGTTGTCAGGATTATAAATCTGCCACTCAGACTTAACATTAACCATACATGTGGTACAGCTTCGAATCACTTGCAAGAGTCTCAACTGAGTAATTGTCCTTATCAGGTTGGTCTTCGAAGGTGTCAACAAGGTGTTGTCCTGATTGTCTTAATTGGTGCAGGAGGGCCCAGCCCACTGTGGGCACACCATTTCTTGGTCAGGTGGTCCTAGTCTGTCTAAGAAAGCTAGCTGAGCACTACCTGAGAGCAAGCAAGCAGGCAGGCTCCCCCAGGGTTTCTGCTGCATGGTCTTGGCTGAGAATGAGGTCTTTGGTCAGAGGTAATGCTGCATGGAATTGTGAGCAGGCCTGGCTCCAGGGCTCTGCCTTGAGTTCCTGCCCTGATTTCCCTCAATGATAGACTGTGTCCTGGAAGTTTAAAATAAACCCTCCCCACCTCAGCTGATTTTGGTAATAGTTTTATTGCAGCAACAGAATGTGACTACAACATATGGAAGGTACAAAGAAAGGGCATTGAGCAGCAAGATGTTGGGCTGCAGACGGAAGATAGTGAAGGGGCTCTCCTCTGTTTATGCCTGTCACTCCCATGCTGTCACCATCTGAATTGTAACAGCCCCGTTCCTCTCCTGCATAAGTTGTGGACATCTATTCACAGGAAGAGCAGGGGTGATTGGGTACATTTGACAGATGGCATCGCCAGAACCAAATCACACACCTACCCATGTCACTCAGGTTGTTCAAATCAACACCCCAGACAGTGCCTTCCTTCCCTCCATAGGTTGGGTCAGGGACCTACATCCTGGGTTGTCCTCAGGGCTCCAGGATGGGCATTACGCAGTTTCTTTGACTCATCCTCCTGACTTATGGTTTAGCGCAGAGGTCAAAAGGGCAGGGCCCTCATGAGCTAATACGTGGGTTACTAAGGATAAAAAGAGAGACCTCAACTGGCAGCTTGCCCAGGCTTACCACTTGATAGCTTGTGCCACATGTAGGTAAGGCAGAAGTCCCCAGCAGTAGGAAGGATGTGCAGCAGACACAGCCCTTGATCTTAGACTTCTGGCTCCACAGGTGGAATGACTTTATCTTCTAAACATCACCAAGTCTACTCGGTCAGTTCTGGCCATGGCTTTTCTGCTCATCACAGCTTGCTGAACTAACCAAAGGCCCCATCACACAAGGAGCAAAAAACCTCAGTCCAGGGCACTGGAGCGAGAACTTGTGGACAAGGAACACTAGCAGGGCTAGGGAGGATCTAGGCAAGCTGTGCACACCTGCCTTGCACTTCACTTCTACAGCAAAGGTGACCAGATGTGGCCCTGCTGGTCTCTTGACCCTGTGCAGGGTTTACAGATGCAAGACTTTAAAACCTAAGGGCAGGGATTACAACGAGACCGGAAGAGGAGGTGGCCAGGACCCTGGAGGTGGGTGAGGGAGCCCAGGTATACCAGCCTTCTATGACAGGATGAGGTCCCCAGGGATCAGATCACCATGGAGGGAAACATAGAGGTCTGACTTTCCCTGGGACATCCATGCTCAGGTCATGCATGTGCCAGGGCCAGGAAGGGTAAGTTAGACATGAAGCAGTCATCCACCAAAGGGCCCCTTACTAGTATTTCTCTGGTTGCCTCCATCCCATGTGGTTGTCCTGCTCTGGTTGTCTAGGAAACCAGTGGGTGCTCAGAGTGGGCAGGACCTCAGCAGGGCCAGAGGGCACAGGGCCAAGAACAGAGAAGCAGACGTGTAGTCAAATGCATGTGTACGTACATGTGCAAGTGCATATATGTGTGCCTGTGTACCTGCTCATGGGTGCCTATGTACATGTTCATGTATTTCTGTGTACATGTTTATGCATGTCTGAATACATATGAAAGTGTATATACATATACATGTGTATGGGAGACCTTGTATGTACAGGCTCATGGTGACTGTATTATGTAAGGGTGTACATACATTCACATGAGCATGTGTGTGAGTACAGATGCATATGAGTATACATGTGAGCACATGATTGTGTGGCAAAGCATGTGTATGCAAGTCCATGGGAGTATATATACACATGCATATGTGAAAGTGCATGTATTCATATGTATGTCTTTATACAGGTGATTGTATACATGTGCACATAAATGTATACATGTGCATGTAGGCAAGGCATTTATAAACAGGTACATGTGTAGATGTGTATTTGAGCATTAAGGACAGGTAAATGTGTACATATGTGTATGTGAACATACATGTGGATGAGAATTATCACAGTCATCATAACCATCTTCATTACCATCACCATTGCCACCATCGCCACCATCACCACCATCATTACCATCACCATCACCACCACAATCACCATCATCTTCATTACCACCGTCACCATCATCGGTTGGGGTAACCATTTTTACATTGTGTGAAGATATGTCTCTGTATTTTCAATTGTTAATTCTGTACCAGCAGAGAGTTAAATGCTGGCAGGATCCTGGAATTGTTATTTTTATGACCCATCTCCAGCCTCATAGTTTGTAAATGTTTCTTCTTCCTCACTAGCCTAGAGGCAATCTAGAATTGTATCTGATTGGCTATAATAAAGATCTGACAACCAATAGCTGGGCAGGAAGTGGAAGTGGAGGGTGAAATGAGAGAGAGAGAGAGAGAGAGAGAGAGAGAGAGAGAGAGAGAGAGAGAGAGAGAGAGAGACAGAGACAGAGAGAGAGAGAGAGAGAGAGACAGAGAGACAGAGAGAAGAGAGGAGCGCTGAGAGAAGAAATGAAATGTGGTATATTTGCCAGCAGACACAGAGGTGAATAGACGGAGGCCTCAGAAGTGGGAGTCACAGCAGTGGGGCGAGAACCTAGCAGCTAGTCGTAGAATGGCACTATCATAGTCTGTGCCCACACCTCCTCACTGGAGAGTTGGTATTTTCTCTTTGCCATATGGGGTTCCTAGCAAGGTGGTGTCTCAGATGCCAGGGCATACCCCCAACCTGTGAGAATATCCAGATGTGGTTCAAGTTGGTCTAAGCATCATTCTGGTTTCTGACTCCACCAGTCCTATCCAGTGACCATCACACAGTGCAGCCTGGATCTTTGGTAAGCTTCCTCTGTGTGAGGTGGGAGTAGTAAGTATTGGGAGAAGGGTCCTGCTATGGAGGTCCTGGGCTGTGGCCTGGAAGGTCATGAGAGCCATTGCCATGTGCTTTTTGTATTTCTCACCTGCATGTATGCTCACATCTCACTCTTCAGCTCTCTGATCCAACAGACCTCTTTCTAATAGTATAAAAAATGTATTTATGTGCAGGAGTCAGAGGAGGCTAGAGGACACTGGATTCCCCGTGACTGGAGCAGGCAGTTGTGAGCCACTGGACATGGGTGATAGGACTCAAACTTGGGTCCTCTGAAAAAACATCAAGTGCTCTTAGCCACTGAGCCATCTCTCTAGGCTTTGGTGGATCTCAGACATTAGTACCAGTCAATGTTGAAGCCATTGTAGCATTCCATGACACGAGCAACATGCCAAGAGCAGTGTGGGACAGATGCCCATGAGCACGGAGCCCACATTAGGGCCATCACCACTTTCAAGGAGACTCCGAGGAACCAGTGTGTATGTTGCAAGAATGTGAACTGTCTTTTCTGTTCCTTGTCTGACACTGAAGGATGCTTGTTGCCCAGCATCACCCAGGGAAGGCTGGCTGTGACAGACAGATGTGGCCTTTTCAATTGTACAAGGCAGGCTATTCCTCCACTTGGGCTCCGGCCCTGTACAGCTACAACTCTGTCGGCAGCACTAAGCATCCTGATAGATGTCCTGACGGATGTGTACAGCACAGGCTTGATAACAAGACAAAGTCTGAATGGGGATCTTATCAGGATGAACCCCAAACTTATCAGGAGCAAACAGCCTAGCAGAGGAAAGGAATGTGTCCTGACATAGCAGGCAGCAAACCTGAGTTCAGATTCCCAACATTCATTTGTATGGCTGGCATGGCCGCACATGCCTGTAACCTCAGCAGTGAATGGGGAAGAGACAGGTGGTTTCTTGAAAGTCACTGACCAACCAGCCTAGCAGAACATGGAGAGCTTCAGGTTCAGTGAGAGATCCTATCTCAAATCTGGAAAGTGGAGAGTGATAAAGGATACTCAGTGTTTCCTTTGGCTTCCATGTGCGCACACAGGTGACTGCACACATACGTATATAGCTGGGTATAACACACACCCAATGTGGCCTTTCAGCATGTGCTTTTGACCAAAAAGAAGGCCCCTTTGTGGATGATAAAGGGGCAGACAATCCAGCCAATTGAGAGAGAACTATTGCTTCCTTTACTGTATAGAAAGTTCTACAAATTTCTATAAGACCTAGTTCACAGCCAGGCCTCCTTTTCTCACCCAGCATCAGAGCTCCTCACACAGTGGCTGCCCTGCAATGTCTGCAGCATCCCAGAGTTCAGGCATCTTTATCATCCTGATCCAAATGATCACCACCTTGGACTTGTGAAGTAGCTTCCTGTCTCTAGGTTTCCTGGTGATTTGTTCCACCTATCCAACCATGGCCCCTAGTGACTTTGAAGGAATGTGAATCCAGTGATACTATCAGCCCTGCCCATTTCTGCACCCTTATCCCCACCAGTGTCCCTTGCTCTTTGATCCTAGAAGACAAGCTGATTTGCATTTCAGGGCCTTTGCATTGGCTAGAATCTTTTTTCCCCAGTTCTGATTTCACTGTGCCAACAGATTTCTGGCTCCTATGACAACCTGGCCACGTGGGTACCCAAGATCTCTGGTAAATGAGTGAACATTGGAAAATTGGTACCTCCATCTGCTTGGTCTGACTGTGTTGGGCTTAAGGCTCTACAGAGAATGCTAAGTTAGTGCCTCCCAGAGGCTGCTAGCATAGTGCAAAGAGCCCATCTGCACAGGGGAACCCCCAGTTCCAGCTCTGGACAAGGCAATGACCAGGAGGAACCTTCTCAAAGGGCCTCTGGGTGTTCCTGCCTCACCTAGAGAACAGGATGCTCGCCTTACTGGATGCCCTGGGTGGGTGCTCCCTCATGGCACACATCCCAGGTTAATTGGGGATCTCCTTTTCCCGGGAGACAGCTATGAGCCCTCCCCACAAGGCAGCATTTAAGCTGATATGCCCTAAAAACGCCACTCTAAGAAATCTACATGGAAAAGGGGGGAATCTCTGGAAATTCTATTTCATACACCCCTTGGGATGTGTGGAAGGCAGCGACAGATTTCATGACAGTCTCCGATTGTCAGCAGTTAAAATAGCCCTTATGCAAAGCAACCAGGAGGAGGTGCCTGCAGCTTGGCAAGGAATCCAGGGTGGGGCATCCTGGGAGACTCTGGCCTCCCATCCCAGAGTGCCTTTCTGGAAAAGGAAATGAGAAGAGGGACTTTCTCCAAGACCAGTATGAGTACCCTGACAGACCAGAAGAATTGTAAAGCCCTTCAAGCCACAGACATATTCCCTGGGGTAACCCCTCCTTTCTTGGGATGCCAGTGGACAGATAGACTATGAAGCACATAAACACCCCCATTTTCCCCTTCTTCCCTCTCCTCCATTCTCCTCTTTCCTTTTTATTGCACAAATGGGGATGGATTCCAAGGTCTCACACATGTTAGACGAACCTTCCATCACTGAGCCACGCCCCTGCCTCTGAGACAGACAAGATGAACCTGAGCCTCAGATTAAAGCCTTCTGATTAAAGCAGGAAAGGTCCTCTCAGGAACCTCAGTTTCCCCATCTACAATATGGTCTAGAGAAGAACCTACACTATAGGGATACAGAGAGAATAGGGTAGAGACTCTCCTGTACACATCCCTCCCAGCCCTGATCAAAGATGTTGGTCAGGGCATTTGGTCACAGATGTTTGTCTGACTACCACTTTGGTGGGTCTGGCTTACATACAAGAGGAATTTAAGCTCCATGTGATACCCTGTTTGTAGCTGCCTGAGCCGAGAAGGGTCTGTATCATCCAAGCCAACTGGACACCAGCCCAGGGCCCTGGAACAAGACACCTTCTGCTCCTAGACATCCTGCTCAGCTGAGGATGCATCACTGCATTGCAGCAAGCGGAGGGCAGAGGGTGGACTGGGGTCACACAGTGACAGAGTGCACAAGACTCTTGGCAGCAATGATAAAGTCACATGGTCTCAGTTCCTGGAAGGACCCACTTGCCCCGGGTTCTGCCCTGAGTGGCCGACCTGAAAGGCTCAAGCCGAGCCCCGCAGACTGGAGTGCATTTTGTTTCTTAGCTGTCTCCAACAACATTCATATTCCCTCCCAGCCAGCATCAGATTAGGTAGAAACACTCTAGGGTGAGTCAGGCTCTGCTTGCTGGACCATGCTGCTGAATGGATAGTCCTGGACACAGAATAGCTTTTAATACCCCTGCCCCCTGTTCACAACTGCACCAGGTCTCACGTGGCTATGGCTTCCACACTCATGAATTCTAAACCTAAGGTGTGTGTCTGAAAATATTTGAAAACATGGGGGCTGGAGAGGGGCTTAGTGGTGACAGGTGCTTGCTGCATTTGCAGAGGACCCAAGCTTGGTTCCCAGCACTTGTGCCCGGGAGCTCACAACTGCCTGTAACTCCAGCTCCAGAAGGATCTAACGTCTATAGCCTCTACAGGTACCTGTACTAACTTGCACATGCCCACACAGAGATATAATTAAAATTAATGATGTTAAATTTTTAAAAGACCATATTTGGAAATTACTGAACGTGAACAGGTTCATTTTGGTATTTACTCCCCCAAGCAACTCAGTACAATAATATTTGTGGAGCACACAGACTGCACTGAGTGTTATGTTTGGGACTGACTTAAAGTATGTGGAAAGATTGTGAGACTTACAGGAGAAGCCTTGGGCATGCTACAGAAGGGATTAGAGTGCCAGGGGGCTCAGCATCTAGGGATGAGGGGGTGTTGGAGCTAACCCCCAGCTGATGCAAAGGAATGTCTGCCTTCATATTTCCTGTGACAATCAGTAGCCCTGCACCCTTTTCCTGATGCCCCCAGGGGGCAGTGTACCCCTTAGCCAGAATCCCTGTGGGGACCATGTGACTGATATTTTTAGGTTACTTTTTGCTGAAGAGATGGCCAGACAGAAAACATTGGGCACACAGGAGCCAAGTATCTCCAGTGTTTGTGTTAACGACAGGGAGACCCTGGGATTCTGCCCTGGATGTTGGCCAGAAGACTAACTTCAAAGGCAGACAATTCCCTTGTCCTAATGGAGGGCACAAACTCCCTTAACCACTGGAGGGTCAGGGGTGATGATGCTCTGAGCTGGCCAGTTCCTTTCTAGAGGAGCTGAGTGGGGGAATTTCCCTTGTTTTGAGTGACAAGAAGCATAGAAACTATGGAAGAGATGGAGAGCAATGCTAGGCATCCAGGAGACACAGTTGACTACAAAGGCTCAACTCGAAATGCATGCACTGTGCCTGGGGGGACATGGGACATAGGGGTGTCAGTCTAAGCAGCCAGAGCCAAGAAGACAGAAAAGATGCTCCAAGACCCTGGCCAGTTAGCTTGCCTGTTTTACCCACCTCCCTCAGGGGGAAGTAGGCCTCAATGGCGGTGTTGCTGAGTACTTCATGGGAGGAGGGTCCAGGAATATCTTCCTGAGGTCGTGTTTGACCCAGCCAGGACACAGAAGGAAGTCACAGAAGGATAAAACAGAGGGGCAATGGTCAGGTGTAAGCTGAAGGCTGGCTGAGTGCCTTCCCTGGGTGCCATGTACATTAGCATCAGACCCAGGTTGGATGAATACAGCTACTCCCTGGCTTACAACAGCATGAGGTGACCCCAGGACCACCAGGCTATTTTCCTCTCCCATACAAGGATTAACCAGGCCTGGTCCTGCTTAGCTTCCGAGATGAGCTAGACTAGGCATTCAGGGTGGTACAACTGTGGATTCTACAGTTTTGATCTATGCCACGAGGCCATCAGCACATCATTCTCTCAGGCAGACTGTTGGATGAACTTGCCCAGCAGGGGTTAGTGTGAATTCCGAGCCTGGGTTACAAACACTCTGGCTGAGCTGTGGAGCACTGTAGGTCAGAGGTACTGGATATCTGTACTAGTGACTCGTCTCGTCGCGATGACAAATGCCCAACAGAGCAACTTAGAAAAGGAAGCATTTATTCTACCTCACAGTTTGAGGGCACAGTCCATCATAGTGGGAAGGTGTGGTGGCACACATGCGGTCACACTGCATCCAGAAGTGGGGAATCAGAGAGAGATTGTGACTTCTACATTCAGGGCAGTTCTTGCCCCCTGTTGACCTAATCAACAAGAAGCTCCCTTACAGACGCGCCCAGAGTCTTGCCTCTGTGGTGAGTCTAGATCCTGTCAAGCTGTTCATATTATTGACATGCCTCTATATCTTATAAGGTTTCAACTGCTGGTTGACAATCACGGTAGACTCCCACTTTGAGCCAAGGTGGGAGTGGGGCAGTGGGGTTATTGCTGTCTCACTCTGCAAATGGGTGTGTAGAGGCAGAGAGCCATGACAGAAGGGTTGAGCCCCAGGGACCTGCATGAGCTGACAGATGGGGTGCTGTAAGTAAAGGTAGGGGAAGGCCCACGTGTAGCCTGGGGGCTTAAGGCTGAGGCAAAGCTGGTAGTGGCTGAGTATGGACATCTGAGAGGGAGAAGGAAGAGGGCCCCTGACAGAGTGGGAATGCCTCTAGGACAAAGGCTTCAAAGACTCAGAAGGATGTCATCTGAGATGTTTATACTCCAGGATGGATGTCTCTGGGGTCCTGGAACACAAGAACTGTTTTCTTCCAGTATTGGAGAAGGATCCTGCTGGTGACTCAGAGCCAGGGCCAGAGGGGCAGTGGTGAGGCCATTTTCTGAGCTGAGACACTGCTCCTGAAGAACCTGTCAGTGCCTATGCCCTAGACACACTCCTTCTGAGACGAGCACCTTGGGTATCTCTGCCCTTCTTTCTATGTGATCCAGTCCTTTGCTTAGTTCTCATTCTTGGCTCCCAGCTCAGTCCCTTTCTGATGCTGTAACAATACCCAAGGCCAGGTTGTCTATAAAGAATGGAAATTAATCTCTGCCATTCTGGAGGCTGGGGAGCTGAAGACCAAGATGCTGGTTTTCTGGTGTGACAGAAGAGCAAGGGGTGCCATGTGCAGCCTCCTAGTACACGACAGAGACCCACTCACATGGGCTGTGATGCCAGGAATTGTTTTTACAGCTTTGGGGAGATGTTCAGATCTTCTACAAAGGGCTCAGGTCCCTGGCTGACAGCATGGCCAGGGTGTTTGACTTTGGCTCACCCGTGTCCTGCACCGACTCCTTGCCTAGGCTCCTGTGCCTTCTGTAAGTTTTATTCATCCGTTTATCTTGTTTTCTTGAGACAGGATCTTATTCTGTAGCTCAGGATGGCATGTAACTCACTATGTGGCCCAGGTTGGCCTCAAACTAATGACAATTCTGCCTCAGCCTGCAATGTGCTAAGCGTATAGGAACAGGTCAGCCTGCCCAGCTTCTCTGCAGGTTTTAAATCCAACGTCATTCACGCAATTCAAAATGGGTGAGGGGACAACTGAGGACAGAGATGAAAACCAAAGACCCTGATAGGCTCTCTGTGAAGTGGGGAAACTCTCAGCTATGGAAGCAGCAAGGCCTATTGCCAGGCCATACCCCCTCGGCCACCAGGGCAGGCTAGAGCTCTGAGGGCTCTCTAGGGCTGAGCAGGTCTGGAGGGGTCCTATGCTGGGAGCTGGTACCCTATTTTACCGACTGAAGTTCACCTTCACAGTCTGTGTATTCTTTGCTCCGGCCAGCAGATAGTCACACTGACCTACCATGAGGGGGCAAAAGGGCTAAGGACCTCAGCACCCAGAGCTAGCCAGTTCAAGACTCTGATTTGAAAAGAAGTACATATAACACAAAAGTAGGATCTGGGAACCCACTCTGCACACAAGTATATCTCTCAAATCAGTTGCAGGACATTTTTTCGAGTACCTCTGGGTCCCAGGAACCAATCTGGCAAGGGAGCAGAAGCAAAGGAGGCATGGTGGTCAGACTGCACACATGCACTGTGCACCACACTGACCTAATGACCGAGGGCAGACTTGGGGGCCTGCAGCCACCCAGACCTGTCCTCCCACAGTCCCCTGCCTCAGTCTTCCTGGGTGACTCTCAAGATTGTAGTTAAGCTGTGGCCCTTCTCGAAGGCTTCTCTGCAGGTGTTTCCTCCCCCTAGCTGCTTAACAGACTGTGTTCCTTGGGTCTAGCCATCCTCCAATCAGAGAGGGTTATGGCACGTCAGTCTCTCTCACATTTCATCACTGTGACTCTGAACTCTACCTTCCCTCTTGAAGGACTGTTGGGGTCATAGAGAGCCCACCCAGATAATTAGGGGCCTTAGGCTTGACAGACAGCAACTTGGATTCCATTAGTGACTTTAATTCCCATTGAACATGTGGAGTGGGACACCCGTAGCTACTGGGGACTAAGAAATGATTATGTCCAAAGGCCACTCCTCTGCCCACTGTTGCCACAGGCCGAGGCCATCTTTGTAGGGCAGCATGACCAGAAGGGCTTCTGGAACTCTTGTTCATCAGACTCAGAACCCTGGGGCTCAGCACTGTGGGACTTAGTACTTTGAGACTCTGTACTTTGGGACTCAGAACTCTGTTAGAAGCACTTGACCACAGAGCAGTGGTTCATTGTCATCGTCAGTTACACAGTGAATGTGAGGTCAGCCTGGGCTGCGTGAGATCCCATCTCAAAAGGCAGAGGCTAGAGAGATGGCTCAGCAGTTAAGAGCACTTTTTCCTCTGGTAGAGGACTAGGCTTCAATTCCAAGTGCACACATGGTGGCTCACAACCTTCTGTACCTCCAGTTCCAGTTCACCCAAAGCCCTCTTCTGGCCTCTACAGGTACCAGGCACACACTGGTACTATACAGAGCAAAACCAAAACCAAAACCAAACCAAACAAAATATCCAAACCAACCATATGACAACTTAAAACCAGATTGTGTTTGTGCTACCAGTGAGACTAGGTCTTGAGCTCCATGCTCTGGGTCCTTCCCTTCCTCATTCACTGCTCTACGCTGTGCCTTTGTGGGGTGATTCCTTCAGCTGACAGAGCTTGCTCAGTACCAGCAATCCAGGCCCTGGAGGCTTTCCATCTACAGACCGAGGCTGACGCTCACCTCCCTGAATCTCAGTGGTTCCTAGGAGGCACTGTTGCCTCTGTGGTGAGTTATGGCGCCAACCGGCAGCTGAGACATCACTTTTGTTTATCCCAGTTCCCTGGAGCATGGCATTCTGCCCTGGTGTGGGCATGCATCTGTGGTGTGTGATGTCTGCTCCTTCCCTCCTCCCTGGACTAGCTCTGTGTCTCAGCATCTGGCTATGAACCCAGCAGTAAGCAGAGGAGAAATGCCTTCTTGAAGAACCTCACGCTCTGGGCTAGGGGAACAGGTCAGTCAGCACAGTGCTTGATGTGCGAGCACGAGGACCTGAGTTTGATCCCCAAAGCCTACCTTAAAAAATGCTAGGCATAGTGGTGCACCCTTGTACTCCCCTCAGTGGTGAGGCAGAGACAGGCAGAGCTCAGGAACTTTCCGGCCAGCTAGTTTAGTCTAATTGGCTAGCTCCAGGCCAGTGAGAAACCTGTCTCAGAAACAAAACAAGGTAGGAGCCAGCAAAATGTCTCAGACAAAATGACCTGGCAGGCCTGAAGGTCCAGATGTCATGGCATCCATTTATAATCTCAGTACCCTATGGGAGATGGGAGGTGGAGACAAGAGAATTGTCTGAAGTTTACCAACCGGCTAGTCTGCATATGAAGTATAGCAGAAACACCAAGAAAGACCCTTTTTCCAACTTCTGAAGGTTGGCCTCTGAAGTCACATGAATGAGCATACCACACCACACACATACACAGTCCACACACCCATATCACACAAATATACCACACACACCATACACACAAGCACACAGATACATACAACATACACACACACCACACAAATACACACACCATACACACATACAACACACATACATTTCATACACACAAACACACATATACACACACAGGCACACACATCACACAAATACACATTCTACACATGCATACTATGCATGCATACCACACACACATACACACACACACACACACGCACATACACACACACGCATTTCATACACACAAACCATAAACATTTAAAAAAAAAAACCAAAGTGCTCTTAACCACTGGAGAGATGGCTCAGTGGTTAAGAGCACTTGCTGCTCTTTCAGAGGACACAAGTTTGATTCTCAGCACCTAAGACATGTAACCCCAGATTCAGGGGATTCAACACCTCTGGTCTCTAAGGGCACCAACATTAATGTGAATATCCTGCCCCCTAATGTACATATATAATTAATTATAATAAAAGAAAGACTTAAAAAAGATTTCTTTAAAAAGTCAAGGTGGACGACACCTGAGCAATGACTCCTGAGGCTGAGCTCTGGCCTGCACACACGTACACACACTCTCATGCACGCATGCATGCATACACGAAAACACACATATACATGCACACAGAACCTTTGATTCCCTCAAGGTAGGCATGGATGTAGGGGCCACCAGTGTCCCAAGACTTGCATCCATAGGGACCAAACACACAGGCATTGTGCCAGAGCTAAGTCCAGCATCTAAAACCAGATCCAGAAGAGGAAGGCTGCCAGTACACAAGCTGCTTTCCCCTCCCAAATAAACACAAACCACTTCAGAGAGGTACTGCCCCCCAACCCCCAGCAAACCGGTTTTCTTCTCAGTTCTCCTGGGAATCTGCTAGCGACTGAAAACCTTTTATGAAACATGAGTTGAATACCGAGCTGTCACTTTACAAAGTGGTATTTTTTTAAACCAGGTGTAGCTGTGCTTCTTGCCCCATCAAAGGCCTCTGAGACATCAAGGCTCATGCTCAGACCAGAGGGGCTGCAGAACACCAGCTCCAGGTACCAAACCAGGGAGGGAGGGAGCGCCCTGATTACTCAGTGACGGGCCCTCCCTCAGGCCAGTGTCCGGGCTCTCCTGGACACTTTTTACACTCACATGTTGGAGAGGCCATGGGGAACTGGGCTGTCAGCTCCCTCATGGTGGGCATGTGCTCTGGTCTCCTAAGATCATGTGCTGGAAGCATCACTCTGTGAGTATGTTGAGACTGTGAGAGATGGGACGAGGGGACATCCTCAGCTCCTGGGAATTCTGCCCTCAGACTGACAAAGGTGGCTGCAAGGAACCCCAGGTTAACTCTGCTGAGGTCATTATGAGTAAGTTCCAAGCTGGCACCTGATTCCTATCTGGGAATCTCAGCTTGTGCCACTTTTCCTCGCTGTAATGACACAGAGAATACTCACACACTTTGGAAGTGAGGCTCCAGAAGGAGGACAGGGAGGGAGGGCTGGGACGAAATACCATGACAGGGATCTGCTGACAGTCATCACCTGGCCTCAGTTAGCACATGTCACGCACACTGTCCTAGTGTAGAATACATGAGATCCTACTCTGCCTCAAGTCTGACTAGATCAAGCCAGCCGCCAAGGGCACCCAAAGACAGCCACCAAAGTTCTAGCATCTATACCTTAACTGAACTTCTACAGAACATCCCCCTCACAGAATCAGAGGTCCCACCCTGCTCTGTGCCAAGGCCTTTCTTCCTGAGCACACCCAATATTGTGGTATTCAGCAACCACTTTCATGTGTAGCTTAGAAGCTAAGAACCCAGGCTCCCCCCTCTCCCAGGAGTAGCTATGGCCCTGGCCAATGAGATGGAGCAGGGTCTGCTGGGTGTGGCATCCCTTCATCCCACTGTACCTCCTAGGTCCTAGTAGTTCTTGGTACCTCCCATTCACTGACTACAGGGAAGGTAGCTTTGGCAGCCACATCAACACCCTGGGCATGCTGAGAACAAGCAGGACACAGAAAGTCAGAATCCCAAGTGCCTTCACAGGTTTCCATGCCTACCCACATGTGACCCCTGACCATGAAGCCCTGTGACTTCCAGGTATGACTCCAAGATCCCATTTTTCTCAGTCACAGGCATTCCTGTCTGCATGGCCACGCCCTACTTTTTCAGCCACCATCATCCAGAAGAGAGTCATGTTTGCATTGTTAAACCCCAATGAGGAAACTGAGGCCCAGAAATAACCCCATGATCTGCAATGGGGGATGACCAATCTCCCTAGGGCATGCTACTGAACTCACACAGCTGTCTCAACCTTGTTCTGTCAGGAGGCAGCTAGGCAGGACTCGAATGCCTCAGGGTCATCTGCCTCCTGAGTAGCAGACCTGGGATTCGAACCCAGGTCAACCTGACTGTATGAGTCAAGATCACCCCAAGGCACCTGGAGCATCTGTAGAGAAGAAATCTGAACAGTGAGCTGTTCCTCTTAAGAAACACTCCCACAACGCCGTTTGAGATTTACTAGGCATGCCGGAAGAGGTGAACATCCTTGGCTTTAGAGAGAGGGGTCCACAACAACCCTCATTTTCTTCACTTTAGAAGTCCCGGACTCATCTAAGGGCACATAGCTCCTTTGACTCTGTCTCCCTTTGTCCTTCTAAGCTCAGCTGACAACTCTCTCATGAGCGCCGTGTGCTCCCGCGTCTCTCTTACCCACCTCTGCCCTCTTTGCTGTTCTATGGCTAAGGGGAACTGAGGACATTGAGGTGGGTAGTAGCAGTTTCTGGGGACGCTGCCCAGTGACCACCCTCTCAAATTGGTTGAACAAATGAATAGAGCTGTTGGCTGTCAGTGAGGTGGTTTCTGTTCTGTAGTAATTAGAATGTTTGAAAAAAAAATAAAAAAGGAAAAAAGGAAAAATCAGCCCAAGAGACTCCGAAAGCCTGCATAATCCACAGACCCAAACCAGCACTTTGAATGGAAATTACAGTAAATGGATGAATTGGGTCTGATTTGCATGTGGCTGATTAGTTTGGCTGGGAGTGCCCAGCCGAGGTGGCCTCTGGTGTTCTAGGAGCACATGGTGAAGAGAAGAGGCCAAGGGAAGAGGTGCCTCAGGTCCCAGCAGCCTAGGACTTCACTGACAATGGAAGGGGAGGGGCACTCCCACAGAACAGGCACACAAGACTTCCTGTCCCAGGGTCAACCTACCTGCTGCCCTGATGGCAACAGAGGCTTCCATGCCCTGCCATGCCAAGTCATGTGGGCTGGGCGTGCCCCATTTTGTGTGCCCAAGCATGAAGCTGCTATCTATCCGATGCCTCCACTTCTAACATCTGGTCTCTACTTGACAACTGGCCTCCGCCCCCAGGGAATCAGAATTTCTCAAACAAAAGGGCAGCTAATTAGCACTGCCCTTAGCGGAACAGCCTAGTGAACAAGCCCTCTCTGACTCCTTCCAGAAGGCAGAGTCCATGGCTCCTGGAGAAGGCTCCTGGAGGTGAAGTCCAAGGCTCACAGGTTGGAGGAGTGTAGCCTGGATTTAAATTTGGGATCCGGACTGGAGGCGGGAGGATCCTTTTAGCTTTTTAATCTTTTTTAAGGACACCGGCAGCTGAGGCTTGGGAACTAGGGCACTGAGAAGAGAGACCTGTTGAACAGGAGGAAGCTGCTGCCTCCTGTGGGAGGGAGCCAGGACTCTGCAGCTCCAGTGAGCTTTAGCATCCACACCTTGGCTAACCAGAGCTCAGGACCACAGGGTATCAGAGCACACCCCTTATCAGGGTGGCTCTGGGTGAGGGCTGGGTAGTCCAAATGGAAACAGAAAGCACAGACTCACCCTGGCCATGACCTTTACAGGCAGACGGCTGACCCCTGAGCACTCATTCCCTGCCAATCACCAACACTGCAGCCCCTACCCAGAGGCACAAACTCCACAGGTGACAAACAGAACATAGTGCTTCCATGCAGAACTAAGACCCCCGCCCCCAGTCACTAGAATCTTGGCAACTCACATTTATCATTGCATACCTCAAAGTGACATCCAGGGGTGGGGTGAGATACCTCTCTGTCTCTACGTCCCTGAGCTGGCCTGAACCCTGCAAGGCAGCAGCTTCTGTTAGCTTCTGTTTCTTTCTTTCTTTTCTCTCTTTCTACTGCCACACCACCAGAGGGGCAGGGAGTCTGCTTGATTAAAAAACAATAACAGAAGCGGAGCTGGCTGTGCTTTCTCTGAAGAAGGGCAGCCTGCACTGAGGGGAGCAGGCATCCCTGTCCCAGCTTGGGGGACTTCCCATGCACTTTGCAGGGATCCTGAGACACTGGTGCCTCAGTCCACCCCTCACCATACAGTCAACCCCCTCGACACAGCATTTCACTAGGAACAGATGTTCGAGTTGGACTCAGAAACCCACCAGTGCTCGGAGAGCCACTCAAGAATACAAATAGGACTGTGGGATTCTCTGCCACAGAGCCGCCTGCATCCTGGGGTGATCCCTCGCTGCCTTTGTTTTCCTCTAAGTCAGAAGTAGGAGAAAGCCATGATGGAAACAATAGCCTGGAGGAACCCAGGTACCCGAAAGACACAAAGTGTAGACTGATCAGCCTGCTGCCTACACCAAGCATGCCACCATAATCACCGAGAGAGCGCCAGGAACACCAGAGTTCCGGGACTACTGTCTCCACTGCTCCAGCAGAGAACAAAGACTCACATCGGCCAACCCCAAGCAGGCTGGGGAGGTAGCACCATACCTCCAAAATGAACTCTCTTCTTGAACCGGGAGCTCTCAGCCATCGTTCCTAACCTGGGTATGACCATCTCACTCAGACCGGTCCCTCGCCTCTTCCTCCTCTGGGTCCATGTGGAGACTGGGTCCTCGGGGCTGGCCTCACTTACTATATTCTCTGTTAATCCAGCAAGGAGTTAAAAAAAAAGTTGCAGTCTTCTATGGTCAGAATTTAAGGAGAAGAGAAGAAGAAGGAAAAAAAAAAGAATAGATCACAGGAATAAGAAAGACAACCCCAGAGAGTTTAATCCACGAGGAGGTTCACGAATTTGACTTTTGAAGATGGAAAATCAGGATCGGCTGAAAATTCGGTTCTTTGACACAAGTTGTAGCTGCAGACTGGAGCTGCATCCTTCCACTTCCTCACTGTACTGGGGACTTTTTTTTTCCTCCTAGTGCCGGTTTCCATGGCAACGCATCAGTCACTAGTCTAAATAAGTACGGGTGAAGGACGCCTGAAAAACCAGTGCAATTACGCACACCATTAGCAGGGAGAGGAAAATGATTCAACCACTATTAGCAGGGGCCAGAGGTGTCACTTGTAGGCAGTGACCGTCCTTGTCCTGAGTAATTGCTTTCTCCTTTTGGAACAGGGCATTTTCTCTGCCTGGGCAGTTTTCCTGCTTTCTGTGTAGTGGACAGCAAGTTAGTAGCCCCATCACCTCAGGGAACCAATGCCAAAGAGAAGGACTGGGTCTCAGGGACAGTGTGCCCTGCCAGGTGCTTGGGACTTCTGGCAGTGCATGGGAGGCAGATCTGGGGCACACTCAGTCATGCTGCAACTTCGGTCTGAAGGACCCTGCTAGGTGAACACCAGGTTGAAGCTCAGAGGCTGAGCTGAGAGCTGGGGTTCAGGGTGTGGGGTGAACCGACCGCCTTCTGAGTACTTTCCTACGCTGTCCTCCCTCTCTCTTCATCCCCAGGGATTGAAGTCAAATAAGAGGGCAGGGAATCTTCTTCTGTATGCCATCTGTCATTTTTTTCTTTTAACTTAATTAATTAAAAAATCTTAAGCTGCTTATTTTTAGAGATCTTGCTATGTAGCTCAGGCTGGCCCCAGTAAGAATCCTCTGGAGTGGTTGGATGTCAGCTATGTGTCACCACATCTGGCTTCCCTCTTTTTTTTTTTTTTTTTTAAAAAAAAGCTGTTGAGGAGCTTGGTGTGTGGCCTTAGACAAGAGCCCTCTCCATTCTGAGCTGCAGTTGAGTTAGGAAAGAGTGGGAAAGGAACGCTCATCAAATGTCCTCTGCCCCTGGAGAGGCTGAGTGGGTGGGGAGGATCATGTCCCAGTCTCCAGCTGTGTGACCTTGGGCACATCTCCAATTGTCTTGACTTGTTTGATGGGCATACATCGAATTACCCATAAGAAGGATACAGTAGGCATAAGATTTATAAAGCATATTAAAGGGCACAGGGGTGATATAGGTCTCGGGGAAAGGCTAACTTTGGTATTATCTATGTCCTCAATGCCTTGTGCAGAGGTCTTACAGCTACTCCCTACCCTTACCAGACTTGGATGGCCTGTGGGGACTTTGTAGAGTTGGCGACAAGAGTTTACTTCTTGTTTACCTAGCATGCAGACATAGGTGCTCTATAAAAGGCAAAGATGAGAAAACCAAGCCCAAAGGAGTTAGGTGAATGGCCCGAAGGCACCCAGCCAGTTAAAGCTGGACTCAGGACTAGAATCCTGGTCTCCTGGTCTACTCTGAGGGATGCTGGGCACAGTGAGGCCACGCTGGTTGTTGTGGCTTTAAAAGGCAGTGGGTTCCCTCCTACTTGGGAGGCCTGGCTTTTCTCCGGCTATCCCTCAATCCTGCACTTTTATAGTGGGTGCAGGCCCCCTCCCACAGACTTTTTGCTTCTCTTTACTCCTTTTTTCCCCACCCTGCCTCTGGTGGTCTGACATGATCTATGGGCAAATTGGAAGGTCATAAAAATAGCCTGTGCCTGGCACGTGAGGGACCCAGGGGGCTGCTGCCGCCGCAGCTCACCGAGAATCTAGTGGGAGGCAGAAGCCGGAGAGACAGGGGTAAAAATAGCCAGGGTTTCCACGGAAGCTCTGCCTTCCCTCTCCAGGCCCGCCCCACACAGCGGGCACATGTGATCCTCGAAGTCTTTGGAGCATACATCTTAAAGCTTGTGTCCTTGGATACGCCCTTTCTCATCAAAGAGGTGAGGGGCTCAAGGGGTGTACATGGTAGAGTTTCTACCTTCCTCGATATCTTTATGTCTGAGGAGAGAAGTTGGTCAGGCGGCCAGGAGTAGTGATTGAGGAGTGCCAAAGATCACAGGCTACTGCCCTGTCCCTGGCTGGTGTCCCTGGACAAGTGTCTCAGCCTCTCTAGGACTCAGTTTCCCTATCTACCAGTAATGGGTAGGTAAGTGTGAACCCTGCCGCAGGGCCAGGGGACCAAGAGTATCAGTGCCAGCTCCACGTGGTAGGAACCACAACACACAGGGACTCTGCTGCAGCCTTGGTGACACCTATAAACACCCACCTAGAGTCCCAACAGGCTGTGTGAACTATAGGGCACTGGGCAAAGTGCTACTGTCATTGCTAGTATAGGACAGTATCCTAGTTTCCTTTGTGTTGCTGTGGCAAAACACCCTGACCAAAAGTAAATTAGGGGAGGAAAGTATTTGCTCAGTTTCTACTTCCAGGTCACAGGCCATCACTGAGAGGGGGTCAAGGTGAGAACTCAAGCAAGCGATCACATCCATAGTCAAGAGCAGAGAGATATGTATGCAGCTTGATTCATTCATTTGTACACAGTTTAGGACCCCTTCCTAAGGATTGGAGCTACCCAGAGTGGGCTAGGTTAATCAGTCAAGACAATCTCCCAGAGAGATGCCCAGGAACCAGCATGATCTAGACAATTCCTCAAGTGAGTCTCTCCTTTCAAGTTATAGGTTGTGGCAAGCTGACAAAAACTAACTGGCTCAGGCTGTTTATCACAAAGGTGGACATGTCCCAGGGGTGTCTATCTGACTGTCTGTCTTTATATCTGTCTGTCTTTCCTTCACACTCAGACAGACACCTCTAGGAACAGGAAAGAGCTAGCCCAATGTCCCGTAGTCATGGCCACATATATTTGAACTCCGGCTCTGGGGTTGGCTGCTTATAGGACCTGCGGGTGATTATTGGAGCTGTTGCCCCGCCCCCCAACCCCCGGACTCCTCCATCAGCAACAAAACAGGGACGAGGAAAGGGCTACTTCCCAGAGCTCAGAGTTCAGGAGGACATCAGCTAGGGTGTGGGAAAGGCACAATGAGCCTGCTCAAGCCCGGCAAGGCACACGCATGCTGGGGGCAGAACAGCTGAACTCCACCCATCCATCACGCCCACAATATAGGCACGCTCAGAGGGCTCCTGAGGAGGGTGGCTGGCGAAGGTATGAGCAGTTGGTGTCTCTAATCGCTCAGACACAGATAGGACAGCATGAGCCAATGAGAGTGTGGATGAACTCTCTCTCTCTCTCTCTCTCTCTCTCTCTCTCTCTCTCTCTCTGTCTGTCTCTCTCTCCTCCTTCTTCTCCTCCTCCTCCTCTTCTGCCTCCTCCTCCTCCCTCTCCCTTTCCATCTCCCCCCTCTCTCTCTCCCTCTCTCTCTTTCAAACGAAGTGCATAAATAGATGCACACTCTTGCAAATGCCAAGATGCACACACTCACATGAATATATGTGTAGACACTCCCATATTATGCATACACTCGAGCAATGTGCATACATACACAGTCTTACAAATGCAAAGATATGCACCCCCACATGAACCTGTACACACACACACACACACACACACACACACACACACACACACACACACACACACACGTCCAGTCAGGGAGGGATGAGAGGGTGTGATTTAGAACTTCTTTGGAGACAAGTCCTAGACTTGCTGCTATCCTTACATCTCTGCCAGCCCAGCCTAAGCTTCAGCTCATCTGGGTCCCCCCTGTTCGTCATCTGCTCCCCTAGTCACCTGGGTCTCTGTCCATGGAGAAGATGCTCCCTAGCTCACCCTGCTCTTGCTTCCTTGCAGCCTGGTAGCTCACTTCACATTCTATTTCTTGTGAAGTGCACACACAGTGTGAAATGTGTGTGTGGTGTAGGGTTCGAACAGCTAGGTGGCAGTGTGCATGCTGTGGTTTCTCTGACTACCCAGCAGGGGATGACTCCTGGCTGGTACCCAGCATTCAGGAGCCTCTCTGGCCTGGTGGACTATAATAGCTAGGCCATTCTGTGTCCAGCAGGACTCACACTGACCAAGGAGTCAGTGCTCCCACCTAATGCTGCCTGCATTAGGAATAGATGCTTCCCTCAGGTCTGGAACCAGTTAAACAGCAAAGATGAACACCAAGGAGGTGAGTGGCAAGCTTGTGTCCACATTATGAAGCAGAGGGGACGTGAGAGATGATGAGGTAAGAGAGAATTTCCCAAGTCTCTGAGATCAGAAGGCAAGCGCATATCAAGATGTCACTGCAGGACTGATAGGAGGTTCAGTCAGTAAAGCCCTTGCCACACACGCATAGGGATAGGAGTTTGATCCTTAGAACAGAGCCCAGATTAAAAAAAAAAACAGGCGTGGTGGCTCAAGCTGGGTAGGTGGAAGGAGGAGGATCCCTGGTCCTTGCTGGGCAAACAACCCAGGCTACTTGGAGTGTTCCAAGCCAATAAGAGGCACTGTCTCAAGAAAGGAATGGAAAAGTGGACAGCACTAGAGGAACATTTGAGTATGAACTTGGCTTCTATGTGCTTGTGCATACACACACACACACACACACACACACATACACACACAACCCTACACATACATACACACACACAAACCTATATACCACACCTACACCTACGTACACCCCCATACAGACACAACCCTACACATACATATAAACACACAAATCTATATATCACACACACCCCTACACCTACACATACCCCCATACAGACACCTACACACACATACACATACACAAACCTACACATCACACACACCTACAAACTACACACACCCACACACTTACACACACACCTACACACACCCATAAACCTATACATCTACATACACACATATATACAACATCTACACACCTACACACATACCCATACACCTACACACCTATACACACACTTACACACCTACATACACATCCATACCCCTACATACCTACAAACACATACACACACTTACACACTTATACACCACACACACAAACCTACACACCACACACACATATACACACCTCTACACACACACACACACACACACACACACACACTTCAATACAGAAGTACTGAAACAGCTATAAGGCTCTGTGCCATCCTTCACAGATAGAAGAGGCTAAGAGCCAAGCGTGATGGCTCACGTCTGTCATCCCAGCACTGCGGAAGCAGAGGCCAGAGTTCAAGAGCTCAAGACCAGCGCATATCTGGTTACCCAGCAAGCTCAAGGTTAACCCAGGTTACACGAACCTCTTCTGGAATACAGTAATACCACATCTCTCCTCATTCAGCAGAGCTCGCTCTGAGACTTAGTGTGGATGTGTTTCCTCGTGCATATTTATATGATTAGGCAACTGTAACAGGCAAAGATAAGTCAGGCAGTGAGTAGTAGCTGGGGCGATTTCCTCTGCTGTGTGGAAGCTGCATGAGTAAATGTTTCCTTATGATATTCGTAAATGCCACTAACACCCTGAGCGAGCTGCTTTAACCTATCAGCAGCGGTTGTGTGCCATGCATCCGTGAGTCAGCTGGAAACACTTGGGGACTCCTAAATGCTGAGTGTGGCAGCCAGCTTCACCGACTCACCTGGGAGACCAGGGTTGGAATCCATACAGATTCAGGGCTTGCCAGAGAGATAGCTCTCGGGGCAATCAGCCTGTGTCAAACGGAAACTGCAGAGCCCACAGCCCCGTGAAGCTCATTTCGGAACGACTATGACAGTGAGCATTGTCCACACCTGTCTCCCACCACCAGAGGTCACTGTCTCAAGAAGACACTAAAGCAAGATGATTATCACGCAGTTGTCCCCATATCTGCAGGGACCCAGGACTCTGACATATGCAGATAGCATTGGCATAATCCTCCTGCTGTGTACTACTGAGCCCAGTTAAAGAATATTCTTCACTCTTGATTGGCTGAGCCCATCAATGTGGAATTTGGGGTTCTGGGGTGACGGTGGCTGGGGTGACGGTGATGTGGCAAGTGGTCATGACAACAGCAGTGTTGGACCTGTTTTCCCCCCTCGATCCTTGTGGGTCACCATTGAGCAAGGGAGGACACAGCATATGTAGGGAATGAGGAGCCATGAGGAGAGTGCCGGAAAGAACAGTGGTCCTTGAGCCTCAGAAACTGTCCTTCCTCACAAACACCCTGAACAGCAAGGATGACTCTTCTCCTGTTCAGTGACAACTTCTGGGTGGCCATATATGCCTGTGGTGTGTGACATCAGTCACAGGTGACAGTACCTGGAACTGTGAGTTAAAATTACTTGTTTGTGCCCAATAGCCAGAGAAGAAACACACTATTGGGAAGTTCCCACCCTTAGGCACCACTGTGCCTTTGTAGGAGAGAAGCTACCCCTCGCTACTCTGTCTCCTATGTTGGGAACAAGCAAGGTCAGTGACCATGTCCAAATATGTTAGCGGCCCAGGTTGTCACTAAGAAGAGGTGGCCTCCCAAGGTCCCGTGATAGGTAGGTGGTAACACAAACTCTGCCTTTCTGATGTCTGGGAGCTGAGTGCTGTTCTAGGCCCCATGTGCACGCATGTGCATGCACTGAAGGACAACATGGTGCATTAAGGCCAAGGAAGTAGAGGGGCTTTGTGACTGTTGCAGGCTGGGATTTCCGACGCATATTCATGGGCTCAGCAGAAGCCTTTCTCCTGTTTACTGCCCCCATGCTACAAATGCATTAAATGAAGGTTAATGGACCAAGCAGCCTATGCCAGGGCAGGGCAGGGAAGGGCAGGGGCAGGCAGGTGTGCAGGCCTGCATCTCCCTTACTCTGTTTATGATCTCCATGGAGACAGAGTAGCACTTTGGGAAACAACAGGCTTTAGAGGAGCCTATCCAATGCCCAGTCCTTGAATCTGCTTATAGAGAACAGGGTAGAGTCCTGTCTCTCCATCACAAGCTCCTTACAGGAGCCTGTGACCTTCATTTGGGCTGAGTGGAACAAATCATGCTCTGATCTGTTACAGATCACAGGATAGAAGATACCACTGCCAATCAACTCAGCAGGAAACTCAGAAAGTGTCTTCAGCCAATGGCAGGACTCCAAGGACCCCAGACAAGAGCCTAGCATACTCCGGATAGAACACATGCCTAACCAGGAAAGTGAGCGAAAACGACGACACCAGGAGAACAACATACTGTCCATCCACAGTCATGGGCGTCGCCTTTCCAGACAGAAGCACGAGGATGGGTCCTGCTCTGCATTTGCAAAACACAAGTCCTTGGTTCTTCCCACTACACACACTGACTGCACATGATGCTCATGAAGCAACACCTGTCTCCAGAGACAAGGGTCAAGGGGCTCTGGGTAGAGGATGTTGGTAAGAAGCCCTGTGCTCTCTGGGTAGCATGAGAATCCCTAATTAAATCCATTGGGTCACAGGCAACAAAAGGTGAGCCTTAAATGTATCACTTAGTAATAGAAGCCAGGCATAAAGGCTGCACAGTGATGGACTCACTGTGATCCCTGCAGGACACACACAGCCTTGGAGACAGGAAGCAGATGAGTGGCAACCAGAAGGCTGGGCAGAGGCAGGGGTGGGACGGATGACATGGACCTCCTTCTGATATGCCAAGAGGCTCTGAAACTAGCCAGTGGTGAAGACGGTGACTGGGTGCACAGGGCGCCACTCCCTCATGCACATCAACAGGCTAATCCTGCTGCTATGTGAATTATATCCCAGAACAGCAAAGCAGAGTTAGCATACACGTGAGCCAGGAGGCCTAGGCTCTGAGCCTTCTGGTTCTGCATGGCTGCAGATCCCAGCTGGTCAGGGTTCTCTACATTTTGGTTTCCTTGTCCCAACAGGTGCCCACCTAAGATAGTCTTGGACAGCGGATGCCCACAGAGGCTCCTGGGAGGAAGAATAGGTTCATGTTAGCTATCATTTGACAATGCACAGGATCCCTGGATTGGGGCAGAATGGGCCCCCAAAGCTCTTTACACACAATGGGACAGTATGCATTCGTTCAGCAAACACTACCCGCCACCACCACCACCAAGGCCTCTGCTGTCATGCCCTTTGTCCCCATGCATGTGCCTTTTCAGTGATCTTCCTTGACATGGTGACCTCTGTCCCCACAGATATAACATGAATGGGTCTTGTGTAGCCCTTGTCCCCATAAGGCTGTCTGTCCCCTTGCCAGCCTTTGGACTCACTGTTTTTCCTGCCTGGCTACTTGACCCCCATATCCACCTGGATCCCCTCACCCCCTTTGGGTCTTTGTTCGTGTCACCATGTATAGGCCCTCCACTCCCCAGAAGCAGCTTTTAAGTTCCCAGCATTGACCGGTGCCCTAGGTGTCATCTGGCTCCCCGTTGTGTTTCTAGGTACGGTGCCTCGCAGTTTTTGCTGAATGAGTGCCTCCAGAGCTGTCTGCATGTCAGACGCCACCAAAGAGAGATGACTAAGCTGAGAGGAGGGCAAGAGGGGGTAGACAGATACACAGAGAAGTTCATCACAACTGAGTGGGTTCATCTGTGATGGGAGACGCGAGGCTCTCCAGTTCTGGGAACAGGGAGCATAAGAGCTTTGCTGGAAGCATGAGATGCGGGCTATCATAATGGGGTCTTGTAGGATGAGTAGGAGTTTAGCAGGTGGAGAAGAAAGGCCAAAGATGGAATTGTCACTCCAGTGGCAATACATACTAATAATTCCCTTTCTACCATCATCAATAACATTTTATGGGTACAGGAAATCCACATTCCCTGGTGTGTCCTCTGCTCAGGGGAAACAGCTGTGAGTACATATGGCTATAAAGGCTGAGGCAGCCACTTTCTGCCCTGTAAGGATGAGGTCTGGGCAGCTCTAGCCTAGGAGATAGGGGAGGCTGGCCGGGTGAAGTGGGGCAGAGCCCATCTAAGAGTGTTGGGACAGAAGAGTGTGAAGCATGTGGGAGAGAGCTAAGGAGAAAGAACTAGGTAGGTGTAGGGCTCAGCCACCACAAAGGTGTGTGTGTGTGTGTGTGTGTGTGTGTGTGTGTGTGTGTGTGTGTTCAGAGAGACCTTGAAGTAGAGCAAGTTCTTGGGGAGGGTGGCTCCCCTAATCCTTCAGTCCTGGAGGTAACTGTGTCTTTGCTGGACCCAGCACAGTAGGGTGCATCACAGGCTGGGGACCTCACGGTAGAGAGTAGGCAGAAAGAAGAGGGAGATATGCCAGTAAAAGTTGGATTAGCTGGTTGGGTGGGGGGAGAGATGGGGCATGGGAGGGTAGGACACTGAGATCAAGAGCTGGAGTCCTTGCTGCTCTGGCTGTTGTGAGACATCCACCAGCATAGCTGCCAGGTGAGAAGGGGCAGCCTTGGAACCTGATACTTCCAAGCAATTGTCAGAAACCCCAAATTCTTACATTACCAGAGATGCTAAAGAATGTGGGTGCTGTACTGCTGGAGAGGAGCGCCTGCTGAGGGGATGGGGGGGCAGTCTGAAGCTACTTGCCCAGCCCAGCATGGGGTGAGACACAGATGGGCTTCACCCACATGGCACAGAGCACTGTGTCCTTGCTGAGGTGGGTGGACTAGGAATGACACAGGCATGGTCCTTCTCTGGATGTCACCTCCCTCCTGCCCACAGAGGATGCTGTACCCAGGACTTAGACTGAGGATCGATGGCCTGTAGCTGGGACCCTGGAGATGTGCTGAGGCCCTCCCTAGGCCCAAGGGGAAGGAAGAACTGAGATGTGGCTGTGAGCTGGTGGCAGGTGTATTTTGAGCATCACAGGGAATGGGGTAGGGGGCAGGGCGGTCTGTGTTGCCCTGGAGATGGCAGCAGGCCACGGCACATCTGTGCTCAGCTAGAGGCTGGGGAGATGGCTCAGTCAGTAATGTGCTTGACTTGTAAGCAAAAGAACCTGAGTTTGATGCTCAGAATGCACGTTAAGATGCCAGGTGTGTGGCATGTGCCTATCATCCTAATGGGGCTGAAGCAGAGACAAGAGAATCCTGAGGCTTACAGGTCAGCCTAGCCTAACAGCTGAGCCCCAGGCCAGGGAGACACCTTGGTGGATGACATTCCTGAAGACACCCAAGGCTGAACTCTGATCTCCATGGGTTCATGTGCATGTGTACCTGATCCAGACCCTGGTCACAAGTGTGAAGAGGGATGAAAATGGTGGGTGTGGAGGCGGGAAGCCCATGAGATGACTAGGCTCTGCCTTCTCAATGCTCTGGATCAGTGACAGGACGAGCAGCAGTCACTGCGTGAGCCTCTTGGGTGACAGAGTACTACCAGGTCAAAGGCAAAGACGCTCACATCCTAGGGTTGCAGGAGAGGTTCAAAGCCCTATCTGGGCCACAGAGCAACATCTGAGCCACAGGAAGGGATGTAGCAGGGCCAAATCGACACAGAAATGGCTGGCTGTGTGCGGACCCTGGGCGAGGAAAGCAGAATGCTACCTTGGTGTCTCCTCCAGGGAGGGGGGCATGCAGTCCCACACAGAAGCTTCAGAGTTAGTGTCTCCTCTAATTCATGCATTAGTCAAGACCCTGAAACTCCTACAGCTTCAGCTCAGCCATGGAGCTGCAGAGAATGGCTGCCTCTGGACTCCAGTCTTCTGGAGGTGTAGTGCACACATCCCTCCTGGAGGCAGGACTCCAGCTGATCAGTGGCTGTCACCTCACCAAAGCCATACCCTCGACAGGGAGAAGCTGATGATAACCAAAGTGCATGATGCTGTTTCAAGGCTTCCAGCCATGTCCAGGGTCACACAGGTGCTGGGGGCTGGAAGCCCGTTCCTTGCTCGTCACCCTGAAGGGCCCCTAAGCTTCTGCAGTGAAGACAAGGGTGCTAAAGGCCTGGGAGGAGCATGCCAAAGGTCAGTGGAGCCCCTTGGACTAACAGAAAGGTGCTGTGTGAGGCGGCAGACCACAAAGGTGGTGCAGTGGGACTCAGGCACCCAATCCTGAGCATCAGGGAGCTGGGTTTTTCCAGGCTGGAGGAAGTTGGTGGCAGATACAATCTCAGTGTGTGAAGGACATCAGAAAAACAAGGATTTGCCAAGTGTCCCAAGCACAGCCATGCGTTGTCACTTTAGAGCAGCTCTCATTCAGGGAAGGGACCCTGAGTTCAGGTGACAAACCTGTACTTGGTGGGAAAGAGTAAGAGGGATAGAGTGGCAGCTCAACCCCTGCTGGTGGAGACTCTAGGCAATCACATGCTTGCGAGACTGGAGTCTCCATGGTGGCAGGACTTGTGTCTGATTTTCTCTGCTTTCTGCATCTAGAATGGTGCCTGGCATACTGTTGGTACTCAATACATGCTGAGTGAAGGGAATACAGTACAGGCACCTCTGAATCACAGCCCACACTCCTGTAAATTAAGACTAAATATCTTGCACCAGGTTCCCATGAAGACCCAAAGGAAGGCCCCAGGTACTCATGTAGTAGCTGCTCACTGAACCCCAGCTCAGTCTCCCTCATTCTGCACTGCCATAGCGGACTTCAACCTCACGAAAGGATTTCCCACTTTGCCTCAAGTTCCTGCAGCCTAGTGCTCCTTTCTATGTCTCCTTCATTCTGCGGTAAACAAAAGTGCAGCCACCCCATCCCCTGTGGCAATGGCGTCAGAGGAGCAGGGATGGAAGCATCCCTCTCCTCCTCCTCGCCCCCACCCTCAGTTGATAGGCTCCAGTGAGCAGCATCAGCCCTGGTTTATTTTTAATCACACGATTACCCTGGGTCTTTGTCACTGAAACAGTTTAATTGGGAGCTGCATCCTCCTACAGCAGGGTGGTGGGGGCAAACTGCAGCCAGTATACCCAGCGGCAGAGTGCCAAGGAACAGGGCCTTGTGCTGGCCCCTTCCGGATCGAGTTCTGTCATCCAAAGCTGGCCTGGTTTCCAGAGAAAGATGGGGAAATGCTAAGGTACCCTGGAAAGCTGCCCCTTAAGGAACTTTAGGTGTAGTCAAGTTCGATCCACTCATGTGGATCATGGAGACAGATGGCAACTGAGATCATTTTGAGAGACATGAAAGGGAAGGAATGAAAGTTACCATTATCTATCCATTCAAACATCTATCCATCCATCCACGGATCATAGATCTATGTATCCTTCCAAACATATACCCATCTATCTATGCACTCATTCATCCATTCCATCCATCCACCCATCTGCCCATTTACTATCCATCCATCCATCCATCCATCCATCCATCCATCCATCCATCCATCCATCCATATGCCCATCCATCTATCTAGCCATCTACTATGCATCCATCCGCTTGTCGATTCATCTACCCTCCATCACTCACTCACCCTCTATCCCTCTATCTATCCATCTATCCATCCATCCATCAATCCAATCCACCCACCCACTCACAAACCTATCCACCCACCTAGCCATCACTCTACCCATCTTTCATCAGTCTGTTCATCCATTCACACATCCATCCTTGTAACCATATACCATCCATCCATCTATCCATCCACCCACCCATCTATCCATATTCTATGGATCAATCTATCCATTCACCCACCTACTCATGCCATCTATCCATTCAGACATCCAGTCCACCCACCCAGCCATGCATGAATCCATCCACCCAGCCAGCCACATATCCACTCATATGTCTATACACCATCTATCCACCCATCCTTTCATTAATTCATTCATCCATCTACCTATCCATTTATCCAGGTATCCATTCATCTGTCTACACACCCATTCATCTACTCATCATCCATCCCCTCGCTCATCCATCCATCTATCCACCCACATACCTATCCACTCATTCATTCTCCCATCCATTCCTTCATCTATCTATCCAACCATTTGTGGCACCTTGCTACTAAGGCTGTAGTCTACCATGTCTGGACAGCTTTTTTAAGCTTGGCACAAAATGAAGGACTCCTTTTTCTTAGCAGGGCTTCCTCTTCTCTGCCTTATCTGGGGAGCCCAACTCCCAATCTTCTACTTGAGAAATGTCATGTAATACTTGGTGAAATTACAGGTCCAAGTTCCTGGAATACCTCTCCATGCAAATGAGGTATCCCCAAAACCTTAAACCTCAGCCAGTGAAACTTCACCCTAAAAAGAACCCCTTTCCACTCTCCAAGGTTCATATATGTAGCCATTGATTCATCCTGAATAAAGTGTATGTGAATACCATCTGAGAGAGCTGTTTACTGAATGTCATCTAAAAGAGCTGTAACACTGAAATCTTTGGAGAAGAGCTCACCCCACCACCTGCTATGGACTTTGCTTCATCCTTTCCCCCCTGACATGTATCCAGGCCCAAACACCCCAAGGGAATAAGTGGACCACAGAACTTGACTCCACTCCATCCTTCCCCACCTAGTGTGCAACAGCACCTGAACACTCCAAGGGAAGAAAAAAGTAGAACAACATCCATTCATTTATTCATTCTTTAATCCATCCATCCATCCATCGACCTATCCACCCATCCTAGGTATTCCTCCATAATGCATTGTAAGCCTCTCTCCAACATTAGGCTGATTCAAGTTCTGTTACCTACTTCATCTGTCCCAGCCCATCCACCCACCTATCTTCTCAGTCCATGTGTCCATCCATGCAACCACCCAGACAATTTCTCCCATCCATCCATCCATCCATCCATCCATCCATCCATCCACCCACCTACCCCATTCATTCCACATATTCAGCCATCTATCTGCTTGTTCCATTTATCTATCTATCCATCCCATCCATCCACGCACCCATCTATCTATCCCTCTGTTCCTAGTTATATGTCCATCTATCCATCTTCTCTTTCATCCCTCCATCTATCTCATTCATCTATCCATTTCATTATTTATCTAATCCATCTATTCATCTCTTTACATATATCCACACATCCACCCACCATCTCTTCATTGTGCACCCATCTCTCTAACATTAAGTCCCTCCCTTTCCAGGAGATGCTGCCTCCCCACTGTTACCATTTGTCTACATGCTTTTTAAATCCCCCTGTGACACTGTTGGCTTGTCCCCTGCCAGATTTTTAATGTTTTCTCTGTCTCACCCATCATTGTGAGCTCAGCACCCTTGGGAGGTCAGAGACTAAGAACCATGTGTGTGTGTGTGTGTGTGTGTATGTGTGTGTGTGTGTTAGGTCCTACTGCCTGTAAATTCTCAGTAAGTGGCCATCATAAGAGCCACCTGGTTGTCGTGAGGAGACACACTGACAAAGATAGAGCAAGGAGCAGAAAGCGAAGAGGCTTCATCTCGAGGATTCCTCCCTTGGCTTCAGGATGTGGGCTTTGAGGATAGGTACTGCAAAAGTTCAGAAGGACTGTGCTAGCGCACGTTGTCCTGGGTTCCTCCTTGTCCAGCTGCACCTTGCTGAGTCTCCACTTCCTCATCTGTAAAGTGTGAGCATGGCAACTACCTCAATAGGAAATTGTGCTAGCAGTGGCCATGTGTCCACCCGGGCAACTGCAGGTTCTTAGAGTCTTCTACTGGAGGCTGCTGCCTGCCCTGTACCACATCCTTTCGGTAGCCAGGAAACCAGATACTCTGCAGTACTCTGTGTAGCACAGCTCTTTCCCTCCTCCTGGAGAGCTCCTATGAACATTTCAGAAGTGAGGTAGTGTCACCCACTGTGGCAGTTAAACTTCAGGCTCTGTCCTCCCCCACCTCTCTCTCTCTCTCTCTCCATCTCCCATCCCCTCCCCTCCCTTCCTCTTTCCCTCCCTCCCTTCCTCCCTCCTTCCTTCCTTCCTTCCCTCCCTCTGCTTTTCATAATCTAGTCTTAAAGTCTGAAGATGAAAAGCAGAAAGTAAGCTGAGCCTTCTCCCCTCTGCTTCCTGGCCTGAGGTGTGAACACCGAGGCGTGAACAAGCAGCCTTATGTTCCTACCGCCACGGAGCTGTGCATGGCCACCATGCCTTCCCTGTCATGGTGGTCTATATGTCTTCAAACCTGAGCTAGAATAACTCTCCCTTCCTTGAGTCCCTCCTTGGCAGGTCAAGTATTTGTTCACAATGACAAGGAAAGTAACCACAACACTGGGCACAAGGGTACAGTGTGTCACCCCTTGTCCTTCAGGTAACATCACAGATCCTGGCCCACCCTGCACAGTTACCCTGTTCCCCAGCCACCATGCCCTGCGGATGCTAGCTCAGGAATGCATTTCCACAACATCTTCCTTTTATCTGGAATGAGCTGTAGCAATAGCCCCAGTTGCTCTCTCTGAACCCAGGGAACTTGTCAAGCCCCAGTCCACATGCCTGCATGGTCCTCTGCCTGTGATGCCCTCTGACCATTGAAAGCTGCTCAACTCTGGCCTCAACCCTCATTCCACATCTACCCTCACCTTATGCCTGTGTTGCTTCAGCAGAGCCCAAGCAGCCACAGAAGGAAGGGTCAAGAGCAAACTAAACCCAAGGTTAGCCTGTCATGAATGGGCAGAATCTTCAACCTGAGGTCTCTAGGCTCTCTTGCTGTTCCCCAAACCCATGTGCAGACAAGGAGGCAAACTGGACAGAGCTTGTCCATAAACACAGTGGGAGCCCATCACACGCATGCAAGAGTGTGGCACCCCGGGTCCCCATGTAGAAACACAGGATGCAGTCTGACTTCTGTGAACCCTCCCTCCTGTGCTCTGCTTTGGGAGCCTGGGGCTCTGACATGGTGCCTCCATTTTGCAGGGCCCTCATGGGGTTACATGAGGCTCTGCTGAGTGGTGCCTTCATGGTTCTGGCCTCTGTCAGTATATTCCTGAGTGGACCCATCCTCATTCTCAGACCCTTCCCACGGGACCATGTGTGAGAAAAGATATCTCAGCAGGCATGAGTAAGTAAAGTATCATGACATGAGGTCACTCAGGATTAAGCAGGTTGACCCTAATGACAATAGCAAGTGTCTTCCTAGGAGGGCAAGAGGGGCTCACACACAGAAAATGAGGTCAGATGAGCACCAAGGCAGGAGGCTGGGGGATGCAGCCACAGTCTGAGGACACTTGGACCCTCTAGGAGCTAAGAGGCAGAAAGAACCACTCAAGGGAGTGTGGGCTTTTCACAGCTTCTGGCCCTCAGGCTATGAAATTCCTTTTGTTCAAAATCTATGCCATCAGGGCCCTTCCCTCATCCATAGTCATTTGCTTCACCAGTCCCTGGAGACTCCTGTGTCATCCAAGATTAGGAACAGATCAGTGACAGAAGGGACTTGAAGACTCAGAGCTCAAACTATCCGTGAGCCTACACTTCTGGCTATCACACTGTCCAGGAAAGATGCCTACACAAGTTGGGGAGGGGGGGCTCTCCACAGTCCACCCTCCTGTCTCCCCTGCCCTGTATTCCTGAGAGTGCCACCTTCTTTGGCCAACCCTTTCTCTTCCACATCAGAGACCCGTCCTCAGTCTTGCCACACTTCATCCTCCTGTTCTCCCTACTCTGAGCTGAGCATTCGCCTCCTGCACTACATGGGCTCCTGGTTGCATCTTCCAGGCTCTAGAGCAGGGTCCCCACCACACAGCTGACCACAGCTGAACCTATCCTGAGTCTGGCTTTCTCCATGCAGAAGCTCAACTATTCTACAGCCATCCCATGAAAACCCAGCCAGTAACACATTTGCATGCTATTTTAAATCACCTTCCCAAGAGCCTTTTACAGAATTCTAATGTCCACAGACCCATGTCCTTTATCTGTTTTACAGATGAGCAGAGGGAGGCTCGGTGATGAGCTCAAGGTCATACATAGCCCACGGTCAGCAGTGGTGGGGGGGCTCTGATCTTGGAACCCCCTGCTTTGCTCTCCCGAAGAGTCTGTAGCAGCCCCTGACTTAGAGCTCTGAATTCACAATGACGAAAACCAGTTTGCATTTATAAAACCCCACTTCAGATACCAGACCGGTGACACACGGTGACACGTGGGATGGTTCAACACGATCCAGCTGCAACTTTCCTCTGTCTTTACTTTCCTGGCTGCAGGAGGCTCCTTGGTGTGCAGTGATCCTTTTCTTTGATGTGTCTGGTACCTGACTTTCGCTGAGGGTCAACAGAGTGCAGTCAGTCCCTCTCCATGCTCCTGGGCAGTAAGTCACAGTAAGAGAAGAGATGGCCATGGGATGCTTTCAGGATGGCTTATCCTCCTAACTGGCTGCCCGCACGGCTGATTCCCTGTGAATCCCTCCGTGAAATACAGCGACAGTCATGTCAACTCAGAGAATACTAGGCTCCATGGAAGACATCTGCAAAGCCGGGGACTTGTGGCCATAGGCTCAGGCTAAGCCACAAGGACATGTGTCAAATCCTTTTCAAGGCTTCCTTGAATTAGAACAGCCAGTAACAAGCAGCCATTTCCCAAGAGTTGGAGCATAACCCCAGAGCCCTGAAGGAGTGCGCCCTGTGCCCATGCGTGGCTCTCCATGAAGCGCCTCTTCCTGGAAGAGCTCCATGCTTGCATTTTCTCTGCCAACCTCTCAGTCTTCCCAACACCTTTCCAGCCTGAGGTGGACCTCAGACACACAGCCCCCATGTACCACCCACCACTTGTCTATCTTGGTTACCCAGCACTATGCCGGACACAGTCGATGCCAATAGCCACTGGAGGTAGATACAGAATGGGAAGAGGAGGAGGCAGGACCACTCTGCAGATCCTGAATAGGAGTCACCTTCCCCAGCCACTCCATCTCTTGGTTAGAAAAACAGAGAATTTGTCTGAGGCTTATACAAAGGAGAAAGACACCAGTTCTTGGTGCTTAACTTCTAGCTTTGAGATACTCTTTTGGTCCCTAGAATTCAAGTTGCTCCCACAATCCCCCCAGCAGACCCAGCCACACTTACAGGAGATACAGAATAGCTGGATAGTATGTTCATACCACATACATTCCCCCACGAGATGCTGCAATGGTAAGGCCGTAAGCACAGCAAGTCCCAGGGGTGAGATGCTCCAAACCTGGGGTCTGAGCTAATCAGCTCTGTCAACTTGACACAACTGAGAATCATCTGAGAAAGAAGTCTCCATTGAGGAGTTTTCTGGATCAGATTAACTTTTGGCATATCTATGGGGGACTGTCTTGACTGTTAAATAATACAGCCCATTGTGGGTGGCATCATTCCCTAGGAGGGGCCTTCAGAACTGTATAAGAGTAGAGAAATCTATCTTAGAGAACCAAGAAAGCAAGGATTCATTTGTTTTCTCTGCTTTTGACTGTGGACAGAATGCAACAGGTTGCTTGAGCTCCTGCTTTGACTTACGCACAATTATGACCTGTAAGTAAAACCACCCTTTCCTCCCCAATGTTGTTTTTATCAGAATAATTAATTACAATCACCAAAATGAAACTAGAACAATGTCCCTTTGGCTAGAGTGGGTAGGTCAAGAGCAGGCGGTCATGTGAGTGCCAAGGTGTTGCTCCTTTCCACAGCCAGTGTAGACGCTCCATTAGAGACTGCTGGCAGAGCCAGGGAGAGACACATACCATAGGATCAGAGAGAAACTTGTAAGTGACTGGGTGCCTAGTTTTCTCATAGCACTGCCTGCAGAATGAAATGAGGAGGTGGCAGACATCCTGGGCATAACCTCGGAGGAACTCTTTGCCGTCTTATGATACAAGTCTGAAGGCCTGAGTTCAATTGTGGAACCAGGTAAGGGTGGAGGAGAAAATACATTTCCACAAAGTTGCCCTTTGACTGTCACGGTGCACATCTACACAATAATTAATAATAATAATAAACACAACAATATAATAATTTAAAAATCAGAAAAGATAGAGAAGGAAGTACAAAGAGACCAGTTAGTGAGACACCGCAGTGCATAGCAGTGCTTGCTGCCAAGCTGGACACCCTGAGTATGATACCTGGGACCCACCAGTTGTCCCTTGCCCCTGACTTGCATCCATACACAAAATAATTAAATCTAAAAAAAAATTAAGACAGAATATACTACAAGCAACTCTGTTTGGATAATTTCGATCATTTCAGCTGTACAGATGGAATCTTTGAAAGTAACAGACCTTCAAAACTCCCCACTGAAGAAACAGATAGCATAAAGTGCCTTATCCTCACCCCTACGGGACTGATAAGAACCATCTAAAGAAGACTTCTTCAGCGGCATGTGTATTGGTGGATTCTACCATACATCCCTTGCCTTTTCAGCCTTGATGGACTGAGTTCTCTGAACTGTGAGTAAACTAAACCCTTCCTCCTTTATGTTACACATTGCCAGACATTGGTCATGGCAAGAGAGAAGTATCAACACTTGACAGTACCTTGATATCAAAGCAGACAGAGACATGAGAAAAGTAAGGACCACGAGAGGCTAACAAAGGAGGTTTGCAATTCCGAAGCTAGCCTGGACTACATGGTAAGGGCCTATCTTAAAAACAGAGAAGAAAAAAATGTTATCATTTTTATGAAACTAAATACAAAGACTCTCACCAAAGTCCTAGGAAGTGAAATTCAGGAATATAGAAATGATATAGAAATGATAATGTGTCACCGTCAAGTCCAGTTTATCCCAGGCATGAAGTTTGCTTCTGAGCAGTTCTGTATGTAACAGCCCAGGAGCTTCGCATCCCAACCAATCTATTTAAGTTAAAATTTACTAAGTTGAAGGTGCACAGAGTACCCCTGACTTCTGGCATCTGCCATAGAAGTCACACAGCATACCATACCACAGAGTTGGCTGTTATCTCTGCAACCACAGAGTCACTGCGAACTGCATTCACCACCATTGCCCATCACTGCAGAAGTTCACACAATCCCATGTCACCAGCTCAGGACTTACAATTCAAAATACTGTGTCTACTGAGTACCTATCACTTCCATGTCTTTCATAAAATAAAATTTTAATAAAATCATTAACCAAGGCCTGTCTGGCCTGAAAGTACGGTGGATATAAACTACTTCATAAACAAATAAAGAAAAGTAGGATTTTACCCAGGGCTGCAGACCACATGCCTGAGGAAGTTCCTGGCACCACCGTGGTATGCCTGGTCACAGACCTTCTGATGTGGTCATGTAGACCCAGGACCCAGGCCCACATCCCACAAGTAGTTTCTATAAAGCCTGGGGAAAATCCAGACCCAGCAAACAAACCACAGGTTTTGAATCATCGGGCCAGTGATGACCTGAATACAGGGATCAATGACATCAGTGGAGGTAAGATCCAGGTGCCCAGTCAGTGGGACCCCCAAGACACATCCTGTTGCCCACACATGTCAGCTTCTGGGGCTGACAGTACCAATGTGTACCATGAGAACAAACACATCCCTGGATGTGGAGAGACGCTGACTATGGTGACATTTTAGGTCTCCAAGGACACACTACTAATCCCTGAGTGATAGTAACTATGAAGATGGGCTACTAACAAGATAACAATAATAACAATAATAATAATATGATGATGATGACGATGATGATGATGATGATGAAAACTGATATCAGCAGTGACATATCTGAAGTGCAGTCAACCCTGGGCACCCACAGGTTTTACATCCACTGATTAAACCAGCTACATATAGAGAATATTAAACAAAATGCCATAGACAAACAAACTGAACAAAGAGATTTCTTTCCTTATAATTTTCCCTGAGTGACATGGTAAAGGACTGGGTTAAAGTGCATGGTGTACAGCACGTGGACCTAAAATCATATCCCCATCACCCATATAAAAAGCCAGACATGGTAGCACATGCCTATAATCCCAGCCCTAGGAAGAAGAGACGGGTGGATCTTGTGGGCTTGCTGGCCAGCTGGTGTAGTGGAATCTGATTCCAGGCTCAGTGAGAGACCCTGTCTTAAAACATGAGGTGGAGAGGGATTAAGAAAGATACTAACATTGACCTCTGGCCTCTATATACACACGGGTCTGCACCCCATACCCCCTAGACCCACACCAATACAACACAATGTTAATTATTACAAGCTATGAAGAGCTGACTCACATTGTATGGGAAGACTGGGCAATACATACACAAGCAGTAGGCCACTTCCCATAGGAGACTTGGGCATCTATGGAATTTGGTTCTCTGGGGTCCTGGAGCCTATCCCTTGAGGATGCCAGGAAACAAGTTTTGGAATGCCCTGCCCATGCCCTGTTTGTAAACACCAAGTTCAGTGGCACACACAAACAAAACTCAACCACCCCTATTGATAACCACTATCATCACTCCAGCAAGGGGTGTGTGTGGGGGGTGCAGGTGACCCCTCCTGCCTGCTCAGTTGATGCTAACAAGTAAACCTGATGGTTCTGTGTGTGGAAAACTGAGGCACTGAGAGGACAAGTGTCCTTGTGAGAGGTCACACACTGGTTGAGGTTGAAGGTGGGTTTGAATCTGGATAAAGGAGTCCAGCTACTCACCCAGGCTGGTGGACCCTCCCTCATCACCGCAGAGGCCCACGCCAGGATGCTCCAGGGAGGATACTGGCTAGAGGGACTGTGTAGACACACACCTGCCCCATAGAGCAGAAATATTCAGAACAGATAAATCCCTCTCAGCTTTCTTGCTGTGGTGAAATGGTATCTAGGTATCCCACTGATCCCTCCAACCTCACTGCCTATAGACCACCCATTCATTCCCTTAGCATCCCTGACACACACTGATTCCACACCTGAAACAAAGTCAGAGACCCTCCTGGTGTGACTGTCCCCAGCCCAGTCTGGGTCTACATAGGCAGCAGCATGATCACAGGTCTGGGTGTAGCTGACAAGGCTAGATGCTTCTCCCTAAATGTCTTTCCACTGGGCTTCTTAGCATAGGCTGGTCCCTGAAGCTCCTCAGAAGTCAGGCTGGCCACCATCACTTCTTGGTTTCTGCACCCAGAGCCTGCCATCTAGTGGCGAGAAGTGGGACATGCATCAGGGAGCCACATAAAGATGAATCCTGGCTGCCAGGGTTAAGCGTTATGTCTGCAGCCCCAGTGTGAAAGTAATATATGCCATACCCTCAGTCTCCCAGAAGCCAGTTTACTGGGCTTACCGGTGAGCATAGGCTCTTTCCTTCTGTGGCTGAGGTAAGCTGCCTCCCTAGATGTCCAGGTTTTAGTTATAAAGATTATTGCAAGAGTAGCCATGTGGCCTCCCTGAGCCTTGAAAATCCTTTGGTGATACATGGGCAATATGGGGTTAAGGGTAGTCATGGACAACTCTGCAAATGCCCACACTGGGGCCCTGGAATGCAGAGAGGGGGGCCAGGGAGTGAGAGGTGCGATTCTCCCTCTGCATGGTGCATGCACACAGGGCCTTGGTCGCCCTCCCCAGGAAAGGCAGTGAGGCCTCTGTTCCACCCAAATCTCACCTCCTGCCAAGTGGGTCGATGGCCTGCCTACCTTCAACTGGTCCTTGTGTCCCTGGGTCTGGGAAGGCTTCATGGGGCCAACATGACCAGGTGTCAACCCACTGTAGCAGTGTAACAAGGAAGATGTCATGTTAGTGAGACAGGGTAGGAATCCTCCTGCACAGTGTTTATGCTCCTCACCTGCCCTCAAGGCTCAGGTGGCTCCTGTTCTGCCTGTCTCTTAAAATGGCTGCCGGACATGAGGAACTCAGCATACCAACGTTGGCTGCTGTTATAGTCATTCGGACTATAGAGTGGGATTCCAGATTCCCAAGACTGCCACCCTAATGAAGAGGGCCTTGGAGAGCCCTGGGCCTGTATTCAGGAGCTGAAATGTTCCTTCTGAGCAGCTGGTGCCTAGCCCTGCTGCAGCAGCCCCCAGGGGCTCTGCTCTAACACTGTAGACCACGGGCCTGGAGCCCTCGCCTTGCTTCCTGGAGTCTAAGCTGTTGACTGTGCTGAGTGGCAGAACCTCAGCCCTGACTGCTGAGGCTCCTGTGAGCGTCCCTACACGGCTGATCTTTCCAGGGCAGCACGTGCTCTGTCCTGGTGTAGGCCGATTCCGAACTGTGTGGAATCCTGCAGCATCTGCCTGTTCTCCACATGGGTGTCCCACCTGTGTCGCTGTGACCAATCTCAGACAACAATACAACTCCGTGCTGAGTCACTCAGGTCCTTCAGAGAACCTGGGGATGTATGGTGAGTGTTGGGGACCCCCGTGACCTCAGTGGCTTAAGTGTCTTTCGTAAAGCTATGGAAATAGATTGTCACAGACATGTAGTATCTCACATTCCAGACTAGACACCAAACTTGGGCATGGCCAGGCCTGTCCCTTCCACAAGTTCTAATGAGTCTGCTCCAGCTTTGTTTCAGCTTCTGGGGACTGCCAATAGCCCTTGCTGTCCCCTGGCAGGTGGCCAGGCAGTCCAGTCTCTGCCTCCACTCTCATGTGCCTCTGTGTCTTTCTTGCCTCTTCTCTCTCTCCCCCTTGACAATCTGCCTGCACTGGCCAGCAGCTCTAGTTCCTGTGTTCCTGAGGGTTTTCCCAGCAGACTCCATGTAGCTGGCTGTACACATATCCATGGCACCAAGTTTTTATTTCTTTTTATTTTTTATTTTTTAAAAATCACATTTTAATTTATGTGGTGTATATGCAGGTGTATTGTCACAGCTCAAATGAGTAGATCAGAGGACAACTTGTGGGAGTCAGTTTTCTCCTACCATATGGGTTCACAGGATTGAACTTATGTCATCAGGTTTAGATGGCAAGTGCCTTTTCCTCACGACCCATCTCACTGGCCCTACCTTCTTGCAAAGATACCTGCTACTTACTGAGGTTTAGGAACACCAGTTAGATCAGCAACATCTGTCTTTCCACAAAAGATTCCATGTCGGGCATGGAATACAGGGCCTTGCACATGCCAGCCTCTACCTCACGACCCTCTCCCTGCTTTTGAGACAGGAACTTGCTATAAAGCCAAGGCACATTTCTAACTTGGTCTCCCAAGGACTGGGTTATGGGTGTATACATGTATACAGCCATGCCTGGCCCTCTTTTTCCTAACAGGGCAATTGTTGCAGGATCTGGGGGGTGGGAGGTATAAGCCTCTCAGCTCCCAACAGGTGTTCAAGAAGACACAATGGGTCATCACAGGGATCAACGCCGAGAACAGTCATGGCATTTAGTCCAGTGACCTGTTCTTCAGGGTACTGTGCACCTGTCTTGGAGAGCCTGGAAGAGGTGCCCATGGTCTGGAGGACTTCCAGCTATATTGTATCTATGGCCTGCAGGTGGGAAGGAGCCAACCAGGCCCTGGAAGGTGAATGAATAGGATTTAAAATGAGGGGCAGAGACCGAGGTGTGCTTCACACACTGAGGAATCAGGTAGGAGAGATGGTAACAGGGAAAAGGATTAGGTATATTTGAACATTTTATGAAGCTACCAGGTGTGGCCTGAACTGTTCCCTGGCCTTGAAAGCCTGAAGCCCTGGCCCTTGTGGGCCAGCCTTTGGGAGAAAGAAGATTCTGGGTTAGACAGCTTGTGAACGTGGGTATTTCATAAGCAGGGGAGTGTCTTTATGAAAAGTATCACCAGCCAGGTAAGGTGCTACCTGCATCCCAGCACTTAGGAGGTTAAGGCTGGGAGATATCAAGTTTGAAACCAGCCTGGACTCAGTCTCACAGAAAAGGGTAGAAGGCTCTGGAGGAAAATAGTATCAGGTGTTGACCTCTGGCTTTCACATGAATATTCACATGTGTGCACCCACATGAATACACACACACACACACACACACACACACACACACACACACACACACACACACACACACTTTAAATAAATAAATGACCAAGGCTGTGTTCTCCATGGCCAAGTGCTTTCCCTTCATTTAAGAGAATACCAGCAGTCAGTCGCCCTGCCTTTTGGCCATATATTGGTTTGAATAAGAATGACCCCCCCCATAGGCTCATATATTTGAATGCTTAGTCACCAAGGAGTGGTACAATTTGAAAGGATTAGAAGGATTAGGAGGTATGCCTTCTTGGAGGAAGTGTGACACTAGGCATGGACTTTGAGATTTCAAAAGCTCATGCCAAGCCCAGTGTCTGTCTCTCTGCCTGCACATCAGGAGGCAGCTCTCAACTACTTCTCTTGCCTGCCTGCTGTCATGCTCCCTGCCATGATGATAATGGACTAAGCCTCTGAAACTGTAAGCAAGCCCCAATTAAATGCTTTCTTACAAGAGTTTCCTTGGTCATGGTATCTCTTCACAGCAACAGAATAGTGACTAAGACAGGATCCAGATGAAGATACATTGAGCAGGCAGCCATCTGTGACCCAGAGGATGAGCCCTTCCCAGGCCCAGCCCCCGATTGCAGTATTCTTCTGTCAATCTGATTCCCACAGCCTTTGTCACAGCAGCTGGGCTGAGGGACTACTCCTCTCCATGTGGGCAGATGGGCAGAAGCAGAGACTGTGCACTGTGGGGACATCAGCACTCCCTGCCTACCTAGTCCATAGCACTGGCTCCATAGCCTGGAAAGAAAGCTAGAGCCTGGACGCTGTGTGTGCTAGGTGGCTGGGCACCAGCAGGGGGCGCTCTTTAAATGGGCCTTCGAGCGTATCTGTCATGGTCCACATTTCACAGGGTAGCTCTTGGCCTCATGAAGTCCTGAGGAGACTTTCTGAGTCTGAGTCCCCAAACTACGTGGGACCTAGTGGCTATAGTTCTCCTAGGTCTGGAATGCTCCTGGAGAACCACAACTGCATCCAGAAAGCTTTGTTAGTATCTGTCCTCCTGATGTCTCTGAGCACCACTGTGATCAGAATGTAACTCACAAGGTGGAGGGACCCCTGGGGAAGCTGAGCACTGAGCTGTGGCCAAGAGAGATCTGCTCTGTGTTTATGTGATTAATGGGCTCCTGGGTGGCCATGAGCTCCAGACTCTAGCAATTTCCATGCCAGATTCGGGGGCTACGTATTGTGGGGCAGGGCTTAGAGATGGTGTCTGGAGTGTGCGGGGGTGTTCTTCTACCTAAATCCAGTCACTGTGGGACAAAGCCAGGACCCAGCAAGGGGACACATGGGCCCAGCCCCAGGCCCATCGGCCTCCAAACAGTTATCCGGCCCAGTTTCTCAGTACCCAAGAGAGAGCGTAGGGAAGCAGCTGAGTCTACTTTCTATTGCTGTGACACATTAGCTGGGCCTCAAGAGTCTATAAAGCACACAGTTTGTGTGGACCTTAGGTCTGGAGGGTGAAAGTCTGGGAAACTGACTGGCATCTGTCTAACACCTGGCAAGGGCTCTTGCCAGGTCATCATAGAGCCAAGGGCACCACATGGGAACAGAGCAAGTATGTCAGGGTCTTTTCAAAAGCCACCACAAGGTCTTCCTTGTGACCTCATCTGATTTCACGACCTGGCAAAGGTTCCACATCCGAATGCCACAGGCTTGTTATCCTGGGCTAAGATTTTCTACACGTGAACATCCAGCAAACCTCAGCAGGACCAAAGCCACCTGCCCTCCTCAGCAGCCATGAACTCTCTCAATGTCTGCAGGAGGAAGGGAAGTGGAGGTCAAGGGGGTGGAGAAGAAGGAAGAAGAGGAAGAGGAGAGAAGAGAGAGGAGGGGGAGAGGCAGGAACAGGTGGTGGCCTTGTTTGAAATGCTCAGAATGTATGCAGGTGGCAGGGCAGGTCATTCCAAAGTCATGACTGGTAGCCAGAACACAAGCCCAAAGCACACAGTCTGCACACAACCCTGGGGCTGCCTGGAGACTTCCCATCAGCCCCTCAGCTCCCTCCTCCCACCTCCTTCCCTCCCTCGGCCTGTTACTACTTTACGGTAGGGTAAAAGTATATCTGTCAGCACTGACAATGAAATGTTGCTACTCTAAACTGTTAGCATTGCATCAGGGCTGCAGGACACAGCGACTCTTTCCTGTGTTGGCAACCAAGAAGACTATTAAGTTTCCCATCCACCTACCTGTCAATCACCCATCTATTCATCCATAAATCAATCCATCCATTCACCTGTCCATCCATCCATCCATCCATCCATCCATCCATCCATCCATCCATCCATCCATCCATCCATCCGTATGTCCATTGGTCCATTTACCTACCCTCAACCATTCAGCCATCAATCTCCCCACTCCTTTGCCTCTCCCTCCCTATCTTTACTCCAGTCATCGTGTGACTTCCTTAGAATGTGTCCATGCCATGTTCCTTGCTGGCAGGTGCTGAGGCCTCACTAAGAAGATTATACATAGTTCAGCTCTGGAGGTTGTTTCAGGCATCAGAGGGTGAAGAGTGGTAAATGACAAGACAAACCACTGAATGGGGCATCTGGGGGCCAAGACTGGGACAGCTCCACCCTGCTACAGAGGAGTAGGATCAAGCTAGTGAGTGAGCGGCCGGGGGTTGGGGGTGGGGTGGGGCGGTGTAGGGATAGGTAGAGAAGGAGCATGAGTTTGGCCTGCCAGAGCCCATTTACTACTTTCTGGAGGATATACCCATGTCCTAAACTCAGCTCACATTCCTGAATTACCATGGCAAGCTCCACCTTCTCTCTTGGCCAACTGGACCAAGGGAGTCAAGGTTAGTCCGATGAGACCTAATCCTGTGCTGTCTCTCACAGGGACCAGAGAGGATGCTCTGTGCCACACACAACTGCCACAATTGCCAGAACAGTCCCTCACCAGCCTGAAACCACTCCTGGCCACTTCCACATGGCTTAGAGAGAACCAGTCAAAGGACTCCACACAGAAAAGCAGACAGGTGAGGTACACAGAGAATGCTGACTTCCTGGATCTAGCGTGTCTGAGGCTACTGATCTTGAATCTGAAAACTGTTTAATCCCTCTGCAGCTTCAGCTTGGGTGGGATGCTGGTCAGCTGTAAGCAGGAGGCCTCACTAAAGCACGTGTGGCTATGACAGGCGGGGTCCCACTGAGGCAAGTGTAGGCATCTGGACCCTGTGCTCTGGCCCCCAGGTGGCCATTTGACCCTCCCTCACAGACAGGCTCCACCTTGAGTGTTTCCTGGTGTGAATTCAGCTGTGGTCTCACCTGAACATCACACTGCTTTATCACACAGTGATAGCTTACACCAAATGTCCTGACCTGCTCTGGTGTGTGAGAGGATGAGATGTGGCTGGAGCGAACACTGAGGAAATGAGAAGAGGGGATTGGTCAGAGGTACTAAAGCCCTCTCTAATATCTAGTCTCCTATTCATCCGCCAGTAGCAGCTCAAAATGCCATAAAACATCATGTCATGGCTGACAGCCCATAGCTAGACATGCCCTTAAGATAGGGCTTTTTCTTTTCCTTTCTTTTCTTTTTCTCTTTTTTTTGGGGGGGGGAGGGTAGGAGTCCTTCTTCCTTTACTAGATGTGATGGCTGGAATCTATGCATCCAGCTTAAACCATGGGGCAGTTTATTATGGATTTCAGAACAGCAAGAAGAGAAGAGACTGGGTCCCTGTAAGTTTAGCATCTCTGTTCCATCTCTGGCCTGACTCCTTTTGTCTTCTGGAACAGAGAAAAGACAAACTCTATTTCGTTCAAACCACAGCTCCGTGGTGCTTTTCTGTTGTGAATAAAGCCAGTCCGATATGGCGTGGACACTGCGGACATCAGCATGTCACAGGTACTTTAGCAGAGAGCAAGGGCCAGGCAGAAGAGAAGAGCAGGCCTATACAGAGAGGGAGACTTGGGGTTTACATCAGTTTTAAAGCATCTTGAGGTCTAAAGCACCATTCTCCCAAATGTCAAATAGTTTCCACTTGAAGCAACCACAGTGCCGGGCCAACTAAACCCAGCCCGCAGGACAGGGACACAGCCCTCTGGCCATGGCACTGTGTCATGGAGGAGTGTTCTCCACTCACTAGATGTACCTGTCAGTCTTTGGTGTTTCATAACAACCGTTTCATCACCTAATTTTAGTGGCAACGCTTCTTCTCCCATCAGTGATCACTTGGAGAAGCTTCTGGGATTCTTGGCAGACAAAACGACAAGCAAGTTTTCAGTGGCAGAAGCCGGCTGATTCTTAGCCACACTGAATTCTAAATCTGTGTCATGTTCCTTAGAAAATAACTAGCTGTCTCTAAGACACACTGCCATTCTTCTGGTTTCCATGGCAGGAGTCTATAGTGGGCCTACTGTGTGCCAGGTGGGGACATGCCAGGTAGGTCCTGCCCTGGGGAGTGTACAGATGAGGACAAGCAGACAGATGTGGCTATGCCTTTGTGCCATGGATAGGAAGGCAAATGCCAGGCCAGGTCTGAAACTCTGCCAAAGAGACAACAGCCATAGGTGGCTCTCTTTGTAGGAAGATACCAGAACTTGGGGCTGGGGAAATAGTTCACTTGTTAATGTGTTTGCTGCACAAATGAGAAGACCCGACTTTAAGTCCAAGGATCCTTTTGAAAAAGGGCCAGTGCGTGACTGGAGATATAGATTAGTAGTTAAGCTCACTGGCTGTTCTTCCAGAGACCGGGTTCAGTTCCCAGCACCCACAAGGCAGCTCACAACCACCTGTAACTCGTAGTTCTCTGATGGATGCCTTCTTCTGGCCTCTCAGGATCTCGTGTGTGCATGATGTACATAAAACTACAGAGGCACAAACAAGTAAATAAATAAACAAATACAGAAACACATAAATAAATAAATAAATAAATAAATAAATAAGGTTGCTGGGCATATTGTCACATGCCTTTAATCCAAAGAACTCAGGAAGCAGAGACAGGCAGACGCCAGCCTGGTCTGCATAGTAAGTTCTAAGCCAGCCTAGGCTACATAGTGTACCTGCAAGCCTAGACCCAGAGAGGAAGAGACTGGTGTATTCCTGGGGCTCACTGGGTCTAGCCTATTACTTGATGAGTTTTAGGCCAGAGAAAGACTTTGTGTCAGACAACAATGTGGAACATGTCCTAAGGAGGAACAGCTGAGGTTGACCAGTTGACTGCACGCGCACACACACACACACACACACACACACACACACACACACACACAGAGAGAGAGAGAGAGAGAGAGAGAGATATTCCCCCACATGTACACACACAAACACACACACACACACACACACGCAAACACAATTCTAGAGCATGGCAACATTTTTACCATATCTCAAAAAGTTTAACATGGCAATTCTATTTCCATAAAATTATCAACCCTGAGACATTAAGGCCAGGAAATCTAAATCCTCATATACTTCTGGGCAGATGAGTCCTCAGATGCATAGAGGGAGGCACCTGGCCTTAGGAAGAAGGAGCTTCACACTTGAAGGGGCTCAGCAGACATGGTGCTGAGTAACAAAACCTGACCATGGGGTCTGGGCTGTCCCCCGAGCCAGTAGCCTAATGCAGATAGCTCCTGGTATGTGGACAGGACTACACACACAGGATGTGGACCTCACATACAGGATGAATGTTTGTGGAGCCTGGATACCCTACCCACAGGCCTCTAAGGCAGTGAGCGAGAGGTCATGACCAAGGTAGATAAAGTGCTGCTACGTCCTGAGAGACAGAAGAGTGGCCCAACGAAGCCATAAAAGCCAAGGAGGCCTCGTGCCATGAAGAGAGAGGGAAGGCCTAGAGGGTGCTGAGCCTGCAGGGGAAGGGAAGGACGTCCACCCTTCCCCTTTCCTTCTCTGCTGAGGTAGGAGGGGTCAGTCAGGGCAGCCCAATGGCAAGAGCCTTGGTACCTGGAAAGCACAGGCAGCACTCAGTGCTCCGAGTCTGGGCTGCAGAGAGGTGTGGGACGTCCTGATGCTTTGCACCTTGTTCAGACAGATGGGGGCTTTCCTTGAACTTCAGGAGCCAGGCTGTCCCTGCAGCCTTTGTTTGGAATCTTAATCTGCAGCCTGCATTCTGATTGTTTTCCAGAGCAAGGGAGATGGTTTCCAACTGGGGCCAGTGAGATAGTTGAGCTGGTATAAAGACACTTGCCTCTGAGCTTGACCACTGGAATTCTCTCCCTGGGCGCCACACGGTGGAAAGACAGTGAACATTTGTAAGCTGGTTTCCCTGCAGGTCTCACTTGTAGAAGAGACAAAGCTACGGTGGTAGCTGCCGGCGCAAAACAGAGCTGTCACCATTCCAGCAGGGATCTTAATGACATTTCTGGGCAGACCTGGCCAGTAAGAAGGGTGGAAGGAAGCCCTGAGTGTTCATATTTACTTAAGCCCCTATGAGGGAGGCAACTTTCCCTTCATTCCCTATCTCTGCCCTTGCTGTCATGGTACCCTCTGGAATAGGCTAAGTATCCTGCTGAAGGGAGAGGGCACCCCTATATCTCTATATCTCCCTTACAGACCCTTCCTAGGTGATGGTCATTTATCATCTGGCTGTACCAGCCTCCTCAGCAGACCCAGGTTCACTGGAAAATATGGCCATTCCCCATGTCACCCAGTGTCAGACTTCCTGCCTGGAATCCCGCTCCAGGCACCAAGCAGCCTCTGTTGGCCGGTAGCGGGTAGGAGAGTTAAGTGACTAGGTGCCTGCTCTGCCTGCAGGGGGAGCACTGCCTGCATCAGGCCAGGAAACCTCAGCTCCTGGAGAAAGTGGGTCAACCGATTCCCTGAGCGGCCACAGCTCCGCTGCTCTCCTTTGCTCTTGGAAGCGGCCCCGTTTGGATGACAAATGAGGCAGTCACCCTGGCAATCAGACTCCTTCTAGGACTGTCCACGAGGGAAGCCGGAGTTTCAGGAATGGGAACTGGGTCAGGTCGTCACCAGGGCTTTGTATCTGTGCCAGAACTCAAGGACAACTCTGCCCCAAATAGTACAGGAGTCGGGTATCCACCTGACTGCTGGGCAGACACAGTGAGCCTGTGTGGAGCATGCCTCAGGCTTCAGAAATGGGGCAGAAAACAATGCACACTCATGCACATGTGTCCAGATATAAAGGACATGCATGCATGTGTACAGGTGTAAATCATATGTACACGCAAACAGGTGCAAGCACCAAGCATGTGAACATATGTGTAGCTGAACTGTGTGTGTGCACACAAATTCATGTAAGTACCATGAATGTACACACATGCAGTTATAAGTGATATCATTCATATACTTATCGCAGGTCTGAACACAGTAAAGACACTTGGACATGTGTGCAGTTCTTAATGATGCCATGTACACACTCATGTGCAGATAAGTGTCTTTATATGCATGCCCCCGTGAACATGTATGTCACCATGTATGTGTGCTCATGTGCATGCACACACTATGGCATGTCTCTGCACTCTGCCATAAATGTGTACACAGGCATCTCTCATCCAGTGTTCTGTGAGGGTTATGGTGCTGCATTTCACGGGGAGGTGCCAGCTGGCTTGCACAGGGAATGAAGTTGCCATGGGCTCTCTGTGGAAGAACATGTGTGCCAATGTGGCTTCTGGATGTTTCCTAGCAACTGGACAGATGATGTGGGCCCTCAGGAAAGGTCCTCTAGCTGAGTCTGTGTGTGACTCTCAGGGAGGGAGTTCTAGTTTCTGCCCCTCAGGCATTTCTCCTTCCTTTGTCTTGGAGGTCCTTCAGTAAGATGAAGTGTCAGAACCTTCTGCACTCAAACTAAGGGCACACTTACATCTTGGCCCATTAAGTGTGTGTGGCAAGGGGGGCACAGTTGTGGAAGTTAATAGCATGCGTGGAGCAGCTACACTAGGCTGAGTGGCATTTGCAGGGAAGCTGGCAGCATCATATGCAGATACAACCTAAGATAAACACACACACACACACGCACAAACACACACACACACATGCAACTAGATATGCTCTAATCAAAGCCAAAGAACCTGAAGGAAGGGGCTGTGAGCAAGTGTTGGGGCCCTGGTGCACATCCTCAGCTCTGGCTGAGAGAGTGGACAAAGCTGCTCCTCCCCCACAGTGGGTTAGCAGCTCAATAAGTTCATGAGCTGGATGCACACCTCAGCAGCCAGGCACCTCCTTGGTCCACGCCTGCCTTTACTACCAGCACGGTAGCCAGCTCTAGAAGCACTTAAAACAGATAGCCTTTAATCTGTGTGCTCCTCCCCAGAGGGCTACTGGTGAAGATCCCTAGGGATTCACGGAGGGACCTTGGGGCCAGCAAAGCCTGATGACAAGTTTGTGAGGCCTAGTGCAGGGTGACAGCAGGGCCCTTTGTCCAAAACAGTAGGCATTTCAACAGCATCAAATAAGCATGAGGCAGGTGGCATGTGGGACGGCTGGGAAGCCACGCTTTCCTGGCTTGAGAACAGGTGTATTCCGGCTCCCACGTCTGTGCTGCTGCATCATGGAAGGCCCCATTTTCACCAGGCTGTAAAGAACTAAGCCACAGTCCTCTTGACCTCTTGAGTTCCCTAGGAGTCAGAGAGCGAGAGCGAGCTGCTACATCCACCATAGATGCCTGCCCACACAGTATTGTACCTCGTGTCTGCAAAGTAGCATTGTGCCTGCAGTTCAGAGAACTTCGCCCTGGGGGTGGGTGGGTGGAGTGACTTTCACAGAGCAAAGCTACTCACCAATGCCAGTCACAGCCAGCCACAGCCTGGCAGGCCCTCAGATGTTAATCAGTGCTGATGAGATAGCTCAGTAGGTAAGGGTGCTTGCTGCACAAGCATGAGACCTGAATTCAAACCTACAGAGCTGCGCACGTGCGCGCGCGCACACACACACACACACACAAACAAAAATAAAAACAATAAACTGGCTGGAGCTGCAAGCACACCTGTAACCCCAGCCCTGTGTGGGGCAGGGACAGGGGGTTTACTGGGGCTTTCAGGCCACCAGCCAAGCTCCAGGTTCATGGAGGGACCCCCATCTCAAAGGAATAAGGTAGAGTGAGAAATCAGGACACCATATGTCCACCTCTGGCTTCCTCATGTGTATGCACACCAACACACATATGCAAACATAACACACACACATGCATGTATGCACACACATGCATGTGCACACACACTTACACATAGCCATCACACAGCCCAACATTTCTACCCTTAGATAGAAATCTCAGAGAACTGAATAGACTCTAACCAAAACCTATACCTGAAATGAACCTATACTTCACAGCCCAAAATGATTCACAACAGTCAAAGGGTGGGAACAATTTAAGTGCCCATCTAGAGACCGATAAACTGTGCCATGTGTATGCAAATGCAAAGGAATTAGCCACACACACACACACACAAAAGAATGATAAGCCTTCTGCTAAATTAAAATAGTCACTTGTGAAAGACTATCTTCTGATGAATTCCATGACATGAACTGCCCGGAGCCAGCAGGAGAGTTGGTGGCTGCCAAAGGCTGATGAGAGAGGGAAGCAAGGGACTGTTTTGTGTGCCAACTTTATACTTAAGGCGCTAGAGCATTTTGGAATTCAATACACTGAGGTTTTCAGAACTATGCAAATAAAAAAGAAAAGAAAGGAAAAGAAAAGAAAAAGTGTCATGCCATCCATTTTAAAAAGGTAAATTTTTGGTGTGATGATTATATTACAGTTCAACAAAACACTGGTGGGCCACCCCCAGATGTCCCTCAGAGCTCTTCAGAGCCCATCTGACAAGTCACAGTTGGTCACCAGGAGTTAATTCTGTGACTTAATTTTATTAACTGCCCTAAAGAGCCCTGAAGGCACTTTGGCTGCAGTCACACAATGACTTTAGTCTAGTTCATGCCAGTGAACAGTCCCAAGGTGGTCCCTGCTCCCTGCAGCATCCCCCTGGCTCCCTTGGAGAACACAGACTCCTTCTAGACTCTGGCACTCCTGTGCTGATGACCCTGGCTAGGGACAGGGGCCATACAGTGCACCCTCCCACAGTGGCTGTAAGATTTGCTCAAGCAGGAGTCTGGCCTCCCCAGAGTCCCTTTCCATATGCATGTCTTAAATTTAATCTGTAAGTGTGGAGGTTTTGCCATTAGCAGTGTGCAGCCCCCATAAGCCAATGTTTATTCATAATCTCTGGGTCTGTTTCCCATCGTCTATTTCAGAGAAGCCAAAAACAACATCTCCATTCACTAGCAGAGCGCCATATGACAGCCTTCATTTTCCAGAAAGATATGCAGCTCTGGGGGTGGCATGAGGCATCCATTTTTGCCCCAGCTCCAGGGGACTCCCAGTCTGGCTCATTGTCCCAGAGCTGGGTGCACTGGTGCCAAAGTGGGCCTGCCCTCGGGCCTCTCGTCACTCCTGCTGACAAATGGCAGAGCAGTGGGGCCACCAGTACATGTCAAGTGCCCATTCCTCCCTGTGGGTGCAAGTCCTTGCCTGCCTTCTGAAACACTATAGCATCCAGACACTTATGAGGTAATGAGAAGGACTGGTAAGGCCTGCAGGCTACAGACCCTATGGTCTAGCAGGGCATGCAGGGTAGGAGGGCACTAAACCTCTGATGGAAAGTGGTACCTAAACAAACCCTAGGCACAGGACTTAAGCCAGCCAGTGGGAGGTTAATAGCCTTGCCCAGGGTCTTACATCCAACCCTGCTGACCTTTGCTCACAGACCCTAAGGCTTCTGAAATATCTCATGGGGTCCATTGTAGGGGTATAAGATGGGAGGGGCAACAAACCTGGAATGGAGTGCAAATGAGACAGTGTACAGCCAACTGCCTCCTACCTATCTGCCCACCTTCCACCCACTCACACACCTATCTACCTGTCCATTCAACCGTCATCTGCCTACCCACCTGCACATCCATCTAACCATCCATCCATCCATCCATCCATTCATCCATTGATTCATCCACCCATCTACTCATCCACTCATGCACCTACATATCCACTCATGCACCTACCTACCTATCTACCCCCACACATGCATCCATTCATCTACCCACCCACTTACCCATCCATCTACCTACCCACTTATCCATCCATTCATCCATCCATCCATCCATCCACTCACCTCCCATCCATCTATCTATTCATCTACCCATTGTCTGCATTTACCCAGCTATCCTTATCACCCACCTAACCCCCATTCCACTATCTATCCACGCATCAATTCTCTTCCTACTCCTTGGCACCTCGTTTTTTGGTCATGAGTGGTGTGGGAAGCTCTGCCATAAGCCAGCTGCACGCTCCCTGCCCTTTCTGTCAGGGAGGGCACATCATAGCCCTATCACCTCGCCTTACCTGCAGGTGCTTATGAGCCATTACCCAGTACCTGCATCCTCTGAGTTCACCCCCTTATCCTGTGCCTGACTGGCACCACTCCAGTCAATGTCTCAAGCTTAGTGGGGCTATGCTTAGAGACTAGGTGCTTAAGGAGGGTCAGAGATACCTGTGAGAGTGGGGCTGATACACAGGGAGCAGAGGACAGATGAGGACACCAGGATGAATGCGTAGCAAGGTCTACAAGTTAGGGGAAGCCCTTAACCTGGACCAGTCTGCCCCCCAGATCCCCAACTTCCACCTCTAGAACTGTGAAGAATTAGACATTCAGGCTGCAGAACAAACTAAACAGCACAACCATATCCCCAGCCTACTCCCCTTTCCACTGTGGTCCAATGAAACAGTGAAGATGTTCCCTGCCTATGAGCATCTGGGCCACACTGGTACCTCTCCCTCAGAAGCCTGTACAAGGTGACTGAGCTCAAGGTGACTTTCCTGGCAGGCAGGAAGGGCTACAGGGAAGAAGGGCAGGACTGGTACCCAGTATCTCCAGGTTGCCATAGTAACCCAGAGCAGTCTACTACTGCTCCTGGGAGGAGGCAAGGAAGGCCTAGGTCCCACAGGAAAGCCAAAGACTAAACCCTACAATGTGACCCAAAACATCATGCAGAGATGGCGCAACTCTATTTTGGGGGCAAACCCCAGCATGGAAACTGGTATTTAAAACCCCGAACAGCTGCTGAGAAACAGCAGTCCCCACTCCCTTTCCCAGAGCCACTCTGAGCATATTTTAATAAAATGGCGTAAACAATAGTGTGTGTGTGTGTGTGTGTGTGTGTACACACATGGGTACGTGCCTCTGTGTGTGTGTGTGTGTGTGTGTGTGTGTGCCAGGTTGTTTAACAAACACACAGTTGTTAGCAGGCAGAACAGCAAGCCTTCATATTTATTTTATGTCCCATTAGGGAACAGTTAGTGGCTCCTTTGGAAGCTGGCTGGGGTTGCTTATTAATATTTTAGATTGCAATTGTGCTAATAGAGTCATTTGCTTGTATTTTTAACGGCTCTAAAGATAACGGACACGGTCTATTTTGGAATAGGCCACCCGGCCACTTCGAGATTATGGAGGGTTTATTCACGCAGTGATTTAACAGAGAGTCATCAAGGTATACAACCAACCCCACCCGAGAGAGGTGAGGACCACTCCCCAAATCTTTACATCCCTGCTAAAACATTCCTGCTGGCTACAAGAGCAGGGCAATGTCCTCTCTGCTCTTCAGACATCTGCAACAGGGGCATTGCCCTCTGGTCACAGAAACCCCACTGTCTATCCTTAGCACACCATTTGAGTTCTAGCCCAGCCACCCTTCCTGATACATCAGCTCCTCTTCCACTAGCTCTTCCGCAGAAATTAGCCTTATGAGTCAAACCAGTCCCAATGAGGCCATTATGGGACCAGGGCTAAGCTTAGGAAAATGTCTTTGTCCTAGACTTGGACTCTACAAGGACATTAGGCTTGTGGTTGCCAGGGAACATATGAGGGTCAAACTGACCAGAAGAAAAGGTTTCCATGGAGAGATAAGGGAGTTAGAAGCCCTGCCTTGGCACATCAGCGTGAGCACCTGGATCCAGCTGTGCCTGAAGATAATCAATGGAAGGCTTTTCTACTGTTGAAGCTGGTAACTTCCCTCAGGCAGAACATGGCTCACAGCTTTTGCCTCCAGTTGAAAGAATAAAAGATGGTGACTTGAGTTGCCACAAAGTTTGAATGAGAAGCAAAAGCAAAAAGGAACTGGAGCTCCAGGAGCACCTCAACCCCCTCTGAGCACCAGGCCTGAGCTCCACAGCACAGGGGATCTGGGAGACGCAGGTATCTCAAAGCCTATGAAAACCCTTGGACTCCATCATCATCCAAATGAGGGGTCTGATGCTGATTATTATTATTATTATTATTATTATTATTATTATTATTATTATTTTGGAGACAGGGTTTCACTATGCAGTCCTGGCTGATCTCTATGAGTGGCCAGGCTGTGCTCAAACTTAGAGTCATGCCTGCCTCTACCTATGGAGTGCTGGGATTAAAGGTGTACACCACCAGGCCTACCTGGCCTGCTATGCTGTTTTTTTTTCTTTTTATGATAATTTATTTATATATCTAATGTGTGCATGCATGCGTCTGAGTGTGTTTACACACAGTACATGTGTGCAGGTACACACAGAAGTCAGCCGTGGATATTAGATTCTCCTGGAGCTGGAATTAGATACAGGCAGGTGTGACCTGCCTGGTGTGAATGCTTCGAACAGAACCCAGGTCATCTGCAAGAGCAGCAAGTGCTCTTTACCGCTGAGCAATCTCTCCAGCCCCATCATGCTGACTTTTAAAGACAAAACTTACCTTTAAACAAAGATATGTGTGTTACTACAGAGAGAGTCAGACCTCTGGGGTTCCCATACTCTTGGTTTCCTGCCTTCACTATAGTCTGTGCTGTATCTTGTTGAATGCAAGTAAGGAGGGAGAGCTTTGGTCTACAACCATGGGCTCTGGGAAGACAAATTCACAATTCAGATTCTCTTGGCCTCCTTCTCGGGAGTACACAATAGGGTGGTAAGATCTGGGGTTGCTTTAGGGATCAGAGGAAGTCCAGGTAAGACATCTGGGCCAGGCTGTCATCCTAAAAAGACTGTTTGAGAAGAGGCTCCTGCCCATATTTGGGTCAGAATTTTTGTCACAACAAGAGAACAGTTTATATAAAGAGAGGGGCACTTTACAGGGCGTCACTGTTCAGCCCTCCCCCCATTTCCAAAACTCCCCAACTCAGGCAGCCCTGAGAGCCTCAGGGACACTTGGTTGTCTCAACCCAGGGGAGGGGCTTGTCCAAATGAGGGGGTGTGGTGCAGTCTCTGCTGGGCTTCCAGCCTTAGACAACCAGCTTCTTGTGTTTCAGTAGGGAGCACTTTAATTTGTTTAAAACAAGAAGCTGGCATCTCTGGCACAGACGGGAGGGAGCCTCCATGTGCATTTGAGCAGAAAGAAGGAAATGGGATTACAGTGGAGTCGGCCCCACTGCCTACAGGAGGCACGAGGCCCACGCTTGCCCCTTCTGAGTCACAGAGTAGATCAACAGCCCATCAGAGAATGGAAGTATCCCATGCTTCAGTGAACATCACCGGCCCAAGATTTGCCTCTAGGATGCATGAAGAGGGACCCCTGAATCAGCAAGAAATAGACAGATGATCTGAAAGATAAATGGACCAATGCATTGAACTAATGCGGGGCAGAAGAATGGACTTATCAAATGAGCCCTTAGCACAGAGCTTGGAAGGGCACAGCAGCTGAGAGCACAGCAGCTTCTGGGCATGGTGGTGCCCACCTATGACCCCTGCCCCAAAATTTTAAATGGAAGGAAGGGGGAGCTACTGGTATTGATAGTCTTCAGCTGTGGCATGGAGTTTCTGCCCTGGCAGTCATCTCAGGTGAGTCTACACCCACTATAGGATGTACTGGAAGGAAAAGCTCGAACTTCGGGGGGAAAATGTCAGTATACACAGAGGCAAAGGCAAAGTGACCTTCTTAAAGGAAGCCTGCCATACCAAGAGGAGAAATGGAGAAATGACAGTTCAGGAGTGGACAGAGCAGTCTAGGGGACTTCTGGGAAAGGGGGGGGGAGCACTGGGCAGTGGCAAGGAGGAAGTAGAACTCTCAATCTATGCTCATAGCAGCAGGGTCCCTACATAATCATTATCACCGCAACCATCATTAATATCATCATTAGCACCGTTATCATGATGACATCATCAGTTCCATCACTACCACCCATCATTTATATCGCCAACATCACTATCACCATCACCATGATTATCATCACTATCACTACCACCATGACCATCATCACCACCACCATCATCGTTACCAGCATCTTCATGACCATCATCACTAATGACATCATCACAGCACTAGCTGACCACCTATGCCACTGTCAACTACACTACCCCCATCATGGACAGCACCACCATGGCCATTACTGATGTTGCCACGGCCATCATTACTTTCTGACCACCCAACTCCACAGCTACCAAATCTTGTCATCACCCAGGGTAGCTGATGTTCTGTAGACACTCCAGCCTTCTTGGTGAAGGGACAGAACTCTGACTCAGGTCTATCTATATTCAGGTGCTGGCCCAGTACTTGTAAGACATACACCCTGACTCTCATTTATCTCCAGTTCCCAGTTTACTTTGAAGATCACAAGAGTCAGTTGAAAGTCTAAACCAAAGGCTGAAGGGCTGCTGTTATAATATGAAGGCTTGTAGCCATGAGCTCTGGAAAGGCCCCACACTACAAGGTTGTGAGTGATACCAGAAGATACTTAGTGACAACTGTGGACAGAGGAACACAGTCAACAAGAGAATGGGTAAACCGTAGAGACTGATCCAACACTGACAGTGATGTACAGTCACCAGTGGGCAGGGCCCTGTCCAAGGCTTACCACAGTTGAGGAACTACCTTTGTTATTAAGGTCACACACAGGAAGGACAAGGCACTGGCCAATTTGCCACCTATGAGAAGTTCATTCAGTCTGCAGGGGAGGCCTCAGGGTATGACATCCACCAATGCATGGTACATGGAGCCAGGTAGTGCTGGCTTCCCATACTGTTTCATTCCCAGAAAGCAAGTGCCAATTTTAGAGTGCTTTCTTTCTTTGTGAGCCAAGGTTTTGCTATACAATCCAGGCTGACCTTGAACCCACTGCATAACTCTGGCTGGCCACTGAACCTGTGACAGTCCTGTCTCACCTTCAGAGTGCCAGGATTACATGTGTGTGCTACTAAAACTGGTGGACTTTATCTTAGTTTCTCATCCAAGAGCCAATTCTAGGGCACCCCTGCTTTTAGCTTCACCTTAGAATTCGAAGAAGGAAGGTTCCAGCTGTCACCTGTCTATCACTTCTAGTCAACAAGCAAGGAAACTGACATCTCAGTAGATGGAGGCAGTCTGGGGTGGGGAATGCTTCCTCATACGCTAAAGTAGTGGGCCTATTTGTTACAGCAGCTGACATGGTGCTACCTGATATAGGTGTGAAGCCTGAGAATCTACACAACAGTTGGCTGGTTTCCTGGTCTATTGCAATAGCACCCTTCCATAGATAATAGAGAGTTGATGCAGTCACTTTGTCCTTGGCATGTACCCTGTAGGACTAAGAAGAGCAAGGTGCTATCCCCGACTTGAGGAGCCTGCACTTCAGGAAGATGGGAGAGGGACATGCACACACTTAACCAAACATTTCCAGAGTGCTGCCTGCCACACACATAGCACTGTGGTCACAGGCTACTCCATGCTGCCAACGCCATGGGACAACATATGAGAATAAGTGAGTTTGTACATTGGGCCATGCTGTTCTTTCTCAGGCACAGAAAATGTGAATAAGATGGTCGTAATTTCCATAGACCCTTCATCATCATAAGACACATGAAGAAATCTACCAAGAGACATGTTAAGTAAGGAAGGACTTTCTGCAAGGAAGTATGCTGGTTAACTCAGTGTCACCTTGATGTGTGCTAGAGCCCTGGGCCAGGATGTGTGTGCCATCCCTGGGCTGATGGCCCTGGGTTCTGTAAGAAACCAGGCAGAACAAGCCATGGAGAGCATCCAGTAAGCAGCACCCTCCACGGCGTCGGCATCGGCTCCTGCTTCCAGGGTCCTTCCCTGTTTGAGTTCCTGTCCTGACTTCCTTGATGATGAACAGTGATGTGGAAGTGTAAGACAAATAAACACACATGCAGGCAAAACACTCACACACATACAATTATAATAACAATTTTAAAAGACGCCAGGGCCGCCATTCATTTTGCTCTTGGTCCTCAGTCTCTGACAACCATCTTCAGGTGACAAATTCTCTGTCCCACCTACAGGCAGAAAGCACCCTATGTACACCTCTTCTCCATGGGGTTCAGTCCTTGACCTACTTTCCTATTCTGTGGAATATTCTAAGAGTGCTTCTACTTTGCCATATACAGAGGCAAAGGGCTTCCACAGCTCAGACAAAGCTGACCTTGTGTGGAAAGAGCTGGCCGGCTGGAAACACTGAAACAATATTTGAACCCTCTTTTAGATTCTATGCATATTCAAATTTGCAGTGTCCAAAAAAAAAAAAAAGCTACAGAAAGTACTAACTATGAAGTGGGGGGAGGATAAATTAAACTTCATTTAAAATTTAAAAAGCTTCTACTCGTTAAAAAACACAATTAGAGAACAAAAGGCAAGTCACAGACTGGGAGACACATTTACAGCAGCCGGGACAGAGCAGCAACAGGCAGGGTCCGCACAAGAAAATCGCTACACACCCAGCACAAGAGGTGACGTTCCAGTTACAAAAGGCAGCAGAGACCCCGAACAGATAGAGGCCTCTCAAAAGAAGGTTTCCATGTGGCAACCACACCTGCAGGAGGCGCTTAACCACCAAAGCCAGCAGAGAAACGAGGTGACCCTCGCAGTAAGGAGAAACTTCGTGACCACCAGGCTGCCATGGGAGACTGACAGTATCAGAGGCTGACACCACCAAATGCTGGTATGGGGTAGAGCCCCTGGAGTGCTCCAGCACTGCTGGTGTGGGCATGAGCCAGCCTGGCAAATCAGACAATTATGTCACAATCCTTCCTCCCTCCTCCCTCCCTCTCTTCCTTCCTTCCATTAATTTGTGTAAGTAAATATTTGTATGTATATCTACACAGGAGAACACATGTGTGCAGATGCATGTAGAGGCCAGAAGACAGCCTCTGGTATTATCCTCAGCAATGCCATCTGCCTTGTTTTTGAGGCAGGCTCTCTCACTGGCCTGGAGCGCACACACTGAACTATGCTGTCCAGCCAATGACCCTCCCTCTGTCTTTGCCTCCTTGGTGTTGGCATTACAGGCATGAACCAGCGCAGCTGGCTTTGGTTTGTGGGTTCTAGGAACAGAATTCAGGTCCACAAAGGACGCACTTCACTGAGTCATCTCCCCGGACACGTGTAACAACTTCTTATGAAACTAAACATGTTCCTATCATGTGACCTAGCAGGTTTTCATCTAAGGAATCAGGGAGAAGTGAAACCAGATACCTACAGAGAAACTTATATGGCAACGAGCCCAGCAGCTTAGTTTACATCAGCTCACACAGAGGAGTTAATCAGTGATCTTCAGGAAAGTGGAGAACACTGCTCACATAAAATTATAAAGAAGGAAATGCTGTGCAGCAACATACAAGGTACCACAATGCAACATTGACCTCGGCTGACTGAAGAAGTCAAGACAGCCTGGAACCAACAACAGGTATAACTCCTCTGTGGTGACAGAATTCAGAAAGCTGCTTGTCTCTGGTGGGATGGGAGGGATGGCTGGACAGCCATCAGGGAGAAAGTTCCATCACTGTGACAAAATTCCTGAGCTAATCAGTTTATAAAGAAGAAAGGCTTACCACTTTCCCAGGGATGCTGACAGGACTCGTGGCCTATTACATTACAAAATGGTGATGTTGGTCACATTTGTCCTTGGAGCAAAGGATGCTCCTCACACACCCAAAAGATGTTCAAGCCCTAATTCCTAGGACCTGGAATGTTACCTTATTGACACATGGAAGCTTAAAAAATTGTAGCTGGAATTGGAGCTGATTTAGGCAGCTTGGACCTCACCTGGCTGGGCCCTAAAAGTGATGACAGAAAGGCAGGGGGTGGGGCTCTTCTAAAAGATGCAGCTAGAGAGTGACCCTACCCACAGCTGCCATCTCAGAAGTGAGAAGGGGACACAGCCTAGGATAAAGCCTCTGGAAGTCAGGAAAGCAGGAAACAGATCCTCCCTCCCCAGAGATTCAAGATGGAGCCAATCCCACCAAAGTCCAGATTGAAGCCAGGCTAGATCCCTGAGTCTTCTGAATTCTACACAGCAGGGGGATGGATTTATGCCGCTCACGATACTAATTTGTCAGCTTTTAGGATTTTAAGAGACACAAGGATATGCAATTTAACTCTTTCTCCTGTGCTCAGTAAAACCTGGAAGCTGTGGTGCTCAGAAACAGGTGACACAGACTCATAAGATGTCACTGCTCTGACACTGCTCTTAACAGCACGGGCAGAGTGTCAAGATCTATTCTGTCCTTCTTGACTGCTCAGAGTGTGAGGATGGGCCCCAGAGGGACCGTGGAGCCAGCACCAACTCAGGTACACAACCCTGCTTGACCACAGACACCGCCGTGTGGATCAGAGTGGGAGCGTGGAGCCCCATGAGGAATCCCATCATTACTCCTGAAGGTGCCTGCCCCAAGACTGCCATAGGACTATCAGTCAGCAGGCTCCACTGTCTGTAAGGACACCACCAGTGGGGGCCAAAGAAGCTGCAATCTCTCCCAAGGTGGACAGGAAAGTAGAGTGAACTGTACTTCACCTAAGCCACTATTCCACAAGATGGAGAAAGCAGGATGACCCAATGAACCCTCATGTGACCCCCCCCCACTAGGGTTGACCTATTTAGGTGTGGCTCACAGAGCATTTCCAATGGAAAGCACAGGTTGGGGAGATGAAGTCGCTCTGAAGATAAGAATGGGAGGGGAGGAAGTGACGTCCCCATTCCAAACAGCAGGGCTTTGAGGAGACAGATGTTGAAGACAGGGATCAGGGCAGCCTTGGATAAACCCTCTGGAAGCCAGGAAAGCAGAAAACAGGTCCTCCCTCCCCAGAGGGAAGCTGGAGCCAGACCAGGGCTGGAAGTGGGTTAGGCGTTAGGACAGAGCAGTTGATACCTGGTGACTAGTGTTCCTCATCCAGCAAAACTTGCTTCTGCTACCCACTAACCCACTGCCTGTCTGCCAGCCTCTACCACACCACTTCCAACCTTGTCTTTCCAGATCTTTCTAGATGGGCTGGAGAAATAGCATGCACAAAGCCCCAAGTCCCATCCCTCTATCCCCAGCACCATATGAACCATGTGGTGCTTTAATCCTGTCACTTGGGTGGGGAGTCAGGAGGATCAGGAATTCAAGGTCATCATGACCTATATGAAGAATTAGAAGCCAACATGGGCTACAGAAGACCATCTCAACAACAACAACATAAGCAAGCAAACAAAAAGGCCTGGCGTGGGTGTGGTATTAGATAACTCATACAATGACCTTTCAGCTGCACCTGAGCAGCGCCACGGTGGGAGGCTTAAGACACACAGACCCTACTGTCTCAAGGCCAAGTTCTCAAGAGAGGGAGCGTTCTGAATGCCCAACAGACTGCAGAGCTTGGCAGGCCTGAGGGAGCCTAACAGCGGGAGATGCTTCACACATCACATGTTCCTGGTCCAGGTGACCTGACCAGGACCCAGGGACTCCCTACGGAGCATCAGACAGCAAACCTCAATATATCATGATGAGAACATCTGAGCCAAGTTCAGGGGTCACAGGCCCACATAGACAGCACAGCCAGTATCTACAGAGGGCATGTGGCTGCTTTTGGGGGGTGCACAGTCAACTCAGGAGTTCACAAACAGAACTCTCGGGTAAACACAGGTCACTAAGAAGTCCCTTCTGGCCAAGCCTCAGGTGTCTCTGCTTCTTACCCAGGCCATTTCATATAAGTGGTCATTGGCATCATAGTCAGATCCATCTGTTTAATCAGAAGGCTTTCAACCAGGGCGGGTTTGGGGACTAGCTCTAAAGCATGGAGCCAGGACAGCTTTGGCCATGAGCACTGTGTGGTACTTCCTGGGGAGGGTCTGGAGAGCTTAACCTTTCACTGGGAAGCCATCTGTGTTCTAACACCCAATCAGAAGGCAGAAAAAAAACATTAGCTCCGCCCCAGACTCTCCTGAGGGTGGCAAGGACACACACTCCTAAATGGTCTCCAGGTTTGCACCAGAAACACAAAGAGCTGCCCTTTCACAGAGCCTGTGCCCCAGCTTGTCATATCGTTTTAGTTTAGACAGAGCCCACTAGAACAGAACCAGCCAAGCCATTTGCAATGATACCGAGAAGCCCTGCTTTTGTAACCAGGCCTCCTTCCACAGTGTGGCTACAGCCATGGTACTTGCCACACCGGCCGAGCAGATACACCATGACACAACCCAGCCCTGTGAGGTCACCTTACCTGCCTGGCTGTCCCGGGGTTTACACTGCACCTCTTCCACACACTCAGCTGGGAACCACCCGATGTGGCCACGGGCGCTGCCTTCCCAGAAGCCGCCCTCACCGATGCTCAGAACTAGAGGCGACAAAAAGGAGAAAGACATCAGTACAGGGGCCAGATGGGACCAAGCAAAGGGATCCCTTGCAACTGGACACCAGGCCACAGGAAAAGGGAGCGAGGCCTGCACTGTCAGCAGTTTGGGAGATGAGGCCCGTGACCTTCAGAGAACAGTGGCAAGGGGCGGGGCAGCCCCAGCCCATGGACCCCTCCCACCTGGTGGGTGATGGCAGAGAGTGGATAAGGAGCCTGTTTTCCTTTTTTATTTTCTTCTTTGTGTGTGTGTGTGTGCGCGCACACACACACATACAGGCATGTGCACGTGCCAGAGGACAACTATGGATCTCGTCCTCAGTGATACCATCCACCTTATCACTCTTTTAAAGTTTATTTTTATCATATATATATATATATATATATGTATATATATATTACCTGTAAGTATATCTGTGTAACTTGTGCATGCCTGATGTCCACAGAGCCAGAATATGGCATCAGGTGCCCTAAGACTGGAGTTACAGATGGTTTTAGGTTGCCATGTGGGTGCTGGGAATTGGATCCAAGTCTTGTGAAAGAATAGCTAGTGCCTTTAAACACAGAGCCACCTCTCCAACTCTGGGTATTTGTTATTTTGTTGTTGCTGCTTTTCAATAATTTATTTTTTATTCACTTTATATCTAGTCCCCCTCCCATCCCCATCCTTACAAATCCTCCCCCCCCCATTAACCTGTCTACTTCTCCTCAGAGAAGGGAAAGCCCCTCCCTGGGCACCACTGACCCTGGGACATCTCATCCCAACAGGAGTAGGCACATCCTCTCCCACTGAGGTCCTTGTTTTTAAATTCTGCTGCTGGGCATGAGCTAAAAACATAAGCCCAAAGACATCAGGGGCTGAGGCAGGATCCTGGGGACCCCACAGTACACTCTAGCCCCACTGGAATGAAGATTTCAGTTATGAAGACAAAGCTGTGATGACTTGTTAAAGATGGGATGTGTATTGTCTGGACATGGTAACATGATGGCGCTTGCTATCCTGTCCACATATCTCAATTTGCCTTTAAATTACTTGAGGCCTGAAGCCCTGTGGTGGAGAAAAAGAGATCCTGGCACAAGTATTTGTTTTCCATTATTCCGACCTCAAACAGCAGATAAAGATCTACCCAGCCTGTGGTTTTGAAAAAGACAGAACAGCAAACTCTAGCTTTGAAAATTCTTGCCCAATAATCTGAGGAAATGACCCAAATAAAGGGACAAGCCACTTCCTGACTAGCAGATATCATCTTATCTGCCTGAAACAATTTCCTCGAAGCGTGGACTCAAGGATGTAGCCCCTGCCCTCCACGCAGCTCAGCTGAAGGACAGTCAGCTCAGCCTCTCAGCTCTGGACCCGAGAAGGTCATCTTGGAGTGTGGTCCTGGGTGGAGGGGCTGTGTGGTGCAGTGAGGTCCACGAAGACACCCCCATGCTCATTCTTCAAAACCTCCAGCGGGTCAACACTGATGCTTCAAAGCACCCAGTAAGAAGTGAGATGGTTAAAGTCAGGCTGGCATCCTCTTCTGCCCGGGATCTACCATGCTATACCTTACCTGTGCCACACGTGAGACAGTTGTTTATCACTAATGTGCCTCAGTTTCCTCACTTGTCAAAGAGGAACACTATTTAGTTCATGGTGCCACTGAGTCAACAGAGACACAGGAACGCCATCCCTGCTTTTGGACATCCTACCACACTGCCTGCTCTGGGGATCCCTGCATGTAACTCTTCAATTGACTCCCCTCAAGCACACAATCTGGGTGTGTCACCAGGATGAGGCCCTCAGAAGAAGCAAAAAGCTTGTGAATACAGGCAGGTGCACAGAGAGGTGTCATCTGGTATTTTAGGATTTGCCAGCTCTGCTCTCTGGAGCATTTTAGTGACATGGGGACAAAGAAACAACAGGATGCCAGTGTGAAAGTAGACAAGTCTGTGTAAGAATGGGTGTGTCTGTGTGGGAGTGTCTTATGGAAGTGGGTGTGTCTGTGTGAGAGTGTCTTATGGAAGTGGGTGTGTCTGTGTGGGAGTGTCTTATGGAAGTGGGTGTGTTTCTGTGAGAGTGAACACACCTTGCCTAGTAAGAAGGGAGTCCCTTGTAAATCAATGCTTTAATTCGGAATTGCTAAGATTGTCCTCCTTGTTTAAGGTGATGTGTAAAGATGAGAGAGCCTCCTTCACACATCAGAACAAGAAACTGCACTGGGCTAGGAGTAATGATCTTGAGCAGAGGAGGCTCATCCAGGCCAGACCTGGGGGCAGAGCATAGACTTGGAAGGCAAGGAACAGTTGTCTCTAAAGGTCCTGGGAGAGTCAGGGAAGAGCCAGTACTTCTGATGACTGAAAGGAGGACAGGGTGAAGACACTGCATGCCAAGCACCCCTCCTAAGAAGGGGCACACAGCACCCAGAACCTTCTAGAGGAAGAACCTTCCTAACCTGTCTCAGCACAGTAATGTAAGTCATTGATGGGAGCAAAGAGCTCCCCGCCTACTTTCTTTTTTTTTTAAGATTTATTTATTTACTTATTTATTTTATATGAGTACACTATAGCTATCTTCAGACACACCAGAAGACATTGGAACCCATTACAGATGGTTGTGAGCCACCATGTGGTTGCTGGGAATAGAACTCAGAACCTCTGGAAAAAGCAATCAGTGCTCTTAACCGCTGAGCCAGTGCACCCTGCCTACTTTCTACAGGTCCAGCCTGACTAGCCAGGAAACAGTCACTACAGGGGACTCCTCTCTACAGATGTGCAGGGGTGGAGTTTCCCCTCCCAGTCTTGGTGTGAAAATCAGCCTGCAGTCTCAGAGTGAGGGCCTGAACAATGTCTTCCTGTTTGGGACACATCCGGGGCCATCCCATACATCTGCCATCTTCAGCTTGGATGTAGCCTGATGTTTAGCCACCCCGACCTCCTGGGCAGCCAGTGCTGCTGACTTGGGGCTGCTGCCCAGGACTAGCAGTGGCTGCATCCAGCTGGCTCCCAGTGCTACTTGGGTAATGCTGAACGAGCTGGGAAAGTGCCAGGGACCTGTTTACTCCAAGCTTTCTCCAAACACTGACCATGCCTGGCAATGGCTCCAGCTGCTTGTGAGAGAATGGCAGTAAGGGGCACAGTCTGGGCAGGATACGTTTGCTGGACAGAAGGTCCAGGGAGGTCTTCAGAACCTGGGCTTCATGGGCCCCTTTGCCTCTGGCCTGACTATGCCAGTTCCACGTGTGCGGTCTAAGAGCCACACAGTGACACTAACTAGCAGGTCAGACAGATGGAGGCATCCCCACTGCATCCCTACAATGCCCTTCTGCAATCTGCAAAGTCAGGAGATGTGAGATGTATCTCGAGAGGCCACAGCAAGAATCCAGAGCTATGGCTTTCTATGTGCCTGCTATGTTGGTAGGATTTAAAAGAGACTCTGATTCAGGGAAGGCCTCAATGTAAGTGTGTGTGTGTGTGTGTGTGTGTGTGTGTGTGTGTGTGTGTGTGTGTGGTATGTGTTCATGTAGATGTGCACCTATGCATGCCTGTGTGTCCCTGGTTGTGTGACTGACATTGGGTGTCTTCTTCATTCACCTCCCACATTAGTTTTTGAGGCAAGGTCTCCCATGTAACCTGAGGCTCACCAAGTCTACTAGACTGGCCGTCTTCGTTCTTCAAGAGCTGGAATTCCAGATGTGCGCTGCTGTACCTGGCTTTTTACATAGGGACTGGGGACCTTAACTCACTTCATGCAAGCTCAGCGAACACTTAATAGCTGGAGTTCCAGCCCAAGCAAGGATGTTATAAGCACCATTTAGGATGGGTCTCAGTGAGCACTGTAGATGAAGCAGCCAAGGAGGCACCTGCCCAGCTGCTCGCCCATCACACCTGCCAAGTCTGTATCCTGTGTATCACTGCTGAGTCTGCCATACCATGCTCCTGTGGCAAGATCAACAAATATCCCCTACTTGGATAAGAAAAGAGCCTGGCCCATGATGGATTATATTGCTGAAATTCAGAACCATATCTCATGTGAAGTTTTAAACTCTTACATTAAATCACACTTGCACTGTCCTGGTACCTTATGAGCATGGTGAACAAGGATTCCATTAGACCCCAAGTGGGGAGAACAGTTCCAAAGCCTGCTGCATACAGCCACTGTCGGGAGGGGCTAGACCTTATGAAGGGAGAGCCAGGCTCTAGGCGATGCTCCCTTGCTTGAGGAGCAGTATGGGACCTTTACAAGCAAGAGTCCCTTCCCCCCATACTCTGGTCTATCCCAGGCAGAGCCCAGTCCCCACTGCTAGGCCAGCAGCAGAAGAGGGCCTAGAGAGAGAAGCCTACAAGTGAGAGAAGCTGGAAGGATCAGACAGTTGAAACTGGAACCATAGACCTTGAGGGATGCCAGGGGAAGGTCTGATGTCTAGAACACAAACAAAAGTCAGTAGGTGCATGAATGAGGAAAGCAGAGCGTGTCCTTGAGAGAGAAGACAGAACCGATGGATGGAGCGTAAACCTCCCGCACGTGCTTGCTGGTGAATGATCAGACGGGGATTTTTAAAGTGGTGTATATGCCAAGCCATGGTGTTGGTGTTGTAAAACAGCACATATTTCCAATGAATAGAAGCCCCAGCAGAGTCCTAAGAAGGCGCCGCAATGAGAAAGAAGCAATTTAAAGCACACATTCAGAAAGTGAGGAAAACATAATTTTTGAAATTATGTACCACCCGGGAGGAACAAGATGGGGAAAGGGGCTTTCGAACGCAAGAGTAAGTGAACTTGAAAGAGAAGAGAACAGGGCACCAGGGACTTGTTAGTACAGCGGCACGGAAGTCGGATGCCAGGGCTAGGAAACAATGGGGGTACACGCTCTGCAGAACCTCACGGTAACCCCAGATGAGTGCACAGAGAAACAAAGGTACCCCTTGCTGGATGAAGAGAGCAGGGCCAGAAGCCACCTGTGAAGAGCCACTATTTCTCCTTGCGCCCAGTGGTGGGGACTGGGCATGCTGAGCACATGAAGTGTCCTTCCAGCTCCACCTGGGAGCCGTATCTCCTGCTATGTAACTCCTGCGGTTCCCACCTGCCCCAGCTCCAATGCCCTCTGTGGCCCTGAGCTTTGACGTCACTGTCCACTTCCTCTCCACAGTGTCATTATCCATGCTTTCCCAACATCCCTCACAGACTCCTCTCACCCACACATGAGTGATCGCTGGCTCCCTAGGACCCCGGGACAATATCGGACTTCTCAGCTTGTTCACAAAAGCTCTCAGAATTCGCCTAGAGAATTTATTTTACCTGGTTGATTTCCTCTACTCCTCGAATGCACTCCTACGCCATGGGCTACCCCAAGTCCATTTTCTCATGGGGTTTTTGGCTGGAAAGTGGCTCAACTCACTGAGCCCCAGTTTGGCTCATCCCTGTATTTCTCACAATGGACCCAGGAGTGTGTGGGCATTTTCCATCCATAAAGGCTCAGCAATGGGGACACTGAATCAAAGAGTCATGATTTAAGACTCAAGAGTTGCCGGCCCTGCTGAACGGATGCTTTGGACTCTGCCCCAGTTCCAGAAGACTAGCCAAAGTATTTCGTGAAGACAGAGAGGGACTGCTTTCCCCAAAAACAGAAAACAAAGACTGACCTTTGACCCTGTCACCTCGGTGAAGGGGGATCTCGCCGTCGACTTGGGGTTGGTATGGCTTGATGGCGACGAAGAGTCTCCCAGGTACTGCACTATACAGCTTCCTCCTGGGTCCTGGGTACTCAAAGGTCGAGAGGGAGTCCTTGCTGGCACCAGGAGTGAAGGGCGACCTGAATCAGGCAACACGGGGGAAGACAGAAGAAAGTCACACTCTGCCAGCCATGGCCAATGTGGTCTACAAATACTGAGCGGAGAGTGGCCTTTACTGGTATGTGTGTAGCCACACAACTAGGACATAGGTGTGTCAAGAGGCAGTGTCTGTGGCTGAAAAGACTTGAAGGGACCCAGTGGCTGCACTGTAGGGCACACCCCCATGGAAGTAAAGCGGGGTCTCAAATGGACATTTGTACATAGTGTTCCTTACAGCGTCATTCATAGCCTGGGTGTCTTCAGATGGATCCTGGATAAACAGCATATGACCACCAGCAATGGAACATCATTTAGTCAGGAAAAGGATATTCTGAACCATGCCACCACAGGGATGAATCCTGGAGACATTGTGCTTGATGAAGGCAGTCATACAAGGCCATAAGCTGTTTATTCCATCCCTATGTGGCCTCTACTATGAGATCCACAGAAATAGAAAGCAAGATGGAGTGTCAGTGGTTTGCAGGGACAGAGTTTCAGTTGGGAAGATGGAAAGTTCTGGAGATGCACGGTGGGAACAGCTTCAGGACACTCAGCTCAGTGATCACTGAGCTAGGCACACACAATGGTGAGGATAGGAAAGCTCATGGGTGTCTCGACTACAATAATGAAAACAAACTGAGGCTGGTCATCAGGGAAGCCCTTGTCACTATGAGCACTGGCCATGCTGGTAAGGTTACATGTGGAATCTGTCACCAAAGTGCTCATGACCATGGGCAGCCTGCTGGCCACTTCCAAGAGGACTTTTCTTTACATCACTAATTTTGCACTGAATGTGTGTCCCAGGCCCATCTTCCCCCAACAGCAAGAAGCCTTAATCAAGAACAGTAATGGGACATGTAGGGTAAAGGTCCTCACACGGGTCAATCTGCAGTGTCCTCATCATGAGGCATAGTGGAATTCCAATGGGTGATGAACTGACTGTCACATGCTGGGACAAGTGATCACCCAAGTGCTAATCAGGGACAACTTCAAGGGGACCTCCTGTCACTTCTTTTTGCAGAAAGGGAAGCTTCAGACACAAACATGACCACATTGGAAAAAATGTCAGGATGTTAGGACAACTTTACAGAGCTTCCTGCCTAAGAAAGTAGCACCTTCACAATGCTGGACCCTTCCAAGAGGGCACTGCCAAGGGAAAGGAGTGGACATTTAAAGCATCGGAGAAGTTTCCAGAATGGCAATCATGTCTGAACCTAGACTAGGAGCCCAAATCCACAGCTCTGGTCTCTAAACCTAAGTGTTGTGGCCTCTAGGCCCACAGAAGTGGCTGCAAACTTCCTTCAAGGAAATGAAGGAGCTACTTAACACAAGAACCAATGGGAAACTGGCAAACAGGGGAATTTCTGGAAGCTGATGGGTTGCTCTTTGATTAGTTAAGGTGAATTTTTGTCCTAGTTTCAGTTCTGTTGCGGTGATAAAAAATGCTCTGACAAGAAAGCAATATGGGGGAAGAAGGGTTTATTCGGCTAACAATTCTAGGTCACAGTCTATTACTGAAGGGAAGTCAAGATAGGAACTTCAAACAGCTAGCCACATCCCATCTAGCTTAGAGAATTGAATACAGCTAGCTAGCTTTCTCCTCTCTTATTCAGCCCAGAATCCCAAGCCTGGAGAACAGTGCCACCTGTGTCTCCCCACACACTTAAGGCAGTTAGAAGAAATCCCTCACAGGCAAGCCTACCCAGACCTACCTAGGCAATGCCTTACCGAGACTATCATCCCAGGGCCTTTTGTACCATGTTGCCCATGTGTGTAAAGGCTCTGTGGCTTGGGGTACTCTTACAGAACTGAAGGTGTGCTCTATTATATTTGACTGCAGTTCTTACTTTATCTGGTCAATAGTGAGATGTGTTATCCATTACATCATTGGCCCATAAGTTCTTACTTTTCCATCTGGCATGACTGTGAGATTCAGCCACCAGACCCGGGTTGGTGTCTTTGAGGATCCCAGTCTACAGATGTGAAATTGGGGCTGTGGCATGCTAAATTTAGGCCCTCATTTATAATGTTGGTGAGAATGGATGAGCACTGAATACACAGGGCTTGCCTGGCCCCAAAGTCTGGATCTGACCTTCATCCATGTAAAGCAAAGAGGAAAACAGGCCAAGCCTCCTGGCTTCTTCTAGCATGAATACAGGGCCTAAAAAACATATCTGTGGCCACTGAGGGAGGTGGAAGTCTGCTTGTAGCTGGAGCTAGCAGTGTGTACCTATAACCACACATACCCAAGGTTTTCTATGTCATTACCATGGATACAGTCATTAGAGAATTATAGAGGCACAGGTGCCTGAGTGGGCCATGTGGCCACCAGGATGATAGCTGTAAGGTAGAGATAGAGGACAGAACAGTCTCAGCCTCACCTCTTTATATAGCCTCTCTTTGCCTTGCCAGTCACATCTTGGGGCTTCATGGATCCATCCATTCATCTATTTTCCCACATATCCATCCATCCATCCGTCCATCCATCCATCCTCCATCCATCCATCCAATCATCCATCCATTCAACCAACCATCCATCCATTCAACCATCCATCAATTCATCCATCCATCCATCCATCCATCCACCCACCCATCCATCCATTAACCCATCCATCCATTTATCATTCACATAGCTAACCATCCATCCATCCATCCATCCATCCATCCATCCATCCATCCATTTATCCATTCACATAGCTATCCATCCATCCATCCATCCATCCATCCTCTTACCAACATGTCCATTCACCATCCACTGTCCATTCATCTACCCTGCTATTGCCAATCATCTGTCCATCCACTCATCTGCCCACCTTACTACATAGCTGAATACTATGTCTTCACTCACACACTCAAACTTCAAGAGATACTGCCTGAATCCAGCTGACCCCTTAGTTATCAGATACTGGACAAATCATCTAATCTTTTAAAGTATCAGTTTCCCCATCATGAGTAACCATGAGAACAAATCAATAGGAATCCACTTCACATAGTGCAGTGTTAACTGCAAAGCAGGTAACAAAATTCTGGGGTGCTCTAGCTAATTCAAGCCAGTGCTTGAGTGTTATTCCACACAGAAGTCAGTGTAAACATAGCCTTGGATCTTTTCTAGCCTACTCTACAGAACAGCAAGCTCTGAGTCATCAATCTGGAGGCCCAGAAGTCTCCAAGAACAGAGGTAAGGGCATCATTGGTCACGAAACAGGGCACACACACAGTAAAGCTCAGTGGTGATGGGTGGTCCTGTGTGGCTACTGAAGCATCTTCCTAATCACCATTAACTTGAACTTCATGAAGTGCCCCAAGGCAGCAAGTAGAAAAATTGAGCCCATTTCTCAGATGAGAGAGGATTTCAATGAATAATGACCTCACATGGGAGTCAGAGCGACCCTCACATCCTGATGCTCTCTCCTGTGGTATAGTAAAAAACAGGAAAGGCTATACCTCAAGGGAAGGTGTTTTATAAACTGTGTCCTCCTGCCCAGGGACTGTGCTCTCCTTATGGCAGCCTCGAGCAACAGCAGAGCCACGGCCCCAGGTAAGGGATAGCCTCAGACAGGCAGGCCTGAGAGGCTAAGCTAGGGCATACACAGAGAGAGAATGGTTCAGCAGTTCCCAGCCCTGGCATCTGTGTTTCCTTCATGATCTGGCCAAGAGCAGCCCGATGGAGCACCAGCCGACTTGCTTTGGTCCAAGGGTTAGATTGCTGGAGATTTAGTACCAGAAAGGCAATATTCTGTTCTGTGGGGTGACTGGGAAGGATAAATTGGGCCTTTCCCAGCTACCCTGTATGAATGGGAACTACCCACACACTGAGCTCCCTCCATTCATTCCCTCTCCCATTGGTTACTCATTCATTTATTCCTAACTTCCCAGGAGGTCTATCACAGGGCAGCACACACATCTGAGCACAGAAGATGGGAGAGGCCACACAGGCTTTGTAGTTCTCCGACCAGGTAATGTTTCTGCTGAGACCATGGTGTCAACCAAAGTCAAAGTTAGAGTGCACACGGACTTGTCTGGACTAGGGTGAGAGTCAAACAGTGCAAATGAGGCCACAGAAGGTGTCTGAAGGAACACACAGCAAGGTAGCGCCTAGAACACCGTGACTGTGGCAGTAGGGTGGCACTGGAGTGGCACAAGGACAGAGGTGGAACATTCAATAAGGAGGTGCTGTGGTTGGTCTTGGGAAGAAATGGGGCAGGGCTGATGTGTAGAGTCAAAGAATTCCAGATATGATCAGGAAGAGTCACCTGGCAGACATCTGCAGAAATCAGTGTCTCCCTGGGAAAGGCCTGGGATAATGGAGGCCTCGAGAGCTCCTAGCTGGGGCTTGGGTATAGCCAATGTCATATCCAGCAACTGGGCCTTGAACTCTGGCTGCGTTAGCACCCATCATTGCTATGGCTACAGACTCGACACATGCCACCCTCTTCTTTTCTGGCTATTGAAGACTTATAGAAAGAAACACCAAACTAGCAAGCACACAAGGCTTATGCCAGGCACCTTAGTTTACCCTGCCCCCCGCAACCCATCCCTAGGAGCTATGACAGTGACAAGGACTCACCATCGTTCAATAGGCCCATCACACCGGCACAAAAAAGACAGCTTCAGGAGGGGCATAGGACATAAGGTGCAACAGTCAGCAGTGGGCAGATCCACTGTATCTTTGAGAGTGAATAGAGGAGGGGTCCATCCAACTCACAGGTAAGAAGTACAATACCCCTACTGTGTTACACCCAGGCAGCTGTGGTCTGCCAGAGTAGTCATAGTCTACTGCACTCTGCAGTCTATACAAGGAGAAGGGCTATCTGGACCTGGATCCCACAAGTAGTCAGGGTGTACCTGCTCCTACAGAAAATATCCTTCACTTGGCCCTGCCTCTCCCAACCATAAACCAGGTAGTCTTACCCTCACTGTTTTGTTGGTGTCCTGGTGACATGCTATCACACATTAGGTGTAGGTGACAAGTAAATGTCTGGGGAGATCTAAACTCAATATTAAAACACACACACACACACACACACACACCCTCCTTCTCTCTCTCTCTCTCCCTCTCTTCCTATCTCTATTAACCCAGACCAGGGTTCAGGATAGAAGCCAGGGAGGGAGACCCAGAGAGAGAACATACAGGTAGACAAAGAATAGAGCCACAGAGACATCTAATTGTCACTCTCAGATCCATGTCTGATAGGTTGGGATACACAGGCAAGGTGGTTACCCCTGAATCTATGAGAGCCTACAGGGGAAATAATAGAGTAGCCTATGCTTTTCTGAAGTCCACGGCACATACAGAATGTTCTACGGTCTCTGGGACCTTGCTCTGCAATGTGAGGTCCTTGTCTCTAAAGGGTGTCCTTTTGTGATACCATCTGAGGCACTGGCTTTTCCTGGGATAATAGATGATGATGATGCCAATGTCACCTTCCTCACCACACAACCTGAAACCGCAGAGATGGGTGGGGTTGGAAAGGGCAGCGTGTCTCAGATGGACACAGCTGGAGAGAGGCCCATGGCACCACCGTCTTCCTAGGGCTCTCACCGGCCTCTTTGCTTCCCTACCAAAGCTAAAGTCACTTAGAACAAATGAGACAGTAGTGAAACGTCCCCATGAGGAGCATGGCCAGATCCCCCTGTGATGTTGAGTAATCTTCCACATCTGGACAGCTGAGAGCAGCCCTGGGAGTACTGGATGCTCCAACCACCTCCCAGGGTTCCCATAGGGTAAATGCAAGTCTCCCAGGATTGTGACTCAGCTATGCCTCTAGGTGCCACTAGAGGGTGCCGCCTCTGGAGAGGTGAACACAGGGGCTCCCCTGTGCTATGTAGGCACAGGGCAGAGACTGCGGACAGGCGAACACACTGCTTCCTACCCTTTCTGGGCCAGCCTGTGTTAGGCAGAGCAGGGCAGAAGAAAAATCAAAGGGGAGACCGAGGAAGGGAAGACAATAGATACTAGGAAAAAGAGAGTGGAAGTATGCCCCAGTGAAGACATTGCTGTGGCAGGTCCACATCCCTCCATCACCCATCGTCCACCACAGGGATCACGGGAAGACTGACTCTTCATTCCCTGCTGCCCCAAATCTCTCTGGTGGCTGTCAAATATAGCCTCAAGGCTTCCATAATCAGCTGATCCCTGAGGGTATCTTCTCTTGGCTTAGAAACTCAGGAAGTCAGAGGTGTGCTCCGGAACTGAACACGGAAATGCAGGCCCCTCCTGGCTACCCAGGTCGGAAGCCCCTTCCTTCCCCAGGGAAGGTCCAGACTGATGCCCTGAGTGGTCCTCTAAGCCTGACCAATCAGTTGGGGCTGCTTCAGAGGTAGATGGAGAGGCTTTGAGCCCCTGCCATGCTGGGCAGATACAGTTCGCATTTGTAGCATAAGCCAAGGTTGCTGGAGACATAGCTGGCTTCTTGTGCTGTAACATGCCTCTGAGCCCCCTCTGAGGTTTTTATTCCCTTCCAGGCTGCGATTTCTCATGGCTGCGAGCATGTGGTCACTGGTTTGGACACAGTGTGTATATGACAGAGGAGACTGTTGGGAGAGCACTCGGCACAGACCGTACTCTCTGCTTTGTCTGCTTAAGGCCCTTTCACTTCGAGGAATAAGGAGTACAAGCACTGGAAAGGACATAAGACCCCTGCACAGCTCAGCCTTCCTCACCCCTGCATTAAGAGTACTAGGCTAACAGAGAGGCTTAGCAGGCAGAATTCAGCCTTAGTGTTTTCTGGGGCAGCCTGAATTGAGGAGCACGTATGATTAATCACTTCCCATGGAAGCCCCTACCCACTACCAAGTTTCTTCTTACCCCACATGCCAATGTGGCTGTGGCCTCTTGCCATCCTCAGCAGTACCACCCAGCCTGTTGAGTGACGGGGATCGGCTGCGGGGCCCAGGGGCGTAGCTTCCAAGGCTCTTTGTGGCTCCATCAGGTTTGCTGGGTGTCTGCTGCAGCAGCTGGGGTGAGAGGCTTCGGTGGGAGGTGGCTGCAGAGCAGACAGCCCATTCAGGTGCACCAGCATTGAGGTTGTTGTCACTATTGGAACGCAGAAGAACTCTGGGGGCAGCCAATGTGTTGGGGGGCCGCCGCCTCCGGTTGGAATAAGCTGGGGCCTCTCGGAAGGGCACTGGGTTGGGGAGAAAAAGAGAGAGAGGGATGAGTAATGTCAGGAGACAGGGACACAGAAGGCCAGGGCTGCATGCATCTGCGATCCGTACAAGCCAGGGATGGCCCTTAGGGCTTGGTGTGGGATCTGAGTGGTGCCGTGCTCCCCAAGGCCTGACTCACCCCCAACATGAACACAGAGAAGCACCGAGACAGATAATGTCTCCAGCACATGGAAGCTCAAACCAGGACCTCAATGGAAGGGACTCAAGGTCTGACCTTCCATCGGGCCAGCCCACGCCTTCAGCAGGGAGATAAAGCCATAACACATGTAAGGATGGGCTTCCCCATGTCACCAAGCATTAGACAATGCATGGCTCAGGAGCATCCCCTAAAAATCTAAACATGACCTCTCTAGGCAGAGCTATGTACCCAAAGTTCTTACACTAGTGTATATAACCCAGGACCTCAGGATGTGACGCCAAAGGAGAGAGGTCCTTTATAGGGGTAACTATGGTAAAATGAGTCACTAGGATGACCTCATGTGATAGCAATAATCAGGATCCAGAAATTTAGGTCCCAGACATGAGGATACAGAGAAGATATCATCTGTAAGACACAGACAGACCTCAGAGGACCAGCTCCAGGACATTTTAATCTTGGATAGTCAGCATCCAATATGGGGAGTAATGGGTATTTCATCTTTATGCACTCAGCTCTATAGCCTTGGTCATAGGAAAAGCCAGCCACTTCTGTCCCCCAGTCTCTTGGGTAGAAGAGGCCACAACACCCCAGAATCTTCCATTTTTCCTCTCAGCAAGTGGAGCCTAGCATCATATGGCAGCAGCAGGTGGCCCCACTCTACTGGGTGTCTCACAGAAAGGTCTAGACAGAGCTGTGTCCTCACACTCTTGAGTCCAATATATCCGGAGACACAAATAAAGCCAGCATGGGCACCTTCAGGTATGGCGTTCACACTGCAGTCACAGTAGATACACTCACCTTGATGGCCAGAGATACTACACACCCCTAGCCTCTTAATTGATACCCAGTGAAGCCCTGCTACAAGATTTCTGCCCCTAAATCCTAGAGTTCTATTCTATAAACAGGACCTTATGAAGCTAGAAAAAAAACAGGGCTTCCAGGGGGAACTGACCTGGGTAAGGGCCCTGACATCAAGGAAGCAGAGCACTACAGTTTAGGGCAGCCTATGGCAACAGCTGCCCAAGGTCAGGGGTCAGAGGTGGGCACCTCATAGAGAGCTAAGATTCCTGCTCCATCAGAGTCCATGGCTTTCTGCTCCTTTGCACAGCCAGAGGATGAGGACATGGGTGGTGCTAAAATAGGTGTTTCATGGGAACAGAATGGCTCTGGCAGATCTTATGGGATCAGAAGTGGCTCAGCACAGCTTATAGGGACAGAGGTGTCCCTGGAGGAACTCATGGGGACAAAGGTGGCCTAGGCACAGTTCATAGGGACAGAGGTGTGCCTGGAATAACTCACGAAAACAGAGATAGCCCAGGCATAACACAAGAAGTGGCCCTAACAAATCTCCCAAGGATAGAAGTGGTCCTGGAGGAACTCACGGGGACAGAGCTAGCATTAATGCTGCTCACAGGGACAGAGTAGCCTTAGCAGACATTCTGAGGACAGAGCTCCAGCATAGTTCACAGGGACAGAGATAGCAGAGGTTCTGCTATCTGACAGTCCTCTTTCAGATTAGTCGTGACCCAGGACAATTCTCCTCTTTCCTAGGAATCAGAGCTAGATGCCAAGCTGGGAAGACATATAGCAGGGTAAAAGGCTGCTAAGCCTGGGGCTCTTGTGATATATGGAGGGAGACCCCATCTCTCCAGTGGGCAGCAGCATGTGTCGTGCGCCCTGATTTCTCTGCAAGCTTTAGATGGGAAAAGATGGTCAGCAAACCTCCTGGCTATGGGTGATCTCGCTCCCCGCTTTTCCAGCATGTGACTCACGGGGACTGGTTAGGGACAGACCAGGAACACCAAAGGCTGGTAGTGTCTTCCCTGAAGCCAAGAGCCTGTGCTCTTAAAGAGCTAGGCCTATAGCCCCAGCAGCCCACCTCCAAAAGAGCCATAGCCAGGTCAGGCCACCAAGTGTGTTTGGCTGGGCACAAAGACAGCCTTGCTGAGGACGCTGCCAGAGCAGGGCCTTGGGAAGTCTCAGAGTGTTCACCATGGAGCCAACCAGGGAGTCTGGGGTGATCTTGGGACTTACAGATTTAAAAGGACTTGTAAAGGACAGGTGACCTCACAATCTCAGTCTTAATTGCCACTCACTGAGATCAGGGGCTGGAGAACTCTCTTGGTGTGAAAGCCAAAAGGCCAGCAGACATGGAGAGGATAAATAGTGCCTATACCTTGGGGCTTCTGGGAGTATTCCCTGGGTGAGGCATGTGGAAGGTACCGAACAGCCCCCCAAACCTGGATATGCTGGCACCCTGCAACTGTGCATCTGTGAGGTCACCCATTCCTAAGAGTGCAGTTGATGGCATCTTTAACTGTGTAACCAATGAGGTATTAATAGCCTTAATGGCAAACTGAGGGGATGAGAGGGCACTTGATACCCTGCCCATTGTGAAGACAGACTCCATAGGAAAGAAACGTCCATAGAAGTAGAATGGAGATAGCATTACTTAACATTCTAACCCATGGCTTCAACTCATGCTATCTGTGGGTTATAAAAATTGAAGTCCCACATGGCAAATTTTGGTAAACTTCATCAGAAAAAGAAGAGGATCTATTCTATATCCATTTTGAAGAGCCTGGGTCTACAGAAGGAAGGAGTGGGCAGAATGTCCTCTTGCAGGCGAAGCCACACAGGAAGGGTCATAGAACAAAACAGCCAGGACATTTTATACACATTTCACCCCAAAGACCAGGCAAGTGAGTCAAATGGACCCACACAGGTAACATTAGAGTGAACGTTTTAATGAAAATCGTTTTGCTTAATGACCAAGTCTCATATCAAATTAGTTTCAAGACTGCTGAAGTATCTCTGGTGTTTAGTTCACAGTAAGCTTGGGTAGAAAGTGAGCTTCCTAATTTCCTTAAAGTCACCTCTTTGGAAACCTGGTTTCATCAGAAAGATAGCGAGCTTGCTATCTGAGAAAACTCTCTGACTGGGACCATACACGCAAATGATGTTTTTTTTTTCATGAAAAGTGTTAAAAATAACTCCTTTCCTGTCTGAAAATGATTAATATGCCACCCAACGGTTTCCTTCTTTCAGGCAATCTGCAAGCTCTTAGGTGGGTGGATATTTTCTTAGCCGTCTTACATGCATTTATTTATACAGTTTTTTTTCCTTCCCCACAATAAAAATCATACAAGGTATGGTAAAGAGGAATTCTTCATGCACCCTATGGTTTTGCAACCCAGGGACAGCCAGGCAGAACTGGCAAGTGGTACCAGAAGAGGATGCCTTGGGTGCACCCAGCCATGTGCCCTGACCCTCCTTAGCAGGTGCTCACAGCCTCCAGGTGACTGGAAGACAGAAAACCAAAACTTCTTTTATTTTCCCGAAGACCTAGTTTCTCAATGTGTCCCCTGGCATAAGCTCTCTGAATGAGATGTTGTGGAATGCAGTTCTGCCAGAGGCTGGTAGCTCAGGAACACACTAAAATACAAAGGCACCTTCATCTGTGTTAATCTTCCAGACCTGACTAGAGCCAAACCATATCTCAAAGCTAGGGCAATTATTCCTTGAGCGATGAACCGCAACCAGCAATTTGAGGAGGCACCCGAGTCCCTTCTCCCCGGAGAAGCAGCCCACAGCTGCTCACTAGGCACCCCACGCTTCCTACAGCTTTCTCCTTACCTTCCTTCTTGGTGAAGGCATTTAACAAAGACTTCATTTTCCCTGTGACTTTGGCAGCGGTCCGCTCATTATATAACCCTCTCGGCGGGCAGGAAGGCTAGGCGCGCAGCCCGGCCCCTCGGAGCTGGCGCGGCTGGGACCCGGCGAGCAGTGGCGGGCGTCTGGGCGCTCTGCAGCCCCGAGCATCGCTGGGCATGCCAGACCCAGCGTGCTGGTGACAAAGCCCACCCCATATTCTGTCTGTCAGCTGGGAAGCAACTGTGCGCAGACTGAGGCTGCTCTCAGAGCCGGCTACCTCTGGCGGTGATCCTCATGTGAGCAGTGCCACTCTGCTGGGAGAGCAAGCAGGGCATCGGCGAGGCAGCACCACGCAGGGTTAACATGGAGCAGGCGATTGCGCGCGAGCTGGCCGCCAGGAGACACCGGGAGGCATTTGTGAGCCGGAGCCCCAGTTATCCAAGGAAACCCGGTTGCTGCTGGGCGCTCCGTGCGCCTGTGGCTAAATATAAAGTACTGTGCTTTTTCTATTTTTTTTTTTTTACATTTTTTTTAAAGAAGAAGCCAAGTCTATTTGTCAGCTAGCAGATGTGGTAAGAAAGTCAAGGGAGAAATATCCACGCTTCAGACAAGTCACCAGAAGATCCCTGACACCCCGGTAGGCATACCAGGATTCAGAGATTCTGACAATGACCTATTTCCCTTTGAAAGAATCAGACACAAGTGGCATTACTTCTCTGGCCCTCCCCATCCTGATAATGACCCTGGGAAAGCAGGACTCCGCCCCCTGCTGCTTACATTTGCTTTGTGTGGGGAATGGGAAATAATAATTGGCAAAGTAGTCAGAGGTAAAGCACCCCAATACAGGGCAACCGGCAAAAATGGGCCCTTCAGAGCTCTTTCCCCATGTGTCTCTGGCATTCACACCCCGACAGAAATCAAGCAAGGGAAGCTCTCCCCAAACGTCACCTTGAGAAAGTTCTATCTGTATAGCAAACAAAGAGAGTGCAGAGTGTGGGTGGGGGCGCTCACTGCTGTGCCCTGCAGTGGGTGGGACAGGGAATCATTCCCACACCAACCCAGCCTGAAGGTGCTTCCAGAGGAGGGAGTGCAAGGGTCAGGCTCTGCGCGGGGGCATCTGCCACTGGGGCAGCAATTAAGAGTGCGCTTCGCTTCTGCGGTTGCCAAGAGAACAGCTTCCCAAACCCGGGGGTTGGGGGGAGAAAAGGAAAAGGAAGAGACAGGAAAAAGCAACTGGAACACTGAATTCAATCCCATATGGTCGACACAGTTTGTGTCAACAAAAATGGTGGTGTAAGGAAGAGGAGGCTGGCGTGCCCAAGCAGTGGCACCTTCCTTCCTCAGCACACTTGGGATCCCAGGCACGCTCAGAATGGTCGATGCTGTGCCAGGCGTTGTCTGGGAAGAAAAAGACTGTGCCTGATTCACTATGTGTGTCTGTGTGTGAGCTTCATGTCGGCTGAGCATTTAAACATCATCTCCATTGGGCCCACACGGTTCGTCAGCAATGTCAAAACCGCCCGTGTGACATCCTCCCCTGTAGTATCACAGCCGGTGGCATCAAAACGGCTGGCTTAGAGATGGAGCGGCTGTCTAACACTCACTGCTGAGCCACGCATGTGGCCTCTGTGGTCCTTTGGACATTCTAGGCAAGGTTGAGCAGCTTTCGGAAGGACTTCTGCCTGTGGCATCACCCCCGAGGAGCCATCTTTCAGGGTTGAACTAGAGATACCTTTCTTGGGTAGGCTTCAACATGGAGGTTTCTAGATCACCATGAAACACTTGGCTGGAGGCCACACTGGGATGGTGACACCAGTCACCTGAATACAGAAAGCCCCACTCCATAGGCCAGGGACCCTGCCTGGCATGTCCACAACCACATGGGCTGGGGATACTTGCCAGAGCTCTGGGGACTCTCCGAGACACCAGCGATGCTCAGTGCTCGATCCATCTGTTGGGGATCAATATCTTCCAGAAAGCACAAGGCTGCCCACAAGCCTAGTTTCCCTGCCACCCACTGCTCTGGCATCTCCTTGGCCACTGTGTGTGGTACAGAGAATGTGTGCCCACAACTGGGTGGTAAAGCTAGAAGCCAGACTGTGTGGCTCAATCATTCTTCCCACCAGAAGATCCTATATTTGACACTGACCTTCGGTGGAGGTTGTGGGAGGAAGCCTCTTCCCAGGAGGGCGGTGTGACACCCCATGCCTTTTCTGAATGAAGGAGATGACAGAACATGGCAAAACCTTCTTTTCTACACTGGGTCTCTGACCTTAGACATGTCAAAAGAGTGAGGATCAAGCAGGCCCTGTCCCATCTTCCCTAGAGCAGAACCCCAAACTCCCAAACTCCAGCAAGGCAGCAGTGTCCCACGACCCAGACACAAAGCCCCCAGCTGCCATCACCACCAGTCATGTATGAGGCAGCTGCTCCTTTGGGTGTATTTGCTCACAGGTAGAGGCCTCTGTGGAAGTGTGCCGACCCATGAGCTGTCCAATGAGAAGAGCTGAGAATATTCCCAGGCAGAGCCGTGTCTCCACCCAGTTCCTTTAGTGCCAACTAGACCCAACCTCGAATCCAATGTCCCATCAGGCTGTGAAGAGTGAGCTGTGCTGGCTGGGACAGCAACAGGTACAGGCACAGGTAGCATGTCCAGGTAGGAGAAACCAGCCAGGCTATGGATAAAAGATGATGTGACAAAAGACCCCACAGTATAATCCCATACTGGAGGACGCTCTCTTCAGACACCTTTAGTCTTTTTCTTTCTTAACACGTGTACAATGTATTTTGGTCATATTCATCCCAGAGGTCCCTCCACCTCCTCTTAGGCAGCAAAGTTCAGGTCCTGCTCTCCCTTGTTAAAGCTCACTGAATCCAAACAGTGTTGCCTGTGCGTACAGGGGTACGGAGCTACCCATTGAGACATGGGTAGCAACCAGTGGTTGCTCTCTCCCAGCAGCCATCCACTGACAATAGACCTTCCGCTGGGAGGGGGCGCTCATGAGCTCCTTCCCATTCCTTCTGGAATTCTGGCTGGCTTGGGCTTGTAGAGGTTTTATACAGATAACCAGTGCTATGAGTTCATGGGAGAAATGGCTGTGTCATGTCCCCAAGATGGCATTTTGCAAGGTTCCACATATCCTCCAGTTTTGCATTCTTTCTTCCTTCTGTGCTGTTCCCTGAGCCTTGGTGGTCGGGGAGTGCAGAGGAGTTATTACAGAGGTCCCACACAGGGATGGATTGTTAATTACAGTCACTTAATTCTCAGAACTGACAAGTTACGAGTTTGCATTTGCCGCTGGCCACTGCTAAATGAAGCTTCTTTGACAAGGCTGAGCACAGCTCAGCTTAGAGCTGGGGTGACCCTGAGGAGTGGCTATGGCAAGCAGAACTGTGGGCAGGTGGGCATCTGTAGTGATCTGGGTGGTCAGAATCCTGTATACTCGGTTTGGGATAGGCTCTGCTATGGAGAGGTGGAGGTGCACCATGCTATACCCTGAAAATTCCTGCTGGGGGAATGGGCCCCTTCTGATACAACCCCACAAATGTGCTGTCCTTGAACACCCCCAGCAACAAAGGGGTCTCTACCTGCACGCAGTGATTCTTGTTGTCAAGGGCAGGTCATGGTACCCTACCCCAAGGAGATGTTCGCTCTGTACCCTACCTCCCCACCGGTGAATCTCTCCTCATGGCTTCAGACAACAAACAAACATAGGGGTGTTTATTTTCTCTCTCATCTTATAATGTTACTGCAGTCTGTGGCCTCCCAGCATGCACGGCTGGCAGAACATCAGCTGTGTGTGAACAACGGTCCCATGAAAGCAGCTGTGGTTTGGCTTACCCTGCTCTGGTTCTGTGCTTACAGGTCTGTCCACAGACAGTGAGCCTCTCCTCCTCTCCTAGCACAGACCTGTCTACGCCATTCCCTGGGGTCTTCAACTCTGGTGACCATGGGGATCCAGGTCCCTACTATCAACTCAGGCTTCTCTGGAAAGTTGGGATGGTGTTAACTGAGGCTGGCAGAAAGTCTGCAAATCCCTGGGAAATACTGGTAGCATCTCTAAGGACACCAGAAACTATAGAGCGGGGATTAAAAATTAAAATTGAGGGAGAGATAAAATCCAAAAGCTGTTTCTCTTCAAGACTGCTAGAGATCCTTTATTCACAGTGCTTTCTCATGAGAGGGTTTGAGATTTCTGGAATGTTCTGGGGCATATTGGTCAGGGTTCTCTAGAGTCACAAAACTTATGGATAGTCTCTATATAGTAAGGGAATTTGTTGATGACTTACAGTCTATAGTCCAACTCCCCAACAATGGTCAGCAGCAGCTGTGAATATAAGTCTGAGGTTCTAGCAGTTATTCAGTCCCACAAGGCAAGCAGGTGAAGAAGGGAATAAATCTTCCTTCTTCCAATGTCCTTATGTAGGTCTCCAGTAAAAGGTGTGGCCCATATTAAAGGTATGTGCCACCACGCCTGGATCTGGGACTTGACTTGCTTTGTCCCAGATGACCTTGAACTCAGAGATCTCTCTGCCTTAGTCTTCTGGAATTCATAGCCAATATGCCTCAAGATCTCTATGCCAAGATCCAGGTGAGAAACTTGTATCTCCCAGCCTCCAGATTAGGCTCACAGGTGAGCCTTCCAATTCTGGATTGTAGTTCATTCCAGATATAGTCAAGTTGACAACCAGGAATAACCACTACATGGCATCCCCATCCTGGGTTCCCTGAGAGCATCCACAGAACTCTATAGAGATTTGCATAGGTTGTGTAAGGTACTTGGGTCCTGGAGATGCCAGGATGCCCTGCCTTAACATTATGGCTGTGAAGATGCCATGGTCCAAAAGCCAACAACACCAACTTTCTCACTTCCTTTTTCTCTTTTGCTCTTAGAAGAGAGGGTCTCACTATGAAGCTAAGCCAGGCCTGTAACTTACCATCCTCCTGACTCAGCCTCCCATATCCACAAGCTTTCCCCACACCTGATTTTATTCTGGATGACAGGACATGGGCAGTACCTGATGTACAGATGGCAAAGAGCACAAGTCTAGACACCTAAGCACAGACTCAGGCGCTGCAGGGAGGTGAGCTCCGTTAGCACCTGGGACCACGCAATCTCCATGTATGCATGGAAAAAGATCAGATCGTGCCCCAGGGACCAGTTTCCATAAAGAGAGTGACCCCCCAAATGAGTCCCACACCACCATTTTCTCTCCACCCCACAACCTGCATGGCCAACAGCCTGTGTCCCTCACCCACCCTGGCCGTGGGACTTCCTCTCAGAGACTCACTAAGCCCTTCATTTCCATGTCTTTTGACAGCTGCCTGACAACAGGCTGAAAATAATTTTACTTCTTGTACAAAAAAAGGCTCTCTGTGCATCAGAACATTTTGAGGCTCTCAAGTCCTGGCAGGGAGGATGTGGCAGGTGCTACCAGCACGTGGTGAGACTCGGAAGTGCTTACTGCTGATGACAAGCGTGTCTCCCCTTGCTGTGGTGTCCGTGTGTGGGGGTGTGCGTGTGGGAATTGGACAGTGTGGGCTGAGGCACTGTCCTCTGCAGCCATGGGCTAGCTGCTCAGGCAGTCCCTTTGCCTCAGTTTCTCCCACCAGCAGAACTGGAGGAACTTGGCAGTATTGGCTGTGGGGCTATCTGAGTTCATGTGTTCAGGGCAAAACAAAGTGTTCCCCCATACAGCACTCTAGAGAAGAACTACCCAGTGGGGAGTGAGGTTCTGTGACCCTAGAAAAGCTACCCCTCCTCTTTGTACTTGTGTTTCTGTATAAAAGGATGTCCCTGGAGCTGCCTCATGAGAGGTGGTAAGAGTTCAAGTGTTTCTATTTGCAACAGTACTGTCAGCACTGGCTGAGTAATACGCGCCATTAGAACATGTGTAATGGAATCCAGGGACACGGCTCAGTTCAGGGTTTGCTTAGCATGCACAAAGCCCTAGGTTCAATCCGCAGCACAGCATAAACCAGGCACGATTGATATAATTTACACCTGAAATCCCAGCACTCAGGAGATGAAGGCAGGTGGATCATGATTTTAAGATCCTTAACTACACAGCAAGTTTGCGGCCAGACTGGGCCAAAGGACACCCTGCTTTACAGCAAGAGCAAGAAGACCCCAATTACACCAAACTACAAGTCATCAGGTGGAAAGGTGGTGGACAATCCCCTCCCCTACACAGACCCTCCTTAGCATGTCCAGATGCCTCTGTTATCTTTCAGAGTGTTACCTCCTCCAAGACACCTCCCTGGCTGACCCTGCCATTGGAGACACTGTCCGTCAGGATTCCTAGTGCAGCAGTCAGCCCTTTGGGCTTTTCATGTTGCCTGGATATGCCAGTGTTTCCTCTTTCCCCTGAAAACTGGGAGCTGGGAATTCCCAACATGCTGGAAACTAAATGAGTGAGTAAAGAATCCAGTCCCCACCCATTGGGTTCCAGGTACAGCAGGCTGATCTGTCTCCAGTCCTATTTAAGTGACATGAGGCAACAGCCGGCCCATTGCCCGGCCCCACCCCTACCCAGGGCAGTCCCACCCCTATCAAGGGCTTATGCTGAGCCATGCCACACTTATACACCAAGCAGTTGACTGGGGACCAGGGAAGGACTGTGCAAGAGGGCTCTGACAGGATTGTCATTTGAACAGGAGCACCAGAACTTAGTTCCCAGAATCCTCTTGGTGTCTTCAGGGTTCCCTGCAGCCTTATTTTGCTGGGTGAAAGCTAGAGCCTGTCCTTAGCTTCTAATGTCACTTGGACTCACCCTTTTGATTTGCAGAGAGCATTTTGATACAAGGGAGTACTCTGTGAGGCAGCAGTGTTAGAAAGAGAAGCGGAACTGCATATGTAAATGGGGGACAGTTTATCTAGGACTTACCTAGGCCAGCATGGTACTCCCTCAGTACGCTTGGGAGTTCACCTTAGACCCCTCAGGAGCCTCTCCTAGAGAAGAGACCTGCTGCAGCCAGCACTAGGCTATGTTCTGAGGATACACTGAGGGTGGGTACTGAGGGCATGCTAGGTATATGCATGAGGTCCCATGCAGCCGCCATTCCCATCCCCACTCCATGTGGTACCACCACAGTGGAAAAGAAGAAAATAGGAGATTCTAGAAGCAGTTAGTCAAACTTCCCAGGCTTTGTGGCATAGCACACCTTGATGCCTTGAGGCGATCCTTATTTTCCCTCCTAAGCCTCTTGAGTTTCTACTCCATTAGCCTTTATTTCAGAGGAGGAGGACAAGGTAGAGAGAGACAGGGCTACTGAGGCAGGGGAGTACCTGAGCTGCTTTCAACACTGGCTCAGAGGCTGCTCTGTCTTCCGGTCTAACAAAGATCCATGGGGACGGGTAAGAGCACGGACTGCTCTTCTGAAGGTCCCGAGTTCAAATCCCAGCACCTACATGGTGGCTCACAACCATCTGTAATGAGATCTGATGCCCTCTTCTGGTGTGTCTGAAGACAGCTACAGTGTACTTACATATAAATAAATAAATAAATAAATAAATAAACAAATAAATAAATAAATCTTAAAAAAAAAAGATCCATGGGGAGCTGAGAGGAGAACAAGACGTTCCAAAGGATTTCAGTGGCTCACCTGACCCCAACTCCAACACATGTCAGAAAGGAAATGTACAAGGTGTAGGGCCCTTGGCCAGCCAGGTCTGACTGGAGCAGGGAGGCAGAGGCAGATGCAACTAGGCAGGTAGAGGCAAGAGCCCTATTCTTTGAGCCCATTCCCACCAAACTCAAACCAGCAGACCTCTCACTTCCTTCCTTAGTAGCTTCAGATAACTGCAATTTAAATATTAGTAGGCAAAGTATCTCCATCTCACGGTAATTGGGGAATGAGTCATTACCCATATAAATAAGGCCAGATATTAAAAGGCGTCTCAGCAGTAGCATGGGGTTAGCTTTGCACAAAGACGTGGGTGTCTGTGTCTGCGGTGTCTGCACCATTCCTGGCAGGAGCCACTGAGGGACTCAACTTTTGGAAGGTGTGTGACACCCAGGGTGAGTGGCACTGCCAAGGAACCGGCTTCAGAACTGGCCTGGGCCTGGCTGGACTGGACTGATGCTGAGGGGCCGGGTAAGAACTGGGTAAGAGCCTCTTGCCAGGAACCTCGGCTAGGTGTCCAGGACCACAGCCAGTGCAGGGTCTCTGGAGGCCTGAGAGAGGTAAGAGAGACTGGAATACATTCTGGAAAGATCCTAGGTGTCAGAAGCTGCCCCCACCAGCCAGGCCCACCTTGCCCTGCCTGCTCAGGACTGGCTGCTCTATACTCGGACCCTAAGGCTGGTAAAACCCATGTCCTGATCCCATTCTGGGCTCAAACATCATTTCTACTTCCCCTTAGACTCAGTCAGAACCCTTGTATCAGACCTAGTCTTTTCTCACCTAGGCCTGTCTCTGAGCTCTGGAAACTTCTGGTGGACAGAGGAGCATGGATCAGGTTTTTGGCTTCTACCTGGACCTGAAGACCCCACCTGTTCAGCTCCCCCAAGAGAGCGCTAGAGCCCTGCCTTCCTACAGGAACCCTTCCCCCAAGATGGAAGGACGCCCGAAGGTCCCCTGTAGACTTCAGAGAGACAAAGATAGCCGTCTGCAGGGAGTAAGCCAATTACCAGCAGTGCTGATTAGCAGAGTACAGTCCTCGGCCTGGGAGCCAAGTCCATGCAGCACCCCCTCCTTCCCCAGCCTCCAGCCCTGATGGGTCCTTCAGTCCAGCTCCTAGGAATTCATGAAGTTTAAGCCTGGAGCTAGCAGATGGGCATCCTGGGTCAATGAGTGGCCCAAAGTGGGATTCCAAGATACAGCTTCCTCATCTAAAGAAAAGCAAGCCCTTGCCTGCCTCATAAGGTCCCTGAGCATCCTGAGGGGCAGAGAGCCTGGGAAGGGCTTTAAGACCCAAGGAGACTGGACTCACTCTCAGCCTTTTCTGGAGATGGGGAGCATGCACTAAGCCCACCCAAAGTATGTCATTCAGCCTCTTCCTATCATAAGCATGTGGCATGTTCCTTGGCAGGAAGCCTTACAAGGTTGAGGTAACCTGGGGACTCCAGAGACTCAAGCAGGTATTCCTCTGCACTGCCAACATATAACAAGGCCTGTATGCTGTCTAGGTTACATGCATGATAGGAGCTGATTGTCACCTGGCTTGGCTGCTTCTCCATAGTGAACACACAAGCCCAGCTCTCAGCTATTAAGGAGAATCAACTCTTCCTGTCCATCATTGTTCTGGATGGACTCTCTGGGAGCTCTAGAGAGGACTCTGCCCTGCCCTGACCTACACAGCCACTGCTTCCTTGGCATTGCCTTATGAAGTCGTATTATTTAAGAATTCATACTATGTTTCTTCCTGAGCAAAAGATCTGTCTTATTCACTACTTCACTACAGTACAGAGCCCAGCTCCCCCCAAAGATGCCTTCAAATGCTCATCCAATAAACAAGTAGATAAAAATGAAGGTTCTCCCCCCCACCCTCACCTCCCACCCCCACTTCACCCTTGGCTTTACTTCATTATGTAAGATAACTGTTTCTAGAATTCCTCACACCATGAATACTCCTTCCTGTACCTTCTGGGAGGTCTGGGGCAGAGGACAGAGTCACAGTCATTCTTGCTCTGGTAAACCCACTGCCCAGCATAGCAAGAGCTTAACAATGGGTGTAAGGGCCTAACAGAAGCAATATGAGGGAGGGAAGGCTTATCTGGGCTCCCCGAGTTAAGGTGCAGTCCATCATGGCAGGGAAGGCTTGGCAGTAGGGGCATGAAGCAGCTGCTTACATCCCATCCACAATCAGGAAGCAGAGAGAGACGAGCGCTAGTGCTCAGCTCACTTCTCCTTTTCATTCACTTCTGGATCACAGCCGCATTGAGAGTGGGTCTTCACTGCTCAGTTAAACCTCTCTGAAAAAGCCTTCCCAGATACACATTGGGGTGTCTACTAGATGGTTCTCTTCATGCTGATGATCAAGATTAATGCTCACACATGGCAAAAGGCTCTCCTTCTTGGTGTATCTGCTGACTTCTGATTCAGACTCTGCACAACTGTATCTTTTATCTAATGAGTGTTGAGTTTTCTAGCAGTAAATAAAATCACAGGCAGAATATGAACATGAAGCCAGTTACAGGGTTCTTTTAGAGGGATTGCTACTGCTTTGATCTTAGGATAAGGTCTGACTCTAATCTCCCTTCCAGGGATCCCATAGACACCCCAAGGTGCTTGCTAAGTTCCACCAAGGCGGGACTTAAATCTCCACCATTGCCTCTGCAATGGAAACCCCTGACATCTCCCCTGGACTCTCCAAGTTTAAGTTACTGTTTTCCATTGTACCCTTCAGTTTTTCCCTTGCACACATATGGTAGCTCAGGAGCCTGTCGGATTTGAGGAAGATTTGGATGAAGATTTTTCAGGTGTTCCTCTTTATAAGAACTTCCCTTTTCTATTTTAGCCATCAAGAAAACTCTGACCCCAATGTGTAAATGGAATCTTCTAGCCAGTGAGATCCCACTATCTGTGAGGGCTTTTCCTAGGGCTTCCCTTCCCTCAGGGCTCGGAACCTCTATTTCTATCTGCTTTGGACCACTCAGGAGTGGCATCTATGCACACTTCATCGCTGCTCCTATCAGGAAAGTTATCTGACACATGTGACATGGTCTCCAACCACAGAGGCAGGAGGGGAAACAGCCTTCCCAGGACCTCTGTTCTTTTCATGAGTTTTCCTACACCACCGGGAAAGAGCACAGCCACGAAAGGGATTTTACTGCAATAAACAAATCCAACTCTTTCCTATACAAGGGCCCTGGGAGCCCAGAGGTGAAGGCTAATGGAAAGGAGAGTTTGCCGTTTACTGTGTCTGTCAATCAAAGCTAATAAAGTAGGGCAGGGAGTACAGCTCAGTTGGTAAAGTGCTTGCCTAGCATGCACAAATCCCTGGGTTCCATGTCTAGTACAGTATAAACCAGGTGTAGTGGCACATGCCACTACATAATTACAGCACTTGGGAGGTAGAAGCAGGAAGATCTGGAGTTCAAGGTCATAACCCGCTATACAGAAAGTTTGCAGCTAGCCTGAGATAAATGAGAATGAGACAAAGAGACCCCCAGAACATGAAATGCTCTTGAGGTTGCTGGGAACTGGTTCTAGAACTCAAATCAACTTCTTCTCACTGGATCCAAATGACCAGTTGTATTTCGGGAACTAGAGAGGCACCATTACTGATTTTACCTTAAAGCAAATAAATTCCAGGGCTGTACTCATGGTTTGGTTAATATTAAATGCAACTGGGATCAGGAAAGCCCTGAAGCCCAGAGAGGAACAGAGGATACTGGAAGACTGATGAGCAGCGTATACAGCCAGAAACTGAAGGCATGGAGGGCGCATGCCCACATGTTCATGGACCCATACTGGATGGTGCTGTGAGCCCTTGCCATGAACTGGGGATGGATTTTATTATTAAAACGCTGGCTCCTATTTCCATGCCATGGCTTCCCACAATAGAGTTGGACTCACTTCTATTACCATGGTATGTTAAGTCAAGAAATGTCCCAAACATTGCATAGACTGTTGGGTCGACTCCTTATGGTTCCCAGGCAAGTTGACAGACATTTGTGTGTGCTCCTGATACACCTACTTCTGTGGAAGCCTCCACAGGGTCTTATTTATACCCCTTAGAAGAGCCCCAGAGATGGTCTGGAGGCTCAAGACCAAGACAGTTACTGAGGAGGTCTTGCAGGATTTGTCATGTGTCAAGAATTACCTATGTTCTTGAACCAAGTTACTTATTCCCTGTGGGTCTCTGCATCTTCATGGGTAAATGAGACTCAAGTGACATGCTCTATAAAGTCCTTCTGGCTTTAGGAAGCAGGGAGAACTAGGCACAGCAGAGGGTTTTGCAGAGCTGTGTCAGGAGCTCACTCACATCCCTTGGCGAGGTATGGGCACCTCTTCCCAACCAGCTAATGGGACCCTAAGGTTGCAGAGCATATAACTCGAGTTTTATAGAATCTGGTTCCTCCATTCAGCTAGGGGAAGAAGCTAAGATATCCTTAACACCGAAAGAGACACTTCTGGGAAGCCTAGGGGAGAGGCAGCCAGCAGGATCCAACAGTCAGGAGATGGTGCCTTCCATGTGATGCTAACAGAAGCTCTCCCTTAAACCATAAATGTTCCTCACCAGCCCTCCTTGGAGAGTCCAGGAGGAAGGCCTGAAGCCAGATAGAAGTATCCCACAGGCAGTTGTTACAAGGAAGATGTGTGCCACCCAGGGGCACTCTGAAAACAGTCTAGGAGGGTGTGCCCCATGGGGCATCTTCAGAGGTTGTCCTGGACTCACTGGAGCATTGGCACTGGATCTAGGCCAGGTCACTTTGATGGGGTCTGAGTGGGATGGCCCTGGCATAGGGTCCTGCTCACTTGCACAGGTGTAGGATGAGGTGGGGAGAGTATCTTGGCATGGAAAGTAACTGAGGTGGAGACTACAGTCATTTTGTTTCCCTCTGAAAGTAATTGGAGGCAGGCATGGGTAGACAGGAGGAACCTTTCTGTCTCCCCAGCTGCATTTCACCCTCCATTGAGGGTTTTAGAGAATGGCTTGGCTAACATGACCTCTGCCACTTCTCCTGGTATCACTTTGGAATCCTGATAAACTGTCCATTCCATGACCCTCAGCATGCTCCAGCAGATGTTGAACATGGAGAGCTGGTTCTAACAAGTTGTAGATTACCAGTCCACGCTCCGAGCAGGGCCAGAGCCTCCAGCTCTCAGGTAATGAGGCACATGGGACATCCAAGTGGTGATTCACTGGTGTGGTTGAAGGTGATATTTCATGGAGGCTGGAGAGGCCCTCAGAGGAAGCTGAGCAGGCTTCTGGTGGTCTAGGGAAGGTATGTGGAAGGAGCGATGTTATACACAGAATTATCAACACCTCCAAATTCTTATTTTTCCATCTCTGGCTTCCATCTTTGGAAGAAGACCCTTTCCGGGTGTGATTAGGTTAGAATGGGTCACTAGCTTGAGCTCTTGTCACATATGGTTGGGGTCCTTATATGAAGAGGAGGTCAGGATAGGAGCACACAGAGGATACCTGTATGAGGACATGGGGAGACAACACCATGGGCAAAGGGGAGAGGCCTCGGGAGGAGCCAGTCCTGCAAGTCTCTATCTTGGACTTCTGGGATATGGAATGGGGGACATGTGCCACTGAAGCCCCAGCAGAGTGAGAAGTGCACACACATTCCTGCAGGGGGTGTGGTCCATTGTCTTTGAAGTGAAACTCTGGTCCTGGACTTAGCACTGAAAACTGAAGTTGGGCTTCCTCTTCATGAGCTATTTTGGGGTCTTGGAGCCCATCTTGGGTAGATAGCCTCCTCCCCTTCCACCTCATCTCGAAGACAATCCAGTGCTTCTGCACCAACAGCACAGGTTCCCATGGGGTGCAAGTTCCCAAGAGTGTAAGCCTGCACACCTCACCTGTCTGTAGCCAGCCCTGCTTCCAGCCCCCCGTTCTGGCTGATGGGACCTCTACCACATCGGTCCCATCTCTTTGTAGTCTACTTTTACCAACACCCAAGGAGCGCTCCATTTTTCTATCTGGGTCAGCAGCACAATCCAGGAAGTGTACTCTCCCTGCTCGCTGCTGCTACCTGATGTGGCCAGCCACACATTTGTCCCAGGAGGGTGAGGGAGAGAAATGAAGTTTCCTACCCCTGAACTTGATCCTTCTAGTATTACCCAGGAGGTGGTTAAAATGCTGTGTGAGCTTCTACAGCTGATGTGGCCCCACGTGCAGCAGGGCACAACTCCAGCTTCTGCAGAGGGACAGACCTTGAAGTCTGCCTTTCTGTCCCTCACAGCTTTCGGCCCCGTGCCACAGCTCTGTGCTGTCCCGTGTGACATTATATAATGTCCCTGGAGGCTTCTCGCTGTCCTTTTCAGGCCAGGTTCCTCAGAGCTGGGTGAGATGCAATTGGACTCTTTGCTTGATCAGTAGCATGGCCTGGACATCTTTGTGCCTGTGGCACTTGCTTCTCTGAGATCTTTCTTCTCGCATAAGGAAGCCGCAGGCCAAAGGGCCTGAATGTGCTTATGGTATGTGAAAATCGCTCTCCAGGAAGAACTAATTAGCCACTAGGAGTAAATTTTCTCTTAGAAAATAAGATATTATAGAGAGGCATGTGTGCCCTTCTTTTTACCTACCAGACCATGGAAACAGTGGGCCCCAAGGCATTGGAATTGCCCCAGGAGCCTCATGCTAGGGGAGGGAAAGGCTGAAGCCTGGGACCAGACAGAGGGGAGCTTGTGTCCCAGAGACTTCCCAGAGTTCTGGGAACTTGTCAGACCACCTTGCAGGAGAGACTGGAGCTGAGACAGTGATGTGTCAGTGCCAGGTAGTACCACACCCTGACCAGGACACTCAACTCTGCACTCCTCCTGCCTTCTGTTTAAACCTAAATTTCACATCAGAACCCCAAAGATAGACTTGGGAGTCACTTCACCTCTTTGTCCCTCTTCCTAATGTGGCCATATCAAATGACTCCTACTCTGCTTTTCACTATTAGCTGTCTCTTTAATTGGCCTACTAAGGATGAGTTACCACGCCTGGCCTGTTCAGACCATTAGAGAGAGTCCAGGTTCCAACCCGAAGAGCTCCAGTAATGATGCCAAAGCCAGAGGCCGTCCTTTCAACAGAAGATGAACCATAACCCTTGCGATATCAGGCGAGCGTTCCTTTTCCCTGATCCTGGATCTTCCCTAGGTGGGCAGCAAGCCGCCATAAAGGTGCTATCTACCGGCTGGCTGCTGGCTCTGGTCCCTTGGGTGACCTCAGGAGAACTGGGATGGGTTTTTGGTGGGTGATGTTGTCTTGGCAACCGTGGACAAGAGTGGGATCCAGTAAGCTCATACCATTCATAGAGTCTCTCCCCAGAGCCTCAAACCAGGACGGCAGGTAGCACAGTAGGGCCGATGATGTTGGGTCCCCAAACAGAATAGGATTTATGCACTCAGTAATAGAGAGGGGCATCACAAAATTAAGAATCACAGGCAGGCCCTTAGTGAATGAATAAACATCTCCCATAATTACAGAGCCAGGAAGCAGGAGGAGCAGAACAAAGGCGGAGAGACAAGCGTCCCAGCTGCTCGCTGCAGGGCTGAAAATAGATCCCCACTGGAGAAGACTGGACGCCACAGGGCGGAGTTGTCTGTGAACTTCTGCAGTCAGACAGCATCAAGAGCAGAGGACGGGAGGGCCACTGAGGAGGGGACACCTCACCTCAAAAGACACTGGGATAGTCCACACACACACCCTGGAAAAGCCTGTGGCAGAGGGTAGCCTCGGGACGCCAGAAGCAGAATGATTGAGACGGAGACCAGCACTGAGACCTTTGCCTTCTGGTGGCAGAGCAGGACCTTGAGCTAGAGTCTGCAACGTAGCCTCAGGTTGACAAGAGTCACTGTGCACAAAGGTGGCAAAAACAATGGTGGGGGCTTTTATAGAAGGTGAAAAGCAAAAGCTCCATCCTTCCCAGGTACTCTGTGGGGAGGGGACTCTGAAACTCCAACATCTCAGGTTACTAATCTGTAGGTTAATAGTGAAATATTGGCCACATGTTCTGGCCAACATGGACCAGTTATTTATGAACTGTTTGTCTTGGGATCCACACATGCAACATCCTGTCTGATGCCTACATCAACACAGGGGAGGATACAATACTGTGCCATGACTTCAGGGGGTGACCTTAGCTTAGAGAGGTTAAACAGCTTGGCTGAGACCTGCAGCTCCACAGTCTGCTTTTAGGGACACCACACCACCACCATCCTTCCTACCATCTGTAAGACCGTTAGAATGGGACTTACCCTTGGAGGGCATTTGTTACACAGAACAAGAAACTCCTAAGGACCAGGACAGCTCTGCACACATGAAAATGACCAAGAATTTGCCACTGGCATGGAGCCCAACCTGCTCAGCTGGGTAGACACACCTCTCCCCAGCACTTAATGGCTTTACTTGAGGCTCCCACACAAGCTCACCAGAGTTCCTCTGGACCATTGTGTGCCCTGAACCCCTCTGCTTAGCGTAGGCCTATAAGGACCCTGGGGAAATAGAAGCACAGAGCCTGTTCTTAGGCTCTCAGCCTGTGCCAAAGCCAACTGTCCCTCTAACCAATCTAAGTACAGTCATGTTCACACCTTCCAGTGGACTCTGATGAAACCCTAAGGAAGGGTTCCCTGAATGTGGCCTCGCTGAGCAGGGTGGTAGAAGGTTTGGCAGCAGAAGGGCCGCTGCTATGTTTTTAAGCAAGAAAAGAAATGCCAGGAAGCACAGCCGTCAATCCTCGAATCTGCTGTCAGTGTTAAAAATAGGGGGGACTGTGCCAGGCTGCCAGGCTGCCTGTGAGGAGCCCCGCTCACACCAGCATTTTTAATTAATTTTAAATTGCTCTGGAAAGGGGACAGCACTGAGAACCTGCCAGAGCGTTCCCTCATGTTCAGCAGCAGCCCCTACCAGACGCCTCCTCTGTGCCCTCAAAGTCCCCAGCCCCCAGCTGCAACCTCTGATTAATTCAGCTCACAACTCCAACTCTCACGAGCCCCATCAATGTAGCAGTCACTGTGGGCTTCAGAGGAGCACCGCCTAGGTCCTCCTGAAATCTGGCCTCCAGGAGGGGCCCAGACCAGGCTCAGGGACTGTCCTTAGCAGAAAGACCCTCCAGGTTGGACGGAGGTGACCCCAGGGTGACCCAGTTTGGAATTCTAGCCAACTGAGTCAGGTTTGGCTTTTTGTCATGCTAGGAGACGGGGCTGAGCAGGAAGGGTGGGTCCATGCCCATTGCTGTGACTAAGAGAGTTTGAAGCTCACTAGTCTTCCCACAGGAGACAGAAGAAGGAGGTTCTCTTGGGACAGCACAGTCTTGGTGACAGCAATATCCTTCCCGCTTCCTAAAAAAAGGCAGGCAGAAGCCTAGATCGTCATGTGAAATTTCTCAATTTTTAAATACTAGTAAATCATTTCTTTTTTTTTTCCTGAAATCCAAATGTGCCTTACTTATAGTTTAGGATCTGCCCACAAGCCACCAGGAATTGGAGCTGGGTGTTTGAAAGGTATCTTTAGGACTTGTTTCTCTCTGATGTGCCTAGAGAAGACAAATAAATATCCCTGTTTATCAGAGCACTCCTGTCAAGCTCAGTATTCCCAAGGTAGCCCATAGGTGGCCTTAGTGTAGTTTTTCAGAGTTGGTTTCATGGGACCGTGGACATCAGGTAATGGTGTAATTCAGGTTCCATGGGGCATACAAGGTTAGGTTTCTTATGAGACTTATCAGGATCTTGAGTATTGTCAAGCACAGCGTGATGCACCTAGAAGCACTGGAATAGGGTTGGGAAGGATTTACACCTGACCTCTGTCTCTCAGAACAGCCATGAAAGTTACTAGAACCTAGAATGTCAAGAGCAAGTAGGTCTGAACCTAACTTAAGGAGCTCAGTCAGAGGTACATGCACCCCACTCATGAATGAGGTACCAGCTTTGAATGGCAGTTGACATAAGCTCAAACTCGGAACAAGAGCCTCAGTATCTGGAACATGAGCTAAACCCAGGCCACTTGTACCTGGTTGGCTGTTAACCTGCATAGAACTCTAGGAGAGGAGTCCAGTAAGTCATAGCGACAGGGGTTCAAGCCTCTGCCCAGCAGACATACACAGCCTTCTTAAGAGGGACTCAGCATTTCCCAGGAAGGAGTTGGTGGCCTCTTGAAGACATTGGCAATGTCAGACTTGGAGCATACAGTGTGCTGTCATCAAGGACTAACATCCTCCATCTCCAGAGCCTCCAGGTATCCCTCAGCGGCATCTTAATGCTGCCTCCATTTTCACATGGCTCCTCCCCATTGGGTTCTGTGGTCCCCACACCTGAAGTGCCCCTACTCCATTTCTCTATAGAAACAGGGCCATTGACTTGAGGCTCACCCTAATCTAATATGAAGTCATTTTAACTGATCCCACAAATCTACTTCTAAACAAGCTACATTCCAACGTGTTATTGGATGACTCTGGGACGAAGAGTGTCTGTGTCAATAGCTAGCATTGTGGGGGGACAAGGCCCTTTTATATGGGATGCTAAGGATAGATACCATGAGCTGCTGCAACATGAGGGCCCTGGCCGTGACCTCCTTGCCTGGATAAACCCTGCATCTACCATGGAGAAGGCTATTCCACCCATAGCCTACAGAAGCAGGCATGGCTTGTCATTTGAGTGAGGAAGTCTGAGCCCTGGCTCCATGGTACTCCCGGTGACCCAGTGATATGAGAGGACAGCCAACTGGCCAGCCACCAACAGGTGCCCTGGAGGCTCTGGCAGGCTCCATAGCTCCTCACGACTTTACCACAAGGGCTAATTAAAAACAATGCACGCTGCAGTATGTCCCTCCCAAACCCAATCTGGTTCCTCATGGAGAGAACTGGCCCAGAACGCAGGAGTTAGCTTTGCTTCCATAAGTTTCCAGGTCAGAAAGTCTGGTGTTCTGAACAAACAGCCAAGGGCCTCAGTTCATGTGGGTCACAGAAGACATGAAAACCTTAGCTCTTCCCTTCTTGGTTCTCCTACCTTCACATTGGGGTCCCCTGTAGCCTCTCACATATACTTTACTCTTGATTTCTGCTTCTGCCTACACATCTACTTTAAGGTCCTCCTCTAGCCTGCAATCGAACACCAAGATGGTGCCACCTCTCTTCCTATGAATCTCCTCTATACACTGTCCCACCTGAGTCTTTCCACAAACTATGGTCACTCTCTCTGCTGCTAGAATGTTTGTGTTCCCTTTCTCAAGAGGTGGCATTCCAAGATACCAGGATGGTGGCAGTCACCAATAGGCTTTGGGGCAATTTTCCTCCAGCCCCAGATGCTAGCCACCCCAGCCTCAGGACAGCCCTGGACCACCCTTCCAGTTCTCAAGGCTCATGGTTCCTAGCAGAAAGCTGGAACTTAAACTCACACAGGACCCAGAGTTCACCTTCCCAGGATGCTGCAGACCCCACGAGGGAGTCCCTTGTGTGTTGCAACAGTGCCAACAGATTCCCTCCACCCACCCTTGCTCCTCCTTCATGGCAGAGGTTCTGCTTGTCCCTTTACCTGGTGCCAATACACAGAGCAGGATGCGAGCAAACCTGGCACTCATCTGGACCAGAGGCTGCAAACCCAAGGCAGGGAAAGAGACAGCTCAGCATGCTGGCAGACAAACTTATGATCAACACAGAGGTCCCAGGGGTTGAAAAGGCCTTAGGAATCACATCCCCCAATATGTTGAATGTAGATAAAACTCAAGTCTGGCCGGAAAGGAAATAAGCTTCCTCAGGGGTGAGTAAATGGAGTGCAGACCCTGTGAACCTCTGGCAGATTCCAGGGAGTGCTATGTATGAAAAATCACACCCAAATCCTCCTGCCCCCATCCTGGCAGTGGACAGTAGATGCAGATAAAGGCAGTTTTTGAAAGCAGGGAGGCTTCCTCAAGTGGTGTGGTGTCCAGGATCTGAGATCATTCCCCAAAAGACTTAAAATAGTAAAGAGGAGAAGGAAAGGATGACTGGATACATGGATCAGATTGATAGGAGGCTGGCTGGCTCCGTGGGATAGGTGGATAGGTAGATGCTGATGAATGGAAAGATGGATGGGTGAGTGGAGGGTGGATGAATAGAAGAATGGCCAGTGTGGACATGGGAGGACTAGTAGATAGATGGATAGGAGGCTGGCCAGCTGGCTGGTTGGATATATGGATTAGATTGGATGGATAGATGGATGGATGGACAGACGGATGGATGGACAGATGGATGGATAGATAGATGACTAGCTTGGCTATATATATGCTGGCTAGAAGGGAGGATGGATAGATAAGGGATGGGTAGATGAATTGTCTGACACATAGAATAGTTGTTTATGAACTCTTTTGACCTGTGTAGCCCATTTCCACATGCTTCTGTCTGGTCTGAGTCTATATCTCATTTTAGGTAATAGTTTACAGAACACTTCAACAATACTGAAGAAAGGCACCAAATCCTGTTTTGCTGAATGAGAGGGTTGTAAGGATCTTGCACAGAGCCCCATCCAGAGGTTGAGATCCAAACATAGCTGGTCCACCTGAGCCCAGCCCTGCTCTGCCTGCCTTTCCAGGCTCCAGCACCATTCAGTATTCTGAATATTCACAGGTTGCTCTACCTGCTGGCTACCTTGTCAATGGACTCTGTCTGATGGGGAAGTCAGATCTGTTTTGGAGTTATAGCCATCACTGACAACTTAGGCTCTTTGCAGTAACCTGTGCCTATGGTCAGTTCTTGCCACAAGGATGTAGAGAAGAGAACATTCCCCAGCAGTGGGACAAAGAGCTGGACAAAGGTCCACTCTCAAGAGCTGGTGGTCATACTCTACAAATCCTCAGTAGATTCTGGGGACTTGGAGCTAGACAGAGAGTGGATGGGCTGGATTCCCATAGATTATAGACAGTGAGAGCAGCACCCACACACAGTTGTTTGGGTGATGAACAGTACTTTGCTGTGGCCACTTGCCACTGGCCAGAGAAGCATCTGGACTTGACTAGCAGGCTGGAGGCAGAGCTCACTGTTTATTCCTGTTTTCCTGGGCACAAGAAAGTTGTGAACTTCACACTCAGTGACAACACTGAGCCTTGCTGAGTCCTGCCTTCCTCTCAATAGCTTTGTTTCCTCACGAGGACCCTGATGTCTTTCACAGACATCAGGAAAGCTGACCTGCTCAGAGCCCAAGAAAGCACCAGCAGGTGACTGTGGTCCTGGCCTCAACATCACAGAACACAATGGCCACCTCCCACTGCTCAGGGTACACTGGGCCCAGGGGACCTAATTATACATGATATGGTACCCTCCAACAGGAATTGATGGAGTCCCAGTGAGAGGGACCTGTCCACATGAAGACAATGTCACGCCTTCAAAGAGCTAATTCCTCAGAAGGCCAATAATAACAGGATTCCCCGGAGGTGACAGCAATTAGTCATTTCTGGGAGCTGCACATGAATTACTTCAGTAGTCTTGACCTCATGGAGTCTAATCTGAGATCTAAGCTAACCAGGACCTGAAGTTGCCAGAAAGGCCTCTGCCACCCCATTTGCAAACCCCTGCTCTGCACACGGTGGATTTCCCGGATTGTGGCTGGTTGCAAAGCACTATTCAGAAAGGGAATTATTCAAGTCACAGCACATTGTGACTTCCGTTTCACGGCTTCCATCCCAGTCCAAATGTGCTAGGAGTTAAAATGAGGGGGAGGCTGCACCCCACCTGCACTCTGTTGAGAAAGTGTCGGGCTGTACCAAGGTCAGCATGAGCATCTGCTCCTGGTCCCCGTTCATAATCCATCTCAGATGGGGCCATCAAAATTCACTGCCATGAGCATGTGCAGTACCAACGGCAACTGCCATCACATGTGTACAGTGCTGTATCATGGGCTGCTGGCGAACTTGAATCTGAACTCAGTTATGCCAGGTGGGAGGCAGACATGATGGTGGTACCTAAACTGTAAACCCCTCAGAGCCTGCTACCTCCTCCTGTCTTGGTCACTGACTCAGTAAGCCACATCAGACACCCAGATATGACCCAGCATATTCTATCCCCAGCATCCAGGGGCCCTGCCTCCCTCACCCCTGCTATAGACAAGGCTTACACCACAGGCAAAGCACACATCTTAGGAATGCACATTGCAGGCTCTGAGATGAAATGATTCAGCTTACCACACAAGCACAAAGGCCTGAGTTTGATCCTCAGGAACCACATTAAAAAAAATCTAGGTATGAGGGCATGCACTTTTCACCTTAGGACTGGGGAAGTGGAGGCAGGAGGATTCTGAAGTTTCTCTGACTGGCCAGCCTAGCCTAATGAGACAGTGCCAGGTCCCAGTGACAGATTCTTTCTCAAAAAGCAAATTGGATGGCTCCTGAGGAATGACACCCATGGTTCATCTGTGTACCATGCATGTACACACATGTGTACCCCTCAACACACACAAAAGTAAACTGTAGTGGTATCTTTGCAAAAACCCCCTTTGGACTACTAAATCATGAAAGAACCCACCTCGTGATCTTTGACTATTAGGCTCAAAGAACCTGGCTTCTTACTGTAGCCTGACACTCCTGCCTATTCTCATGGACCATGTACCCATCTTGCTATCCCTGGGCCCAGGAGATCTCTAGAAAGTTCTCCCCCATATAGTGGCTTGACAGTATGCTTGTTCTTCTCAATGCGCAGCTCACAGCCTAGACTTAGCCCTCAGTAAAGTTTTCCTTCCCTGAGCTCTCTGTTGGTGGAGATTTTGTCTCCTGTGACCATTCTCACCACTGTACTTGCTTTCTGTCTGGGTGGCTGGATGAGGTGATGAGGCTGTGGACAAGTAGGTACAGTGCTAGATAAATAGACAGGAGTGGGGAGTGAGCTGAGAGTGAGTATGTGATAGGTGACTGAGCAGATAAGATGGTAGATGTGTCTGTGTGTGGATGGATGAGTGGATGAAGGGATGGCATGGTGGGAAGATGGATGTGGAGATGGGCGGATAGGCAGGTACAAAGGTAGACAGACAGATGTGTGATTAGGTAGAATCAGTGGGATGGTTAATAGGAAAATGGATAAGTGGGTAGGTGTGTGTGTGTATGTGTGTGTGAAGCACATGGGTAGATGGATGAGTGGATAAGTGAATAGGCAGGTAGATGTGGATGGGTGAGTGGGACAATGGGTAAGCAGTTAGATGAGTGGGCGGGTGCGTGAGCAGCTGAAAAGATGGGTAAAGAATAGGTGGCTGGATATACATCATCATTCCCAACATACAGTCCAGGAAACTTCCCAGCAGAAGATAAGACTCTCAGATTTTAAATCAAGAGAGCATCCAATCAGCATCTCTGGGAAGAAAGACCTGTTAAAGAACCATTACCATACAGAGACCTGGCCCAGGACAAGCACCCAGCACAGTCAGGGAGCTGCACGGGCAAGGACAGACAGCAGCCAACAGTGATGGGGAGCTGAGAGCATCAGAGCCAAGGGCATCAGAGGAGGACACCCCTCCCCCTCAGCCTGCAGGCAACTGCACAAAGCTGGCTCTGTGTATGACTGACTGTCAGGCATCTCCTTCAGTCCCTGCCCATATTGCCAGTTCTACCTCCCGTATTGCCCTGCTCCAAGCCCTTCCTAAGGTTTAAGGATCCTCTTGTCTTGGAAGCCTCTCTGACACTGACCAAGCTCAGCACAGATGTCACAGCTGGATAACCTATTTCTGTACCCCGCCCCTGGGACTGGGAGTCTTTGATTTGGGGGTAGGGAGTTCTTCAGCTCTGTAGTGAGGAATCTCAAACTTTCAGTAGCCTGACTGTCCCCTCCCAGTCCCTTTGCCTTCGAGTTCATGATTCAATAAGTGTACCTTTCAGACTTTTCCCATCAGCTACCATGTAGCAGACCCATCACCTAAGAATGTGCTGAACTGGAGTAGGATGCAGGAAGGTATGAACTCTCAGCTCATTGTGCCCAGCAATATACCAGCAGTGTCCCCATCTCTCTATCCCCAATGCCTTCAGTCCCACATCCCCACCTAGAGTTAAGCACAAAGTCCCCTAGGATTAGGACACAATCTTGATAGTCCACCAACTGGACAATGGGACTAGGACGTTTTTGCCTTCATTGGGTCTTCTGGAAAAATGGTTGGACGTTTGCCCTTTGATGTCTCAGTGCAGTGAATGGAGAAACGTAAAGTGGCTGTAAAACAGTGGCTTTGCCATCTTAAAAAGACACCACAGCAAGGGCTTCAAGTCATGATCCTGCATGCTCAACTCCAGTCATAATGACATGTATTGTCAGTGTGTGGCATGTGATGTTATGTAGTACATGCATGCAGGTAAGGCATGGCATTGTGCATATATGTATAGATAGGATGTGGTATGTGTAGCCTGTGTGAGGTATGGTATGCACATAGGAATTGCAGCGTATGTGCTGTGATGTGTGCGTGGTCTATAAGGTATATATTTGTGATATCATATGGTGGTGTGTGATGCGTGAGTGTATGAAATGGTTGCATGTATTTGGTGTGGTGTCATGTGTATGTTGTATATGAGATATGGAGGTCATGTGATATATGTGGTGTGATGTGGTCTGAGTGAGGTGGTGTGTGTGTGTAGGGAGGGTGTGTGTGGGGGGGGGTGCGATGGCTGGCAGTGTGCTATATATGCAATGAGATCTCCATCATACTCTCTAAGTGCATTTCTCCTCCAGCCTGGCTCCTCCTCCATCTTGTCATCACTACTGTGGACAGAAGCTGTGTCCCCAGAAGCTGCGTGAACCCTTCCTCCCTGCCTGTGTCCATTCTGTCCTTCCTTCCTTCCTCCCCTCATCTACACCTCCCTTCACCATCTGGGCGGGTTGGTTTTTGTTAACTTGATACATGTCCAAAAAGAAGGACTCTCAATTGAGGAAATGCTTCCATCTGATTAGGCAAACCAGTAGGGCATGTTATTTACTAATGGTGGATGTAGAAGGGCTCAGCCCACTGTGGATAGTGCCATCCCTGGACAAGTGAACCTAGGCTATATAGGAAAGCCGGCTGAGCAAGCCTTGAGGAGAATCCAGTAAGCAGCATTCCTCCATGGTCTCTGCTTCAGTTCCTACCTCCGGGTTCCTGCCTTGAATTACTGTCCTGGCTTCTTTAGTCTGTGACCTGTAAGCTGTAAGATGAAATAAGCTCTTTCCTACTCAAGTTGGCTTCGGCTAGTGTTTCATCTCAGCAGTAGAAACCTAATAATACATCACCCATTCTTCCCTTCATTCATCCAAGATGGCCGAATGAACACCCTACAAGCCATGCATAAGTCAGCCTTCCCAGAGATCGCTACTTGTGGGAAGGTACTACAGTAAGAAAAGTGGCTGTGTGCACCACACAAGTTCCCCCTCAGAAGGCAGCTCCACACAGGGCCCCTGGGATGTGATATTCAGCTCAGCTCAGCCATCCCTCAACCCTGGGGTTGGGGGGAGGGTGGGGGGAGGAGGGAGGGTTGCAAATGAGGATAAAGCCCTTCCAGGTCCCAGGCCAGTCAACAAGCACGGTCAGTTCAAGGTTGCAGATTGTTCGAGGCACTAATCAGGCCCTGGGTCTAAGCCCTGTGCCCCCAGCCACATGCCATGTTTAACGCTGAGCTCTATTATGCCCATTTCCACGTGAAAATGAATGAGTCCCAAATCTGCTAATGGTTTTGTTCTTCCAACCTGTCCTCTTAAAAATAGACTGCAAAGGATGAGTGGTTTTTAAAAACACTAGCAAACGAAGTCTGGCACAGACAGCCCTGGCTGCAGAAGGACATTACAACAAGGAGTTAGATGCTGCCCCACCACCCAACCTTCCATCACCAGCTCTGAAACAAGAGGTGGGATAATTGTGTGTTCCTGGCCCGACCTGTACCTGAACTTGCGTCATAACATATGAATTCAATCAAAATTCTCATCAGAAATCTTATTTGGTGAGAAGCAGGCTTTTTAGACTGAAATTGGTGTTAAAAAAAAATCTGCAAATAAGCATTGCAGACTTAATTGCACCAAGTCAGCCTCCCTTCCAAGCCAGTTAACTCTCTGTGGCTCAGAGCCACAGTGTGCGAACCCAGCCCCCATGCTCACCCGGTAGCATGGGATCTGTGTAGCCTGTGTTTCCCCATGGTTCCAGCAGGAGCAGAATCAGGACTGCAAACGGTCTGCATGGGGTATGCCCTGTGTCCGTCTATCCAAAAAGACAAGTTTAGCTGAGGTTTACTAAGGGCCAGGCCCAGGAGATGGTATCACAGGGGATAAGCCAGATGCTGCTCCTGACCCCTAAGGAGGGCAAAGTTAGGGTGTAAGTAATCACAGCAGTAAGTAGGTTGGCTAGGCTGACCCCAAGCCTGAAGCTGAGGAACCGGATAAGCGGGGCCCTCCAAATGGGCCACTACTGGGGGGATGCTGTTTTGTCCCCTGGAATGTTCCCAGGAGCCTCTGACCTGCTGTGGATCAGGAGTCACTGGGGCTGGGAATGCAGTCTATCTTCTCCTCACAGGTGTCATACAGACACTCTGTTTCTGGCAGCCAGAGCTGTCACCATAAAGATGAGTTGTGGGACCCCATCAATTATCAGAAGTACTACAGGCTAAACTGTGTCTCTCCCTGAAACAAACAAACAAACAAACAAAACCCAAACAAAACCCAAAACCAAAAATCCCTCCTCACCTTCACATCTTAGAATGTGACTTTATTTACGGAAAAGTCATCGTATGGGTTAAACTGTGACCTTAATTCAGTACAAAGGTGGACATACAGGCCCATGAGAGAATTAGGTGGTGGGGGATGAAGCCACCATCCACAGCTAAGGACAGGTATCCAAAGGAGCCACCCTGCCACACCTGTGTTTCTGATCTCCAGAACTAAGAGGCTATAAATGACCCTAATTTACGGTACTTTGATTTGGCAATGCAAGCAGATCTAGAAGGTAAGGGGGCTTGAGCAGAGTCACCCCCCCCCGGCACTTGCTGAGACAAAGAAGAGATACCCCAGCTCGGGATCCCACCTACTCTCTCCCACTTTCTTCCTGGGCTGTCATCCAGAAGGCTGAAGGAGAGAGGTGCCTCAGAGGGGCAACACTCAGACAGCCAGGTCTGCTTTTGTTGCTATGGCAACGCCACTGGGCATCTTCCTGTTTAGCACATCTGGAATTTGGAGGGGGAGTGAGAAGGGATGGGGAGACAGGAGCTTCAGAGAAAAAGGCAAAAGTATTAGTGAGGAAGATATTCAGGTTTACTGGGACTGTGCTGAGCTAGAGTGAGTCCCCATGCTTGTGAATTTCTACTGTGTGGGGCCAGGCTGATGTCCAGGTTGGCCATCAGACAGAAAACCGGGGTTTGAAGAGAAGTGTCCTAGCAAGCCCATGCTGTGAGCTGGGAGATTTCTTAGGGTGCATGGGAATCTTTCCTTGTGATAGATCAGGTACCACACCATGTTCCCAAAAATCTGAATGCCTTTGGGAAACACTTAGGTTTTGAGGTGAGGCCTCCTGAGTAGCATCAGTTCCCTTAGGATCATAGCCTATGGAACTTCCTGGCACCCAATCTTGTTCGCAGCCTCCAGTGCTACAAGAAAGGAATCTGAGGTGTCGGTGAACTGTGGGTTTATGGTACTTTGTTACCATGGCTTGAATGTACTAAGACCCTCTCTCATCCATACAGACCTAGAGAGCACATTATTCATGTGGGTATCCAAGCTGTCCCTGAAATGCTTGTTGAGGAATGTTTACATTAGACCTAGAGCCTACCACAGGCAGCAGGAAAGCTACGATTCCTAATGCCCATCTATGGCTCCCAGTATTTGGCTCCCCTCACCAAGCAACTGTACAGCAAAGAAAGGACAAGCAGAGTCCACACTGAGCTTGTGTGAGAAGCCAGAGCATCCATCAGAGTAACAATGCCCAGGGAACTTGGGAAAGAACACAGTAGGCATGGGACTGTACATGCTCCCTGACACCCAGTGTGATAAAGGTTCACCTTGAGATTCATTTGTTCAGAAGACACAAATACCGAGGCTGGAGAAACTGCTCAGTCAGAAAAATACTTGCCATACAAGCCTGAGGACCTAATACAAAAAGTTGGGTGCAGTAGAGTATGCTTATTATCCTGGTACTGGGGAAGCAGAACCCTGAAACTCTCCCTTCAAGGTCAGTGGCTACCCTCTCTAAGAGTCCACTCAGATTTCTAGTGACAGATCCACTTGCCCGAGGGCCTTGTGCTTGGCATTCTCCACTTAGAGACCCTTCTTGCCCATCCTCCTGCATGTGTTAGTCCCCAAGTCGGCAAGGTCACAGATGGTGGCCACTTCCTGGATAAGACTAGAACGCTTATACCACTAGACAGGGCATGCATGGGTCTCCACGCTCCTGAAAGATTTGGGTGCCAACCCCAGACCTCTCCCAAAGCCTTCAGAGGATAAGTACAGAGTGGAACTGGAGAGCTGAGGCACATAGTCACCTTCTGGAAAACTCAGAGAGGGGCTGCTTAGGAAGAACCAAGATCTGTGGTTGCTGGGCAGTGGTGGTGCATGCCTTTAATCTCAGCACTTGAGAGGCAGACGTAGGTGGATTTCTGAGTTCCAGGACAGCCAGGGCTATATAGAGAACCCTGTCTTGAAAAACAAAAAAAAAACAAAAAACAACAAAAAAAATCAATGGCAAGAGCAGGGGGAAGTGGGCTGCTGCAGAACAAACAAAATGTCCTCAGGTCAGGATTCTAGCCCTACACAGGTCGGGTGCAAACAGCAGAGAAAGTGTCTGCCTTCAACAGAAGCAGCACTAGTCCTTCATATTGACTTCTCAGGAAGTAAAGTCAAAATGGCAGTTGGCACAGAGCCTCTTGCACCTGACCGCCAGGTCCCGGGGGAGCCCTCTACATCCCTTCTCAGGCAGGAGTATGAACTCAGGGCAGAACTTGGTTTGAGTGGCTACTGGGATCAGATCTGTAGCCATTCTTGGCTTACAGGAACCTTGTCTGGTCTCTGCCTGCTTCCTTGGGTGACTTCCACCCCTGTGTCTGTGTTCATGAGGCCCCATTTGTAAGACCAGGGTCCACCCTAATGCCACACTTTAGTCTGATAACCTCGGGAAAGACCCTAATGCCAAAGAAAGGCCCTTGCTGAGGAGTCAGGGATTAACACAGTTTAGGGGACACCACTCAGCTCACGACAGGAATCGAAATGAGTGTCTCTCAGTTGGCTGGGCAGGTGGGGTCCTGTTGGGGCTGAGACTGAGGATCACGTGAGGGATCTTCCACAGAAGACAGAGATAAAACTACACTAGAAATGCCAAATAAAAACTCTAAGTGGCTGAAAATTGGTTCGGGTCAAGGCTGACAGATATGGAAAATCTTTTCTACTTTCCAGATCTTTCTTCAGCTGTGGGATTCCTGAAGCCCTCTGATGTTTGTTATACTGGCTGATGCCCAGCATGAGGACTGAGCGGATGGCACAGGGGAGTGAAGACAAGATACAGACTTTAAAGTTTATAGAGGGGTCCAGGTAGACACATCCATGAAGATCAAAGGGAAGTTGGATTGGCTGGGAGGTGGGTGGGGAAAGGATCCAGACCCTTCTTTGATAGCAAGAAACAGTCATAGTAGATAGATGTATTGGTTCCTTCTCCATGACTCTGATGAAACGCCTGAGGTTGGGTAACTTCCTAAACAAGAAGGGTTTCCAGCACTTAGCAAGTTCTGAGGTTCTGGCAAGGGCCTCATGGCAGGTGGCATCACAATGGTGGACAGGCAAGAGAAGAAAAGACTGCATCACAAGGCAGGAAGCTGGAGAAGGTGGAAATTCACTTTGTTAAAGGCCCTACCGCCTTCAAACACTGCTACTATGGGATTCCAAGCTCCAGATACATGAGGCCTTGAAAGAAAAATTTAAACCACATCTTGACCATGGCGGTAGAAATGCTTGCTGTGGCTGGAGGCAGGGAAGAAATGCTTGTCTAGTCAGAGGTGCCTACGCAGACAGTGAATGCGGGTATGTGGGGCCCATGAGGCACATGCAACAGGACACTGCAACTCTGACGAGCTCCCTCCCTGTGCTGGGCATCTGCTGAGCTCTCTGCTCTTCCATCTTGGCCGATCGAAAACTGATTTGTAGGGGGTTGATGGGGATCGCTCACTTGAGCATGTGGTCCTGAGTTGGGATATTCAGAATGAGCCAAAAAGAAAAAGAAGAAAGAGAAAAGAAAAGAAGCAAGCCAGCCAGAGGTGATGTTGTACATACATCTATAACTCTAGTGCTATGGAGATGGAGACAGGCAGATCCCCAGAGCTTGCTGGTAGGCCAGTCTGGCCAATCCTAGTAAATAATCCTACCTTCCATGTTCTATGTGAAGTCTAGGGTCACCTGGCCTGGCATGGCTTGGCCTTGATAGCTAGGAGGAAAGACACCTAAGACACCTAGAAAACCAGCTCCTGGGGACTCAAGGTGCAGGCTCTCACTGTCCATGATCTGTGTGGATGCTACATGGGAATCGATGACATCATGACTTTGAAGGAAGTGCATCAGGGACCAGTTGTGCTAGATGGTCCCTGCTCCTTGCCCCTCACTCACCTCAGAGGCAAAATCCACATCTGGCCTGCTGTAGTTCTTAGGCTAGTATCTGTGGTTTCCCAAAAACAAAGAAGTGTTGCCACGGCAACCTCCTTATCCAGAGCTAGAGCCTATTCTGAGACAGTAGACAGTAAGTTTTGTTTCTCAAATGACTTGGGTAGGCTCTGCTTTGAATGCCTTAACCTTCGATGAAATCCCAGGAGTGGGAGGAGTGGGAGGAGTGGGGAGGCTCGGGAGGGAGGCACCCACTGTTTCCCAGAGTCACAGCTGTTTCAGAGATGCAAAGTGAATTCCTAGTTTTAAAATAAGTCATTATTAGGGCCAGGAGATGGCTTAGCAGGTAAAAACACCACCAAGCTTGAAGACTTGAGTTCAATCCACAGAGAAGAGGTGGCAAAGGAGAGAAATAATTCCCACTGACCTCTACATGAAACTGTGCCACATGCATAGCCATGCCAAAGCCATGTACATAGCCACACACATATCCACACACATATCCACACACATATTCACATATATATCCACATATATATCCACACACACTATACATAGATGAATGAATACAGGTGATTTAAAGGCTTTAGAATTACCATGATTATCATTGCCATCCCTAGAACAGTACGTTACAGACTTGACTGTGATGAAAGCAAATGGAGTATTTATATTACCATGATCTTGCCTTATCAAAATCTTTCGGTTAACACAAAGAGGCAAAGACCAAAAGCATTAACTCTCAAGTGACTATCATGGTAGTTTTGTGCGAGATGGCATCCCATTGAAGAGTTAATAATGTGAGAAGTGTATGCAATCACAAGAGGACACCAATACCTTTCATCCTGTGATCTGTGCTCCATGATCCAGGGACTATACACACACACACACACACACACACACCACTATGTACAAGGCCCTGGGTATCATTGTCAGAACTAGAAAAAGACAGAGAAACAGGAGAAGAAAGAGAAGGAAAGGAGATGGGGAGGGGGATGAAGGGGAAGAGGGAAGGAAAGAGGAGGAGGAAGAAGGGAAGAGGGGGAAGAAGGAGGAGAGAGAACAAAAGGAAGAAGGGAGGAGGGAAAGTGGGAAGGGGTGGGAAGGGAAGAGCGGGGAATGAAAGAGGGACGGAAGGAGAAAGATGAAAATGGCCTGGAACTACCTTTGATCACCAGGAGGGTAGTAAAAGGCACAGAGATCCTAAAGGGCAGCCTCAGGGGAGACCCGCCCACAGCAGCCCCCACGGAGGTCTCACCTTTCCAAAGTCACCAAAAAGACCTGAGCCCCCAGCAACCTCCTAATCTGATCCCACTGGAAAGACTTGGACAGTGTGAGGCCTCCTTCCCACAGCGTCCCACAGCACTGCTTTTCTCTTTCCCAAACTCTTACAGGTTCACAGACACCTTTGCGCTGTGGATGATCCACACACACAGGAGGCAGACGCTGGGCAGAGACGGCCCTGCTCCCAGCGCAGAGGTTTGCATGCTGGGTCAGTCCCCCCAAAGATGTACCTTGGGTATCTTGGCATGAGAGGCCAGGAGGTGGAGAGCAGAGGTGGTCCGAAGGGCAGGGCTTTGAATGGGACTTTTTTTTTTAAATCTAGATCACAGTGACGTCTGAGCCTGATAAACCCATTGCAACTTGAAATTACTGTTCAGTAGAAAATTCATTAAAGGCTGAGGGAGGCTAGCTCAGCAGTAGAGGGACTGTCTGTCCATTGGGCACAAAACCTTGGGTTCCATCTTCAACACTGTCAAAATAGAAAAGAAACTGCACATGGCTGACCTCATGACACAGCTTAGCCACACAGCACAGTACAGAGCGCCCTTTCATAACCTCAGGGCTGGTGGGTACTGAAGAGCTCTGCTAGGACCCAGCACCCCAAGAGATGATTAGAAGACAGATTGTCTACCCAGGAGAACATCCCAAATCCAAGCCTGGCTTTCTATTGAAGGGCCTCCGATTCCCACCATCGGAAAGTGAAAACATTCCAAGTTGAGCCATTGTAAGTCAGCGAGCATCAACACAATCACTTGAAGGCATCTCGTATCTCCTGGCACTGGGCCAGGCACCACCAGGCACCCTCTGTTTATTCCCTCATTTCCAACCACAGGCATTCCCTGCATGGGGCCACATATGAATGGCATGTCTCACATTGCTCCTTCACGCAGCAAGACTACTTTTAGTAACAGTCATGTAATAAGTGTTATTTTCTTGATTCATGTATTTGTATTTAAATGACACATTTGAAAAGAATAAATGTCAATGTTAAAGGTCTTATCCAAATTCAGTAATAGGGTTTTCGAAAGCACTGAAATCCACATGCACTGAAATCCACACTCGCTGAACATTTCCTACCCTGCCATCTGTACTAGCTGCTGGTTAACCTGGTACCCCAGGATGGTGGAATTGAAGAAAGAAGGCCTGCTTCTTTCCACAGAAGGAGAATGGGAGAGTTGCCACAGGTTGTGGCCCAGATCTTGCTAAACCTGTATCAGGGCTATAGCTGAGACCACGGGTGCCTGAGGGCCACATGTGTCTGACTGGGTAACTAAGGTCCTTAGGAACCACTAACACATAGTGCTTACTGACAGGACACATTTTATTGACAGGCTATCCCTCTCTATACATTTGTGTGTGTGTACACATGTTCATGTGCCAAAAGTACACATAAAGGTCAGAGGTCACCCTGGTGTGTCAAGCCTCACCTCTCACCTTCTCGGAGGCAGGGTCTCTTGTTCACTGATGTGTGCACCAGGCTAGCAGGCCCAAAAGCTCCCAGGGATTCTCCTATCTCCACCTTCCGTCTCACCTTAGGAACACGGGAATGACTGATATGCACTAGTATATCTGGCTTTACGTGGATACTGTGGGTGGGAATTCAGGTCCTTGTACTCATGTGACAAGTACTTTACCCACTGAGCCATCTCCTATTCCTTCCCATCAGCGTCTTCATGCAACCAGAAGATGCAGTACACAAGATCAGAGCCAAGAGTTGGGCCTGAACCCTGAGCTCCTCTTGGAACTCACTGAGCTCCTGGGACAGGAGCTAACATCCACTGTGACTGCTGACATTTTTCACCTCCCCTCCTTCTGACCTGTTCTGTCCTGTTCTTGGGCACAGCACTCTCCTCTGCCTGGCAGGCTACAGGGCAACCATGTGGCCTAGCACTAGCCATTGACCTAAAACGGAAGAAAGCCACCATGAGCTAGGCCTGGCCCAGTCCCAGCCTCACAGTACTCTACCCTCCAGCCTTGCATGTGCCCCTCTTTACTCTTCCAGATCTAACTGGGATTTTAGTTTTTTAAGTTACATGTGTGTGCCAAGTACATATGTGAAGGTCAGAAGACAACTTCTGGGATATGACTTCCATCATGTGGGAACTGGGGATCAAATTCAGGTTTTCAGCTGAAAGCTCCCTTGCCCACTGAGCCTTCCCGTTCACTCACGATGAGTATTTCTGACACACTCACCCCTCTTCTAGGCCTTTCTCAGATCTGAGAAAGAGAGGAGAGGAAAATGAATGTCAGTGGCCACTGTGACTAGTTTAGATGGGCTGATGCCAAAGCCATCTCACCAGAAGGCATTCAGATGCCAGTCTTGGCAGCGAGGACCAGGGTTCTCCTTGAGTGAAGTCACTTGCATTGACATGGAAGAAAAGATTTATGTTCTGTGAACAGTCACTACAGAGAAAGACAGGTCCTCTTCCTTAACATGAGCTGGCAACTTACTCAATTAATATTGCCTGAGAGCCTTGAGGGTGTTGGGCACCGTCTTGGCTGGGAATAGCACAGAACACAGGCCGATGGGTCTGGAGTCTCAGGGAAGACAGACAGGCAAATAAGGAGAGAGTTGGTGGGTATGATGGTGTGGGGGAGTAGGGAAGTCAGGCTGAGCACCTGCCCCAGCAGCAGGAGAAGGTCCTGCTGGCTTGGACTGAAGGAGACATTGGGAAGGCCACCCAATCTATATCTCTCTAAAGCCACAAGCTGTATTTCAGTCAGGTTTCATGCTACACAGAAAACACAGCAGCCAGTATTTAGCCAGGAGGTTGGTAGAACTTCAGGGAGAATGGAATTAGTGGTCTGGAGACAACCAAGTCACTCCCAAAGTGGATCTCTGGGAGGGACTAAACAAAGCCAGACCCCCAAGCTAAATCTTCCTTCTCCTGTAACCTCAACTCCTCCCAACCCCCACCCATGCTGGGAGAAGGGCATGGCAGGGGTGTGTGTAAGGACTCAGTGACTGTACATCAGCTGGCTGCCCCCACCCACTTTCTAGAGGATTAACTCTCTCAGTAAGACCACGCTCTGGAAATCACAGAAAGCTACCTTCCTACCACAGGAGTGCAGTGTCATACCACATGACCGCAGATCTCCTTGAGCAGGGGATCAGCCTCTCCTTTGATGAACGTTCCTTTGGCATAGCAGATAAGTTTCCCTTGCTCTGTCCAGAGCAGTCTCCCAATTCTGGGAACTTCCCATGCTAGAAGTGGTTCTTTCCATCGGGTTCCCAGGAGCCTGGGTGGGGCCACTAGACAAACCCCATTTGCAAAAGGCTCTGGATTCATTCATGTCCTCCCCGCTGCTCCAGCTGAGCTCTCTGACCACCTGACACTCAGCTTCTTCCCAAGAATCCTAAGGAACATCCCACGGACCTGGTCTAGAGGAAGCAAAAATACCCTCAGGGCTCTTTATCAGCCACACTGGCGTCTCTTGGACAGTAAAGCACGTACAGCAATGGCCTCGGGGCATGGCAGATAGTGAGGGGAGGGTCTCTCATGCCCGTCCTGGCTGCCTCAGAAGCTAGGAACCTGCAGAGCCACAGAACCAAGCCGTGATTGCTCACCTCTGCTTTCCTTCTGATAATTCCTGCCATTTCCCTGCGCTCTGACTTGTCCCTTCCAGCTGGGTAGGAGTGAGCCCCAAGGAGGTACACGCATGGGAAACCCTCCCTCTTCTCACTAGAGCCCAGATGAAGTCCTGCTATTGCTGCTTATTAGAGCAGAATTAGGAACCTCCCCTCTGCTCCGTTTAATTCCACCGCATGCATCCTGCAAGTCTGCAGCCCGTACGGCGTGGCTGGAATAACTGGACCGCCTTAAAGAGTCCCAAGAAAGAGCCACCACCCTGTCGCTGCCTGTCAAAATCCTACCTGCTTTTGGGATCAGCTCTGACCCAGAGAGTCCAGTGTATAACTCTGAGAGGTATAAGGGAAGAGCTGACCCTCTGCTGAGGCCCAGAGAGAGCATGGCTAGTCCAAGATCACCAAAATAATCCAGATGGAATCTCACCCTTTCTGGTCCTTGGCCTAATGCTTTTTCTTCAGTTCCACTACCAGAAGCCCTTTGTGGGTATGAGGCTTTTTAAAGGAAGGTCTTCAAGTTCTGGTGTTGAACATAGGCATCCATCCCCTGGCTTGCTGAGGGCCAACTGTCCTCACAGAGCAGCACAGGAAGCTCAACTGGGGCCAATATGGGTGCGGTGATCACTTCCAGGCCTGTACTTGGACTCATAGCCAGGGAAGGCATAGGTGAGGAGGTCAGGGTGAAAGAGAGCTTATAAGGATCTTGGGATTTTGGCAGGACCGATCCTAAACCATGCTCAGGATGCTACTGGCAGCTTGCAGTCAGGACTGGTCCTACCTGCCTAGTAATTTGCCAAGCAGTTCTTCAGGGCAAAGCCCAGAAGCTGAGATCAGTGAGTGACCAGAGCTGGTCCCAGTACACAGCTAGCCCAGGGTTAAATGGGATACCTAATTTCAAAGCAGCTGTTCTTCAACACAAAGCCCAGGAACTGAAGCAAGCAGACAATCAGAGCCGAACCCCTGGTCTCATCTGCCTTGGATAAACTGAATGGCTGATTACTTTGAAACAAGCTCTTCTGCTCAAAGTGGGGCTGCAGGGAGCAGGGCTCTAGCCATCCTCTGCTTCCTGATTGTGGATCCCACCTGACCAGCTGCTTCACACTCCTATCAAGCTGAACCTTCTTATCAGTGGGCTTGAAGATCACTGAAGATGGATCCTCTTATGATCAGCAGGAGCTGAAATTCCCGGCCTCTGATTGGTCAAAAGGGATCTAATCATATCTCCAGCTCTGAGTGGGGCTACACTATGCTCTCTGTGTAGCTTGAGTCAGTTCTTTCTGCATCTGATAGCAGAAGGACCGGGAGACTGAATGCAAGCCAGAGAGAGATCCTGGTGAGAACAACCACCCAAAGGTCATGCTGAGGTCATCTCCACAGCTTTCACCATGGTTGCTGGGATAGGGCGAGCCTTACAGCCATGGCTCGCCTCCATGTGCCATGGATGCTCAGGAGAGACATTTATGAAGATCTCAGGACCAGTGAGCAGCAAGGACCGGGACCAGAACTCCTTCAACTGCATGTTCTCTTTCATACTTAACTACATGCCTTTTTTTTTTCTAAAGACAGAGTCTCACTGTGGTAGTGAAGGTTTACCTAAAAGTCACTGTATAGCCAGGCTAGCCTAGAATCCACAGCAACCCTCCTTGCTTATTCTCCTAAATGCTGAGATTATAGGACTGAGCCTCTCACACTTGGCTATGCAAGAATAGTGGGAACCTGGGAGCGAGCCTTTTGAACCCTCCAGAGGGGCAGAGTCAAGTACAGGCCTAGGGTAGGACACCAGTGCCAGTGTGAAGGTCAAATACTACAGGAAAGAGGGGTGAAAGAAGGAAGAAAAAACTAAAGGAGGGGAAGGGGAATGGACAGGAAAGGAGGGGAGCAAGATGGCCGCCCTGCCGCACTGACTTTCCCTGAGCCCCTGAAGACCGTCAAGCAGAAGCCCAAGGCTATGTATGGCTGGAGACTGGGATTCAGGCTGGTAGCCAGCGAGCCTTCTACACACTCTCAACAGGGAAGCTGAGCTTCTGAACCTAACATCCCAGAGACCAAGACCTAAGAAAGTAGCTGAAGGGTCCTCTGACTAGAAGACCTGTTCCTGCCTAGGCTCTGAGAGTTGAGCAGCTGACAGTGTCTGCAGTAGAGCCTGGGGACACAAGCACTAGGAGAGGCATGTGTGTGCAGAGGAGAAGCACAAAGCAGGCAGAGGATCCTGGTAAACTCAGCCAGTAGGGATGCGGATATGAGTGACAGGGTCCCCTGGTGTAGAAACCACAGAAAGGCCACTCTGTGCTACTTCCCCAGGCTGGCATAAGGGGGAATTGCAGAAGAATGAGCTCCTGAGAGGGAAGAGGCCAGTAGCTCCAGGTCAGTGGCCAGTCATTGCTAAATTTGCTACCAGCCACTGAGGCCCACAGGTGTTGGGTAGGCTGTGGTGAGGCAAGTCTGAGGTCTGCAGGCGGCAGGACAAGGGTTTAGGGCCACTTGGCCTGACAGACCTCTGTCCACAGCTTACTCTGGTTCTCACCCATAGCTGAGTCTAGGGTCTGCATTCTTGGAGCCTCCCTCTGCCCTGGTCACTCACTGGTAGGATGCAGGGTGGGGTGGGGACAGTGATTGACAGGACAGACCCATCCCACTTGGATAAAAGGCAATGAAGTCCCAGTACTCAGGAGGCTGATGCTGGAAAACTGCCACCGGTTTGAGGGCAGCCTGGGCTACGTAGGGAGTGCTATGTCAGTCTGTGCTGTAGAGTGAGAGCCAGTCTTCATGGATGGATGGATGGATGGATGGATGGATGGAGTTCACTGCATGTCAGATGAGGGATGCGCAGTGTTCCTCCTTTCTGAGGCGGCCTACACTCCATACCTCTTATGTAGACTTTAGTCTTTCTCCCTGGCTACCTATGGCAACCATGAAGCATCTGTCTGCAAAGTCCCGAAGTTACAGTTCTTAAAAAGTTCTAGTACCTGCTGACTGCCCTCACCTTCCCTGCTGATCCAGGGCTCAGGGCAGTCTAAGAGAACAAAAAAGCATGAAGGAGTCCAGACAGGACCCAGGAGCCCACACAAGGGAAAGCAAACCAGGTGGGAAGACTCTGTGGCAAGAGCACCAGGCCTGGGAGGACGCTGCCTTGCCCTATGGACCCAAGCCAGAGGCAGAGTGTGCAGGCAGAGAAAGCACAGACAAGCTGAAGACCAGCCTGGACCTCAGATGAGACTGGGCTGAAAAACATAGGTGGGTAGGGGCCGGCTGGGGTGGCACATGCCTTTAATCCCAGCACTTGGGAGGCAGAGGCAGGCAGATCTCTGAGTTCAAGGCCAGCCTGGTCCACAGATGATGTACCAGCATAGCCAGGGCTACACAGAGAAACCCTGTCTCTAAAAACAAAAACAAAACAAAAAAGTGAGTAGGTAGGGCTTGGAAAAGATGGATTGGCTCAAGTGATGGTGGTGGAACACTACACAGGGAAGAACAAGGACAATCTTAGATTTCGAGACTTCCATGAATTTTCCAAGTCCCAGTAGATGCATGAGGTTGAGGTATTCAGAGACAGGAACAGTCTAACTCTGTGCAGACTATCCCTTACAGGGTCTGGATGAGGCATCAGACTCCTGCAGCCCTGCAGCCCTCTGCTCTGGCATGTGGCCATGTCTGACAGCCACCACCTACTTTCCCAGGTGTTTCATTGTCTGGGAATTCCCCCAAAACTTGACACCCTTCCACATAAATGACAGAAGGCTTGTTAGTTGGTTCAGACCTTTACTGAGAGCTGTCTATCACTTCTGTAACCCTCACTGTCTCTGGCCTAGCGCTCTTGCCCCACAACAGCAAGAGAGACTTTGGAGTGGATAGTGACCACAGAGGAGGGGGCAAGCAGCAGATGACAGTGCTGGGTCTACAGGTCAGGATACCGTGTTGTGACAGCTTCAGTGGGTACCCAGCTAAGTCCTCCCCGGGCACTATCCTTTGACGCGACAGTGTGAGAGGGGCCATGGGAACCTTTAGACAGCTAGTCAAGCACATCCAGTTGGTTCTGAGTTTGAGGATAGGATGGACGTTCTGACTGGCATGAGCCACAAAAGGGGCTGCATCCTTATAGGCTATGGCCAGGGAGACGGGCATTTCATGTTGAAGGAAACTGCTAGAGACTGCAGGGATGAGGGTAGAGGATAGTGACATACCTCTGGAGCTTCCTGCATTCGGGGTGTGCAGAACCTGGATGTCACAGGCCAGGAAAGGTTCCAGATCAACTCAGAACTCAAAGGTATCTGTGTGTGTGCAGGAGAGAGCAGGGGTGCTGTATATACTTGCCAGCAGCCAGGTATGTCCACTGCAGGGGAAGGAGGGTGACCTGGAAAGGAGTGACCAAAGCAGGACACATTGTGTCCACACCCATCCCTCTCTCAAGCAGCACTCTGATTGGTTGAAGGGAGAGCGGACGCAGCAAGCTAGAACAGATGGTGAGCTGCTTAGGGGGCACGTGGGAGTGCACGTGGTCGGGAGTGCACATGGACAGGCAGAGATCACGAAGACAAGTCACATGGAGATGCTCACAAGACAGAAGGCCAAGACCTGTTGCCATATTCAACTAGGAACAAAAATCCACGGTGCCTTAGGAGCCGAGCGCACGCATAGGATGGGCCACAGATGGCAGTAAATCTGAAGTGGAAGTTTGCCTAGGCCTTGTGTTAGAAATCCCCAAGTCAGGACACCACCCCCACCTAACACAGCTGCAGCACAAGGATGCCACTGGGAAAAACAAACAAACAAACAAAACCATGTCACTTAGGTGGCACAACCATGCTTTATGACTGGGGATAAAACTCTTGGATGGGAGAAGAGGCAGCGAACACAGAGCCACAATAAATCACTAGGCCAATGCCTTCAACAGCAGACAGCAACCAAGACCCCAGGCACAGACAGATATGAACAATCAACCCAGTGCAAGGACACACACACACACACACACACACACACACACACCCAAACTGATGAAATTTTACATGTTCTTTCTAATCTTCTCAAAGGGCAGCAAGAATAGGGTGAGCCCCCACCCCCACCCCCTCTTCTCCAGCCAGGTAGCAGACCATCTGCTTAGAAACTGTGTCTGGGAAGCTTTCTGTTCCCCTCCCCTGCCGAGCTACTTGCTCTGAAAATATGCTGTGGGAATCCGATCAACAGCTGTGTGATGGCTGCCCGACTGTTGTATCATTTCTCCCTTTCCTTGGGGAGAACTAAGAGGGGGGACTCTACAATGGGGGCCCTGATCCATTTGGTTAAATTTAAGGAAATAGGTCACCGTTTGGGTTTTCCTGAGGACCTGCTGGAGAGTCTCTCTGGCGAGTACAAAGGCTCCCATGGCTCACTTCAGAGAGCCTTGCCTGCTTCATCGGAAGTAGCTCATTTCATAGTGAAAATGCCAGGAAAACAGAAATCTCTCAGGTCGGAATTATTTAATTTCCCAGCAGGTGGTATCTTCCAAACAGGTATATTCTCAAAGAACCATCAGTCAAAACAAGCTCAGATTTCACATTCTCACACCCCACACACACACTATATTACACTAAGAAATCTGAAAACATCTCCCTCCATCCATCATCTATGCAAATCCACAGAGTCTACAGGCTCCCGGTCTTGAAACCTAGCAACCGTATCCAAGTGCTCCTTAGTCAGCTTAGCAGGCACCAAACTCACACACACCTCAGCTCTATGGACTGCGTTGTCACACACACACACACGCACACGCACACGCACACACACACACACACACACACACACACCCTCTCATAGCTGCGGAAGGACAAGACAGGAAAACAAACCTTGTTCCGCTGAAGAAGCGCAACCCATGTCATTTAATCCATCTGACAGCGCATCTCCCCTCAGAGCCAGGCAAGAACAAAACCACCAAAGATTGGGGAAAACAGGTTAGCCGAGTCCGCGGCTTCTCAGCGCGCCACATGCTTAATACTTGCACGCTTATTTCGGACGTGGGCTCCCCAGCTCTCCCCTAGCCTTGGTTTTAATGGAAGCCATCCTATGGAAGTCATCCTAAGTACTCTGTGGCCAAGGCACCTCAAGCCGGTTTGGCTCATCTGCCCAGCCACAGCTTACGGTGGGTGACAGCAAGCAGGGATTAACTTCGCTATTCGCAGCCTCTCCCAACAAGCACTTTCCCCCAGCTGGCAGATAAAATAATCTGATGGAAGTCACGTTTAATATCTTAGGGGGGGTGCTTAAAAAAAAACAAACCCAGCAGCGCAGAATCAGACAAGAGCAGCACGCACACTGTGACCGGCTCACACATAAATGTGCACGCTAAGAGCTGCAGCCACAGGAGTTCCAGGTGTCCATTTGCCAAATGGCTCTGACCGCAGGGTTATGGCTGCCTTTCCCAAAACCACATCTGCACTTCCGAAGTGCTCTGGTTTTGCTAGCACACTAGCAAGTATAGAAAACAAAGACTCACCCATTCAAAAGCAGGGAACAATTTGATTTTTCAGTAGGAAGGATTTTCCCTCATTAACCATGGAGAAAGCCAGGGATGTGTTTATCCACTTTTAATGACCCCCCGCAACTTGGAATGTGGAGAACTTTCCACCACTCTACATTCAGACATGTGTCCTAAACTGACCCAACCCGACAGAGGTGTGTGTTGAGGTTCCTACCTTCATTTCCTCCTGCTTGAGATTCGAGGACAGCAGCTCAGCCTCACTCAGCTTAGGACACACAGGACTCTGCTCATGAGCAGTGAGGGGTGGCAGACTCAGGAATGGGGGACACACTTAGGGACAGGTCTCTTTCCTCCTCGTCCCTCTTAAGCGGTAGTGAAGCTTAAAATATGAGACGACAACATGGAATTCTAGCTCAATCCGAAGTGTGAGCACCTGAGTTTGGATCCCCAGAAGCCACACAGAAAGCCACCACAGAGGCTTATGCACTGGAGGCTGAGACGGGAGGCTTCTTGGAACTCTCTGACCAGCTAGTTTACCCAACAAGTGAACCTTCAGGCCAGAGATAGGCCATTTTAAACATTTTAAGGTAGATGGCTCCTGAGGGACAACACCCAAAACAGTCCCCAGTGCTCTAAATGAACGAGCACAAATACACATCTACCCTCCTCGCCCCGACACCACCATCACTACACTAACACACATAACCTTTTTGAAACACTGTAAAGTTGAAGCTCAGGACCAAGTGGGCACCCATCAACAGTGTGCCAACCACCCCTCCGTGCCTAAGATCAGTATGAAGACAGGGCTTATGCTGAGAAGGAAGGTGACAGGTCGGCCTTGAATGGCAAACAGCATGGGGGGAGGGTCGCTCACTTAACGCATACTACCTGGCACTGAGGGGCAGGTACTGAGGGATATGCAGAGTCTAATACTGTTGCCCTGCAGGAGGCAATGGCCCAGAGACAGGCAACACTAAACTCTGGCCCCTGCAGTTGTGGTCTTCTCACAAATGGTCAGTTTAAGGATCTTCGGTGGAAGGTCATCTTAGATACAGGACCACACTGGTGTCCTAAGATAAGGCAGGAAGTTGAGACACTGGATAGTTACTTGTCTCACTGCTGGGACAAAAAAAGCCTGATAAGAAACAACTTAAGGAAGGACGTGTTTATTTGATTCACAGCCTGAGGGCAAAGCCCATCCTGGCGGGGAAGGGGTGGGGTGTGAGACTTCAGGAGCGTGAGATGGTTGGTCACATCGCATCCACAGTCTGGAGGCAGAGAGAGATGAATGCTGGCGCTCACATTGCTTTCTCCTTTTTATTCATTCTGGGACCCCAGAGCAAAGGATGGTGCCGCACACATTCAGGGTGGCTCTTTATATATCAATTAACCCAAACTAACTAGAATCTTACTCACAGACATGCCCAGAAGTTCGTTTCCATGTTGATTCTAAACCCCAAGTTGACAGTCTCTATAACTATAGAGAATGCCAGGTTATCACAGACCAGAGACTGCAGTCATGTGTCGCAAACCCACAGAGGCCGAAGACCACCAGCAGCACCTAACACAGGGAAGAGCCTGGAGTAAACCCTTCTGGAGCCTTAAGGAACGACCCGGATGCTAGTACCTTGAATCTGACCTTGTGTCTCCTAGAATGGCAGAATAAACTCATTAAACAGCTCAGCTGGCCATCATGTGTCATCCTTGGGAACTGATGTGTGGCCAATCCTATCTGAATGAGCTCATGAGAGATGGGGATGCCCAGGTAGGCCCTGAGACACAAAGGTGGATGCCCAGCCTCTGAACCTCCAGGGAACATTAACATAGTGATTTCAGCAGCACCTGGACCTGTGCAGTCACACTCGGTGGTTGCCAGGAAGTCTGCATTCCATACGTGCTCGTAGAAAGTCCAAGTACATCCTGTACTCCCTGTACTGAATACACACTGTGCAACTCTGGCTGAGGAGACTGAGCTCTCTCATGCAGGTGAGTGGAGAGCATAGTCCATTACAGAGGAGGAGATGTGACTCCTAAGCTATCATGGCAGATCTACTGTTAGGCTAGCAGAAAACTTGATGGAGCTAGGGGGTGGTGGGACATCAAAAAACAAAAAAACCAACAAAAAACAAAAAAAAAATTCCCATCTAGAACAAATGATGACCAGGACTCAGGAGGAGGAGGCGGCATTATAACAGCAAAAGTGACAATGTGTACCAAAGGTTGAACTTCTGAAAAGTCAGGTGTCTTTTTCACAGTAAGCAGCCACTGATCTCCAAGTCACATAACTTCTAAAGGGACATCTGCAGTCCTTTTGACATCCCCCCTAGAGCCTGGGGTGAGGGAGGAGACACAGAAGCCATCAGTCTCTGAGGCCCCCACCTTCTAAAGAGCCTGGGAGGATTTCTAGACCCATTAATCTGCCAGAGTCTTCCCAGGAGGAAGTGGTCAGAGATCACACTGGGCATGGTGAGCTCTGACCCAGACATCTCTAACCCCTCATACTTCTGGTCCCTGTGGACATCCTCTTATGTGCTGAAGGAGACATTGTGTCTGCAGCTCCCTATACCAGACAGGAGTCTTAGGATACAGACTCCTATCAGGATCTTGTTGGGGCTCTGGACCACTCTGCCCTTTTAGGAGCCCTGAGCAGTGACTGTCTCCCTCAAAATGTGTCTTTCCCTCTCAGCCTCCACAGGGCAGTATCAGTTGCATCCCCACCTGTGAGGTGTCCTGCTGACTGGAACAGCACTGACTCCAACTTCATAGGATATACTCTGAGAAGACGTTCCCAGGCCTGCCATCTCTCAAAGGGAAGCCCTTTCCCTCTGAAGTGATAAAATATGAGGGGAAGGTGAAAATTAATATAGGACCTGTGGGTGGAGCAACTGTTTCTGCAGGTAAGAACTCACTTGGTCAAGGTGAAGATGAATACATGTGAGAGGAAGATCAGGTGGGGCACTTGCAATTTGCTCACTGCTGAAATGAGGCTGAGGCAGGCAAACATAGGAAACAGCTTGGGAACCTGGGACTCCGCATGGTTTGAACTCTACACACTTCCCTCTTCTAACAAGGCTGATGCTCAGAGCAGGGTACAGGGTGACACAAGCCCATCGTCTGGCTCTACATCACGATCCAACTTCCCAGCAAGGCAGATCCCAGCCACACTCGATGCAAGACACACATTCAACATGGTCAAGACGTAAAAGGGAGACACGGTTTCGCTCACTCCCAACATCCTAAAGCACGGTGAGGGCATAGGCAATGAGAGGCAGATGCCATCTGCTTCTTCTTAAGGCCCCAAGAAGCCCCATCCCAGAGCCCCTCCATGGGACAACTCCACCTTCGAGGGCTCACCACCGCTGTTCCAGTGGGGCTGCTCCCCGCTGCAGGTCCTGTGGAAGCCCAGCGCTGGAGGGCGCAGGCCAGCTGGCTCATCCACTGTGCAAGACTGGGCCCAGCCCATGGTAGGACGGTGGGAGCAAGGAGGAGCCCCCAAGATGGCCCTCCTGGTTGGTGCAAGTGGTACTAGAAAGGGGAGGGGACACCAAGTAGAGGTGACGGGAGGGCAGAAGAGAAGACCTCACATTCTTCTTCCCTCTCAGCTGCCACCCATCTACACACAAGTCTGTGCTTTCCAATAAACACATCTAAACCAGCTCCCCAGTGCATTTCCTCCTTGGTACCCAGACAGTTTCTCTGACTTGTTTCTGTAGATTTTTGTTTTAAGACTGTTTGAGAACAGTTTGGGGCTCATAGCAAACTTGAGAAAAAGATATAGAGCTATCTCCCAGCCCTCCCCACCCCCCATGCACCATCTCCCCTAGGATCAGCATCACCTGCCAATGTTACTAGACCCTCACCATCTGCAGAAATGCACAGCTACAGGCATATATTTTAAATCAATATTGGGAAAAATCAAGAGAGGTGAATCAGGTGGGAATCCTAGACCAAACTCCAGCAGAATTCAAGCACCCCATTCACATGTGCCTGTAGCAGGCACTTTCAGGAGAGGGGAGAGTGGTACTCTTCAAGGGACATGTATGGCTCACCCCCAAAGTCTTCACAAGCCTCCTCACTATCAGGGAAGGACTCCCAAGGCTGAGAGCTCTACAAGCAGTTCCCAGGAGGATCTCAGAGGAAAATGGCTGTGGTTTCTCACCAAGTCTACTCACCAATGTCTGTTTCCTTGTGGTTCTTGATGTACTCTGCAAGTTCAAAGTTCCCCGCTATTATAGCCACCTGCAGAGTGAAAAAATCACAGAATTCAATGTCAGTGGTGCAGCCATGGGTCTCTATGCACTTACATTGTCAAAAGCTGCCCTCATTTAATATCTTGTGCTGTGACAGATATTTAGAGAAGGAAGGGTTTATGTGCCTTACAATTCCAGGTTGCAGTTGTAAGAAATGGGTCTCAAGAAAATGACCACACAATCCAAAGCACTTTAGCAGGAAAAAAGCTACACCCACTGAAGCGAGCAGGTAGCAAGGGTCCCACGGAACTTTTATTCCTAAAGTAACACTTTACACCTTGTGCCTTACCCAAGTGGCCAGAGCTCACCTCACATTCTTACTTCCCTGGCTGGCTAATAGCTGTGCAGTTTCTAGGAAGAAATAAAACTTGAGCATATATATATTTGTTTTTTTGAGACAGAGTTTCTCTGTGTAGCCCTGGCTGTCCTGGAACTCACTCTGTAAACCAGGCAGGCTGGCCTCGAACTCAGAGATTCGCCTGCCTCTGCCTCCCAAGTGCTGGGATTAAAGGCATATGCCACCACTGCCCAGCCTAAGCATATATTTTGATTTCAAAAAATGCAAGCCAACTACGGCAGAATTTTAATTTCCACCAATTGGCTTCTTTACAATTTTTTTAAAATGTAGTTTTGTCTTATTTGATAGAAAAGAAAATACATTTTGCTTATATTTTCCACACAGCCAATTACTAAGGGGAAACTGAGGCAGGAACTTAAAAGTATCAGTCCACAATCAGGAGCAGAAGGAGAATAAATGCATGGATGCTTGCTTGCTTCTACTGAGTCAACTTCTTGACTCTTAGACTGTCCAGGACTCCCTGACTTGGGAATGGTGCTGCCCACCTATAGTGTCTATCCCTAGTTGTCAACTTGACTATGTCTGGGATGAGCTACAATCTAGAATTGGACGGCTCACCTGTGATCCTGATCTTGAGGCTGGGAGATACAAGTTGCTAACCTGGATTTTGGCATGGGGATCTTGAGGCATAGTGGTTATGAATCCCAGGAGACTAAGGCAGGGAGATCTCTGAGTTCAAGGTCATCTGGGACGAAGCAAGTCCCAGATCCAGGCATGGTGGCACACACCTTTAATCTGGGCCACAGCTTCTGCTAGAGACCTACATAAGGGCACTGGAAGAAGGAAGATTCTTCTTCACCTGCTTGCCTTGTGGGACTGAGCAACTGCTAGATCATTGGCCTTCCATTCACAGCTGCTGCTGACCATTGTTTGGGAGTTGGACTACAGACTATAAGTCATCAACAAATTCCCTTACTATATAGAGACTACCCATAAGTTCTGTGACTCTAGAGAACCCTGACTAATACAGAAGTTGGTGCCAAGAGTGGGGTATTGCTGTGATAGGCCTGACTATGCTTTTGTTTGGAAGAATGTGGATTTGGGGACTTTGGATTTGGAAAGCTATGAAATGCTTTAAATGGGGCTTAATGGACTATCCTAGCAGGAATATGGAAGACTTTGTTACTGAGAGTGATTTGAATTGTGCAGACAACTGGCCCAAGAGATTTGAGTGGAGAATTTCAGTATTTGGCATAGAGACTGTTTTTATGTTATTTTGGTGAAGAATGTGGCTGCTTTTTGCCCTTGTCTGAAGAGTCTACCTGAAGCTAAGGTAAAGATATTTATATTAATTGCATTGGCATAGGAAGTCTCAAAAAAGTCCAGCAGAAACTTTAATCTCTGGTTAAGTCTCATGAAGAGCATTTTGAACAAGTGTAGCAAGCCAGTATCATCCCTCCATGGCCTCTGCATCAGCTCCTGATTCCTGACTTGCTTGAGTTCCAGTCCTGACTTCCTTTGATGATAAACAGCAACGTGGAAGTATAAGTTGAATAAACCCTTTCCTCTCCAACTTGCTTCTTGGTCATGATGTGTTGTGCAGGAATAGAAACCCTGACTAAGACACCACCATAGGCTACATCCTCCAACATCAATTAAGAATCAAGATAATGCCCACAGGCCAACCTGATCTAGATAATTCTTGTGATTCTAGATTGTGTCAAGTTGACAATTAAAGCTAACCATCACAAAGGCCCAAGCAAGGGATGCTTGGCCATCAATACTCAGGAGCCACATAATGACATTTTTGTTCTGCTGCAACCTTTGTGTGGGGGCAACTGTCTGTCCAGAGGCATGGGGGACAGTTTGCAGCAGCAGCAGGGGTTGGGAGGGTCTGTGAACTCTTCACTGCAGACTGTGTCTTATATATCAGAAGACTGGGCTGCTATCCCACCCACTAAGGAGTTCTTCTGCGAGGGTTAATTATGATTGTCAACTTGACGGGGGAATTTAGAGTTTCCATGGAACCGAGCCTCCGGCCATGTCTGAGGGAGTTTTTAGATTGGGTTCATTGAGGAGGGAAGACCCACCCTGAATGTGGAAAGCACCAGCCCATGGGCTGGAATCCTAGGCTGAATGAAGAGAGAGGACGGACATAAACTGAGCACCAGCAGGCATCTGTTTCCTGACTGCAGATGCAATGTGACCAGCTGCCTCACACCTTTTTGGTGATTCAGGACCATGGGATGACCACCAAGAACAGCAGCAGCAGTAAACTGAGAGACTAGAATCCTACAGGACAGAGTTGGGAAAGTCACAAAAGTCCTTTGGAGGAACCTAAAAGATCATGTGTTGATTCCAGACATTGAACAAGAAGCTGTGAAGCTGAAGGTGACTTGGAGACCCCAAAATGTTAAAGATGCCAGAGCCATGGAATACCTGCTGAGGAATGCTGCTAACAGGGAGTGGAACCAACCTAGGAGAAAGAAGTTTGTTGCAGTCAACAAAGCTGAAAGGAGTAGGACATTAAACATGGAGATGCAGAGTTTGGAGTTTGCCCAGCTGGTTTCCTGTCTTGCTTTGGGGATTAGAGTTAAGTGATTGGATGAATCTCAAAAGAGACTTTAAACTTTGGGCTTTTAACATTGTTGAGACTGCCATAGACTTTGGGGACTTTGGAAGTTGGACTAAATGTATTTTTTAATATGCTATGGCTAGTATGGCCCCCATAGACTCATGTGTTTGAACAAGCCTATGGGGCCCAGGGAGTAGAATATGGTGGTTTGATATGCTTGGCCCAGGGAATGGCACTGTTAAGAGGCATGGCCTTGTTGGAGGAAGTGTGTCACTGTGGGAATGGGCAATGAGACCCTCCTTCTAACCACATCAGAGCCAGTCTTCTCCTGGCAGGCTTCAGGTGAAGATGTAGAACTCTCAGCTCCTCCAGCACCATGCCTGCCTGGATGCTGCCATGCTCCCGCCTTGATGATAATGGACTGAACCTCTGAATCTGTATGCCAGCCCTAATTAAATGTTGTTCTTATAAGAGTGGCCTTGGCCATAGTATCTCTTCACAGCAAGGAAACCCTAACTAAGACAGTAGGAGTGTTTGGAAAGAGGAGGGGAAAATAGCTCAGGGAACAAGGTTGTGAAGTGGTGTGAAGAGAACCAAAGCTACAATGTGTATTTGTGTGAAAACACCACAGCAAACCCATTACTTTGTAAAATTAAGTCACACTGATGAAGATGCTGTCAGAGGCAGCTCTCGGCTGGAGAGGGGAGGGCTAGGGGAGTTTGGGAAATCCATCCCTGCCCTAAAGTGGCACAGAACTTTCTGGAAATGGGTTCTAGTACTCTGTAAAAGGTAGACCTAGGAGCGGATGAAAATGATTATTAAAGCTGAGGAAGTTTCAGGGCATGGCATTGAGGGAGCAACCATCATTCCCACCGCTCACAGTGACAGGCAAAGGACAGGACGGGACTACAAGGCAGAAAGAAGTCAGAATGGAAGGTATAGCAGTTTCACAGCCTGTCCTAGTGGGCAGAACATGAGGCCTGTTCACCCTGCACTAAGGAACAGTCAGTACATGGCTGGAATGCTACTTCTTAAAGGACTCAGGTTGACAGGGACAGAAGAGATGTACCTGCTGCCATCTAGACTACCAAGGCTGAAGTCTCCACATGGTTCTGTGTGAAGCAATTATGTCTGCTATGCAAATGAAGTTGATATAAATATTTATAAATTGCTTGCTTGTTTCTCTTTGGGGAACCTCCAGGCAGCAGTGGCCACCCAACCCCCTCCACCACTGCCTGCCCCATGCTTCCAAAGATGTCTTCGGAGGGAGGGAAGCAAGGGCCAGAGCTCCAGAGTCCACTGAGGCCATTGGGCTAGATGCTGTCTTCTTTGATTTCAGCCATGTTTGTTAGTAAGAATAACTCAGTGACAGTGCAAATGTCATAGGCACTTGTTCCACGCACTGCTTTGAGCTGCTGGGTAGAAGTGGAAAGTAAGACAATGGGATCAGGGGACCTGTCCATCACCGAGCTGGATGTGACTATGCCAGTTAGTTTTTGTCAACTTGGCACTAGCTCGAATCATCTGAGAAAAGGAACCTCAACCAAGAAAATGCCTCCATCACATAGGCCTATGGGCTGTAATGAATTTTCACTTTCTTATCACTTTTTTTTTTTTGGTTTTTCAAGACAGGGTTTCTCTGCATAGCCCTGGCTGTCCTGGAACTCACTCTGTAGACCAGGCTGGCCTCGAACTCAGAAATCCACCTGCCTCTGCCTCCCAAGTGCTGGGATTAAAAGCATGTGCCACCACTGCCCAGCTGTAATGCACTTTCTTGACTAATGACTGATGAGAGAGGGCCCAGCCCACAGTGGGTGATGCCACCCCTGGGCCGGCAGTTCTGTGTTATATAAGAAAGCAGTCTGAGCCAGCCTTGAGGAACAAGCCTGTAAGCAGGGTTCCTCTGTTTCAGCTCCTGCCTCCAAGTTCCTGCTTTGAGCTCCTGCACTGAATTCCTAAATGACTGACTGTACGCTAACTTGTGAGCCAAATAAACTCCCTCCTCCCTGAGTTGCTTTTTGTCATGGTTTTATCATAGCAATAGTGAATCTGAGACAGTATCAAAGCCAAAGTATTGGCTCAAGCCAATAAGGGTCAGATCCTCCCCTGGCCCTGATAGGGCAGAGGAGGTTAAGACATTTCATCAACCACGTGTTTAACAAAGCAGGATGGAAGGGCACCAGGCTGGTGCTCACTCCCAGTCACCAGTCCTCCTTGTCCTGTCTTTTCCTGACATGAGGCCTATGCATGTGATGTGTGAGTCCTGACTCTTTGAGGAGACTCCAGGTGCCTTCCAAAGTGGGACTCCTTTATGGAGAACCAGGGTAGATCTGATCTAATCCCACAGCCCAGGGAGCTCTACCCTCACAGGGCCCTTGGAACCCAAGGACTCAGGACACTCAGTGAACAGGGACATGCCCTTCTCCAGCATGATCTCGTTACAGCAGGAAGCTGTGCTTATGTGGCGCCTGTCCACAGAGCTGACTGGCCAGCAGAGCATGCAGGAAATGAATCACCTGAGAAGGCACAGCTCTCATGTCACCGGATCCGCTAGCTATGGGGAGGGAGAGACGTGTCATCTGTTTTCATACCTCAGAAACTGACAAGCGTCTTCTCTGTGGCGCCTCAAACACTTACACTTAACATTAATTTCATCTCACGCTCTTTGAAGCATGGCTTCTAAATCCATAACCTGCCAATCACACCCTACGAGTCAGGCTCACGGGAAGAGACTCAACCTCACCCACAAGGCTCAGACCACGCCTGGGAAGGATGGCATCGCTGTCACAGGCAGCACACGGGCATCCCAGTCTGTTCCATAGAGCTAAGGGAAATGCCACAGGCAGGTCCTCCCAGAGCCCTGCACCCTGCCAAGCCCGAGACCTCCTTACACACCAGAGCAGCACTTTAACACTTTACCAAGGAGATGGAACACCACCCCAAAAGCAGCACCCGGAGGTCCCAGCTCTCTCCCTCTTGGCTGATGCTTACTTCAATTTTCTTGTCATTAGGGTTTCAAGGAGTCTCCACCTTCTGGGTCCTATGCCCATTCCATCAGAAGAGTTTGAGGGGGGATATAAGGTCCTGCTCTTCTCGATGCCCCTGATACAGGGCACCCCACTAACCCTGGAACCAAAGACTCGAGGATGAGGCAGTGGAAGGAGTCAGGGCACCATGTAGAGTGCCTGAGGATTGTGTGGGTCCTGCACTGGAGGCCTTGCTGAATGCACAGGAGCCAGGTGTGTTGTGGGCCAGGGGCTGGGCATCACAGCCGGTGGAAGAGCCATTCTCTCAGGACCCTACAGATGTGTTAGCTGCCACCTCAGCCCACCCCAGTGCACCTGCCTGTTTCCCAGCTGGGGTCACTGTGAACTTGCTCTGTCCTAGACTAGTATGCATGCTGAGCTACCCTTAAGGAGTGTGCTTATCAAAGTCACACTGTGACCTTGGACTTCAGCCTTAAAAAGCTGCAAGAGTTCACTGTGCGCGGTTCATAAGCCTGTGAGTCTCTTGGGGAACAGCTCTCCTGCCCACATGCTACCTAAGAGAATGCAGAGCTCCAAGAAACTCCAACAAGCAAACCTGGTTATGGCTGAGGGGGGAGGGGCAGAAAAGTGTTTTCTCTGAGTATTTTTGCGGCGACGAAGATGTAAGAGAGACTGCCACCTTTGGCCTTGCCCCCTCGTTCCCTTGGTCTCCTGCTACGGGGCAGTTGGCACCCTGAGATCACTGCCTCCCTACTGTGTACCAAGGGGCATTCACTCTGCATTGTGGAGCTGAGCTTCCCCAAGCTTGGTCATTGCCCTCTCAATAGCCTCCTCTTAGGTCCACAGCCAGAGCACAGAGGAAAGCCACTATACTCTATCCTGCCCCAGCTTAAGAGGGTGTGTCTCAGCTGGGAGGTAGGTGGCTTTGTCATCCCCACCTCCCCTCCCATCATGGAGAAAAAGCCTCTACAGAAAGGAAGCTCAAGGCAGCCGCCTCTCCTCTTGTTCTCATTGACACAAGAGCAGCCTGGGGACACAGCAGATTCCCGGAGATTGCTGACCGCCTCAGACAACCTCCACAGGTGTCTTTGCCCATTTCCAGGATAAAGCCTGCAAGGTCTGTAGACAACAATGTCCTGGGACCGACAACTGTGACAGGGCTGAGGAGAGAGCACCCACCCTAGGCTGTGGTGGCTTAGATGAGCCATCTTGGGAACTAAGAGTCAGTCCCAGCCACACACCCAGACACACACACCCAGACACACACACACACACACACACACACACACGGAATTAAAGTTAAAATTAAATCCCTTTTTTTTTTAAAGAAAGAGGCTCACAGTTGCATGTACTCTGGAGTCTGGAGCTGTAGTCCAAGACCACACTTCCCAGATGCCACAGCACTATCTGGTTAGGACAGCTTTTCAGTAAGCACTGATGCTGAGGATGTCTTTCCCAGGGATGCTGGGCACCATGCCAGGCTCCTAATTACAAGGAAGCCAGGTTGTTGGCCCAGAAGTTGGGGCTAGGAGATCCCATTTGAGGAGAAAAGCAATCTTCTACATTGACCTAACCAGCAAGCAAAGCTACACAATGGCCTAAGTGGCCGACCTTCATTCTAGGGCCCAGTTTCCAGCAGAGACATGGAAAGCTGGGCCAAGTAGAACACCTGCCATCTCCTTAGAGGGTGGCCACCTGCCTGGTCCATTGTGCACAGGAGGATTCCATTCAATGGCATACAGTTTCCTATCATAAAAAAAAAATCTGTGGCAGAGTAAACTGCTGTAAGAGACATCAGAGGAACATCCAAGTCTGTCTTGGTCATTGAAATGCTTGCCATGAAAATGTGAGTCCCTGAACTTGTTCCTTAGAACCATTGAAAAATGGTGGCCTGTGTTTGTTTGTTTGTTTATTTTTGGTTTTTCGAGACAGGGTTTCTCTGTGTAGCCCTGGCTGTCCTGGAACTCACTCTGTAGACCAGGCTGGCCTCGAACTCAGAAATCTGCCTGTCTCTGCCTCCCAAGTGCTGGGATTAAAGGCATGCGCCACACAGTCTTGTGGCCTGTGTTTATAATCCTAGAGTTGAGGAGGCAGAGATAGGCAGATCCCTGAAGCTCAATGGTTAGCCAACTTAGCTGAAATGGTGAGCTCCAGGTTCAGTGACAGACTCTGTGATCAAAGTGGGTGGGGGGGGGGACTGGAGAGATGGCTCAGTGGTTAAGAGCAGAAGAACCCTGGCTGCTCTCACAGAGACCCTGGGTTCAATTCCCAGCACCCACATGGTGGCTCACAACCGTCTGTAACTCTAGTATGAAGAGGTATCTGACTCCCTCCTCTGCCTCCACAGGCACATCATGCACTTGCTTGTTTGGGTTCCCCCTGCACAGATCCATCTCCTAGGTGATTCCAAATACAATCAGGCTAATATTGACGATGAGTCATATCATGCTCAGTCATTGGGCTCTATCATGTGACTCTCACATTTATGAATGTGTACTCATGAACAGAGAGGGGGAGGGAGAGAGGAGAGAGGGAGAGAGGGAGAGGGAGAGACAGGGAGAGAGAGAGAGAAAGGGGGAGAGGAAGAGAGGGGGAGGGAGAAAGGGGGAGAGGGGGAAAAGGAGAGAGGGAGAGAGGGGGAGGGAGAGAGGGAAAGAGAGGAAGAGAGAGGGAGAGAGAGGGAAAGAGGGAGAGAGAGAGGGAGAGAGGGAGAGGGAGAGGGAGAGGGAGAGAGAGAGAGAGAGAGACAGAGAGAGAGAGAGAGAGAGACAGAGAGAGAGAGACAGAGAGAGAGAGAGAGAGAGAGAGAGAGAGAGAAGGGAGGGGAGCATTGAAGAAATGTAGAGCCTCCTTGTGGTTTTTATTCTAATTATCCCCATATCTTACATCACCCAAATGTGGCTACATATTTAGCAATAAAATGTGAATTTCTCCTCTGATACCACAATGGCTTTGAAGGGCACCTTCTACTCTCCAGAGTTCCCACAGAAATCCCTCAACTCCCCAGTGTTTCCAGAAAGGGTCTCTAAGAGGAGGCTTGATGGAAGCTCAGCTAGCGAGCTAGTGGATCCACAGGACACTAGGGTGCTCCCACTTGGCCTTGAGGTAAATGTGGCAGCTCCCACTTAGAGAGAGGCTAAGTCAGGGACAAAGCTGTTCCCAGATTGGCTCTGACACTGTGGCCATGAAGAAGGTGCTGGACACAGCAGTGGCCACTCCTATGTACTCCACATCTGACTTGGTCTCACGGCATGAGAAGGCTGATTGACAGGTGAGAAAGTGGGATTTCCATTACCTAAAGGTAGACCTCATCCATTTGAACATTAAGAGGGGGTAAGAGAGGTGCCATCCTCCGCATGACCTCACTGGGCTCTAAGTGCAGAAAAAATTCCAGTGTTGGGGGCAAGGCTCAGACTTCTGCTTGAGGAAGCAAGAAGAGGCACCTGATAAGATCAGCTTCGGAGGTAGAAAACAGCGCCATTTTCCAAAGACAAAAGAAAGAAGTGACAGCTAAGATCAGTGGTGTGTGTGTGTGTGTGTGTGTGTGTGTGTGTGTGTGTGTGTGTGTGTGTGTGTGTATGTTCTCGCGCGCATGCATGCCCACCCTCACATGCGCGTATGTGTGCACAATGTGTTAGCTTGCTGAGCCACGTGATAGAGTACTATGGCTGAGAATGTTATGGCTTGTGCTTATTATCAGCCTGATTAGATTTGGAATCACTTAGGAGACACATCTCTGTGCAGGTCTGGGAGGGTGTTTCCAGGTAGGTTCACTGAGGAGGGAAGACAGACCCTGGGCGTGGGCAGCAGCATCCCATGAGCTGGAGTCCTGGACTGATGAAATAGGAAAGCACGAGCTGAGCACCACTGTGCATCTCTCTCTCTGCTTCCAGGGCGGGATGTGACCAGCTGCCACCCCTACTAGATATCTTCACATCCTCCACAGTCGTGCCTTCTTGTGATAGACGGTGCACTGGGAGCCAAAATAAGACTCTTACTTCCTGGATTCACTTCTGTCAGGCATTTTGGTACAGCCCCGTGGCTGCAGAAACATCACCATCGTTTGAGCAACAAACATCCCACCCTGATGTCATGGTGCTCAGGGCACAAAAGTAGAGAGGCTGTAGCCATCCTTCTCTCATTGCTGGGGACTGTGCCCCAAGGCCTAATGGGTGCCTAAAAACACAGACATTGCAAAACCACATATACACTGAGAAATTTACCTCTTTGCTCAAAAGAACATTCCTGCTTCTCTCTGGCATATCCAAATAGCCAGCATCCCTCACTACCACTGTGCTTTGGGAGCTATGGTTAAATGAAGCAAGAGCTACATAAACTCAAGCTCTACCACGAACCAAGATGCCCCCGAGGAGACTAATAAGCAGGTATCGTATGCCACGGGGATACTCTGGACAAGGAGAATGGCTGTGTCCGCAGTGGTACAGACGGTTCAGGGCAGGCTCCACCTCCACACAGTGTGGCCCACTGTTTAAAACTTGAGGCCTCTTTCTGAAAATGTCCATGTCATAATTTTGGACAGAGGTTGGCTACAGGTGACTAAAATCACCTACAAGGGGCGATTCCCACTCTTTTCAATTCACACTACATGTACATGAACAAGTTCACATCATTTTAGCGATAGAGGAAAGGCTTAAGTCATACAGTCTAAAATCAGGTCCAACTGCAGACATACAAACTGGAGTTTCGAGGGGATGTTACTGGCTCAGCTTCTTCTATAAGTAACTGAAAAAAGTTTCATAAACATCACCGTCACTCACAAGCCACACTTGGAAACATCCTCTAAACTATAAACCAAAGTTGTACTGGACCACAAAAGCCAAGGCTACCCCTGGAAACCGTGGCTGTTTGGCAGCTGCAGGTCCTGGAACCAGAGACGACTAAGCCTGGCTGACTTGGTTTCCCTTTTGTCTTTGCTTTTCAGAGTCTTGCATGTCACCCAGGTAGGCCTCAAACTCTTGTCATCCTCCTGCCGCAGCCTCCCAAGTGCTCTAAGCCTCCCTGATCTTTTCGATAGTATATCTTCTGCACTCTCCAGCAAAGAAAAAGAAAATAAAACAAAACCCATTCCTGCCTCCTCCCATACCACCAGCATCCCTGCAAACCCCCAGTGTTTATAAATAAATCCCAGAGAGATAGGGTCCTTTGGGAAAAAAGACATCACACTTTTAATGAGCCCCAGAGCCAGAGTAGAAACTCCTTAGATAAAAATACTGTCCCCACCCCTTTCCTCATTTCCCTTGTCACTGTGAGTTGGTCTCCTCTGAAGACACTTGGATCCCCAGGGCCCACCTACCCTAAAACACATGGAATGAATATATGTAATACAAATGCCACACAATTAAATAACTGAAAATTTCACTTTGACACCTAAAAGGATATTTTTTTAAAAATCAAAAGGTGTTTTCTTTGCTAAACCCATCCCAAGAGCAGCTGCCTGAGTTCCTTCACCCATTTGTAGGGACAACTGGTGTCACTGGCTTTTAAAAATGTCCTTGCAAATAAGTTGAAACCACTAAAAATGTCAGTCAAAGATTCACAGTTTCCCGCTTTGACATTTGGTGGCTAAAAGATGATTCAGGGGTTAGACATTGGTTCTAAAACCTGCAACTTCATACAGAAGTCCCTTAAATAGGCGTCCTTTGTGTGTATGTGTGTGGGGGGGGGGGAGGGTGTGACTAGGGAGATGGCTTGGTAGATAAAGTGTTTGCATCAGGATCAGAGTTTGCATTCCTAAGATCCAGGTAAAAAGTCAGGTGGGTACACCAGAGACAGGAGGATGCCCGGAGTGTGCTGACCAGCCTAAATCGTGAGCTCCAGGATCAGTGAGGGATCTTCAAAAACTAAGGTGGAGAGCGACGGAGGAAGACACTGCCGTTGAACACGGGCATCACAGCACCTGTGCGTGTGGAGGAAGCAGGCATTTGTGTTAGGAACAGTGCGGCTCAGCAGAGTTCAGGGTTCACGTCGCTCCTCCATTTGGATCTATGCCCCAATTTCCATCAAGGGTCACTACTCTGCCCCAGCTGTTATCTCATTGCTTAGGCGACATGGACTTTAGCAGAGCAAGCCTGGGCACAATAGATATCCAAGGCAACCACGCGGGCAGCTATCACTCCTAATCACTTTTTAATGGAGCCATCGACACTGTGGAGCTGGCACAGAACATCACAGGGTGGAGGTTGGGGGCTACTGGGGACAGAGCACAGACCCCAACCTCACACAGTGGCTCTATAGCATCTTCCCCAAAGATCTTAATTCTACACCTGTTGGTGCCCTAGGGGTGGGGTCAGCCCAGCCACGTGGCCGAGAATCCAAGCATTTTGAGGCCAATCCTCTCAGACACAATCTGTGTGAGGCCAGGACAATGTTTATTACCAGCTTCCTGGTCAGAGGCTGAGGGATGCCACTCACCCACAGCTGCCCCTATCCCAGAGCCCTTCTGGATTGCAGAGGAAGGCCAGGGACCCTGAGCGCCACAGCTAAGCCCATTGGTTCTGCAAGGGCCTTGAAAGCAAGTACTGGAGGCTGAGTCTAGGACAGGACCTCAGCTCAGTGACTGACAGCTGCAGGCACCTCCCAGGTCGTGTGCCCTTCATTCCCAAGATGCCCTCCCTGGTAAAAATCACAATTGGGTAGTTTTTCTAGACTTTTAAGAGTTTGTGTGGGGATGTGAGGGTGACTTGGTGGTCTCAGCGGCCAGCCTTCCATGACATCCCTGGAGCTTTCTGGGTACTGCTTGACCACGTGACAAACCCATCTCTGATTGCTGATGGAGCTGATCCAAACAATAAAGTCTGCTATTAAATCCAGCGCTTGGTCTCTTGGGGACACTTAGCTGCCGGCTGGGACTCTCATCTCCAGTACACAGACTAACCGTTTCCAGATCTGCTGATGTACGTCAGCACTCTGTGCGCGCGCGCGCGCACGCGCACATACACACACACGTACACACAAACACATGTGCACACACACACACACAAACACATGTACACACAAACACATGTGCACACACATACACACATACACACATGCCTTAGCAACTACATACTGGCTCCTACATTTTAATTCCTTTGGTTATGATTCACGGTGCCATCTGTGGACAGATAATGAGGGACAATAATCCGAGAATAGCCATCAAGGCATGTGTGCGGCGGAGTTTCAGTGTCATTGCCTGGGAGCTGCTGGGAGGGACAGGAGTCACACTGGGACAGGCCTTGTACCCCCATCCACTGCTCAGACTGGACCCAGCAGACTTGATGAGATGATGCTAGGCCCACTTGACATCACATCACCTCAAACCAGTTGCGTTGTCCTTAATCACTTGGAAGGAGACTCTCGTGTGCCCACACAATCCAAGAAAGAGTCACAGGCAACAGGCCTCATAGCAGAACACAGGACACCTGCTGGACCCAAAAAGAGCGCTCACCCACTGCCTGCCAAACTGGATGAATGAGAGGACAGTCCTCTGGGCTGTGACAAAGGAGGTGCCCACCCCGCCCCACCCGGCAGCCTGCATAAGCCCACATAATTAAAACTGTGGTCAAGGTCACACTTTAAAATGGATTGGCCATGTGGCTAGTGACCGTCAGATATCAGACATCCTTTTTCATTTTGCGTGTTCTCCCACCTCTGATCTGGGAATGTAACCCTGGGACCAGCAGGCCATGCTCTTGTCTTGCATGTTCTTCCCCATCCCCATTGTGCTCATCAGTCAGCTCCTAGGCCAGGCTCAGCAAGGCAGTCCTGCAGTAAGGGATCAGAGGAGTGTGCAGGAGTGCTAATCCTCTCTTATGGGGGTTTATGCAAAGCCACTGCAAACCCTCTGTGAATCAGAGGGATAAACAACCTCAGTCCTCTGCCTTGGTGTATGGACAGGAGCACCCACACAAGCAGGCCCCTGTGGCATTTTATGCCAGGTTTAATCTGGGAGTCAGGGAGCAATCAGGTGGGTGTGGGTACAACCCAGGAGGAACAAATGGAGCCCAGAACCAGGAGCCCCTCCTCTACACATGCACTGTTGACCTGTCACATGGCTACACAGAAGAAAAGCATGTGGCATTTCCAGACTGCAAAGTCAGCCAAGTCTTGGTTATCTGCAGCACACACACACACACACACACACACACACACACACACACACACGCACGCACGCACGCACCATCAACCGTCAACCATCAACCTTTCATGTGGCGAGCACAGCAAGCTTCAGAAATGATTCCCAGAAACTCTAATGGAGCATGATTGACTAGAGCGAAGGTGCTATTACAATCATCCACCTGTGTCACTGAATGGCAAGAAGGCTCCCTTCGCCACAAGCAGTGCTGTCATCCATCCACATTTCTGGCATGCGCACTGAGAGCAAACATTAGCTTGACCTGGGGGCCTGCAGGTGCTTCCCCAGAAGATGAGTTCCTGGAGCTGTGAAGACATGGAGCCCAGCAGGCCCCTGCCCTGTGACATCTCCCTCTACAAAGAGACACAGCATCCCCGCTGCACTTGGAGTTTGAAGTGTGCATGCCAGCGAGCCATGGTGCACCATGGTGCGCACTATTTGACTCTTCCAATGCAAAGGAAAAGGTGAAGATGTCCGGGAAGAGCTGCTATGCATTGGGGCCGCATTGTGGGGAGAGGATGCGTCACCTCTTACCCACATGGACACTGAAAGCCCACACCCAGGCCCAAGAGACTGGCTGCCAGCCTGTGTTTTAAATGTTTTCACTCTGTTGAAGCACCTGACCTGAGAGAATAAAGCAATCACTAAACTGCGGGTGTTCCACAGACATGGATGCCACCAGCATGGGCGCCACAGCAGGGAGCCTCCAGCTCCCAGGAGGGAGTTTTCTGCAGAGAAACCTCAAGTCACTCAAGTTTGCAATTGCAAGCCAAAACCACAGTGAGCACTCTCAGCTCCTCTTCCTACTGAGGGAACCAGAAGCAGATGATCTTGCCCATCTTAAGGATGATCAAGTCCTTGGACCACAAAGTCACTAGACATGCTTAGCACTGACAGCAGGTCCAGGTACAACCTCCATGTGGGTCTCCGCTTTTATTGATTACAAGATGCAAATTAATGTCCTTCAGGTTTGTCTGGCCAAGGCCTAGGGTCCACAGTGACTCCCACTCCTCAATCAGAGTAATGGAATTACAAGTGGGACTGTAACACCTGGTGTGGATATATTACATATTGTGTATGGGGGTCTTGCTTGAGTGGGTGTCTTATTGTGAATGTGTGTTTGGTGCCTCAGATCCCCTGAAACTGGAGTCACGGATGTTTGTGAGCCACCGTACGGGTGCTGAGAATCAAAGTCCAGTCCTCTGGAAGAGCAACCAGTGATCTTAACTGCGGAGCCATCTCTCCAGCCCCACGGCTATCTTTTATGCAATTCATCAAGAGTTACCAACCCAAACTTGGTGACTGGCAGCTTCCAAAGTCACAGAGGATATGTTTATATAAAGGTCCAGCTGTGACAAGGCCAGATTCAAGTTTGCTAACTGTGTGACTTCAGCCCTGTAACTTATCAGGAGCCTATTTCCTCACTATAAAAAGAGGCAGAAACATTCCCCGTCTTGCCAGTGACCTAGGAACTGCTGTACATACTCCTGGACAGTAGAGACCTTCAATAAACTACAGTGCCTGCCACACGTGGTTATGTTTTAAAACACTCTTATGCATGATAGAGGAATGAGCTTTATCTCTAAAATTATGTGTGTGCACATTTGTGTGTGTGTGTGTGTGTGTTTTATTTTTTGAGACTTGGTCTCTCACTGAGCCTACAGCTCAGCCTTGGCTCAGTGGGCCAGTGAACTAGTCTTTGCCCCTCAACAACAGGGTTACAGGCCTCTTTAGTGGTTGCTGGAGATTGAGCTAGGTCTTTGTGTTGGTGTGGCAAGCAAGCACTTTGCCTATAGAGCCATCTCCCTGGGGTGGGGTTGGGGGTAAGAATCACCTGTGGGGAGGAGAAGAGAGCAGAGAGGAGAGGGAGAAAGCTGGGCTTTTGTGTCCCTATTCTGCTTGAAAGCTTAAACTTCAAAATGATGCAAATATATCACATATTGATAAGCCCTAACTCACAACTTAAAGAGCAACCATTAAAAATCAAATAAGATTAAACAAAGGAGCCATGGCTGCTGGCATAAACAAATACGGCTGCACGGCAAATGACTTTTAATCTCGCTCATCTAATGCACAGCCCACAAGGTCCACAACAGTGATGAGGCCACTGGAAGTGTAACAGTGAGGCTGTCTCAGTAGCTTGGGTTTGTGGTCAGGAGTAGTTTTCCAACGTGGGCTAGGATGAGCTGAGGCAAGGACGACTGACCGTTTGGGTGTGGCAGCTCATACGTCCAGCCCAGCACTGGTAGACTAAGGCAGGAGGACTGCTGGGAGTGTGAAACCAGCACGAGCTACATAGCGTGATCCTTGTCAGCCTGGGTCACAGAGTGCAGCTCTGTCTCAGTAAAAGGGAAAACAAAGACTGCAAGATGGCTCAGTGGTTAGGGGGTTGCTGCCAAGTCTGACAACTAGGGTTTATCCCTGGCAGCTGCAGGTAGGAGAGAACCAACTGCTCAAGTTCTCTGTTCTCTGTACCTGTGTGTGTATACACAGTTGCTCTCGTGCACGCGTGCGGGCGGGCACAAACACACACACACAAACACACACACACACTATGTGTTACAATTTTTGCAGCAAAAAAAAATTGAAAATAAAAAACAAAAACTGAAAACAAACCAAAAAGTTCAGAGGGTCTAACACAGTAGAAGAAACTCAGGGGATTATGCCAGACCCCAAATAATCATACGATGTGACCTGTGACACAAACCACAGTCCTCGTCTCTGCATGGTCCCCAAAGACCATGTCAAAAACTTAATCCCCAAGCATGTTTTAGGAGATGGGGCCTAATGAGAGGCTATGAAGTCACAGGGTTCTGAGCCCCTCTCCTTTCACACTTCCCTTTGTCCCAGTGATGAGAGAGCTAAGGCTCTCACCAGATGCCAAGGCTAAAGGCATTACCATTTACAATTGTTTCACATACGCCCCACCCACCTTCCTGATTGGCCTTGTTTTATCCATTAAGACACAGGCCAGGGTCAACCACTTCTAGCCAGGAATAGAGAGGGAAGAGGGAAGAGGAGGAGAGGGAGAAGTTTCAGCACAGATCCTATGTCTGAAATATTTCCACTATGTGACTTTGCCAGGGGTTGGGGTGGGCAGTGGAGTGCCACCAAGCCAAAGCCACCTCCAAGCAGACATGAGAGGGACAGAAGGGTGGCACACATGATCTCTGAGGGCCACTTTGTTCTCCATGGAGGTTCTGCTCTGCAGAGGCTGGAGCTGACATCAGGCCTCTGGCACCCTGTGCTTTTCTTTCTGACTTCGGGCCCCATGAGCTGTTACCACAGGGAAGTCTTCTTTGATCTTTGCAAAGGGCATCCCTGACAATGAACTGGGGTCCACCTCAGCACGCCCCATCCCAGACTTAACATTCTGAGGAAGATAGTGTCCCCCCATTAGAGCCTACAAGGTCAAAGGACCCCTACCTGCCTCCCACCGTGCCTCCCCCCTCCACTCATCCATCTAGCACACAAAGCCCAGGTCTGCACCACAGGAGTGATGGGTGGGCGGGGGAGCCAAGGTGATGTTACACCTGCTAGGCTGTTTCCAGAACCCTCAACATGGGTCCTGTGTGGTTCTAAATACACCCTGTGTTGCCAGAGTTCTGTTTTAAGCAAGTCCTGCTCTGCCAACTCCGAGCTGAGAAACATGCATTTTTATTAATGTTGACCCAAAGTAAGGAAGGGGCTTTTCAGGCTTACAAATGGTGTACCTGGTAGCTAAAGAGGCCCCTTGAAAGACAAACTATTTACAAAGGAATAGCATGTTCTAGAATGTTCCTCTAGTACTTCTTGCCCCCCACTCATTCACCTTCTATCAAAAGGAAGCTGAACCCCTACAACCAGAAACTTAAAACCTGGTAGGAAAAGCGGGTGTAGTCACAGGCCTCCACCCTCGGATCTCCACCCCATTAACCTTTAATGTGCTTTGTTTTATATTTTTCTTTTTGTTTTTTGAGAAAAGGTAAGAAGGCAGATTCACCAGCTCCCAATCTGGAATCTGGGGAGTCTGGGGTGAGGGTCCTCATAATGCCCCCAAAGGAGCAATCCACCCTCAGTTCCCACCATCTCCTGGCTTCTCCCTTCCCACCTGCAGAGTTCAATGCTCTCTGCCGCCTTCTGTGTTGAAAGGAAAAGAATTCAGTCCTATAAGAAGGAGGCTCAAAAGAAACACAGAGACAAAGGCTTCTCTCCTATCTATTTTATAAACAATGACGCTTCCTACAGTGTTCAAATAAATAATCCCTGAGCGGAGTTAACTCTGAATGCCTTTGAATATTCATGGAGATTTCTAATGCATTCCTGCTCCAGAGTAGATTCACACTTAAGAGATGACACTGATACTGTCCCTCCTGCCCTGACCTTAGAGTCAGTTTTCTGCCTGATGCAGTGGATTTGAGAACTGTGGGAGGTGAGAGAGACCCTGTTCTTAGAAGCCAAGGCAGCCAGGGGAGGGGTCCATGCAGCTGACATGTGAGGAAAACTGCTGGCCCATGTTGGGAAGAGAATCCAAGATAGCTAGTTCCGTGGAGGAGCAACAGCACCCGTTTTCTGAGGGGTCAAGCAAAGGGCAGCATTCAGATCACGTGGATGTGAAGACCAACACCACAAAGACCCTGGTGGGGATTGGGGGAGGGGGAGGTGATCCGCCAGGCCTGCCACTGTAGCTTTATTGAGATGCCAAGATTATCCATGGATGCTCAGCGAGCTTGGACCAGATTAGCATTTCAATGTAACTCTAAAGCAGATGGCTCTCCCCAAGTGGTGATGGGGGGTGGGGTAGGGTGGGGGGGGCACCCAATCCCAGGGGCCCTGGACAGAACAAGACTGAGGAATGGTTGGGGGTCCATTCAGTCTGGTAGCTTTAGCCAAAATGGACTGCTTCTCTCCTGCCCTTGGCCTGGAAGTCCCACCACAAGCTCTCTTGATATTCCAGTTTAGGACTGTAAGAGGTGAACTCCCCAGCACCCAAAATCACAGGAGCTGACACTCTTGTAGAAAATCTCTCTTCCTCATCCCCATTCTACTCCCCATCTACTATCCCCAGCCCCCGTGTGTGTGAGAGTGTGTGTGTGTGTGTGTGAGAGTGTGTGTGTGTGTGTGTGTGTGTGTGTGTCTAACAGGCCACTGAAGTTTACACACACACACACACACACACACACACACACACACACACACACACCCCTTGTTCTTCTCTGAAGAAACTGCATCATATCTATAGCAAAATCCTGAATCTTGACCTTGTCGGAGGACAAAGACTGTGGAGAGAAACCACCTTGACTACGCAGGCTCTTTAACAGCCATTTACTTTTGACCTCTGTATCCAACCCAGTGTTCTCATGGCTATGAGGTAAATACATCACTGAGGAGAGTTTTTCCTCCACCAGTGAGAAAGATGGAATGTCATAAGGTAAGATCTGAGCTACAGAGGAGGTCCCCTCCTGACATCTTGTCAAATGTATTGGCTTATAACTCCCTTGTTCTGTGGCTATGAAGGTCATGTAACTGTTTCCACAGTGGAGTGTATTCAAGGCGACCCAAGTTCATGTTCCAAGGCCTTATCACTTAGATTAAATCCAGAATGAACAGGTTTGCTGCTGCTGCTGCTGCTGCTGCTGTTGTTGTTGTTGCTGTTGTGTTTCCATTTCCTTTAAAGTAGGCCAAGGAGCTGGGGAGATGACTCTCCAGCACTGGCTGCTCTTCCAGAGGACTAGAGTTCAGTTCTCAGCATCCATATAGTGCCGCACAACTATCTGTAATTCCAGTTCCAGAGGATCCAGTGCCCTCTTCTGGCTACCATGTGCAGCTCAGTGCATGTGCACAAATGTATAAACACATACACACAAATAAATAACCAAAGAAATCCATAAAGCAGAGTCAGTGGTCTTTGTCGAAAGTGTACACATGCTTACAAATGTGTGTCGACATATTTTAAGCCTTGCTGCTTTTCTAGAGAATTCGACTTAATAGAAGGCCATTTTAAACAGCCTGCCTAAAACCCAGTTAAGCAATGGCCTTGCTATTAGGCCCTTCTGTCTATGGAGAGAAGCTGGGGCCACAGGCGTCCACTAGAACAGCATTCCCAATGTCCGGAAGGAGAGACTCTCTGACTGACAGGAGGCCACTTCAGGTCAACCAGTGAAGGTTGAGTCAGGAAGGAATAGACTCCAGGGGCCCACAAGGCACCAAAGGAGGGTTGCTGAGTGTGGTTGCCAAGGCAACCTCACCCCCAGAAAAGGCCTCCTGGGGAATGATGTGGCAAGAGCCTCCTTGAATCTATCTAGAACATAAGGCAGGTTTCCAGGGGCCTAGAAAAGAGAAAGAAAGATGGCTGGGGCCTTTGTCTCCCTCCGGAGGAGTCAGTTCCCTCCAATAGAACCCAGGGGCAGGGTCAGAACCAAGGAAAGAAAGCTAGAACAAAACTAGGCAGATGTGTCAGGCTCATGCACTGACAAGAGTAGGCAGTCCTCAGGGACAAGGACAAGTCCCTGACCTGACCCATGACAATGGCACCTTCAACCCCCGAAACACACACTGAACTTGGGACAGAGAGAGAAGAGTCATTGCAAGAATGGGACCTGAAGAATGGGACAGAGTGACTCCAAAGTTATGCAGGACTCTCCTCTGGAAGGGTGGGGAGACACCACAGTGAACAGATCAGAACCCAGCAACGGCATTCTAAGGTGTTCCCCGAGGCTCAGGATACACAGGAGCAGAGAACTGGAGGAGCCTTGAGTTCCACGGAACTGGTGTGATCAAGGCCTTATCATCTCTTTCATCATGCCTAGAGTGACATCAAGAACTGGCCTCCATGCTCAACTGGGTACACTCGATGCTTGTGTGGTGACCAGAGATTGTGTTTGCAGATCAGTATGAACTTGCTCACGACATGCCCAAAGGTGCGCCTCAATGAGGGTGTGCATTAATCCAATTAAGTCAACAATGTCACACTGCAATATAGGAAGCCAATGGGCCCAGCTGACTATGGAATTTCCAAGCCACACCTGCCGTGTATGGCCACTGTGGCTCGGATGCCACAAGTCACGGCAATGGCTGCTCTGTACAAGTGATGGTCACTTTAGGCACAGAGGAAATCTCTTAATTACAGCCTCCCGATATCAAGAGGTCTATGGAAAAAGCAGGGGCCCTATACCTCTCTTCCCTCTCCCTCCCTTCCCTCTCCTTCCCTCCCTTCCACTTCCCTCCTCTCCACTCCATGCCTCTCCTTTTCTTTTCCTCTTCTCTTCTTTCTTTTCTGGATTTGTCTACCACTGCTGTTGCTGCCATAGCCACCAACCTCTGCTGAAGTTAGACTCGCACTTCCTCAGCTTTTCAACACAGAGCAAACCACGCACACAGCCTAGGAGACCCTAAAAGTCCAAACACATAGACAGGACTACCTCCTAGTGGCTGTAATGCTTCTGTTGGCCTTTTCAGCCCTTATGCTGTGAGCCAATCCAACCTATACCCTTTATAAATTTATAACATTTCCTAGAGAAGCTGTCTAACACAGCCACAGGTGGTGGGATTCATTTCTGTGAAGCATCTAGAACAGCCCAAGGATATTTATATTCATATTTTTATATATTTGGGATATGTTCGGATAGCTCTGACATCATGATGGCTGTGCTGTGGATGTACCCAGGCCTCAGGCCACTGAGTAGTGAAATGGGAGACACTAATTAATAAAGCTGGGATACCACAGGGAGGTACCTCCCCTCACCCTGGGCCCAGGACCACTGGGTAGCCATGCCACATCAGGCCAAGGGCGACTGAAAAGACATGTATCCATCTAACTCTACCTGCTATTCCTGTGATGTCAATGGGTCAGCAGGGCGAGCCCCTCGCTCAAATGGAGATGTGGTGTCTCAATGGCAAAGACATGTTACCAAGGAAAAGCATAACTCTGAAAGGCCTGCCTTACCTCCAGGCTGATGACAGGAGCCTGCCTTCCTGTCTCTTCCCACAGTGAGGTTTGCTGCTTTCCAAGTGCTAACCTGTTACTTGAATGTCTATTTTTGTTTTCTTTTGATTAGTCGGAGATAGGGTCTCAGGTGGCCCAGCCTGGCCCCAAACTCTCTTTGTATGAGAAGACAGCCTTGAACTCCTGATCCTCCTACCTCTGCCTCCTGAATTTGGGGATTACAGGCATGTGACAGCATACCCAGTTTGTGCTGTGCTAGGGACAGAGCCTATGGCATCCAGGCAAGCATGAACCACATCCCAACCCCAAGCCATCTTTCTTGCATGGATTCTTGTTATCGACAACCCCGTTATGTTTGTTACATTTCTGGAGTGAAAAACCACCCTTATAATGTTTTACAAAAAGAATGAAAAACACCATCCACTTCACGCCTGCATCATCCCTGCAGTCCAAAATTAGCATAACAAATGTTCTGGAGGAACTCCTAAAAGGGACTCTGAGCAATCTTCACCAGCAGTCTCCACAAGCCCTGCCTTCCCATGGCACTGCATCTTCCCCTGGCAATGGGTGAGACATCTTATTCAACCCAAACTGGCGTGTTCTTGGAAGAGGTATTGTTGTGCAGATGTCTCCCTGGAGACACTCTGCTCTTCACATGCCAAGGACTGGCTTCACAGACCCTAAAGCCACCCATCAGAAGTCTGGAGGAAGCACCTGTCTGGGCCACCCCTAACTGGAGATGCAGGAAATATCCATTTCCAGACACACTGTTTTTATCTTGACACCCTCCCTGTCCCCGGTTCCTCTGCTGTGAGTCCTCTCTGACAGAGAGGAGGCAAAGGGGCTGTCGGGTCTTCAGGACTGCCAGTGACACCTAGCATTCCTGTCACGGAAGCAAACAGAGAAGCCATTCAGGCCTCAGGAGACCCATGTCACCAACATTCCAAACCACTCCTAGGAACCCAGGGGTCTGCTTCACGGGGACCTGAACTGTGTCCCCTAGTCAGGCCTCAGAGCACCAGCCTCTGAACTGAGGGCAGGGGTAGGCTCAGGAGAATCTGTCTCTCTAAGCATGAAGTAAAAACCACGGCAGAGGCGGCTAAGCGGCAGCCAGGCCCTGAGGATCCTTAAGGGTGTATCACCAGGGGCCAGGGGCCTCCTTACAATGTCCCTGACTGTGCTTCCAGTCCCTGCAGTACCACCCTGTGAAAAGCACAGACCAAAACTGTTGCCTTGAAATCAAGTCATCTCCAGAGCTTAGATGCCAGAAACTTACTATTTTCCACTCATGTAGCCAACAAACACACATAGTCTGTGCCAGGTCCGAGCTGAGGAGCCAACTATACTTCACAGATGAATAATCGGATTCACCCTGAATGACGCCTTCCCAGAAAGCAGCTGGATTGTGTGTCAATCCCCATAAAATTGGGGACAGAAGGAGCTGTTACGAGTGCTCGTTAATGTTGAAGGAACAATTTCTGTGCCCGTATAGGTGTGTGTACGTGTTTCTATTTGTAAGGGTGTGTGTGTGTGTGTGTGTGTGTGTATGTGTGTGTGTGTGTGTGTGTATGTGTGTGCACATTCATGTGTGTGCATGTAGAGGCCAGAGGACAACTTTGTCATTCCTTAGGAGCCACAGACCTTGCTTTTTATGAGACAGGGTCTCTCCCTGCATCTTAGATGCTTTTTCCTTGCTGTGATAAAACAGGACCAAGGTATACTGGCTGGTTTTGTGTGTCAACTTGACACAGGCTGGAGTTATCACAGAGAAAGGAGCTTCAGTTGGGGAAGTGCCTCCATGAGATCCAGCTGTGGTGCTTTTTCTCAATTAGTGATCAGGGGGTGGGGTGGAGGGCCCCTTGTGGGTGGTACCACCTCTGGGCTGGTATTCTTGGGTTCTATAAGAGAGCAGGCTGAGCAAGCCAGGGGAAGCAAGCCAGTAAGTAACATCCCTCCATGGCCTCTGCATCAGCTCCTGCTTCTTGACCTGCTTGAGTTCCAGTCCTGACCTCCTTTAGTGATGAACAGCAATGTGGAAGTGTAAGCTCAATAAACCCTTTCCTCCCCAACTTGCTTCTTGGCCATGATGTTTGTGCAGGAATAGAAACCCTGACTAAGACACGAGGCAACTTATAAAAGGAAGAGTTTATTTTGGCTTATGGGTCCTGACGGAGCTGCACGGCAGAAAGCAGAAAGCATGGTGGCAGGGGCAGGAAGCTGAGAGCTCACATCTTTAACTGTAAGCCTGGAGCAGGGAGAGAGAACTAGAAGGCTCTAAACCCTCAAAGCCTACTCCTAATGATGTGCAAGGCTGCACCTCCTAAACCTCCCCCAACCTCACCACCAACTGGGAACCAAGTGTTCCAAGCCGGAGCTGGTTGGGGAGACCATTCAAACCACCACATCCAGGAACCTGGGCCTCACTGACCAGGCAAGGCTGGCTGGCCAGGAAGCCCCAGAGCTCCTTCTGTCTCTGCCTCCCTAGCTCTGGGATTATAAGTATGAGCCACCACTCCTGGTGACTCACGTTGGTGCTGAGGCTCAAACGCAGGTCCCCATGCTTGAGGCAAGTACTGTATTAACTGAGCCATTTCCCCACCTTGGAAACTTGTTTTGTGACAGTCTTGCCAGCCTGGAATCAGCTATATAGACTAGGCTGACCTCAACTTACACAACCTCCTGCCTCTGCCTTCTGAAGGCTGGGACAACAAGTGTGTACCCTGCTCCTGGCAGGAGTTCTCCCATGGTGCTAACAGGGCTTGTCAGCTGCTACTCCTGTTCTGTGAAGAGTTTCAAATAAAGCACAGAGTTACCTGAAGGTATCGGTCATAGGTGTTCTGAGGTTCATATCCTCCAGGGACTATCCTTTGTCCCTGAAGCCAGCAGGGAACAGACCTCCTCCTAATCCCAGTGCTGCTATCTCTCACTAATTGAGATCAATTTGTCCTTATTAATGTCATGGTTGGCTGAGATTTCTCTCTCTTGAATAAATACTATTTCTTAAATACCAAACCTCTGAGGCGTACTCTCAAAATATTAATAAAAATGGAGAAGACTCGCAGGCTAAGACTGTCTCATGCACTATTGAACATCTATGTGTGTATGCTTGTGTGGGGGCACAGGTGTGTAGGGTACATGTGTGCACATGCACATACACCTTAGAGGAGCATGTCTTTTTTCCTCAGGTGGCAGCCATTCATATTTTTATGTGTTTGTGTTTCGTGTGTGTGTGTGTGTGTGTGTGTGTGTGTGTGTGTGTGTGTGTGTGTGTGTAGTATGTGTTCAGGAACTGTAGAGTGCAAGAGAGAACATCTGATCCCCTGGAACTGGAGTTACAGACAGTTGTGAGTTGCTGTATGGATACTGGGACTGAACCCAGGTCCTCGCCAAGGGCAGCTGGTGCTCTTAACCAGTGAGTCATCTCTGCCCCAGCCCTCTTTTTAAAGGCCTGGAGCTCACTAAGTATGTTAAGCTAGCAGGGCATCGAACCCTAGGAATCTTCCTGCCTCTGCCTCCCCAGTGTTTGGATTATAAGTGCAGGCTATCTTATCCCCAGCTTTTTTATCAAATAGTTTTGAAGCGATGGATTTAAAATTTTTTTCCATCTACATTAGCAACCATGATGCAAGCATTCTCCCCAGTGTGAAGAACTCCTTATAAGCTGGTGCAGGTTGGAAGAGCAGCAAGCACTAGCCAGGGCCCCCACAACAAGCATCACAGGGCGTCCCCCATGTGGAGACAAGACATCAGAGACAGAGCAATGGTGGTGGCACATGGCCCTGTACTAAGTGAATTATGTGCCTTCTAAGCCTCCATCAACACTGGACTTCTATGCAAACTGCATTCTTTCTCAGAAGATGTTGTCACGGTTCCTTGCTGTCTTGGGATTTCCCGATTGGTATGGCCTTTCCTGCAGGGTCATTGTCAGCTGTGGCTCTCCTCTAGGAAGACTTGGATCCATAGCCCCAGCATGTCTCCTTCCACCGGAGACCTGCTCCAGGCACATCACTCACCGCCTAGGAATGCTAAGACTCCTTACAGAGGTTTCTAGGTCTAACAGGTGACTGACGGGATCAATGCTGTGTGTGTCTGCAGAAGTGGGTGTAATGGCCATGGGCCTGTGGCTGCCCTCTGCACTCCCAGGAAGACTAGCAATGGTGAAGAGGGACACATGAAAATCTATTACGAGAACCAGTGCCGTATCCTCCATGTGACCCCTAAAACCTCCCTGACTCCACAGAGATCTCAGTGAGTGATCTTGCTAAGAGTGCATGAAAAGTCTCCCCAAGATGAATCCTGGACAGGGCCAGATGGACAGCTGTGTTAGCATCGGGTTCAGTATATCTTATTGGTGCATACGACCTGCTCTGGACAAAGGGAACAGAGGAGCCAGCTGCCCACCACAAATGTCACTGCCCACCACAGTCCCAAGAGTATCTAGTTCTTGGGGACATGAGCTAACAGAGAGCTATGCCTGTGCAAAGACTCAAGGTGTCTCTTCAGTGCTTACCGCCTGTCAACTTGACAGGGTCTAGAACAATCACATGGAGAGAGAGCTCAGCACACCTGTCAGGGAGTTTGCAGATCTGCTTCACTGAGGCGAGAGGGTCCATCCTATTTGTGGGCAGCACCTTCCCAGGGGTTTTACTCACAGCCGTAAATAAAAAGGAGAAAGTGAGACTAGTGATCACTAGCTTTCATCACTCTGCTTCCTGATGCCACACGACCTGTTCTGGGTGCGGTGGTTGGTGCTGTGAACCTGCAGCACTCACCGTGGTGCACAACACACACACACACACACAACACACACACAAACACACACACACACACACACACACACACACACACACACACACACACACACATGCCAGTCTGTTAAAGCCATGCAGGAGCATTCTGGAAAGTATTGGAAGCAAGGAAGGAGGAGGAGGAGATTGAGATCCATCGAGTGTCCTCTGTGGACCACACAGGGAGCTAAGTGTTGGCTACTCTGGTGTGACCTGGGACCTCTGCATGTTTAACCTCCATAAGCAATATCCCAGGTCAGGAATGAAATGGAGACAGAAGTACCACATTGTGTCTCCCACAGGCCCCTCTGCCTCTAGAGAGAGACTGAAGCTGATGGCACACTGCGGTTTTGGTAGAGATGGAGTGTCCAGCATCCCCATGACAGTCAAACTGTGCAGAACCTCAGGATCCTGGGCACATATCTGGTGTCTGAGTGAGGGCCCCATTCTAACATCTCCTACTATTAATGACTTTTCTCAATGTTGGGACAAAATAATTAACAAAAACAACTGAAGACCAGAGAGATGACTCGGTGGATGAAGGTGGCCACCAAATAAATGACCACCAACCCTTGGGACCCACACAGTGGAAGGAGTCCTATGAGTTGCCCTCTGACCTCCAAACCCACAACCATGTATACACATGTTAATATAAGTAAATAAATAGATTTTTAAAAAATGAAGTAAGGTGAGGGAAGGGCTAACTTAGGCTCACAACTCCAGGGTACCATTCATCATGGTGGGGCATGTGGCACCCATAGTGGGAAACAGAGAGATGACTGCTAGTACTCAGCTCATTTTTTCTTCATTATTCAGCCCAGGATGCCAGTCTGTGAGATGGTGCTGCCCACTTCCAGGGTCTTGCTTCTGCAGTTAAACCTCTCTAGAGGGGCTAAGGAGATGGCTCAGTGGGTGAAGAACCTATTGAGCATGTCTGGGGAACAGAGTTCCGTTCCCCCCACCCATGTAAAAAGCCAGGCACAGGGCAGGACTGCACACATTTAATTACAGGGCTGGGTAGTGGGGTGGACAATCCCTGGGGCTCCCTAGTCAGCCAGGCTCGCTGGATCTGTGAGCTCCAGATGCAGTGAGAACTGGTATCGAGAAATAAGTTGAGAGACTACAAATAGGGAACTGACTCTGCTTTCTGCCTCTTCATGTATAGTGCTGTGCAGGCAGGCATCCATACACACACAGACACATAGACACACAGACATACACAGACACAAACACACCAAAAAAAAAAATTAAAAAACAAGGAAAAAAACCCTCTTGAAATGCCTTTTAGACACACCAGAGGTGTTTCCTAGCTGATCCTAAATCCCATCAAGCTAATAATCTAGATCAACTACGACTCTCATCAATTGCATTTTACAAGCCCCTCCTCGTGTACACCTGGTACCAAGGTGCTCTATGCTCACACCGCCCCCTAGTGGTATCCATGAAAAACTACATGAAGCTGTCAGCAGGCAGTTCTTTGCCCAGTAACTGTCTGCCCAGTTTCCTTTCCTGAGGGTCCAGGTCACCAAGATCACATAGACGGAAGAAGACATAGCTATGCATCAGATGAAGAGGCTGAGTCGGGAACTATTTATAACCCAAGCAAGCAGTAGGCTTCTGCGGAGGTGAGTCTGAAGGGAGATAGGAATTTCCCTGGCCAGGTTGGAGTGGGGCATAGAGTCTCACTCGGCAGCAGAGCTCCTGCCTCCCTCCATGCTCAAGCAGTCACCTGACTCGAAGAGCTCTTATCCCTAGAGACAGTGGTGCCAGGGAGAGTTATGAAGCTCGTTGATAAACGGGGTCTTAGCTGTGAGGATGTCAGAGCCATGCCCAGGGAACTGGGCAGAAGCTGGTGGCCCACTTTGATGTATCCAGGTCCAGGAAGAATGTGGCTAGGGGACAGGCTTGGTGTTAGCATCTGGGTTTGGGCTGATAACACTATAGCATGAACATGGTGATTCTGAGACCCCAGGAACCTGGAGAGGCTGAGGTGTTCCTCTCAGGGTGCAAGAGATGCCTGAGGACTGAGCAGGAGCCCAGACCTTCTGGAAAGCTGGGGTAGGTCTGAGGAGCAGCAGAGATGACTGGGCCAGAGGGGTGGCAGCCCAGACCCCTGGGAAGATCCTAAATCTATCTGTTCTCCAGAAACACAGATGAGAATATGTACGGGTGGGAAGAGGAAACGTGAGAGATTATTTTTCAAAACCCAAAATCAAATTTTGACTTTCATTCCTGTCACACATCTAGTTAGCTGGTTGAAAGAGGCCAATGGTTATAAGCCACCCATTCCTGTTCCACAGACCACACATGTGCTGACCATGTTTCATACGTGGCTTTTGCCCAAGCGTACAGAAAAAGTGGCTGGTGGTCCTCCTTGGCTACGTCTGGTTAAACACAACTTAGGAAGACATGGGTTTCTATCATTTTCCACAGCCACGAAAAAGTGTGTCCGGCTTCAGCTAATCACCATGGGGCATTACCTACATCTGCCACAGCCAGGCAGATGGTTCCCTGTACGTAGACTGAGTAGACATCCCTCCAGGGAGCAGAGGTCATATTTTAACATCTGTCTGCCTGCCTACAGTTACTGCTGGGTTCTGACAGGTACTGACCATGCAGTACAAGCTCCTCCAATGCAAACCCATAGACGAGCTCCTTCTGTCCAGTGTCATTCCTGATAGATCACCTCCTTCCTCAAGGTTCCCCCCCTGCTGGGTCTCCCCTAGCTCAGGGTTTCTCTGTGTAACAATCTACTCCCTCGTTGGGGGCACTGCCTGCAGCAGCCCTGGGTGTGGTCATTGTGAGAATGTGTGCTAGTCACATATTGGACGGCTCCCATGTAAAGGGGGAAGGATGACAACAGCCTTCTCTGCTTTTCCCAAAGTGTCTGACCCTTGACTCTCCTCTGAAACCGAGGTTTCCCTGCAAGCCTTTAGGAGGCCCTCTTTATGAGCTCCGGGCCCTTAGAGAACTTGACTCTGCTATGACATCTCTTGGATATTAAACTGGTATTCTGGAGACCCTTGCAGCGGCAGGTCTCACGCCCTTCCTCTTGGGCACTGTCCTGAGAAGTCTCTGCATGTCTCTTCCTCTGAAAATCCACATTCAGACCCTGAACCCGGTTACTCTGCAGTCGGCTATGCACTGACCTTGACCTTCCTCCAGCTGTTGTTGTCTCATTGCTGGAAGTCCTCTGGAGAGCCTTGAATGCTGCCTCTCATGGAGGCCATACCCATTCCCGCCACACCAAGGATCATGTCATCAGGTCATGACAATTCGGAAGTTCCTTCCATGTCCTCAGTTGTCTTTGTTCTCACCCAGCATCTTTGCTTCTGCTGTCCAGCCTTCCTCTCACCTTCTGCCCTCCCCAATGGGCTATCCTCAGCTATCTGTCCCCATTTTCAGTGTGAAGTATTAATATGCAAACGGGAAACTGTATATAGTGTCAACTATTTCTCAACATAGGACTGCCTTGGGTGCTCCTGCTGGGGTAGGATACTGCAGGTGGGTTCTCTTTACAAAGGTGCCAGATTACATATAGGTCCCGGGGCATGGATGTGTTTAGTGTGCTTGGGAAAAGTCCTGGATGGTTGAAGTGAGAGAGGAGGTGAAGAGAGCGGGAAGGGGGACATCTGTGAGTACAAATGTAGTGTCTTATCTCATCACTGTGACATACCTGACACAGCAACTTGAGGAAGGGGGAGGGTTATCTGGCTCACAGTTTGGGAGTGCAGTGCATCATGACGGGAAAGTCATGGCAGGAGGAGAGTGAGGTGTCTGGACACATTGTGTCTGTGTCAGGAAGCAGAGAGAGGTGAACAGTGTCTCAAATCACTCAGTCTGGAACCCCAGATAATGGGATGGTTCTCCCCATTCAGGATTAACCCAGTCTAGATGCTGCTTCAGACATGCCTGGAGATTTGTCTCCTAGGTGACATCCTGATCAAGGTGCCAACTTCTAGAATGACTCCCAGGTCCCCCGAGCACTTGAGACACAAGGTAATGGGACTCGGATCTGGAGCCCCACTTCCTAAAATTCGGATTCCACTGTCCCATATCCCATACTCTGACAGCGGCTGTACGCTGTGTCTCAGAACCTAGACAACTCATCTGGGGTCTAAGATCTCATCCATACTGCAGATCCTGTGGCATGGTGACTGGCTCTCACAATGAATGATTGATTTCCATCCAGAACCTTCTTCTGCTCTGCTGGCCATGCACACAGAATCAGATCCAAAGCCCCTGCCAAGCCTTATAGACCTGCTCATTTCCAATCACAGGTGCTGGTCTCTGCACCCTCCCCAGCTAGCCAGTGTTGCTGCTCCAAAAGCCCACCAGGCATATGTTGATCCCAGGGCCTTTGCACAAACCAGCAGCTCTAGACCCCTTCTATCAGATGACTCAAGAGGTCCCTCCCTCCCTCCCTCCCTCCCTCCATTCCTTCCTCCCTTCCTCTCTCCTGACCTCTGCTCTGATATCATGAAAGACATCTGGGACACCAGCCTCCATTTCACTCTGCTTTCCCACAATGCTTTGCTTCTCTTGTGTTTAGCAGACCTGACACAATATAGTATGTGTCTATTTATCTGCTGGCTACCTGTCTGCCTGATGTGATGTTAGTGGGAGAGGGTATAGCCTGGCTGGGTCTCATCTCCCTCAACACCTGCAAGCAGCATCACCCGCAAGTGGCTGTCACTTGAAGCGTAGTGTGAATTGGCCTGGCCAAGATGGCAGATTCAACCTGGATTTCTTTCCATCATAAATATGTATCGTCTGCCAGTCACATTTTAGGTAGTTCAGGCTCCTGTCCTTCGTCTAGAAATACAACTTCAACTCCCTTGTTTCTATGGGAACGCAGAGCCCAAATCCCAAATAAGACTCACAGAACTTTGGAGAGCAGAGACTTAGAAATGAGTGGCTTCCCCAGCCACATGCCCTTGGCGGGGACAGCAGGCTGTCAGCTAGCAGGGCCGACGATACTTTCTTTCAGACTGCCACAATCTTGCCTGACTCTAGACCCTGTGCTGTTGTGATGTACAGCAAGAAATACGTATTTCAGGGCTTGGGAGATGATGACTCTCATGTTAGGGTCCCAGTTTGATCCAAAGATCCAGTCTTTTAAGAAGCTGGGGTGGGGTGACACATGCCTGCAAGTCCAGCACTAAGGGGTAGACAGCAGCCCAGCCTAAGTTCAGGTTCAAGATCAAGTGAGAGACCCTGTCTCAAAATACAAGACAGATAATATGTACTGAACCTGCATGTGAACATGTGTACACACACACACACACACACACGCACAGACCATACACATACCATACACACACCATTCACATACCACCACACCACACCATACACATGCCATACACACAGCATACACACACCACCACCACTACACATCTCATATTTGGCCTTTACCTCCATTTACAGAACAGAGTTCTTAACACCTCTTGGGTTTCTCTAGGTATAAATATGATAATGAGACAGACCAACTTAGTTCATGGTCTCCCTCAAGGCTGAAGCTGGTGTAGGGACATAAGCCTGAAATCCCAGATCAAGGCCGGGGTTTTCAGCCTTCCCCCTCAGGGCTGGAGGCTGGACTGATCACAATTACCAGTGATATAGTCAACTATGCTGAGGCCACCTCTGAGATGACAGGAAGGGGAACCCTGGGCCATAGCTCCTAGTGGGGACAGGCTAATCAGAATCCTGACTGGCTAGCTTTACATATAGCAACTCCTGGAGAACAGCCACACATGGGCAGTCCCTTTGTCCAGGTTCAGTCACTTGTGGGCTTTGCCAAGGTTAGCTTATACCATGTGTGACACACCGGGGGAGATTACAGTGTGGTTTCTCAGGACCCTGTTTATGACATCCCACAAAGAGAAAGGTCCCTAGAAAAGACAAGTCATCCCTACTCTTAAAAAAATTGTACATGATACCAATATCACAGAGCCCCACTGAACCCCTCAACCAGGAAGGACATTCCAAAAACCTAGAGAAAGGGGGCCTAGAATGGCCTGGAAGACTTTATACATTTTCCATCAAACCAAGGCTTTTAGAACCATGATATCACCCCAGTGCCACGAGGTGTCATCACTGACTGGTCCCTCAGCTGAGTAGTTGCTTTAGAACAGACTGAATGCAGGGATTACAGAGTTCCTGGTCACCAGCAAAGGGCTCTACCCTCTAATCCTATATAGCAATATAACAAGAAAACCCTTTCATTTGTCTTCCTACACTACTCAACGTGGGAACCTGGCTTGGAGCTTCGTATAGAACCTGCCACAGTGGGATACAATGAGGCAACATGGCTTGTGAAGCTGAGTATCAGAAGTCACCCTCAACTGAAGAAGTCAAGATGACAGAGTCATGCCCCATGTGTACCCTTTGTAGGAACTGCCCAGGAGAAAAGACTCTATTCAGGCAGAAAGGGGATGAGTGGGTGCCTAGGGGTTGAGAGAGGGACTGAGAGTACTAGTTAGAGGGACAGGACCTCCTTTTGGGGGTGATGGTAGAGTTATTAGCCAGAGAGTAGTAATGGCTGAGCAACATTCTGAATGCCCTTAAAGCCACTAAATTGGTTTTATCAAATCTTTTTAAATGGTTAAGTTGTTAACTTTTGTGTCCTATGCATTTTTCCTAATTTATGAGCAATTATGAACTGATTTGCATGTTCCCAGAAGGTCGCAAGCCAAGGTCCGGTGGAGGTTGTTCTCCTGGACTCTGGGATGGCAGAGAGGGAGGACACAGAGAGCGGCAAGTCCCCTTCCCATCAAGTTCACACTCTGAGATAAACAGTTTAGTCGGTACTTTCCAACAGCTGCAGAATTTGAAGTGGTCTTACTTCACTGCCCTTCTAGAACCTTCTACAGAGATGAGTCTCTACATTATTCCCACTTTTTGGTCTAAAGGACACAGGCTATGTGGACAGGCAAATGGAACCACATCAGCTGTGCAAGAGGAATGCAGTGTAGCCTCCTCCCAGGAGGTCCTGTGGCTTTAGTCATTGGCCCTGCGCTGCCTCTAAGCTGTAGCCTGCCGTGGTGCAGTCAGTGACTCTCTTTACCTGAAATGGTGTCTGGCTGTTGTAGTTTTTCAACTCCTTGTTTCCACCCCGAAACAGCAGCACTCTGGCACAGCTGTCCTGCAAATGGAAAAGAAGAAGTTCACTTGTCAGATGGTGGCATGGACTTTATCTCTGCCAAGTTCAGGCTCATGGAAAGTCTGGGGCCTGTGCCTGAAAGGTTAAATGGGTGTGGTGCTTCCAGGGAGAGCAAAGACAGACAGGGGATGGGAAAGCTGGGGAATGTCTTGCCATGTAAGCGTGGGGACCTGAGTTTGAGCCCCAGAATCCAAGTAAAGATGTCAGGTGCTGGGACTGGAGAGATGCCTCAAAGTTAAGAGCAGGTGATGCTCCTGCAGAGGACCCACCATAGTTCCCAGAACCCACATGGCTGCTTATAAACACCTATAGCTCCAGAGGATCTGACACCCTCTTCTGGCCTCCATGGGCACTGCACTCACATGCATGCATGTGCATGTGTGCACACAGACGCACACAATTGAAAAATAAGTAATCTTAAAAACAGCAAACGAGTGTGCTTTGGGGTGGCAGACGCATGCAATCTCAGTGCTAGGGCAGCAGATCCTTGGAATCTGTCCAAATTACTAAGTTTCAGGACAGTGAGAGGCTCTCTCTCTCTCTCTCTCTCTCTCTCTCTCTCTCTCACACACACACACACACACACACACACAGAAAAAGAGAAAATAAGTAAAGGAGTCTCATCACTATCAGCTGAGGTACTTTTGAAAACACCTTGGCAGAAGCTATGAAATTGTAAACCACACCTGCCCATGACAAACCAGTCTACTCCTGACAATATTCTACAGATGTTCCACACACATCTATTAAACATGTGACAAGTAACTGAAGGCAAGACACAGAAAGAGAAACTGTGGGAGCCATGAGTCAGGGTAAGGGTGTTCTAGAACATTCTGCAGTTGCAAGACCCACAAGGGTCTGCCTAAAACTCTACAACTGCCTATACTCAAGCTCCAAGGACTCAATGCTCTCAATGTTCTGTAGAACTTTGGGTAGTTGAAGGATCCACAAGGCAAATGGACAAAACAAAAACAAACAAACAAACAAACAAACAAAAAACCCACAAATCTTCCTGGAAGGCAAAGGTCTGGCCAGCAGGGGAACCAGGTTTCATCACATTTCAAAAGTCTAGAGAAGGAATGGGAAGCAGGCAAGCACATGGGTCCAGCTCACAGCTCAGGATTACATGTCTCAATGCTGGCAAAGTGAAGGAGGACATTTTAGTGTTTCTATAGTGAAAAGAAGCCTCTACCCCTGGCCATTTATTTGCACTTAGGGTCAACAAAGAAGTCTCGCTGACCTTTGGAAGCTCCCAGGAGGACTGTGTGGATGAGTGGCTGTCAACAAAAAGACTAAGGGTAGACCATTGGGAGATGGCTTAGTGGGTAAGAGTGCTTCCTTCTCTTGTAGAGAATACAAATCCAGTTCCTAGTACCCACTTCAGGCCACTAATAACTGCCTATAACTGTCCCAGCTCCAGGACTTAATGCTCTCCTCTGACCTTCACCGGTATCCACACATGCATGCACATACACATAAATAAAATAACAATTCTACAAAAGATTGAGATTATAATATTGATATAGAAGGACTGATTGCAATCGCATGGTCACTTAGTGTATTCCTAGGTGACGGCATAGTTATCATTTGACCCTCACGGACTGAACTTAGCAAACTAGGATGCTTCCCACATCCCTAGGAGATGAGTTGTTGTGGTACCATGGTGGTGATGTCTTGGTCCTCCCGCATCCCTAGGTGATGAGTTGTTGTGGGACCATGGTGATAGTGTCTTGGTCCTCCTGCATCCCTATGTGATGAGTTGTTGTGGGACCGTGGTGGTGTCTTGGTCTTTGCCGAGCAAAGCTTCACTGTGGGGCATATGGCTACCTGAGTAAATGGACCCTGTTAGGTGTTCAGAATGCTGAATTCTAGTTTGGAATAAATATTTGCAAGATTAGTTTAAGCCAGTGTTTGCCATTGGGTTGCAGCTGGTCAGGCCCCTTGCCAAGCAGATTCCTGCATGTCTGTACTCAGGGATGCCCAGTAGGCAGATGTGCAGCCTAGGATGGAGGCTCTGTCTGTAATGACACCCTGCGGAGAAGCAGGTGTTTTCCCTCTGTGCCCCAGATGCACTGAGCACTAGGACCCTGGGAACTGGGAGGAGGTCCTCCTGCAGCCATCAGAACTGGAAAGGGTGTGCGCATGCTGATGTTCCCTTAACGGGAGCTGGGGACTGTGAGGGCATGTCAAGAGAAGGATGATGAGGGCTACAGGGATGAGAAGTCACAGAAGGGCTGCCCTGGCCTAACCTAGGGGCTCCCCAGGCATCCTGAGCCCAAGCCTCAGCCAGTCTGCCCCATTGTGGCCCTGTCATCTACAACCTAAATCTTTAGGGCAATGATACCAACCACAATAGAGCTTGAGTGAAGGGAATGTTGGGATGAGAGGAAAGGAAAGGAAACAGGAAGAAGGAAAAGAAAGCATGCCAGCTCAGGCAAGGAAGCAGGAGGCTCCGACCTGGGGACAGCACACAGCAGCCAGAAGGAATCTGACAGGAAGCCTGGCTTTAGGTTTCCACAGGAATTGAACGTGCCTGGGGCTCTCTGCACCATACACCCTCAGCTCCAAAAGCAACTCAGAGCCCCTGTTTCCCAATCAGAACTCGAGACTGAAAGCCTTGTGGGGAAGCCTGGGCAACCTCTTCCTGGCTCCTGTAAGTAACCCCTCAAGAGTACCTAACAATGTCACTAACATTCCCATAAAAGGCTAAGAATAAGCCCTCCCCTGGTATTGTCATCCCCACCCACCCAGTGGGACATGGGAAGGAGCCCAGAAAACCCTTCTACTCACCCCAAAGCGACTGTTTTCAGAACGCATATGAACTATCCCTAGAGCTCAACCCATCCTTGCAATGATGGCCAGGCTGCAAAAGCAGAGTGCATTCTGAGACAGCAGCTCCGGCCTGAGTGGAGACCTAACGTTCCAGTTGGACAGGTCAGTGGTCTGGCTAAGGGACAACCCCTATAGAGGAGGGGCCACCCCCAGGAAAGGAAGATCTCCCCCCCAGGAAGGAGGGAACACCCCAAGGAAGGAGAGACACCCCTAGGAAGGAGGTATGACCCCTGGGAAGAGGAAAGCATTCCTAGTAAGGTGGGTTAATCTTGAGCCATGCTAAAGAGATGGGAAGAATAATTATCCCTTCAATGAGATACTGCACTTTTCCTTCCCAGAATTCCCTCTGTCTAGCACAGTCCCTATGATCCAACATGAGAATCTGTTGAGTCTGCTCGCCTTTGAGAGTCAGGCCTCAAAAAGATACAGCTTTCCTGTTTTCTTCTTCTCTGTCTCTTTCTTTTGGATGCTTTCCAGAGCCTAAGTGGTTGGTTGGTTGGTTTGTTCGTTCGTTCGTTTAGTGCACTAGGCTCTCTCACTCTTGCTCTCTGCTCTCACCATGAAGCATCTTGTCCTCCTTGCCTGGTGTTTTCCCTTCTCTCCTCCACGCTCCCCCAGGTAACTGCTGAGATTCACAGCTTGCCTGTTCTGGGGATTTTCTTCAAAAGTCTAATAAAAGCTTCCATTCTTTTATTAATGAAACTAAAAGCCCCAAGAGTGGAGCCCTGATGCCTCTGATTTCATAGGGCAACCTTGGCAGGATTCCCCAAATTCTTAGTTAACAGTTCCAGTCAGTGACCTACTTCAGAACTGAAGGGCCAGGGGTTTTGTGGCTTACTAACAGTTAGACTTCAACATGTGTGTGCATAGGTGTGTATGCATATGTACTTGTGTGCACACGCCTGTGCAGGCATGTGTTCTATTCCTTGCTGCTCCACCTCACATGCCTGGCACAGCACCTTGCCAGGGTGGCAAGAGATCCATGCCACAAGAAGGAAGGGCAAATGCATGGGAAAGCTGCTTCAACTGGGTAAGGAGAAGAGAAATGAAGGGTTGGTGAGAAACGGGGCAATCTGCAGCGTCAGGAGGGTGAGCAAGGCCCCAAGACATTAAGGCAGAGCTTAACCATTCCCCTTCACTCCCTTGGATGGTGTGAGTCTTAACTGGCAGGTCTCCATCCTTTAAAAAAAAAACCAATGAAGTATGAATACATAAGCAATTTGTATTCATCTTCTAAGGGTCATTTCTCTGCCAGTCTTTCTCTTGGTGCAAATTTTCAGAGACACTTAAAAAATATGTCTTTTCCCTGAGGGGAGTCATTCCAAGGCCGCCCTGCACTCAGCTATGGGCTGTGGGCCACACTATCCTGTCCACTTTGCAAGTGAAGGGACAGACTGAGAAATCTCAGTCATCCATGCCTGTGGAGAGTGGACAAGCCGATGGCCACGCCAGTCCCTGGGGACACAGAATGGAAGCATAGGCTCATGGTCCCCGTGAGCTTGGGATGGATGGGAGTGGGGGCCCAAGAAGCAGTCAGCCCAAGGTGGCCTTCAAAGGAGGACAGGACATATCAGATGGATATGAGGCAGGTGGTCAGTAGACTGAGCCCTGGTGTGACAAGAAGAGAAGCGGTGGTCACAGGCTGGGGGAGAGGTCATCTGAATCCCAACCTCTAACTCTAGAGAAAAGGATGCTAGTTATAGAGTGAGAAGGAGCATAGGAACTGGGTCTCCTAAGAGGCCACCAGGTAGAGACATCAGGTGAGCAGGTGTCACCACTGTGAGGCACCACCAGGGTGACTCTACAACCTTTAATAGTGTGTCCCCCCAAAAGGACCAGGGTAACTGAGACCACTTATTTCACATGCTGCAGGTCACCAGGCTTCTGCTTTACCCGTATTCCCTGAGTTCCATCCAGACCCTAAAGGCTGAGGGGAGTGGAAGAGAAGTCTAACTTCACCACTTCTTAACCTAGATATGCTGACCAGAATGACGCACACACCAGTCAGTGTAGCCACAAGGCTCTCAGAGGGAAGACTATATGGATGCGATCTGTCTTAGTTAGCTTTAACTGTCAGGTTGACACAGCCTAGAGTCAGTTGAGAAGGGAGTCACAGTTGAAAGACTGCCCAGATCAGATTGGTCTGTGGCAATGTCTGTGGGTGAGTGTCTTCATGGATAATTAATGTAGGAAGGATCAGCCCACTGTGGGCAGCCCTATTCCCTAGGCAGGTGGTCCTGGGCTATGAGAAGGGTAGATAAGCATGAGCCTGAGTGAGCCAGCAGGCAGCATTATCCATAGTTTCGTTTCAAGTTCCTGTCCTGACTTCCCTCAATGATGAACTGTGACCTGAAAGTGTAAGCCATAAAAACCCATTCCTTCGAAAGTTGCTTTTGCTCAAAGTGCTTTATTACAGTAACAGACACAAGTACATTCTGAGAGACCTGAGCCATGATGCTATGAGGGTAATGACCCTCAGATGGCCCCAGGGAAGTGGACACATGCCCCATGAGAAACCAGCAAGGCACAGAGATACACATGGAAAACATTCCCATCCCGACACACAGGAGGCAGATTACCAAAAGGTAATATGCATGCTTGTGTGCGTGTGTATGTGTGTGCACACATGCACGTGCATGTATGTGTGAGTGCATGCATGTGTGTATGTGTCTGTGTGTGTGCACATGTGTACATGCATGTGTGTATTTTTATGAGCATGTGTGTGTATGTGTCTGTGTGTGCACATGTATACACATATATATGTATGTTTTCATGCATGCATGCGTGTGTGTGTGTGTGTGTGTGCGTGTGCGTGTGCATGTGTGTATTTATCTTCTAGACAAACCAGGCTGCTCTAGTAACATTTGATATTTAAGCTTCCTCTGATCCCTCATTATCCAGGGTGGTGCTTTCTCCCTCTGGAGCTCTTGGGAAGCCAGCGTGAGGCGAGAGAGCCCAAAGATTAGAATCAATTTGCTGCTTACAATCAGAGCCCTAATTAGTTGATTGCATGAGAGGAAAGAGAATCTTCTGATCACAGTGTGTTTTATTAGAAGTGCATGAAATTGATAAAGCATGAATAGCATTCTACACACCTGGGGCTTCCAGATCTGAGGAGTGGCTCATTAAGGATGATCATTATCAGTAGTATCACCACACCATCACCATCATCATCACCATCACTACTACCACTATAATCACTCTAATCATCGATGCCACCGTCATCACTACACCATCATCACCATCAGCATCACTAACTTTACCGTCATCACCATCAGCATCAGCATCATCATTAGCTTTACTATCACCGTTATCATCACAACCATCACTATCGTCATCATTCCCGTTAACTTCACTATAATAGCATCTTCATTACTATAATCACCACCACTACCGTCACCTCATCATCAACAGCTACAGCATCACCAGCATCACCACCATAATCTCCATGAACATCATCTTCAACACTGCCATTACAGTCTCGAGTGGCTGAGTCCTCACCCCATGCCAGATATCACAGATGTTTGATCTCTACTTCAGCCTCTTAGCAACCCTGGACCCAAAGGACATTCAGGCTACCTAACTGCACATCCAGGCCCCAGTTTAGGCCCAGCAGAGCCCAGTGGGTCAGGCCTCCTCATCACTATTCCATGTCCCCAAGGCCATGTCTCTCCTTGCCCTGAATCTTGCCCTTCTGAATTCTCTCCCTCCCTGGGGCGCATCCTCAGCATGCACGGTATGACACCACTTCCTGTGTAACGTTCCTGGTGTGGTCTCTGTCATCAACAACCAAGCCTGTGCAGCCACATATATCTCCTGCCAGCAAGATGGTGACACGGGGAGGAAAGACCGAGGACTATCCATGTGCAGTGCCAAAGGCTGACTTATCCTTACTCTTGAGACAGCTCCCATGAGCTCCAGGAAGCTATGCAAGACTGTGACCCTCAGAGCTGTGCTGAAGCAGCTTTCCTCACACAATTCAGACACAGCTACGGCTGAGACAGACTGAAGACCCCCTATCATCCGGGGGAGGACAGATTCTGGTGCACTTACTGACATCCCAACTTGTCATGGTGTCAAGGAGCTGTGTGGTCAGTAACTCCAGAGCCTATAAACCAACACACTATCCTTTGGAGATGACACAAGATTAGTCACCTTGGCTGAACTGTCCCAGGCTGGAGAGAACAGGCATACCGTCTGAAGCTGGTTAGCAGCAGGCTGCCCTGATGAGGGGGCAGCTTTTCAGAGTGGACATCTCATCCCACCCTTGCTCAGACTCACTGGCCTGCAGGATGGAAGTCACCCAGCCCTGGGGAGGCACTAATCTATAAATGAGGTGCAAGAAAAAGATAGTGTAGCCTACTACTCCAAAGATGGCCAACAGTCTGCGAACCAGATCATCCCCCTTTCCCCCATCCCACCCCTCACCCCATCCCTGTTTACTAAACAAATAAATAACTTTCTTGCAGCACGGCCACTTCCCACACCCCTTCTGACTGCTATGCTGTGGCTGCTCAGCTGACATGTGACCAGAGGGTCCAGGCAGTGACCAAAGCATAGCATGTTTGCCAAAGGGCCCTGGAAAGTCAGCTACCTCTACTCTAATTGACATTATATGGGAAAAAGGTTTTCCTGGGAGCTCTGGCCATCTGGGGATCCTCCTAAGGATGGAGACAGCTGGGGCGGGGGTATGTGGAATAACCCCTAGCAGGACCAATCTCTAATATAGCTGAGAACATAGGCTGCCTAATAAAATTCTTTAGCCTCCTTTTCAAAGACCATCATGCCCACAATTATTTTAAGTGACAGAAACTGTGATTTCCTATATTTTTTTGTGATTAAAATATGCTTGAAATATACTGAGTGAAATTAAGCCATGTTTTCCCATAGCAGGCAATCATTACAAAGCAGATGTTGGTGCAGATGTTTTCCTAGACCCAGCCAAGCCTCATGATGTGTTTTCTAAGGCAGCTGAGTATTCCCACATTTAACAAGGGCTCCCCCATCCCAGCTCCACGGTGGACCCAGGGGCGACTGCACTGTGAATACACTCTGCATGCAAGCTAGGAGCACTACAAGATACTCCGGCTGAAGCACTGACTCCATCAGCCTAATCATGAGCACGACACGCACAAATTCTACAGTCAGGAGAAGGCTTGACTGGGTGTGAACCATGTGAGTGGGGTCTTGAAGGGTTTGTAGGAGTTTTCAAGGGTGAAGGATCCAGGAAAGTTACTGGCTAGAAGTAGAGTGGACTTGGGGCCAGCCTGGGAACAAACTTGGATTTGAGCTAAGGCTTGAATTGTCATCTAGGGTCACTGTCAGGGGTGCGATAGGATTATGGCTCTGAGACTGGAAGAGAACTCAGTGTTCACTGAGGCCACACCCCAGGGTATGTTCACCAGAGCCTCACCAGGGACCCCTCCACTCTTCAAGAGGGAGAGCCTTTCCCCAGTCCCTCTGCTGGGCTGCCTGGGGTCATGTCCATGGGTCATTAGCCCCAGACTTGAGGTTTCATGAGTGAGAAGACAAAGAAGAAAGCAGAGTCTTCAGTGGGGTTGCTCTATGCCAACCTGACCTTGAGCACCAAGGACGGTGGTACCTTTCCTGCTTGCTAAAGCTGACCCTGCAGTCCACCCACATCCTTTGAGCAACACCAGGCTCAGCCCTCCCGTGGGACATCAGTCTCTCATTCCCCTCAACATCCAGCTCAGGGTACTCATGGTCCAGGATCCAAGTCCCAGCCACTAAAGTGTCTCCCTTCCAGAGAGCTGGGACCATGTCTCCCCCAGCCTTTAGGAATTCCAGAACAACACAGTCCACCAAGGTCTGACATGGAAGCCTGGGAGAGGGGTGGGGGGGGCACCAGTGTGTCATTTACCTTGAGTTCTGCTTAGGAGTTTGTCCCCATGGAAGCCAGAAGATAACTGAGGCTAAACCCTGCATCTGCACACCTGGGCTCATGGCAACATGAAATCACAACCACCAAAGGCAGAACAAGCCACACGTCCACCCAGGGGAGAGAAGGTAAGCAAAGTTGCCCATCTCTCAGTGGTGTGGAAACAAACTTCAGAAGGAAGAGTGTCTGATACTCGTTATCACAGGTTAGACCGTGAGAACATGATGCTGAGTGGAAGAAGTTCAGCATAGGTGGTCAACTCCTGCAAAATCCTAGTCTTCAGAGGCCCTTAAAGCAGAGAGCAGGATGGGGGATTAGGGGTTCAGGGGGGTTGGGAGTCAGTGTTTCCTGGGGAGATAGAGATTCAGTCTGGGGAGATGAAAAGTCCTGGAGGTGGATAGTGGGGATGGCCATACAGCGTTGTTAATGTGCTATCAATGAACTGTACACCTACATGTTTGAGAGTCACATTCGTTATGCACACTTAACCACAAGTGAGAAGGAGAGTGGAGGGGTTACCCAAGTGCCAGGCTCTGGGACCAAGTGAAGCTGGCACTCAGCCAAGGGAACAGGAGGTTCCAGCTCCTCCCATGTCTTTTAAACAAGCAACCTGGGTCATTGGCATTGCACAAGGCTGACTGTAGATCTGGAATGTGGCCCGGGGCTGCTCACGGCTTCACCAGCCTCTGGTTCTCAGTAAGGCAGCAGGTGAGGGTCACAGAGATACCCAGGCCAGCCCCTCCACCCAGTGCTCAGTGTGCCCCAGGGTTAGGGTGAGGAATGTGCATGCCACTCACCTGATTGTAGAGGGCGCAGATATGCAGGGCTGTGTTCCCTGAGGCATTCTGTGCGCTCATGTCTGCGCCATAGAAAAGCAGATGTTCCAGATGCTGGACATGGCCGTACCTGCAGGCCTGAGACAAGAGACTGAGTGAGACCTTGGTGCCCCTGCTGGTCAGTCCTGAGACAGAGACCCCAATGCCTCCTGCTGGTCAGCCCTGAGACAGAGACCCAGTGGCCCCTGCTGGCCAGTTCTGAGACAGAGACCCCAGTGATCTCTGTTAGTCAGTTCTGAGACAGATACCCCAGCACCCCCTGCTGGACAGTTACTAGACACAGAGGATGCATGAGACCCCAGAACCCCCTGCTGGCTAGGTCTGAGATACAGAGGCTGCATTAAACTCCAGCACCCCCTGCTGGCCAATTCTGAGACAGATACCCCAGCACCTCCTGCTTGCTAGGTCTGAGACACAGAGGCTGCATGAGACCCCAGAATCCCCTGTTGCCCACCCCTAAGACACAGAGACTGATAAGACCCCAGCACCCTCTACAGGCTGGGCCTAAGACACAGATGTTGAGTGAGACTTGGTACCTAAGGTTGCCCAGGCAACAGGCCTATGCCCAGCATCCTACCACTCATTTAAAAGCATGACAGAGCTCTTGGCAGACTTCACCCCACCTAGCTCTGTAGACCTAGGCCTACAGATGTCACACACCAAGGACTAGGGAGGCCCCAAGATCCCAGCTAAGAGTGGAAACAGGGAACCCCTGACCAGTTGGGAACCTGTACTCTGCTCTTGGGTGAGGGGTCTGGACGGGGCCCCAGGGTTCTTTCCACACAGACCCAAGAAGACACATTGTTCAAAAGACAAATAGGTCTTCCCCTGATATGGGTGCTGAGCCCTGGGACATGCTAATCAGAATAGGATGCTCAGCTCTGCATTACTGGTCCAGGCTCCCAGGCAGGAAGCTGTTACGCATGGGCTTGGAGATGCTCAGAGTCCTATCCCTGTGTGTGTAAGGAGGTCTGCACTTGTCCTTCCACATGCAAACCCAGCTTCCTGCTGCATTTAAATGAACTCCAACCTTTCACAGGAGGCGGGACCCAGGGTAGGACAGCTCCACCATGTGATCTGCTCCTTCCCAGTCCTTCTAGGGGTTGACACAGTGGCTATGTCCCAGGTAGTTTGAAAGCCAAGCACACTTGGACTGGGTCCGAGACCATCCATTAACTTGGCCCTCACCTTCAAGCTTAAGGATGTCCTTGTCATTAAGTGGAAGTGGTGTCCCTCTCATGAGTCACAGAGGACAAGGACATCAATGACACTGGGCCCTAAAAATAGGTACGGCACCCCATCCTAGTTCAAAGGGGCAGAAAGGTCCCTGCACAGGTGACTGGGCACCTCTGCCAGCCAGTGACGTCACAGGAGGAGGCAGGTCTGCCACATCAAGGACAAAGGAAGAAAACTCTTGTGGGTGATAACACTGGCCCTGGGTCAATGACTATGCCTCTGATCCGCATCCAGGGAACACTTTACCTCAGCAGGGTCAATGACAGTAAGAGCTACTTTGCAAAGAGGGAGAAGACTACAGTTGTTAAAAGCATCCAAGAAACATCCATTTATCGTACCATGCCTGTGCTGCTCTCTCATTGCTGACTAGATGGCTCTGACAGGAGATTCCTCTCTCCTACCTGCCTGCCTGGTGGCCCCCTTCACTTAAGCACCTGAGATTGCCTGCCCAGCTCCTGTTGGTTCAGATGGCCCAGGTGTACCTGATCCTGCAGAAGGACAGGCCATAGCTGTGCAGCTGGCAGCTCTGTCATGGCAGGCAAGACTCAGGGAGGAACCTTGGAGCCCAGCAGACTCAGGGAGCCAAGGCCAGAATGGCTCAGGACTTCTGGAAAAGTAACCTTCTTTACAGCTGCTAGAGCTACCATACCATGGGGAGGGAAGGGAAGGGGAGGGGGAGGGGAGGGTATCGGGGGGAGAGGAGAGGAGGGGAGAGGAGAAAAGGGGAGAGGAGAGAACAGGAGGAGAGGAGAGGGGAGGGGAGGGGAAGGGGAGGGAAGGGAAAGGCCACAAGAACCTGAGGGAGGAGCCAGGGAGGTCCATGGAGTAATCCACAGGACCCTGCTGGGACTCCTCTGAGCTACTCTACCCCTGGGGCTTTTCAGAGACATTAAAATAAGGCCTAATCCCTCCACTTGCTTCAACCAGTTTGAGATGGGAATTCTGCTCCTTAAACTGAAGATACAATTTGGCTAATCAGCTCTTCTCGAAGGCTTTGCGGAGACAGCATTTTGTAGCAGCTTAATTTAATTGCTCTCTAGTCGGTTAAGAGGACTCAGTTACTGCAGGCTCACCAAGCAATTAATCCAGACTCATTAACCCCTCCCCCACATAATCTGAATTCAGGAGGTTTGAAGTTGCATTCCCAGGAGCCTATGGCCATTTTCTCAGAGAGGGTCAAAATGCTATGGACACTGAGAGAGGAAACAGGGGCACTGACTGTAGGAAGTCGGAGGCAAGGGTCCCGAAGGAAGAGGAGGAGGAGGAGGAGGAGGACGACGACGACGAAGACGACAACAACAAAAAAAAAACCCAAAAAACAAAACAAAAACAAAAAACAAAAACAGATAACTATAACCACAGAATCTGCTAGGTACTTAGATAAGGAGCCACCTTTAGCCTCTCCCCCTCTTAATCCTTGGTTGCTAGGGCAGAGCCTGCTGGCTGAGATGCAGGAATGTGTAGGGAGAGCCCAGGGATCAGACACTGGATGGCTGAGCAGGCCATCTGCAACCAGGGCTTAGCAAACAGGTGCTCAGGTGAAGAACTCAGGCTGGTTTCTCTAAGCTGAAGAGACTAGCTAAAATTCAACTTAAAGAAAAGCCAGAGTCTTGTGTTGCTTGCTTGGTATTGGGATTAATTAATTAATTTTATGTGCATGAGTGTTTTTATGTATGTCTGTGCACTACATGCATGCAGTACCTGAGGAAGCCAGCAGAGGGCATCTGATCTCCTGGGACAATGAAGAACCAGCCCGCTGCCATTTTAGATTTAAAAGCCATCTTACAGTAAAGACAGATTAGGTTTGTTCCTGTTTATGATTAAACCTCTGTTTCTCAAGGATTAGGCTCTGCCCTGCCTGTAACCTTAACTACAAATGGTTCTCTACTGCCTGTTCCAAGAAACAGCAAGGATGTCTTTGTTTCAAAAAGTCAATAACCATCTTGCAACACTATCTTTGTTTTCAAGTGGTTGCTATGGCTACCTGTTGTTGAGACTACCTTGCAATTATGTCTTCCTGTCAGGAGGTGTTAAGTGCTATGCTTATGTTCTGCTCCTGTAACCCCACCTATTTTGCCCACCAAATTCCCCATTTGGAAGTCCTCTACTCCTGAGTTATAAAAGCCTTGTCTTCCTCACATCCACTGTCTTGCCTCTGGTTTCCAAGTGCTAGAGAGTGAGCCACCATGCCTGGATGGATGAATGCACAGTTCTTGACATACATGCAGAGAAACAAGGATGGAAGCAGGGACAGCTGTCCCTCTGAGCTGTGAGACCATCAGTGATCAATCAAAAATATTCAGGATAAGCACCACATTTGTAGTGACAGTGCACAGATATCGTTTTCTTGTCATTGTTTCCCAAACAAAAGAACAGAACAAGTCTTTGTACAGCACATCCACTGTGTGGGGTCATAGATGGCAGGAGTGGTTCAGAGTGTGGGGGAGAGACACAAATGTGTCTTCATGTTATCTATGTTGAGACAATGTGATTTGAATGAGAATGCTCCCCATAGGCCTCTATGTTTGAATGCTTAGCCCCTAGTTGGTGGAAGCATTTGGGAAGGATTAGGAGGTGTGGCCTTGTTGGTGGAGGTGTGCCACTGAGTTTTCAAAAGATTCACGACATTCCCAGTGCCTGTCTCTGTCTGTGTCTCTCTGTCTCTGTCTCCCTCTGTCTCTCCACCCCCAATCTCTCTTTGCCACCTGCTTTTAGATCCAGATGTGACCTCTCAGCTGATCCTGCTGCTGTGCCTTCACTCTGCCATCCTGGACTCTAACCCTCTGAAACTTTAAGTCCGATAAAACACTTTCTTTCATAAAGTTGCCACGGTCATGGTGTTTTCTATTGTCAGAGCAATAGAAAAGAAAATAAGAGAGACAAGGCCTTACTCTGTAGCTCTGTAGCCTAGGCTGACTTAGAACTCAAAGCCAACCCCTGGCCTCAGCTTCTTAAATGTTAGGATCACAGGTGTGAGTCTCCATACCTGGTTGTACCGTCTCAATTTTTGGTAAGACACTTAAACATCACAGATTAGATTGTGACATCTTTGGGGTCCTAGAGTTGTGGAGGGAGAAGGAGAGAGGGGGAGGGGGAGAGAGGGGGGAGAGAGAGGAAGGGGGAGAGAGAGGGAGGAAGGGAGGGAGGGAGGGAGGGAGGGAGGGAGGGAGAGAGAGAGAGAGAGAGAGAGAGAGCGAGCGAGAGAGAGAGCAAGAGCATATGCATGCATCTCTAACTCTGGCTGAGGAAAACATGTTATTAGCAGTAGCCCAGGAGTCATGAGCACACCCCACACCATGCTACACTAGAGAGAGGTAAGGTCTTGAAGAAATGGTCATTCCATGGCTGAGGCAGGAAAAGGAGAAGAGCCTGTGTTGTATTGCAATTTCCTGAGTTGAGACATTCCATATTAGAGACCCAGAAGGTTCTAAAGGGAGGTTCATTCAGAGGCAGGAAGTAGACAATTCATAATTCTCAGGATGTCCCTGAAACTGAACAGATGCACAGGCCCCTGCCTCTCTAAAGCCATATAAGCTAAGATGCTCTTAAACCAGAAGAGCTGCCTAGATGTAACTCTCTGACCTTTCGAGCTGCTTGCAAGTTGTGCAGGGTGTAGAATCCAGGTTTCTACCTGTAATGGGGCATCAGCGTGTTTGGGCGGGCTTAGAGTCATCCCTGCTCCTATAACTATTACACCCCATACCCCTATAACAAATGCTAACAAACTTACTGGCTCACTAAGTTGTTATCCTTACTTTAGTCTGTCATTGGTTCCTATCAATCAGGGATGAATATATTTTTTATGACATGTCTCCCCAGGAAAAGTATCACACAACAGCTTGAGTTAACTGTGTGTCAGAAAAGGACAGGAACATGCCTGTGACAGTTCATATTAACTTATGGGTATTTACAATCAGCGTGGAAACACCCCTCTGGGCATGCCTGTGAGGGAGTTATCTACATTAGGTTCATTGAGGTGTAAATGTGGATGGCACCATCGCACAGGATAGGGTCCCCAGTTGAACAAAACAAAGAAATAGGCTGAGGATCAGTACTTGTGTCTCTCTCTGTCACAGTGGCTCCAGTGTGACCAGCTCCCTTATACACCTGCCACCATGCCTTCCCCACCCTCAAAGTGTGAGCCAAATAAACCTTTCTTTCCTTAAACTGATTCTGTCCAGCGTTTTGTCAAGCAATAAGAAAAACAACTAAACAATGTTCAGATCCATTCCAGAGGGGCGCCCACAGATCCAGACAGATGCTAACACCAGGTGTTATCCAATAATATCTGCCAGAAAGGAGAAGCCTATGAGTCTACCTTGCTATAAATAAAAGATAAACAAAAGTAGCTTTTCTGTCTGATGGATACCCAGCCAGAGGCAAAATGGAGGAGACTCTTTACTGGGCAAAGGCAAAAATCAATACAGACAAGAAATATCAATGCCGCAGCTGCAGGTGAAATCGTGCATGGCCTGGTGGTCTCGGGGATCACTAGTTCGTTGCAACAGGGAAGAAGCAGTATTCACAGGGATGCCACTAGTCATGTCATGTGGTCACCACAGGTCACCTGACAGAACACAATGCCAAGAGCACAGTGGCAGCAGCTTGGAGACAAATGTAGACCTGTGTGGCCTCAGTGCGTGGCAGAGGAGCACAGACAGAAAGGCAACTGTCTCAGAGTCTGACGACAGAAACCCTGGGAAGCCAGAGGGACCAGAGCAGCAGGCCTGCCCATAAAAGGGGTCCAGGGTAGCCCCGGGATGTACCCTCTGGCATTGCTGGGACAGTTGGTAAAAACGAATGTGCTCTGGAGTGAAGCCCACCAGGTGGCATCTGCGGCTGCTGCCTGATGCCCTAGCCTTGCAAGCTCCCTGTAGACAGTTCTAAAACAGAGAACCTCAAAGTTACCAAAGGGTAAAAGCCAGTCCCTGTCCCCTGCAGAGCCCAATGGACACAGATTCCAAGCAGGATGGAAGTAGGAAGCAAACCAAATTCAGGACATAACACTGACTCGCACCCTGACTTTCCACCTCCCAGCTTTAAAAAAAAAAGTTTTCTTGGGGGTCACCCAAATCTATTGTCTCAGACGACCTTTGGGAGGACTGGGAGTGAGTATTTAGAATAAGGTGCTGGGTTCACACCAGCTGTGCCCAGCAGCCTGCCTGCCACTCGCCAAATCTCTGGTATGGATAAGGAAACAGTGAGTGTTCCTCTGAGTGCTGCACTGCCCCCTACTGGATGCTTGTGGTAAATCTCCAAACTCAGTGCAGAAGGAGCTGAAAAGCTCCCGGACACCAGCAGAGTCCTAACCAGGGTGTTACAATGTCACTCTTTGAACTCCTTGGTCTAAAAGGAAGGCTGCGAGGGAGAATGAGATCGCTGGGATGAGCAAAAGTAGACTAGCCAATGGGTATGGATGCCTCAGCAATTAAGAGCACTGGTTGTTCTTCCAGAGGTCCTGGGTTCGATTCCCAGCATCCACATGGTGGCTCACAACCATCTGCAACTCCAGTTCCAGGGGACCTAACATTACCACCATCTTCCGGTCTCCACAGGCACTACATGCACATGACATATATATATATGCAGGCAAAATATCCATTCACATGAAATCCAATAAATAAATCTATTTTTTTTTAAAAAAAAGGCCAGATGATAATGGTGTACATCTTTAATCCCAGCACTTGAGAGGCAGAGGCGGGTGGATCTCTGTGAGTTCAAGGTCAGTCTGGTCTACACAGTGAGTTCTGGGACTGCCAGGGTTACACAGAGAAACCCTGTCCTAAAAAAACATAAAAACAAACAAAGTTTACCAAGACACAGACACACCGAAGTCAGCCATGTGAGGTCACCATATAGGACGTAGCAGGATGATGACTGTCACATGTATGCTGAGAACAAGAACGTAGGCATTGTAGAAAGTGTATCACGGACGCTCTTACATTCAGCTGTTTGAAGAGCTCTGAAATTTCTGAGGAGACACTGCCCTTGCCCGGGCCACCTAGGAAATATGAGGGAATTTCCAACCCCGGCTGCCACACTGGACAAAAATCACTCCAGGGGTGGATGAGGAGGTGACCCCATACTGATGATGTGGACTCATAGAGTATGGAGGAAGTGGGGACCATGAGAGCCACCATGACCTAGCTGCATAACCAGGTGGCTCTCTTCTCCTGAGAAGCTTGTCTGCGTTGGAGCCGACACACTGCAGGCTGCACTGCAGCTGTGTGTGTGCTGGGGGTGGGGGGAGGAAGAGAACTGAAAACTCCCAGGTCCCACCAAGGAGGTGTGTGTGTGTGTGTGTGTGTGTGTGTGTGTGTGTGTGTGCGCGTGCGTGTGTGCTTTCCCAGGTGTCCATGCTGGACATGTATTTATTTGGGGAACAAGGAAAATAACTAGTGGCATTTAAACAACAAACTTTAAAGATGTGAGTTCAAGGGCTGGAAATGTGGCTCAGCAGTTAAGAATGCTTCCTGTTCTTCCAAAGGACCTGGGTTCAATTCCCAGCACTGTCACGGCAGCTCACAACCATCTGTAACTCCAATTCCAGAGAATCCAGCACCTTCTTCTGGCCTTCAAGAGCACTGCACTCATATGGTACACATACATGCAGGTGTAACACTTATACACATTAACTAAAAATACCTAACAATTAAAACAAAATTTGAAGAAAGCTCCCTGCTCTTCCAAAGGGCCCAAGTTCGGTTCTCAGCGCCCATGTTGGATAGCTCACAATTGCCTGTAACTCCAGGCTCAGGGGATCTGACACCCTCTTCTGGCCTCCATGGGTACCTGAACCCACAAGCTCATGCCCACACACATATACACAGACATAAGTAAAAAAAATGTTTATTAAAAGATAGGAGTTTGCAGATGTGAATTCAAACGAGAGCTATAGATACAGCAGGCAGCAGCACCTGCCCATGCACACCTCAGCCAAAAGGTCCTGTGATGTAAACCTGGCTTCGGAACAGACAGCCAAGGGACAGCACTGAGAACCCCAGGGAGCTGGCCAAGCACTCGTCATGTATGTTACCAAGAGGCAGCCCCTGGGGCCAGCAGGAGAAAGCAGACATCTGTACAGCAGGGTGCTACATCAGATGATGGTGCTACCCACAGAGGAACCAACTTTAAATCATGAGCCCAGAAATCTGGGGCTCTGGGGCCATTCCAAGAGGGCCAGAACTAGTCTAGGTGGACCCCACAAAACCCACCCACCCCATGCCATTTCTTCCTCCAGAAACACAGTTGTATTAAGAAAGGCTTCTGCTTGAGAGGTCTGCAGGTAAGATGAAGGAGAAGGCAATGAGATAAGACAAGTCAGGGATCAATTTCATTCAGCCAACTGCTCACTCTGTGACCTTAGCCAAGTTACCCTCTCTGGGCCTGTTCATTTGCCTGTTAACAGGAACCGGGAATACTCTGCTGAGGTTAATTTGAGGGTATATAAAGGGAGTGGCTGGAGCAGTGTTTAGCTGGGTAAGTGTGAACTGTGGCTGGAAGGAAAACCTAGGAGGTGTTGACCGTGCCTCCTATTCCTGCCAGGTCTGCAAGGGTTACCCTATTTAGTAGGCACAGCAACCTGCAGCTAAGAGAGACAAAAAGCACCGTTCCCAGGCTAGACTGAACTGACCACTAGAGGGCAGACCAAACCCAGCAAGAAAAGGCAAGAGTCGGGAGTCAACAGTGTTAAGTCTTCCAAGGTCTCCAGAGAACCACAGTCTGTGGGCTGAGGGGCTGAGGGACTGACAGGTCTGGGTGGCACTGAAGTGGTAAAGTTCTCAGTCCAGACCCAGGATGAAACTTGGCATCTGTGGGGCCCAGGAATCAGAGACAGCCAGGGTCCCACAGCCAAGGGCTGTCCAAGGCAAGAACCAGAGTCTCGTGGTTTAGAGGAAAAGGGCCAGCCCTATAAGTGTGTGTCACTGGACTGTGAAGAGGGGCTGCCCTGGTGAAGGGAGAGGCAAGAAGCCTGGAGGTGAGGCAGGGAGGGAGGGAGGGAGACAGACAGACAGACAGACAGACAGACAGACAGACAGACAGACAGACATGGGTGAAGAAGCTACAAACATGCGGAGCAGAGGAGCCACAGTCACCCATCTTCTGCTGTAGGACGCCAGTGCCTGCTGTCACTGTATGTGCCCAGGAACTACGTTTACATGGGGACACAGAGTACATATATCTGCTTCCAAATGTCCACAGCGTGTATGCACACATGCTTGTGATCTTTTAGATATCTGTTTGTCTCCCATCTAGCTTCCTTCATGTGTCAAAGTCTCTGTCTACCACCGCATCCTGGTATCAGGACACTGTGTGAGTGACAGGTGTCACTGACTATCAGTCAGTAACATTCACGGCTGTGGGAATAATACATGGGCAGGCACCAGAGGTGCAGTGAAATGCCAACCAGTGCTGGGGAGATGGGGGGGAGGACCACGGGCCAGGAGCCCCATGAGGTCTCTGCAGATACAAACAAGCAGGTACCATGTATGAGTGAGGGCCAGACCAGGGAGACAGCCAAGCAAACGGGAAGCTACTCTCAACCCTGACACACACCACGGAGCACCCTGGTGGCCATCACCTTGGCCCAGGGAGGAAAGGAGAAGTGGCAGGGATTGAGAGGAAAGAGGGAAGCAGGTGGGCAAGATGCTACCCCAGTTCTCCGGGCTGTAAAAGTTAGGGTTCTCCAAAGAGAACAGCTAGGGTACAAACATGTACACTGCCTGCACTCTGTATCGGTGAATCTGTCACCTATGGAGTCTACAGCCATGGACAGAAGAAATACTTGGGGACATTTTGCATTTGTATTAAACACACACAGACTTCTTTTTCTTCTTGTCCTTAAACATGGTAGAACCATCACTCTCAAAAAAACTTAAATTATTCAGGTTTCAAAATATCATTACAGGGTTGGCCTGTAATCCCAACGCTGGGAGGCTAAGGCAAGCAGATTCCCTAAAGTTCAAAGCTAGCTTATTCTGTGAAGTGGTTCCAGGATATCCTAGGCCACAGATTGAGACCATGTCTCAAAAAAAAAAATTAAGGAGAGTGACCTTAAGATGGCTGAACAGGCCTGGGTAAATGTACGTATAAATGTCACACAGTATCATAGAAGGAACTGGAGCATCTTGAATCTTGGTATCACTGAAAAGTTCTGGAATGGGACCCGTGAGGGTCCTGAGAGATGACTGTACTTTGAAATGTATCTAGGGAAGCACACAGAGAGAAAGAGAGGTCTGAAATCATTAAAGAGTTGTCTTCCACAGTGATGGGGCAGCCAGGGTGAAGTCCACAGCTGGGAGCCTGGGAAGTGGCTGGTGTGGTAGCTGGAGCCTGGAGGCATCCGGGACAGAGCTGGGTTTTTCTAGGTGTCTCTGGCTTCCCCCAAAGAGCCTCTGCTGGTTTGGCAGGCCTCACCTCATGTGGAGAGTCACCTGTTTCCATAAAGCCTACTGGTTTCTTAAACACCTATCCCATCTTACAGCACACCGTCAGAGCAGTGCCTAGAAGTATTCTGAGTCAGCACCTGGTACCGTGTCCCAGCAGTCTGTCACCTAAGGTTAGTCACCATGGGGAGAAAGTCCTTTAAAAATAAGCATAAGAACGGAGGCTGGTCTCACATCGGCTGCATAGACAAGATAGTCATTACACTTGTTGCTCGGAAGTCCCCACCCAGTGTGTTCTTGGGGTTCCAGCAGCAGGTATCAAAGAGTATCACTCATCCCATGCAGGCATGGGGACTTCTCTAAGCTGTGGGGCTCCACAATCCAGAGCTGAACCCCATAAGTGACAGGCCAGGGGAAGGCAGGCCCTCCCTCCCTCTCTGTAAGAGTCTGAAGCCACGGGCCCTGGACGGCACTGGGCATGCTCCAGGAGGGGCAGGTATGGGAGGTGCCACAGGCATTGAGGGATTGATGGGGAGATTAAGAACCATGATGTGCAACCGCCACATCAAGGCCAGTGGGAGACTATCCGTGTTCTCCTCCCAAACTTCCTGCCTGTCTGCTCAACCACCCAGACCCTTTCTCCACCCAGATCAAAAGCCCTGACTTCCAGGCTAAAATCTCCAGCTTTGGAGAACTCAACATTCCTTCCTCTAGCTCTCTCAGCCCAGCTATGCTGGCTTAGCTCCACGCAGCCAGCCCCACCTTCCCAGATATACCCAGATACACTGGCCCTTCCAGCCTCAGAGTCGAGAGCTGGTGGTGGCTCCCCCAGCTGCATGGCTGGTGTACCAGACTCAGCTTGAACTTGGACCCTTCCTTCCACATCTGGGTCATGAGAGACAGCCCTTCTAGAATCACCAGGCGGACTTCGTTTCTTGCCAGGGTCATAGGTATCACACCTCCTGGCCCTGTGGTTACAAGGTCAGAGGTGACACACCTTCCAGCTTCATGGTTAGAAGGCAATGTCTGAAAACCTCATGCCTTGGGCAAAAATATCAGGCCTCATCCTGGGTCCTGGTACCTTTTTTTTTTTAATTAGACATTTTCTTTATTTGCATTTCAAATGTTATCCCCTTTGTCCTGGTACCTTCCTTGTCATGTTCCTAGAATGTCAGAACCCGGATATCATGGACAGAGATGCACACTTTCAACCCCAGTCCCACTCTAAGTAATGGTTGCTGTAGATACACAGCAGCCTTGCGTGGCTACCTAGTTTCTCCTGCACAGTGGGAAATAGCCATAAATGTGTCAGCATGTAAATGGTGATGATTAATGTAAACTGTTCAGGGCCTGGCACTCAGTTGCTCTGTGGGCTGGGTCTGGCATTGCAGAGCAGGGATCTCAGAAGTGGGCATGGTGAGCAGAGCCGTACCTGGTGGATCTCGTGCCAGCCGTTCTCGTCCTTGCAGCACACAGAGGCATGCTCATGGAGAAGGAGCTCGCAGCAGTAAGGGTCGCCCCCCACAATGGCTGTGTGGTACAGCGGTGTGAGCCCGTAGCTGTCCTTGTAGTCTGGGGAGGCGCCAAGTTCCAGGAGGGTCTATGTGAAGAATTTAAAGTTGTCACTGGTCTCGTACATGGAATGAATTGAAGACACATGTGGACCACTTTCCCACAGGCTGAGTCATGCCTGGACACCTGATGCTTCCCCCTGACACACGAAACTGGAGAGTCCTAACTGCTAATGAAGGTGACAGGATATTTGGGGAGGAAGAATGGCACCTGCACCCAGAGGAGAGACACTTGACAGGGTCTTGCTGGCACCTAGAATCCTGGATCCCAGAAGACAGCTGTAGAGAGCCACCAGGGTAGCATTTGGTAAGGAGCCATATTTGAACTAACACACAGGACAGTGGGACCCCAGTGAGTCAGGGGTGGTGAGCCTCTGGGCAGGGTCAGGAACGTGTAGGAAGGTGTGGCTGAGGTGAGGTAGGGATGGCAGGAATAAGAGGAAAACCTCCATCATGAATCAAGCTGCAGGCAGAGGATCTGACCTCCTCATCGGGAACCGCCTTCTCTCTGGACAACGCTACATATTCTGTCAGACAGGGGCAAGGAGCAAAGATGTGGGAGAGAGGAAGATGGGGAATGAAGAAAGGAAGAGACTGAATGCTGCCTGGCAGTGGGGGCATGGGGAGGACTGTGTGGGGAGGACGTAGAAGATGGGCCTGAGAAGATGGGTATGGGAAAAAGGGGAGTGGGAAGATGTGTGGGGAAGACAGGTGTGTAGGGGGAATGGACTTGGAAAGGCAGCCATGGGAAAGGAGGGTTGGGAAGACGGCCACGGGGAAGACTGGTATGCTGTATGCCACATGGAAGTTCAGGAGAAGCAGGGCATGGGTGCAGCTGTCTGGCTCTCAGAGATGCAATGCAGGGGACAACGAGGCTGTCAGTACTCCTACTGGATTTGAGGCCTCCTCTGAGGGACAATGACAGGGTTTAATATCAACTCATGCATTGGAAACATGCGCCCTTCTGTGGACTAGAAAGATCAAGGTAGCTTAAGGTGGTTAGTTCTCAAAGCAGCTATAGCACAGAGGGCAGGAGAGCCTGGCACTCAGTTGCCCTTCTGAGATCCAGTGGGGATAGATTCATGGTTCCCTAGAGAGAAAGCCATTGTGACGACAGCTCAGGGATTAGAAAAGGACCCTGCTGCCCACACAAGGCAGGCTCAGGACATACCTTCAGGGCAACCTGGTTCCTCATCCGGGCAGCCTTGTGAAGGGCGGTCATCCCATCCCTGGAGCGGAAGTCCAAATGTGCACCCCCGTTTCTGAGAGCTTTGATGACCTCCATGGAGTCATCGAGTTGGGCAGCCAGGGTCAGGGGAGTCTCTGAGGGGACCAAACAAAGAGGCATTAGAACAAGTACTCGGAGAGTGCTGCCAAGCCCCCACTGCACGCTCCGCCCAGTTAGAGTGCTTGAAACTGTGCAGCTCTTTCGGTGAGCCTACAGTTCCTGTTTCTCACGCTGTCAGGTGACTCAGACAACCTCATGACAATGACAGAGACACAAGGGGTCACACATGCAAATCAAAACAGCAACAGCAGGGTTTCCATAGTGTGGGCCTTGGTGCTATGGGTCCTGGAGAGTCCCTGCACACTCACTGAGGACAGAAGCCTGGGCCCCACCTTGACACGCCCCTCACAGGAGCAACTGGAGAGAACTCTTAATTAGACACTGGAAAGGCTGGCACCCTTTCTCTTTCCATTTCATGATGCACACAGACCCTTTGTGGCTGTCAGAAAGTAGGCTGCAGGGTTCCCATAGAGATAAGAACTGGGGTCCCCTAGTTCAGGCCATATTCAGGTGACCACAAAGCGCCAAGACAACCTACAAGTTTCTGTGACCCAGAGTGATAACACTCTACAGCAGCGGTCCTCAATCCTTCTAATGCTGTGACCCTTTAATACAGTTTCTCCTGTTGGGGTGACTCCCAACTAGAAAACCATTTCACTGCTACTTCATAACTGCAATTTTGCTACTGCTACAAATCATAATGTAAAGATCTGATATGCAGGATATCTGATATGCAACCCCTCTGAAAGAGTTGTTCAACACCTAAAGGAGTTGCGACCCACAGGTTGAGCACTGTTGGTCTAGAGTCTCTATCTCGAGGTAGGAGAGGAAGCCCAGTGGGTAGGGTACCTGCTGCACAAGCAGGAGGACTTGAGTTCAGATCCCCAGCACCTACATAAAAACTGAGTACAATGTGCATATCTGTCACCCCAGCAGAGAGAGGTGGATGCTGAGGGCTCGCTGGCCATGTCCAGGCACAACAGTGAGCCTCAGCCTACGTGAGAGCTGGTCCCACCCAGGTGTTTGCAACACAGTGTCTGGAAAAATATTCCTCATTTTCCACATGTTGAAATCGCCTTGGTTTTTAAAACACTTCAGAACTTAGCAAGTATACCTGAGCAGAGGCTGGTACCCAAACTTGGGTCACTTAACCTTAAAGTTATACACACACCATCATCCTAGCAATATCCTGGGAGTATAGCAGCTGGGAAATAACCAGATGTATTCCAAGATGCACCAGGAGAAAGGGAAAGAGGCAGGACCCTGGCAGGCCAGCTGAGAGCTCTAGTCAGGCTACAGCGATATAGCATAGCACACCAGGGAGGGCAAGGAGGGGATGTAAGAGGGTACGTGTGTGTGTGTGTGTGTGTGTGTGTGTGTGTGTGTGTGTGTGTGTGTGTGTGTGTGTGTGTGTGTGTTCCATGTACAAGACAAGGGGTCCCAGAAACCAAGCATCTGGAGGAACGATCCCTCCCATGTCAGGCAACAGCTATGGCAGTGAAAACCAGTTTCCCTCTGAAGGGCTGGGTGACCTCAAGCAGGGTTCTTGAAACACTGATTTAGGAGGCTGAGGGGTCCCAGGATGGAAATTTTAACACAGGGAGGAATGATGAGTGTATCACAGACGTGGGGACTGGAGGTGGGGCACAAAGGCTGACCTGAGCCACCCCAAATGTGAAATGCAAGATACAGAACAAATAATGCCATGGGGAACTGCTTTCCAGCTTGAGTTCAGAGGTCACAGTGTCAATCAGGCACTCACTTGTGAGCTGAACCAATCCCGGCATCAGGAAACACTTTCCTCTCTAATATCAGGTACCCCCATCTTCACCAGAGCAGCTGATGCCCACAAGAGATCCCCAAGGTCAGGGCAGTGGGAATTCTCTCATGGACAAGGGGAGGGGAAGGTCATCAGACCCAGATCTGAGATCCAGCTGTTCCCACCTGGCCCTCCCTCCCAGCTACATGTGGTCTCTTCCAAGGTGCTATAGGATACGAACTGGAGGTTAATGAAGCAGGGCTCCGTCTATGCAGATAGGAGGACATTACCCAAGTTGGGGTGGGGCTTTCCAGTGATGCAGCTGTTCTAGGATCATACACACTCCTATAAGTAACCCTCACCAAGGCTCCTGTGAGTGACCCTTCAGCCTGGCTCCTGTCCCCTCACTGCTCCTGTCACTAAGCCTGATTAAGTCATTGGTCTGGGCTTGGCTTAGGGTTGTTTCTTTGTTCTGCTCTATCCAGAGTGAACAGAACTTCATTCACATCTTCCCAGGGAAAGTTAATGCAATGCACAGATTGAAAAATAGCAATAAAACATAACCAAGAATAACACAATGTCAGAGTGATTTTCACAGCGTCCATGAATCAGGTTTTATAAGCAATCTACAGATGGTGCAGGCTGCCAGGGGGTGTGCACAGGTTCTGTGTGACTTGAGCATCCCTGGAGCTCAGACCCAAGGGATCCTAAAGCCCATCGCTCAGGGACACCTGCAAAAAGAACAACCCATACAGAGACTGGGTGACCAATATGTGGCAGCAGGAGGGACAATCTCACAGGCCAACCCGTCTCCATTGTACCCTTCAGGAGGCAGGACATAAGTCCCCACTCCTAACAGTGGGCTGTGACAACGGAGCCCCTTCCAAAACACACTGTATGGGACAGGCTCAGCGGGTGACTCTCGGGGAAGAAAAGCTTCGGTCAGGGCCATGCTAGGGAGGTCAGCGTCACAGCAGTCAGTTTGGCTGACGATGGCAGGAGCCCGGCCCAAGGTGAGAAGGTTGCTTCACTGCTGCTGTCTTCCTCAGCCAAGAAGAAAACACTGGACAAATGTGCACGAAGGGCCATCTGAATAAATACCAGGCCAGTTCTCAAAGCTGCCAAGGTCATCAAGTCCAAGCAACCATCAAAACCTTGCAGCCCGGGCAGTGGTGGCGCACGCCTTTAATCCCAGCACTTGGGAGGCAGAGGCAGGCGGATTTCTGAGTTCGAGACCAGCCTGGTCTGCAGAGTGAGTTCCAGGACAGCCAGGGCTATACAGAGAAACCCTGCCTCGAAAAACCAAAAAAAAAAAAAAAAAAAAAAAAAAAAAACCCTTGCAACCCATAGAGACACAGCAAGTAAAGATGCCGCAGGGCCCCTGAAATCCTCCGACAGAAAGAAAACATTTAGGGAAACTGAGGAAATCAGAATAGTGCATGGGCTTTGTGACACTTGCATGTGGATATGAGGGTCAGTGGTGGCAAAAAATGCCACGCTGATGTCAAAGGGTAGCAGCAGGTGAGCGGTCTGCAGAAACTCCCTAAGCTAAAGCTTTTCTAAGAAAAGTTCATTTAAAAATGAACATCAACAACAAAACAAAAACCTTTGGGCCAGAGAGATGGCTCTGCAATCAAGGGCACAGGCTGCTTTTGCAGAAGTTTTGAATTTGGTTCCCAGCTCCTGAGTCAGATAGCACACAACTGCCTGTAACTCCAGCTCTAGGGGAATCGGATGCTTCTATGATGGCACACAGACACATAGATGTACACGTATGTACACATGCATGCACACACACACATACTAACACATATACACAAAAATAAAAATTTTAAAGTTAGTAAAAGAACCTCAAGGCTCTTACATAGGGTGAGGGACTTAATGCAAAGTTGCTCTGTTGCTCACAGGTTTAGAGAAAAATATTTCCAAAAACAGACATAAATGCATGAGATGCTGACACCCAATATGCACGGAGAACTTGTAAACTCAATAACCTCCCCACCAAGTGCATGAAATGCCTGAACAAAATTCTCAACAAAGAGAACTAACAGACAGTGAGTTGACATGTGGAACATCAATGTGCCCTTAGGAGGTACGCTCACACCTCAAGAGGACACTGCAGGGTCATGCTGCAGGCACTCAGAATGGCCAAACACAAAACACTGAACCCTTAACCCTTGCAGACGGTGGGCCCTGCTCCCTCATCACTGGCACAGATGAGACAGGGTGCAGCCACCTAGGGTGTCTTGAAGGACACTCAGCATAATCTTACAGAACAAAGCACGTGGTGCTAGAGAGGCAACTCAGCAGTTTAGAGCACCCACTGCCCTTCTAGAGAACCTGGGCTCAATTCCCAGCACCCAGTTTGTGTTGAACAGTTTTATGTCAACTTGATACAAGTACTAATTTAAAGAGGAGAAGCCTCCATTAAGAAAATGCCTCCGTAAGATCAGATGTAGAAAAGCCTGCAGGGCATTTCCTTAATTAGTGATTGATGGGCAGGGTCCAGCCCATTGTGGATGGTGCCATCCCTGGGCTGGTGGTCCATACTTCTATTATGAAGCAAGCCATGGGGAACAAGTCAGTAAGAAGCACTCTTCCATGGCCTCTGCATCAGCTCCTGCCTCTAGGTTCCTGTCCTGCTTGAGTTCCTGTCCTGACTTCCTTTGAAGATGACCAGTGATGTGGAAGTGTAAGCCACATAAACCCTTTCCTCTCAAATTCGCTTTCTGGTCACCGTGTTTTGTCATAGCAGTAGAAACCCTAAGACTCGCATGAAGGCTCACAACTGTCTATAACTCCTGTTCCAGATCTGATGCACTCTCTTAGCTGTCACTGGCACTGCGCAATGTGCTATGCAGACACACAGGCAGGCAAAACAGCCATACACCTGAGAGAAAGTAATTGAAATTATTAAAAAAAAATCAAACACATTCCACACAGCCACACTAGTGCTCTAGGAGTTTCCACAAGAAAACTAAAAATATATGTCTAAGCTGGGTATGGTAGCATACACCTATTTCTCAGTACTCCAGGAAGCTGAGGCAGGAGGATTGCTTTGAGTCTAAGGTCAGTGTGAACCTAGTGGGACTTTGTCTCAAAAAACCACAAAGGAATAAAATAAAAAAAAGAAAAGAGGAAAGGAAAACCTATGTTCATAATTGTTAAAGATTGCATGGACTCATTTTTCTATTCTAAATCAATAAATTAAAAAGAAACCTACTGAATGGGAAGAATGTTATTTAGAACTCTGAAGAATTCATCTGGGCCTACTGAGATGGCTCAGTAGGTAAAGTGCTTGCAGAGAAAACCTGAGAATATGAGTTCAATTCCCAGAACCCACATAAAAGTGAGAACTTAGAAACGACTCCACAGAGTTCCTCTGACCTCCACATATGTGCGCAGTGCACGTACTCCCCCAACACACAATTAAGTACATACGTTAAAGAGACACAAACAGACACAGATGAGCTGCAACATACTGCCCAGTTCCCACACTGACACCGTAGGAAAGGAAGTGACAACAGGGACACAGGTGATTGTGGCTGAGAGAAGATGGCCAAGCACATGGGGTGTGCAGACAGTGATGGGGTCCCCGATGATGCTTGATGGTGGGTACAGGAGTCACACTCTTGACAAACTCCACAGAATCTGTGACCCCCAAGAGTGGGCACAGTGTAAACCCTGAGTCTCAGTTGTGACAAACACAGCACGCCAGTTTTGACTGTTAGTGACAGAGAGACTGGTGCAGGTGCACGTGGGAACAGTCCACACTCAGGGCTAGAGTTCATTAATCAACTCTTTTGAGACATGGTCTCACGTATCCTAGGCTAGTTTCCAATTTACTATGTGGCTGAAGATGGCCTTGAACTCTGGATCCTCTTGCCTCCAACCCTGAGTGTTGAAACTGCAGGTGTATGCCACCACATGTTTGTTGTTTGGGTAGTAGCTGGACTGGAACCCAAGACCTCAGGCATACAGGCTCTGTATGCTCTGGCTCTGAGCTACACCCCAGCTGGCCAGTGGGATTTTTCTACCTAAAACTGGTTCTTTATGAACCCTAGACCCAATCCCAGACTCATTTCCTTCCCAGGCTGCCTTTCATGGTCCACCTTCCATATTTGATGAACCTTATTTTCTAGCTCATAAGCTTCCCATGCTCCTATAGAAGCAGGTGCATAAAGAAGGATTGCAAAATAACTAGGCACGGCATCTGAGTTCTTGCCTAACAATAGGCCTCTTTATTAGAACTCCAAGGACCAACCAGATGCACCCGACTCACTGGAGAGGGGAGTATTTATGAACTGGCGGCAGGCTGCCTTCATTTGCGCATCTCTCGTTGTCTGCAGACTCATGTTTACGAGGTCTCAGAACCCCACTCCCTCCAGACACAGCAATTCCTGGGGTATTGATCATGCACTGTGATTCACTGTGTGGCAGATACAGACCATAAGTCATCAGACAGGCCCCTCCATTCCCCAAGCCACAGAGCTCCGAGTAAGGGGAAGCAGAAAGTCCACAAAAGCTTCTAATTGGGCCGTGTGGGAGCTGGACGGGGCTCCCCAGGAGCCCACCACAGTCATGTGTGGGTGGAAACAGCGCCTCTCAAGGATGATAGAGGGCTTAGCTAGAAGCCACCCCCACCCCCACTGACAGTCCTGGAGCATCACTGCCCAGAACCTCTTACTTGGTGTGCTGCCTGGGATTATTGTCAACTTGACATAAACTAGGAAGAGGGAACCTCAATTGAGAAAATGCGTCCATCAGACTGGCCTGTGGGCAAGCCTGGGGCACATTTTCTCAGTTAATTACTGATGTGGGAGGGTCCACACCCCTGTGGGAGATGCCACCCTTGGGCTGGGTCCTCAGGCAGGCTGAGCAACCCATGGGGAGCCAGACGGTAAGCAGCACTCCTCATGGCTTCTGCTTCAGTCCCCACCCTGAGGTTCCTGCCTCACACTGCGGTCCTGATTTCCCTTCCCAATAGACCTCAACTGTAGGCTGCAATGAACCCTTTCCTCCCCCAGCTGTTTGCGGTCACTATGCTTACCACAGTAATAGAAAGCCGACTAGGACCATGGTCACCAGGTCTTAGAAGTGAGTCCAGATGAGCCAAGTGGTTCTGCAGGAGCAACCAGACAGGGGACCGTGCTATTCCAAGCCTTTCTCCAAGGTTTTAGAGGTGCAGCAAGTTTCCAGCTCATTAATCAGCTGCCTTTCTCTCATTTGAGCACACCTCAAAGCTCAGGAACCCAGGGTGTGAAAGTGATGGACTAAGTCCCCTAGGGCTGTCACTGTGACTGCCTTTCCAGGACTTGGAGCTGCCATCCATCTGACATCCCAGAGGACCCACCATGGCAGAGAAGGACCTAAGGACGCCTCCACTAGGAGAGGTCTTCAGTTTTCTCTTCATTTTATTTAATGAAATTGACATTTCCAGCAACTATGGATATCTACTATTGTTGATGGACCATGTGGTTTTAAGTGGCAGGTCACCCCACCAGGATTCCCATGTCACTTGCAGATCGGTCAACCCAGAATGACTGCTGCCTTGGCTATGGCTTCCCAAGACTGCTGAGTCTGAGATGCAGAGCTGAGGCCGAGGCTGGCGGCATGCCTTGGCTTTCAGAGGGAAGCTGAATTTGACTCTCCACAGGCAGCAAAGGTGTCTGCTGTTCAGAGGGTGACTCAGAAAGTCACCAAACCCAGCTTGGAGCTTCCAAAATGTGGAAGGAATAACCAAAGTCTGTTAGAGCTAGAGGAGGCAAGCGCCCGTCTGGTAAACAAGTGTGGGGCTGGGAGTTAAATGGCTCCGTTGCTAAAGTATTTTCTGTGCACACCTAAGGAATTGAGTTCAGATCCCCTGAACCTACATAAAAAGCCAGGCACGGGGACATCCACTTATAATCCCAGTGCAGGGAACTCAGAGACAGGTGGATCCCTGAGGCTCACCAGCCAGCTAGTCCAACTAGCCTAGATTGGGAGCACCAGGCCAGTGAGACAGTGAGAGACCCTGTCTTAAAAGAAAGGGGACATGGACGCATCAGAGAAACACAAGGTTGCTGTCTGACCTACACACGCACGCACGCACACACACACACACACACACACACACACACACACACACCCCTAAAACAAACAACAACAAAACTAGAAATAATGATTTCTGTCAAGTCCCAAAACAAACCCTAATCCCTCTGTGGGGAAGGTGGGGAAGGGTCTCTAGGGAAATGGCATGCTCTCTCCAACGCCATACATCTGCTCTGCTCTACAGTCACATCTGACTAGTCCTGCCTTTGCTGGTGACTCCAGAACAGCCACCCTTGACCAGGAGTGCGGCACCAGGACCCGCTTAGCATACCCGTTGCTTCTCTCCAGCATTTGCTCATTTTTATTAGCTAACTGTCTACATTGCAGTCAGTTACACAGCTGTCTCTCAGTGCCCATGGAGGATAAGGTCTAAGGGCCCTGGGACACCTAGGAGCCTCCTAGCCCACCCTTTATCTCTTTCTCTCTCCAGACAGGGTTTTACTATATAGCCTTGACTCTCCTGGAACATGCTTTGTTGTCCAGGCTAGCCTCAAATTCACAGAGATTCCTCTGCCTCTGCCGCCCCCGCCCCCGCCCCTGCCCCTAGTGCTGGGATTAAAGGTGCACACACTGGCTGCATTTCAGAGAATGCGGAATAATCATCACTTGTGCACTCCATGCTCTGAGCCTCCAGGTCCCTCACACCCGGTGCTGAGAGGGCAGAATCTCTTGGACTTTCTCTAAGCACCAGCTCCTTGTCCATCATTACGACCTCTGTTCTAGCTCCAGATGGGGCTAAGGGAGGCTGCCACATGCACACCTCTGCTTCAAGACAGTCAGTGTCAACTGGGGTCTGCCCCAGGATGACAGCTGCTTCAAGCCCCAGAACCAGAGACCCTGATGTAGAAGGGGAAGGGAAAGAAGGAACCATACTCCCATCAGGAAGCCCCCACTGCAGACACCAGCCTGTTCTAATGAACACGGCAAGGTGAGAGGCTCATACTGCCGGGTCCGATCTCTCATAGAATCTTCAAGAAATAGTCACCATGAAACAAGGAGAGAGAACCAGACCCGAGCAGCTTACCACCAAGGCCAATGACTCATGATTAGGAGAAAATACAGGCCACAGACCTTGAGGACAGAGCCCCAGGCCTTGATGAAGGTCATCTGTGGAGATTTGAAGGCTCCGGCTCATCCTTGGGAACCCACAGGCCCACAGACCTTTGCTCTGTTTTTTTTTTTTTTTTGGAATGGGGATGGAACCCAAAAGGGCTCTACCACTGAACTACACCCATAGTCCTTCTCTTACCTTTTAATCTGAGACAGGGTCTTTCTATGTGGCCCAAGCTGGCAGTGAACTTGCGATCCTCCTGTCTTAGCTTTCTGAGTGCTGGGGTTGTGGACAAGTGTTATTCCTGGCTACACTTCATTTCCATATCAAGAGTACAGGGACTGTGTGCCATTGAATGGGACAAGGCAGCTCCCATCCACGCAGAGCCAAGGCAGAGCCAGCCCAAGGCCGATGCACGGGAGTATCAGGGTAGAGCCCTAGGGAAAGTGTGGACCAGACAGTACAAAGCCAGGAACCTGAGGCCGTAGGAGGCATCCTGTCACCACAAGACACATAAACATCACTTTCTTCCCCCGGGGAGCTTCTTCCTTGGCCTGGTGCCTGCTCATTCTGGTTATGACCTCCTCTCACATCCCCTCCTAGTCTCCCCTGCTATGTTCGATAGCACCACCATCCTCAGAAACGAGGCCTCTCCCAGTTCTCATGCTGCTTACAGATAAACCCAAAGAAACGCAGGAGCAAAGAGGTAACCCAGCCCACATCAGGGCTCAGACTAGGTCACGCTAGCTAGATCAGGACCCAGTGGGGTCCACCTCAGCTTGAGGGGTCAGCCAGGCTGCCCCAAATGACAAACAAGATCCACACTTTATAAGACACCTCCATATCTTGTGCACATAGTAATTTTGAGGTGTGACATGAAGCCGTGTGGGAGGTAGCAGTGGACCTGGGGTATCCTGGGAAGGGAGGGAGAGAGAGAAAGAAGGAAGGCAGGAAAAAGAATCCCACTGCTAAGGTCAAATCTCTCTTGTTCCTGATCACATACCAGGCCAAACAGATTGAAGCTGTTGGGGACAGTCCCTGGATCTCTGCCTGCCACCCTTAGCCATATCATCCCTCTGCCAGTGTTCACCTGGGCTGTGGTTGAGCTCCACCCAGCAAAAGCAGGAGACACTAGCAACACAGGAAGGCACTCTGGATTGTCCTAACTGGGGAAACTACTGGCATCTAGTGGGGGCTCAGCAGCACCCCACAAAGGTCTAACCCACAGCAAAGAACAGTCAGATTCGGTGTTAGCCATGCAGAGACAAGAGCCCTCTCCCAAACCAGTGCAGCTTTCTCCCAAGGATATTTCAAGTCAAAGGAACTCAGCATCCAGTAGGGAGCATAAGACATGTGCATGCAGCTTCCTGTCTGTGGGGAAGCCTGCACCCAGGCAGAGGGAAACACCCAAGCACGCTGCAGTGCTGACTGGTTAGCACACGCACCCTAGGGGCTCTGCAGAAGGCGTCTGGCCAGCAGACAACAGCCTGCACATGTATGGCATCTGTTTGCTTTCTTTTTTCCTAACACCTATGCAAGGAGCACCTACTGTGTGCATGCATTGAGCTGGAGGCTCAGACAGCAAGGAGAAAACTACAGCCCTTCAGATCAGAAGTTGCACACCTGGGGAGCACAGCAGCTAATTTTATGTCAACTTGACACAAGCTAGGGTTATCTGAAAGGAGGAAACTTCAACTAAGAAAATATTCCATGAGCTCTATCTGTAGGGCATTTTCTTATTTAGTGATTGATGAGAGAGAGGGCCCAGCCAATTGTGTGTGGTGACTTCCCTGGGCTGGTGGTCCTGGGTGCTATAAGAAAGCAGACTGAGCAAGCCATGGGGAGCAAGCCAGTAACTGTGGCCTCTGCATCAGCTCCTGCTCGCAGGTTTAGGCTCTGCTTAAGTTCCTGTCCTGACTTCCTTCGATGACGAACCATGATGTGGAAACCTAAGCTGAGTAAACCCTTTCCTCCCCAAGTTACTTTGGTCATGGCGTTTCATCACAGCAGTCAAAACCCTAAGACAAGGAGCCACTCTGAAGCCCAGGTAAAACCCATAAGCATAAGAGATGAATGATGCAGAGTAACTGAACCGAGGAACAGATGGGTGCTTTACTCACTGCAGTACAGAAAAGGCCTCCCTCATGAACACCCACCTCCAGTCTCCAGGTCATGGAAATTGGGGTCCAGGCCTCTGTCCAGCATCTTGACCAGCTTCTCCACGGAGCGATGCTGAGTGTGGTCTAAAAACTTCTTCAGATTGGTCTGGAGACGAAAGGAACAGAACAGAAGCGTCTTTATGAAAAATGTATTTACAGGGCCGGGAGTGAGGCTCAGTGGGTAGAGAACTTGCCTGGCATAAATGAGGCCCTGGATTTGAGGAAGGAGGGAAAGAATAGATGGGAGAGGAAAAAGGGATGGAGGGAAGATCTTTATAGACTAAGAAGATTATCCACTAGGAGGCATTAGCCTCCTCTGCACAGGGCACTGCTGCCCCCTTCCCGTCCTCCCTACCACCACCACCACCACCAAGGCTCATATAAGGCCAAGTGTGAGGCCAACACATGCCAACACCATGGGCTTGTCCTAGATGAATGTCTCAGAACCCTAGCTGTTTGGCATCTTTTTATCAAACCTCTCAATGTCTGTCCCTCCAGAATTCTTACAGTGAACTGTAATTCCTATATAACGACACTAGGTGTCTCTGGGTCATTAGGGTAGAACCCTGATTTTTTTTTGGGGGGGGGTTCATAACCATCTAAAGAGGTCCCAGAGAGATCACTCCTAACAGCCATAACCCAGGCACCCAGAAATCCAAATTCTAGCTGTGCTGTCAGAGAGTCGAGGGCCCTGGAGCTGTGGATAATCCAGTCTGCCTGTGGTTTTTAAGTTATGATGGCTGCAAAAGTGGGTTCCACCATATTGGGGGCAAGAGATGTTCTCATATGGAGTGAGAGCAGATCGCTGGAGCAGGGTGACAATTGATAGTTTCAGGACTCACTCAGACCTTCCACTCCATTCCCAGAAGGGAGGCTGAAGCTGAGGGTCTCATCTGTAAAGAGGAGATGCTAAACCCCACCCCATGAGTCCCAGAAACAGTGACACCTGCCCTAGGGGACAGCTAGTCCAGGATGAAGGTCACATAGGTCAGTCAAAGAACCTTGGCCTCCCAAGCCTGCCTGCCTCCTCTGTCAGAGAAGCTACAGCATCCGGCCTCAGCAGGCAGCTCAGCCACAGGATCAGGAACAGCCCAGCATCTCTTTTGGGCCCCACCCTCACCCTGATCCATAGTTTCCTCAACACAGGACAGGAACACCTGTGATTTTTTTCGCCTGATGATGTTCCTGGGCCATCCACACACCTGCCATCAGTTGGATTCCCACCCAAACATCTTACAGTCTGGGGTTAGAACAAATATCCAAAATCTGGAGGTGTCACTTAAACTGTGGATATTTACTCATTGACACCTTTCTTTAAAGCCACAAGTTTTTTATGCCTACACATTAAATAACAACAATAATAATAAAAATAAGAAGAACCTGGACCATACTTGGCCAGGGCATGGCTGAGGTGTCACGGTGTCAAGGACAGTGGTGGTATACCAAAGGGCAGGGGACCAAGGGCAGCTGCCAGTCACCTCTGGATAACTTAGACACAAAACTTAAAACAATGTTGGTCAGAGAGGCCACAGAGGCCCCTAAAACCGCACAGGCTGTTGTCGTCTGTCTGGGTTGTTCATGAGATCTAGATGAGACCCAGAGCTGAAGACAAGGCACAGCTTATTGCGAGATACAGAGAAATCAAAATGGACCTGAGCCAGACACTTCCTCATGGCCGGCTAGCTTTCGTAATTCTAAGAAGTTATGAAATAGCCCTATCTTGTGGGAGATAAGGCACCAACGGTCTTGCCCAGCTGTAAATCCTACATTCCACGATATCAACCTGCTAGGCAATAGCATAATAGCAGCAGAATAGTTATGGGAATAACCAACCACTCCCTGATTGCCTTTGAGGCCCGCTCCACAGCAGGAACCCAAACCCAGTGCTATAAACTGGGTCCAAAAAAATGCATGGGAGGGAAAGTCACAGGCCCTTGTGAGGAAATACTAAATTGACATGGTGCCAAGCTGCCCACTAAATACTCCCTAAACAATGTTACTCTTGGCCTTAATCAGAGAAACCTCTCTTCCTAGTGCTTGCAGAACCTCATGGTTGCACAGGCACTGAGAAATAAGCAACTTGTCACTGCTCAGCCTGAAATGAGACATTGATACTATGCCCTCAAAGGCTCAGAGAACATTGGGGAAGAAAGGGAGAAAAGATCGCAAGAACTGGAAGAAAGGGAGAAGGGCTGAACAGTGCCATCTCCTAGCAAAACATGGGCATTGCAGCCTTGAACTCGACAGCTGTGGACACCCCCTACCCCACACTGGGTCTGCACAAGAGTGGGTCCATTAGCACTCAGGCATGGATGGACGCGGAGCTTTGGCCTACCCCTCACGGCTGAACTACTTGCGGATACGTTCAAGAAAACTGAGGAGTCATCGGCTTCAGTTGTGAATCCACTGGTGAGTCCATCCAGCTCCAGTGGATAGGCTCAACCCAATGGTCACACACGTGGCCAGGGTGGGACGAGAGTGTTAGGAAGTATGGGGACTGATAGGGATGAGAGGGAGGTAAGAGAGAATTGCAGATCAATCAAAATGCATTTATACAGTATGGATCATACAGTATGAAACTGTCAAAGAATTAACTTAATTTGTAAAAAGATTAACCGAAGACGAGAATGAAACCCACAGTGACAACCCTGCTCCAACTGAGAAACAAGGAATTGGGGTTGTGAAAGTCCCGAGTACATTCCCCATAGCAGCAGAGCTCGGCCGGCCAGCACCAGGCACCTCAGGGTGTCTAAGGAGAGGCAATGTCCACCCCATGTTCCCTAGGCTCCACCCACATGCCTCAGGATCTCTGCTTCCTACTCTGGGCATGCTCCTGGCTCGGAGGGCCTCACTGGCATGTCTGGAGTGTGACATGGGGACGCATCATGCCTTCAGTGGGCACAGAGCCCTCCAGCTAGCACAGAGCTCTCCTCCCATTGTGCCAGAACTTCCTGCCTTTCTAAGGTCTGTTCTGAATTGGCAGCATCAGCAACCAGAGACGGTGCTCAGCAGGCATCCCTCTACCTCACCACATATCCCAATCCCACAGTACCACTCCTGCTGCCTTTTAACCTCCCTTGGTCACCAGGGGAACAGCAACCCCTGTTCAACCTCCACCAGCTTCCCTGGCCACCTTGCTGCCTGCTATCTGGCTAGGTCTCCAGCAATAGGGACGGTGAGGTATCCTGTATGCCCCAGGCTGGCCTCATCCCCCAGGATACACAGGAGCCACTCCCAGGGGAATGAGCCCTCCAGAGACAACACAACAGGCTCAGAGGTGACCGGATGGGTGGAGGAAGCATTATTCCCCCCACACCCCATACCTTCGTGTGGAGCCTGGTCAGCTGCTTCTCATCCAGGTTGGACTGCTTGTACACACGCTTCTTGTAGCGAAACTGCCATGGAAACAAGAAAAAGGTTGCTGATGAATAAATGCCAGACATGGATGCTCAAAGGAAAAGCAAATCGGCCAAGGACAAGGAACCGCACTCTTAACCTAGACTCTTGGTGTCTATACTGCAGAGCCCACCCCCCTTAAGAGTCCCACCATCTGTCAGTCCTCAGGACACAGGGAAGGATCTCAACTGTTAGTACAAAGAGTAAGATGGCCTGACACACCAGAGTTCAGGACCCCATCCTGCTGGCTCACGGTCTGTGGGAATCTACCTGCCCTGAGCTCGTCTGCAGTGCACCGTGGATGTTGCATTTCTCTTCCCTGTCTCTCGCCTCTGTCAGAGCTTCATGAGCAATCCCATTACCCCTGCCCAGGACTCAGGCTCCCACTGGCCCCTCAGGATAGCGCTGACTATTTGGGATTGGAAATTTCATTGCAGAACGGGGAAATGGACTTAAGTTAAAGGCAACAGTCCCAGGCAAGCGGTGACCCAGTGATTAGCTCTACCACGCACCCCTCTCCTCCCAGACACTCAGACCTTTGTGTAGCTGACTGTTAAAGAGGCACTGCAGAAAGTTCTCGAAGAACATTAAGGGCAGGTGCATGACTGAGTTTGAGAGGAAACCTGAGGTCCTCTTTGCTGACTGACTCTGAACTGACCACTTTCCCACTGCAGCCTCAGTTTACCTGTCACACAAGGACAACAACACCCAAAGGTCCCAGAGTGGAATGACTTTCCTGAACTCAGGTCACTTTGTGCCTCCTTCCTGATCTTCTCCTAAGACTGTCATACTCCCAGGAATAAAGGGCAGGGACATGGGAACAAAGGAACATCCAGCTGGAGGCATATGCTAGCTCCCCAATTGAAATCTGACCTTGTATTATTTTCCCTTTTTTAGACTTTTTTTTTAAACTTAGGAAGCTGGAGAGATGGCTCTGTGGTTAGGAGCAATAGCTGTTCTTCCAGAGGACCCTGGTTCTGTTCCTAGCACCCCACGCAGTGGCTCACAACCACCCGTAATTCCAGTTGCAGGGGATCCAATGATGTCATCTAGCTTCTATGGGTGCTTCACATAGCTGAAGCATGCACAAACACAAAGGATCAACACTCATGGATATAAAATAAAAGTAAGAAAATCTAATTTCTAAAAAATATTATTTTATGCTGGGTTCCTTTAACCCCAGCACTTGGAAGGCAAAAGCAGGTTGATCTCTATAAGTTTGAGGCCAGCCTTATCTACAGAGTGAATTCCAGAACAGCTAAGACTACACAGAGAAATCCTGTCTCAAAAAAAATTATTATTTGTGTCTACTGGTGTTTTGCCTGCAAGTATATTGGCATATCATGTATGTTACTGTTAACTATGGAGGCCAGAAGAGTGCATTAGATCCCCTAGAGCTAGAGTTAAAGATAGCGGTGAGCTACTAAGTGCTGGAAATTGAACCCAGTTCCTCTGCAACAGCAATAAGTGCTCTAAACCACAAAGTAATCTGTGTGTGTGTGTGTGTGTGTGTATATGTGTGTGTGTGTGTGTACATGTGTGCATGTGTGTCTATGTATGCATGTATGTGTGTGTATGTGTGTACATGTGTGCATGTGTGTGTCTATGTATATGTATATATGTGTATATGTGTACATGTGTGTGCATATATGTGTGTGAGTGTGTGTGTGTGTGTGTGTGTGTGTGTGTGTGTGTGTGTGTGTGTGTGTGTGTTTAGATGCTGGAATCTGAACTTGAGTCCTTTGGAAGAGCAGCAGCTGCTCTTAACCACTGAGCCATCTCTCTAGCACCATCACCAACCCCTGTACTATCTGAAGGAAACAACCTTGTTCTGTTATCCCTCTGCCCCGCACAAGATGGCAAGTCCACAGGAGGCAAGGTACACCCATGACTCAGATGGGAACTTTCTTGATTTTTAAGTGTCAAAACAAGTCAGTCCTGAAGAACTGGATTGCCGGGACGGCCTGGGGTATGTGTGTCTTCTAAGCTCAGCCTGTAGCTTCCGGATGGAATCGGAGGATGTCCATGCCTGCTGCTAGACTACAGTACTTTAGCCCTGCATCCTGCCCCAGCCCACATCTAGGTGCTACCATAAACTCAGCTCTCACTTTTTAACTAATCACGCCACAGATCCACATTCCCAAAGCCACCACGAAGGACCATCAAGTACCTGTCACACACATACCTAACGGGGAAGATCCCAAGGAGCCACACTCTAACTGTAGGGTGGGTAATTTTCTAATGGAAAACCAACAGGAGCCTGGCTAAAACGCTATCCTCAGTTGCACCCAGGCTGCACAGCACCATCCCTCACACACTCACACATGGCTAGTTACCTCCAAGGAAGGCACACCCTGGCCCATGGGCTGTGGGTATTCCCGCAGTAGCCGCTCCTCATCCAGGAACTTGCCATCACGCCCATTGCTGGCGGGCTGAAAGAGCCCATAGTTGAGTACATCCTTCAGGCCTTGGTTCAGCGTGCACAGTATCCGTTGCTTGGCCACCCACACCGTGGCGTCCGGGTTAAATCGAATGCACTTCTGCAGGAAGAACGGAGACATGAGTCAGGATGCCAAAGGTCATCAGAGCCACTAACCTGAGCACAAGATCAAAGGATTCCTGTTCCTTCTGTTCCTGTCCCCTCTGCCCCACTGCTACATGTTCGGAACACAGGAGCCAAGAGATGTGACTTACTAACTACAAAATAAAGATTACCTCTGTCTCTCAAACAGAAAGACTGGGGAAAGCAAAAACACTCAATCAGGGCTGGGAGTCAATGAAGTGCCTGCCCTCTAAGCATGGGACCCGAGCTTGAGCCCCAGAACCCTCAGTGCTAGGGAGGGAGTGACAGGCTAATCCCTGAGACTACCTGACTAGCCAGCCTAGGGACCAAAACCAAGATTATCTTAATCGTATATGTGCACACCTGAGCACACAAATGCATTGTGGTGGAGGGCATACAATGAGAGTCACAGCTAAATACAGCTGTCCCTAAGACATCACAAGGGTTACAGGACCCCCTTTGGACCTTCAGATCTATGGACACTCAGGTTCCTCATATGCAGTGAACATGTTTTAAAAACTTCTACACACCCTCCCAAGTGTATTTCCTATTGGAGTATAACATTGCCATCTACAAAGTTCATGTTTGAGAACTATGTGATTGAGTTAGAAAAAGAAATCTCTTTTCTTTGAGGCATTTACAGCTGTCCTGGGACACATGGTTAGATGTACTGTATGTTTTCCTATTTGGTTGTAATACCTAATAAACCTGGTGTACCCCTGTGTAAAAGTCACACTCTTTCCTGATGAAGACAGAAAATGAGTTTGTCCATGACTCTCAATCCACTACATGGAACCCCTGGTGCTGCAGCCGACTGTGGGACAGTGCCACTTGAGGTGTTGTTCCCAGAGGCGTGTTCTCTGGGAACTCTGACTGATGCCTAGCCTCAGGAGTTCACCATGGGAAGCCTGAGGGAGGAGAGCCTTCACATCACCAACACTGTCTCTGAACAGAAAATCAGAGACGTATGCACTAAACAGCTGGTGACAAAGCTCTATGGTTAAAAGTGCTTGCCGTGCGAGAGTGTGAGGATTGGAGTTCAGATCCCTAGAACTCATACAAATGCCAGGCAGGTGTGGCATGTATCTGTAATTCCAGCCTCAGAAGGCAGGGACGGTGCATCCAGCAGAGCTAGCTGATGGCACTAGCTGTAAGGGCAAGCTCTGGGTTTGATTGATAGAGCCTTAAACCCTGCCTCAGCCAATAGGTGAAAGAGCAGCAAAGGATGATTCTAGACATTCACTGCGGACATCATGTAGCCAAACATGCATATGTATACGCACGTCATGTACACCTACGTAAAAATGGAAAAACCAAAACCCAACCTGTACATAACACTTGAACGGTATGGGGTGTCAATTACGAGAAAACTATTTGAGCAGGTTTGGTGAACATCAAGCCATTACTGCAAGGGGTAATTTCTTAAAAGGTTAAACAGCATCAGCAGGGCCTCCATCACCCACACTCCTAAAGATGCATCCCCGCCTCTGAGAACTGGAATAGGGACGCTCAGTTGTGTTCCCAGGAGACTTCTGTGGCACTCGTTGGAAACCAAGGGAAGCCAAAGCCCGACCAGGTTCATGTCTAACTAAGACTTCATTTGTCTGGGATTAAAATTAGTTTCTACAGCTCAGTCATAGCAGGAGTGCAGGGATGTGTTTTCCTACTGTGAAGACAGCTCAGAAGAACTGAGGGATTACTGAAAGAGGCTAGAATTAGTGCTCCACAGAGGTTCTGTGTGTGCCTGCCTAAGGGCACAGGAGGGCCCTGTCAGTCCCTGGGCGCCAGCAGGTTCTCGTGGCTGCAGAGTGCCTCAGCTGCCATCCACCCTGAACACTAGTCCAGCCGCCCAGCCAGGGAAGCCGACACCCACACATGAATGAATGCTCCCGCGGCCCCTCTCAGGTGTCACTGGCTCAGTCAGTGTGACCCCCTCACCTTCCTGGGTTATAAGACCTGGCGAGGCCAGTTGTTCCTTCCAGAGAGAAGGCACATGGGCTCTCCCTCCATCCATCTGGGACTAGGTGAGAACTCTCTGTGATCCTGACATAACAAAAGTACAATAAGAGATGTAGCCTCCTGGGGCTGCACATAACCCCGCCACTCCCAGTTCAGGAATCATTGTGGGATTTGGGTTACAGTTCACAGATGGGAGGTCCCAACTCAGGTTCCCTCACAAGCCAGACTGCAGAGCTTTTTCATCAGCCTCTCTCTCCACCCACAGCTGAGAAGAACCTGCCAACTGGCAAGTGCCTAGATGAGCCTAGGGCTGTATGCTGCCTCCCAAAGGACTTGTTTGCCATTGTAGGCTACACAAAGACTGGCACTTACTGCCACTTGGTGGGCAGAGCAGTGAAGCCTAGTCTGTGCCTCCCTAGTGTAAGAACCAACCCTGAGAAACAAAACAGCAGCTTTGGAAAGCATCAGTGGTGCCACATGGAACCCCTTCTGGGAAGAGCTAGAATTCACAGGTCAGGAAGGCCTGGATCTGCCACCCACCTGCTGGGCAGACCTACTAAGAGGTCATAGGCCCCTGTGTTGATTCCTCAGTTAAAGTGGGCCTTACTCCACACACATGGCCGTCAGAAAGATACAGGTGACCACAAGCAGCATACACCCCCAAGAAGACAGAGACGTATTTAGAAATGGGGTTTTTGTAGGTGTGGTCAATTAAGATGAGGCTGTACTGGAGAAGTGTGGCTCTGACCTAATACCATGGCATTGCAAAGATGGTGAATGGGCATGTCACAGGCAGCACATGGGATGGAGGCTTCAGGAGGATTATCGTGGTGATGTTCCTAAGGGGGATGGGTGCTGAGGTTCTCCAACAAAGGCCTAGAACTGGAGAGTGGGACAGAAGCTCCTCAGGGCACCCAGGGGAATCCCAGCTAGCACTTTGATCTTGGACTTCTGGATGCAGTGGTATAAGGCAGCATGCCTGGAGTCAGTCACAACAGGTCAGTAAATCACCTGCCCCTGACCTTTAATCTTGATTGTCAACCTGATTGAATTTGGAGTCACACATCTGGGCATATCCATTAGATAATGGTGAATTATCAATTAGAAATAATGGTGATGGTGGTGGAGGGGTGGTAATGGTGATAGTAATTGATGATGGCCCTTGTGGTGGTCATCGTCGAGAACGATCCCCATTGGCTCATGTGTTTGAATGCTCAGTTCCCAGTTGGTAGAACTGTTTAGGAAGGATTTAGAGGTGTGGCCCTGCTGGAGGAAGTATGTCACTGGGGGACGGGCTCTGGGAGTTAAAAGACTCACTACATTTCTAGTTAATTCCCCCTGCTTCTTGCTTGGAATTCAAGATGGGATCTCTGAGCTTTCAACGTCAGCTGCTATGCCTACGCTCTGTCATTATGGATTCAGATCCCTCTGGAACCATAAGCCCAAATAGACTCTTTCTTCTGTAGGTTGTTTTAGTCAGGGCAGAGCAATAGAAAAGTCTAAAGAACTTCAAGCACGAGCTGAGACTGATTATGATGTTAAATAGTGTAGGGCACTGATACTTCTATCAGTGAACTTCACTGTCAAAGTCAAATCCAAGACAAATAGTGTTGCAATGCAAAGAACAGTCAGAGCACCACCACCCCAGCCACAGACATCCCTGACAGCATCCAAATAGCTGCTCTAATATTTGGTGATCATGTATTCGAAAGTGTTCTGCAAGATGTGAGCCAGGAACTGAAAATATTCAGGCACAGATAGCACTAGCATGCACTGTGGACCGGCAGAGAAAACACCCATGCTACATCTTCAACTCAACACAGGGCAGGAGCTTTGGAGGCTGCCAGAACAAATCTTCCACACCGTGCTCATTGACCACAGTCTGCCAAGCCAATCTGCATGGGTAAAGTTCAGAGGGTCTTGATCTTTGTCAAATCCAACCAGAAAAGCCCCAGCATGTGTGTTTCTGTCTCTCACTGTGCATCTGTTTGTTCCCACAGCATCAGAAGTCCCAGATGGAGTCTCAGTGCTGGCTCCTCCGAGACCTGTCTCCTTGGCTTGCAGCTGGTATCTTCTCCCTGTCCTCACAGGCTACCCTGTGTCTGATTCCCCACTTCTTATTAGGTCCCCAGTCATGTGAATCAGAGTCACCCAGTTGGCCTTAATTTACCCTAATCCCCTCTTGAAAGCCCTGCTAGCTCCAAACAGTCACATTGTGAGGTTCTGGAGTCAGGGCTACACCACAAGATCAGAGGAGGTCACGCCTGTCCTATTGCTCTACGTATGTAATGCATAGAGGGCCATGTGCCCACAGTGAGTGCTGAGGGGCAAGTCTGCATTGACTGCCAGTCCATGTGAACATTAGTGGAGCATGCAGCAATCCTGGGGTCACATGTCCACCACTGCAGAAGGGGAGCTGCCCCTCGTTTCCTGTCCACAAGTGCTCTGAGTCTCAGCCGCACTGTGGATGAAGCCCGCTAGAGTGTGCCCATGTCTGCCTGGAGCCTGAGATGAGTATAAGGACTGTTCCATGAGACTGCAGTGAAGGTGAGGGAACGTCTAGACAAAGAGAGGGAGAGTAGTAAATACTACAATGCATAAATATGTCTCATTACAGTGGGCAGCCTGGACAGGAAGATCAACAACCCCAGGCTGGCATTACACATACACTCTAAGATGCCTGCCTCCTCAACCTCTGCTAACCCTGAGTGAGACTTAAATCACCCACTTACACCTGAGGAGCCAGAAGCAACCATCAGAACTTAGGATAAGCACTCAGGGAAGGGGTCCTAAGGTATCTGGGGCTATCTTCAGAGCTGAAAGCCCAGTCCCTGGCACACAGATCACACTGCAGCATGCCTGTGGACAGTGCACTCCCACTGTGCTCCTAACATACTCCTGACAAGGAATGGCATTTCACACTGAAAACCTCTCCACACTACCGGTCCACATCATCATGGATTTCTTCATGACACTGTGTATGTGTTCATGTGTGTGCAGGCGTACTTGTGTGCAGGTGCTGGTACATGTGGGCATACTGGCCGGAGGACAATCTCGGGTGTCATTTCTCAGGTGCCATTCACCTTGATTTTTAAGACCAGTTCCCTGCACTAGCCTAGAACTCACGGACTGGGCAATGTTGACTGGCCAGTGAGCCCCAGGGGTCTACCCGCCATTCCCAGCTACCAAGCGCTGGGATTACAGGAGTGTACACTATACCTGGGTCTCTAATGAGGTGATGGGGATTGAACTCAGATCCTTGAGCATTTTACCAATGGAGCCGTCTCCCCAGCTGGCACAATGCATTTGGGTGGCCTGTGGTGAACACAGGCTTGGTGGAAGCTGAGGTAAGGTACACTGAGGAGGATATATTTTTTCCTGGATGTCTGTCTGTCTGCACTCTGCACAGTCTGCACCTCTGAAAAACAGCAACCTAAAGTCAACCCATGCTGTGACTGGGTCACAGATGCCACTGTCCAAATGAAATGGGTTTTGTCTTCAGCAAAAGCCCATCAATCATACTGAGACCTGCAGAAGTCAGTGCCAAAACATGGCTAGGGTAACACCTGAAGCTTAAAATGAGGGCTTTATAGGGAACTGGTGACCTTGACCTAGAAAGGCAGGCTAACACCGTGAAGCTGATGTCCAAGGGCCAGGCTCAAGCTTCTGAGAATTTAATGAAGGAGATCGTGGCTGTGGATTCCCTTTCCCAATTAGAACATTTCCAGCTGCAGAAGCTTAACCACAGCCATCTGATGCTGTGGGGAAGCCTCTGCTATTGCCAAGGTGAGACTGAACTGGGAGGCACTGCTCAGACTCGCCAGGGCTCGTGTGTTCCTTGAAGATGAGTTAATTTTCCTCGTTAGCCACTCTCAGACAGAGATATCGCAAAGTAGTCGGTCAGACCCTGGCCACAGTCGTCAGTGCAAAAGCCATAAAGTGAAGTGGAGAGATGGCCCTTAGTTAGACAGTCAGGGGCATTCACGATGCTTCCTGCTCCCCTTGCTGTTCTACGTAACCATCGACACCCCTGCACCCTTCCAGAGCCACACAACTGCCAGGACCTGAAGTGGGGAACCCGAGGCCTTGCTCATGAGGTGCCAAGTCCCTCCCAGTCACACCGAGTGGAGGGAAAATAACCAAAGCTAATTGGGAGGAGACAGGCAGGACAGGCTGCAACAAATCACAGGCAGGAGACTGTGGGAAGGGCGGGGTGGGGGCAGGGCAGGGAGGCAGGAAGGGAGTTCACCCAGCAACCTAGCTGGGAGGCCCATCCAGAGACAGGATGAGAGGATCCTGAAAATCCAATTCTTAGAGAGGCACTGGGAACTCATTAATGGGAAGCTGTTTCCTTCTGGTCATAAATATGGAGTCTACCTCTAGGTAGAGGCATGCCATTGTTTTTCTCTTAACAGTTAATCCAGTAGAATCAGCCAGCCAATCAAAGCTCATTTACCCTGATAAAGAGATGGGAGGAATAATTGTCCTTAGAATGAGATAATGTAATTTTTCCTCCCAGAATCCCTGCTATTCCTAGGTTCTCTTAGGTCTGCTCACCTGAGCCCTGACTCAGAAAAATGTAATTTTTCTTTTTTTCTTCCCTTCTATTGAAGAGGTCAGCTCAGGAACTTTGGAAAATTCCACCAGACCCCTCCCCTCGTGGAAGAGAAAGGTCATAAGGAACATAGGCACCCCTCCCATCCAGAATTGAGGGGCTAATTACATTTCTCAGACCTCAGGGAGGAGGGACCAACCATGTGCACCTGCGGGCAGGGGAGGCCCAGAGCTCGTAGACACATTCCATGACCATTGGCCACCTGCAGACAAAGGAAGTCCTCCATTCCCTAAAGTCCAATCAGTTTAAAAGTCACATTCTGCCAATCACATTGTGCCTAAGGGCTGTTGCTTTGAGAACTGTATGAAGGCTCACTGAACAGGCTGCTCGGGGTCATTCTCTCTCTTCATGTGCAGGTTGACCCCAGCATGCTGGAGCAATAAAATTCCTCTTGCTTTTGCATCAATCCCCAACTCTGCGTTATTCACTCAGGGGCTCTCCGGTAAGTTAAGGCTCGCCAGGATCTTACAATGTCTCTTTCTTTTGGACTATGGCCAAAGCCTCAGTGAGCTGTCTCCAGGGTCCTGGGCCCTTTTACTCTTTCTCTGAAGCCCTCCTTGCCACCACATATCTGCTTTTCCTATACATGTCTGCTTACAAACAGCACAAACCGTCTTCCTCTTCTGTCTCCCTCCTGACAAGTATCCAGATTAACAGCTTGCCTGCCCTGGGTTTTTTTTCTTATAGATACTAATTAGATCTACCTCCAGTTTTTTTTTCTGAGTCTGTTCTTAAATTCTTTGATTAACGTGACTAAGAACCCTGTGGGGACCCCCAACTTCCCTAGTCAAATCTGGCAACCCGAAATTTCTGATAACACTCTTAGGTCTCAGGCAGTTCACATATCCAGGAATGAGCTCAAGCTAGACTATAGACGGATTTCTGGCTGTTAGATAAAAGCAGCCATTTCCCTTGCCTCTGGCAGAAGGGACAGGGCTCTCCATTGATATGCACCTGTGGTAGCATGCTGGCTGCCAGGCTCCTCAGTCTCCATTTGAAAGTACTTGTACATTTCAGAGCCTCCACTCCAGCCCTTCTCCTCTCCTCTCCTCCCTCTAAATTCCCTCCAGCTCACAAGCTTCTCTCCCCTAGATGCTCATCCTCCTTACAACCCAGCTGCTCCGGCTGGCCTCTTGCTTCCTTGACATCGATACTACGCTATCACTCAATATTCCCTTGCATTCTTGTTAGTCACTGTCTCGTGCTATCTCCACTATTCTCTCCTTTCCCTGGCCCTGGACACGTCCAGTTTGCTCTCTGCTCTGGACTCACCCAGGGGCCTCTGGATACTTTCTCTCTCTTATTCATACTAAAAACCTTCCCCCTAATGGAATGGCCATTTCATCAGTTTCTTTTTATTTTATTTTATTTTCTAAGTTTTTTTTTATTTACATTCAAAATCATTTCCCCTTTCCCGTTTCCTCCCTCCCAGAAAGTCCCATAAGCCCCCTTCCCTCCCTCTTTTCCCCATTCAACCCCCTCTCGCTTCTCTGTCCTGACTGTATCAGTGAGGTTTAATCCCCTACATCCAGTCCTTCCAGGACCAGGGGTCTCTCCTTCCATCTTCTTGGAAATCTCATTTCATCAGTTTCTTACCGTACCTTCCCATACAAACATAATCACAGCAAAGATGTTAGGAGACAGTCCTGCCCTTGGATGTAACATGAATGAGGGGTCACCTTCCTGGTGATTTAACATGGATCACCAATAGAAAGGTGCTACATGCTCTTCGCTAGTCTGACCGCTGGATCTCAGCATTCCACCCCAATGTAGGATTTACTGAGTTTCTGTATAGAATTTTGGTAATTCCAAGCCAAGGCTTCCATTCCCAGAAGTTATTTTCTCAAAGAGAATTAAATGGGAATTAACCATGAAGCTTAAGCAGAAAAGCAAACTATGCTGGCTGATATGTCTGGGCTCAGAGATCTCTTTGAGCTAGGTCACCTGACCTTGCATATAAAACTCCACCTTGATATCCAGCAGAGGAAGGGACTGCACAGGATCCTAACCCAAGAAGAGCTGTGGCTTGGCCTGGCCAGTTTCCATTGTTTGAAAGTGTTAAATATAAATATTAAGTCCCTATCATCTGTCAATCAAGTCACGAGAGAGGAATAATACCGGCAGGATGAAGATCGCCTTTCCTTGGTTCCCCCAGGGGCCTCTGCTCTCTTTCAAACAACTTATGATATATAAAATTCCTGATGAAAGCTTCAAAGTGGAATTTCTCAGCTGAAGCACAGGGAAACAGGTTATCATGGTAGCACTGCAGAGAATATGGGGATGGGAGCTTCCTTCGGTTTTCATGATGAGTCAATGAAACCACAAAGAAAACCAGACTCTTTGCCTTCAATCTCTCTCAACAGCAATCCAGCTATCTACTACAAGGCACACTGGCTAGTCACTCAGAGTAGACACAAAATCCTGAGCACAGGTTTATTTATTACAAAAGCATAGAGAGACAGACAGATGCTTGAATGTTTGCATGAAGGAGGGGATGAGTTAGTGGGTAGAAGAATGGGTGGACAGGAGGATAAAGCTAGATGATTGTGTTGGTGGGTAGATAGGTATGTGGGTAATGGATTGTAAGAGGACAAGTAAGAGAAAATGGTGACATAGTCCTATGATCTCAGCACTTTAGGGACTGAGGCAGAAGGATCACGAGTTTATGGCTAGCCTGGGATATATATCAGAACTGCTGAGATGTGGTAGAGGGAGAGGGAGAGGAGGAAGGGAGGGAGAGAGGGAGGGACGGAGAGAGGGAGGGAGGGAAGGAGGGAGGGAGGGAGGGAGGGAGAGAGAGAGAGAGAGAGAGAGAGAGAGAGAGAGAGAGAGAGAGAATGAAGTTGACTCTGAATTCATGACTGTTTGCTTTGTCTCTGAGGGAAGGGACTGGAAATGAGGACAAAAGGCTGACTGTATCAGTGAGGTTTAATCTTATCACTAAAAAGTTGAAGATTGTCTGTGGTCATAGATCTGTGTAATAGACACCCTGGAGCCCATGTGATATTTATTCTTCTTGACATTTTCTCTAAATGAGGAATAAAGTACATCTGAGGCCCTCAAGTTTACTCAGCCTCCTGGGGCCTAGCTAGATGGGTGGGTATCAGTTATGGCCACTGGTTCCTTGAACTCCAAGCCTCTGAATGAGGACCATTATCAATGTCATCTACTATCCAGTTGTATTTGTGACTCTCTTCATTGATGAGACAAAAGCAACTCGAGGAAGGGAGAGTTTATCTGGCTTACAGTGTGAAGACACAGTCCACCATGGCGGGGAAGGCATGGTGGCAGGACTTATATCCATAGATAGGAAGCAAAGACAGAGGGAAGTGAAAGAGAGCGCACTTTCTCCTTTTTATTCAGTCCAGGACCCCAGCTTATGGAATGGGGCTGCCCGAATTCAGGGTGGTCTTCTCACCTCAGTTAAGCCTCCCTGCAAATGTCTTCACAGACCCTGAGAGGTGAGTCTCCCAGGTGATTCCAGAGCCAGTCAAGTTGGCAATGGAGATAAAGCATCATGTCAGTCCTGTTGGGTAGCTTTTCTATTAGAGCAGAAAATGTGCCTAATCAAACTCACATGCCAGTAATCTCTAGTCAGGCCTTTAGTCCTGAATAAACATCCTTTGGGTGAACACTGAGCAAGTAAAAAAGAGAGTCCATTATGAACCAGTGAGTAGAGTTGAGTCACCAAGCCTGACAATCTGAGTTCAATTCCTGTAACCTACATAGCAGAAGAGAGAACAACTCCCACAAGTTGTTCTCTGACCTCCACACATATGCCATGGCACACATACACACACACAAATAAAAACTTATTTTTAAATTATTCAAGGAAAGCCCATCCTGAGAGAGATGGGCAAAGTGAAGTACTACCCTTGGCTCAGAAGAACCTTTTGACACAGGAGTTCTGCACTTCTGAGTTGATCAGAGAGACTATCTTGTGATATTTAAGACGTTAGTCAGTATGGTGGCTTACCCCTTCAGTCCTAGCACTAACAAGGCTGAGGCAGGGGAATTGTGGGACGCTCAGGGACCAATCTGATCTACATAGAAAGATACTATGTGAAAAAATTTAAAAACAAGAAACGAACCAGAACCCAGGTGGATTTTCGAGTGTTGGTTTGTGTACAGATGTGAGGCAACAGATATGTCTCCAATAGGAGAGACAGGACTCTAAAGAGCAGGTCTCCATCCCTCAGCCCACACATCCCTGTGATTCCACTTACCATGCATGTGCAGGAAGAGCCAGAGCGATCCATGAGAGGACGGCTAACTAGTTGGTGCAGAGATCTCTCCAGGGATAAGAGAACTCTATGACTGAGGGGCTATGCCCCCCACCTGTGAATACCCTAAGTTTCACTGAAGCATGCACTATCCATGAGTGAACAGTGCAGTTATATGAATTATGATGAGTTTTTTTTTTAAAGAAAGAAAATGGAGGCTGAGGAAATGGTTCAGGAGCTAAAGCACTTGCAGAGCTAGCACGAGGACAAGAGTTCAGATCCCCAGAACCCTGTAATTCATCCTCAGAAGGAGGATCCCCAGAGCAAGCTGCTAGGAAGCCTAGCCATGATAGATGAGAGACCCTGCCTCAACTAACAAGGTGGGAGAGATGCAATCAAGGATGAGTCTCTACATTCACCTCCAGTCACCACACACACAAGCATATCAACTCATGCATATACGCAAACATGCATATACACACATATATTGCAGCCACCACACACATAAGCACATCAACTCACACATACATGCAAACATGCATATACATACATATATACCACACACAAACAAAATGAGAAAGAAAATGGGGTTTTGGTCCTATTCTCGGAAACATCCGTGACATGGACACTCTATTTCAAACTGATTGACAGGTAACTGCTAAGGGCTCTGTAAACTCTTCCTCTCTACCCAGGACTCTTTGTAAGAGCCTGTGGCTCTGATCTTATCATTCCTGTCCTTGGCCCTGTCATCTGGAACCACTGCAGTCCCTCCTCTCCCTGCCAGCCCTGTACCTGGCTCCCCTCCCTGCTGTTTCTCCTTCTCCCTAGGAGTCTCCCATCTGCCTTTTCTTCCAGCCTTCCTCCCACCAGAGCAGCTAAGGCCAGGTGCACAAATTCAGTGAAATCACATGCTCTGAACAGAACTCCCTCGGCACCAAAAACACCATACTCTGGCTGTGTCTCAGTCCTCCCCTATGACTGTCTCCCTCAACCATACATTCTGCACCGTGGCACGTTGGCCACCTCTGTGGCTTCAGCACACAGACTTCATGGCTGGTTGTGCCTAGAAAGTTCTGGATACACATCTTCCCAAGAAAATGCATCACCCAGGGCTCAGCTCAAATCAAACTGATTGATAGGGACACCTCCTTGACTGACAGGGAAGGCTTAAGCGATCCCACTCCCTCCAGCCAGGCTGCATTAGCAAAACACACAGGCAGAGAAGACACTAAGAGATAGACACTAAGCAAGCAGCTCCTTGGATGCAGTGAGAGAAATCACAACTCCAAGGTGGCCAAAGGCGGAGCCCCTCCTGGATACAGCAGTGTCTGGGCTCCCTCTGGGGCAGTTAGAAGTCCTGTAAGAGCTGTATAAAGGCAGTGACCACCATGATGCTGAGTGAGATGCCAATCACCGAAGCCACAGACTGTGTGGCCTGATTTTCATGAAATGTCCAGAACAAGAAAAACAGACACAGAGGGTACATACACATGTGTCAGGCCAGCATTGGGCATAAGGAATCTTTCCAGGGTGCTGGAGTGCGCCAAACCTGGATAAGGCCAATGGGCACACAGCTTGCTAAATTCACTAGACACTTAAAATGAATGATGCTTAAAACGAACAGACTCTGGGATCTATAAAAAGAACTATACATCAATAAAGTTCTTTTGACTGTTTTTTTTGGGGGGGGGAGCAATCCTTTTTAAAGGTAAACCTGGCTGAGGAAGATGGTCAGAGCTGGGCCAGGTGTGGTGGGTACAAGGAGGAGGACAGGAAGAAGTATGTTCCAGGCTGCACCTAGACTCAGTCAGAGGCCTCTGGGCTTTCCACAAAGGGCCCAAGAGGAGCGAGTTCAGTTGATAGAAGTCGTTATGTTAGGGATGTAGTGATGGTGGGCCCCGGTTTACAGGCAGAGAATGATCGAGGTATACCTGCCTGATGAATGGTATAAGGAGTCAGCTGTCCCTGAGCTGGGGAGGGAAGATAATGACATGCACAGGGGACAGCTGAGATTCCAGAGAAAGGATTTCTACAGACAGGAGCCTGTGGCAGGAGTCAGAGACTGGGAATGGTGAGCCGAGAGCTACAAGGTGTGAGCTAGCTGCAAGCCTAGATCCAAGCTAGATGGTGGGACTAGGTACTTTGGCTAGACCTAGACCTAGCCCCTCTGTTGGATGCCTGTTAGTGACTTGACTAAGATCATTAGTCCAAAACTTAGTGACTAGTGCTATGATGCTGTTGGGAACAAGATGGCAGGGGAATCATGTGGCACCAGCATCCTCTAGACAGTGCATATTAAAGAATCTAAAACAAAACTTCCTGACGTGGAATGAAGGTGCCACCATGCCTAACACCCTTCACCAGCCATACCTCTTCTCCAAAAACACAGACACTAGGAACTGTATCACACAAGACGTATCACATTGTCTCCTCCCATGGGGCCAAGAACAATGCTCACAGAGCTGGTCAAGGTGATAAGTTGCATGTCAGCCTTCTTGCACTCTCTCACCACAGATGGTCACTATGGTCCTTCCTTCTTAGCTACTGGACAGGGACATGGGTCCAAGTGTCTTCACAGCAGGCTCAGTTCCCTTGGTCCTCAAAAGCACAGAAAATTTCATACATGTAAGGCCAGCTGGACAGTCACCTGTCCATGACCACAAGAAGGAGATGACCACACGGTGCCTGGAGCTGCAGTTCCACCTCAATGACAAATATAACGGTCAAGGATGCTTCTGAGTCAGGCAAATTAGGTTGACCATTCAGAAGCAGGTGATAGATGGCCGCTGATGGGAGTGGGAGGAGGGGAAAGTAGGGATGGTGATATGGAGAGGAAAGGACTTCTAGGAGTGCCAAATCTGGAGCAGTGGCTTCGGGGAGGAACACGAGCGAGAGAGGGAGAGAGAGAGTCAAACACAGAGAGAGGAAGGATGAACTGCAATAAATTGTCTTTAAGGGGGTCAGGGTGGTAGATGAAAAGCTTTTTGCTAAATGAAATAACCCATAGGAAGATACATCTATGTCATAAATGGAAGTACCAATTAAGGAAAAAGGGGCCAGCCTCATTTCCCTGCAGCGGCTGCCAGATGAGCGAGGGTGGTGGAGTGGAGGGGATGGGGGCTTAAACTGATAGCTTTGGCTGAGCTCCTGGTGCCAAGCATGACTGGAGGTTGAGGGGCTGCTGCTGGGAACCCTCGAGTGCCCCTCCCCCACTCCACAGTGCTCCTCTGCCACCTCCCAGGGAGAAATGTGGGTTCGATCATTGCCTCCACTGCTGTGCAACAGCTATACCCACTCCCTCATTCACCATTCTCCAAAAATATAACAGAAGAGCCCACTTTGCTTGGTACTGATCTGGGCATGTGCCACTTTTTAAAAGGCCACATTGAATGGCCACTGCCAGTTGTATACCACATTCAGAATGATGCAGAGATATGCTTCGACATGCTCCTGGCACCCTTTATCAACCCCTCCCTGTCCTCTAAACCCATCACCCAGCCCCTTCCCAGCCAGGGCTCCAAGGGTGCCTTGTCAGTACTCCCCAAGGCTTTCCTGGCCCAGGCTCACAGGAGTTATGAGCTCAGAAATAGCAGGCAGCAGAAAACAGCAGGGTTGTGCCTCATAGGGCAGTGAGTGGCAGCCTTACAGCTTCTCCAGGCACTACCACCCAGTGTGTAGGCACTGGGGGCCCCTGGGGCAAACTGGCTGGCAGCTCCACTCAGCTCCTCCGGGCAGGATTCCAGAAACTGTGTCATGTCCCCAGCTAGACAGAGGATTTAGCCCGCAAGGGACGGCACGCAGGAACAATGTCCGCTCTGTTGCTGACAACTCATACCCGTGGGATTGCCTGTCTCTGCCTCCAGAGGCTTTGTTTGTCTTGAGCAGAATGAAGTGAAATGGTCTTTAGAAAGTTCCAGAACAGATTACGCTGCTGAGAGAGCCCTTCCGGTTACAAAGTGCTATTGCCCCCTTCTGGTCTTCAGTACTAGGTGACCAGGGCAGCCTTTCCCAGCATGCCCAGTCACCTAGTGCAAACAAGCAGTTCCAGGACCTGTGGCACAGTGAAGGTGACCAGCCAGGAACTGTCCAAAGCAGGCCGGGAACATGGAGCGTGGGCTTGCCAGATGTCGGTGCTGTGGTTGCGCTGCTCAAGCTATACCACACTAGGCTTCTCCTCAGGCACCTAACCCATCCTGGCTACTAAGGAACACTATGGCAGCCAGGATGACTCAACAGACATCCCCGGGTACACACACACACACACACACACACACACACACACAGCAAGACCAGATTGTGGTCCCAGGACTGTGTGCCATAGGGACTGCTCACCAGCCGCCTTCCCACACTGAATACCAGCTGCATGTGTAAACTGGGCCTGGGTACCTGGCAGTCAATGGGCACATCGTGGGCCTTTTGTTCAGCAGGTTTTCAGACCTTAGACCATCTGCTCTGACTCTCACCAGCTCCCTTCTGACCCTCCACGTTCCTTCTATGAACTGGGATGTTTGCTGCTGCACTATTCACAGCCGCTCACATTGATGTCAGATGCACGAATCACGAAAATACAGTGTATGCATGCAATGGAATCTTAAACAGCCGTAAGGAATGAAGTCGTGACATTTGCAGGAAAATGAATGAACCTGGAGACTGTTTTATTAAGCAAAATAAGCCAGACTCAAAAAGACAAATATTGCATGTTTACTCTCATATGAACAACTTGGATTTAAAAGGTGGAGGGGGTGGATTAGGAAGGGTACTGTGAGAGGGGAGAAAGACAGGCTATTTGGGAGGAGGAAGCAGACCAACAAAGAGGTAGACAAATGGGGGGAGGACAGTGAAGGAAGGTAGAGTGAAGACAGGGAAGGAGAGTGAGGGGAGGTAGAGTGGGGAAGAGGAGGGAACAGGGAAGGACAGTGGGAAGAGGGGGGAAGGAGAGAAGGCAGGGAAAGGAGGGAGAGGGAGGGGAAGGGCAGGGAAGGACAGTGAGGAGTAGTGGAGGAGGGAGGGAAGGGGGCAGGGAAGGACAGTGGGGAAAGGTAAAGGGGGCAGGGAAGAATAGTGAGGGGAGGTAGAGGAGGCAGGGGGAGGGGGATGAGGGAGGCAAGGGGAGGGCAGGGAAGGAGTGAGGAGTGGTGGAGGGAGAGGGAAGGGGGCAGGGAAGGACAGTGGGGGAAATTGGAGGGGAGGGGACAGGGCAAGGGATGGGGAAGGGGCAGGGAAGGATGGTGGGAAGAGGTGGAGGGGTCAGGGGGACATGGAGGTGACAAGGAAGAACAAGTGGTAGGAGATGGAGGGGGCAGGGAAGGACATGGGGGAGATGGAGGGGCAGGGAAGGACGGTGGGGGAGATGGAGGGGGCAGGGAAGGACATGGGGGAGATGGAGGGGGCAGGGAAGGACATGGGGGAGATGGAGGGGGCAAGGAAGGACATGGGGGAGATGGAGGGGGCAGGGAAGGGCAGTGGGGAGATGGAGGGGGCAGGGAAGGGCAGCAGGAAAGAAGATGAACAAGCACAAAGTTTAATTGCATGTATGTAAGAAAATATCACAAGTGAACCCACTTCATGTGTTATCAAAGAGCCTTACTATAAACCTCAGCACATCCTGAACCTCCCTAGTGACCAGGCTGCTGTATGGTTCTATCTCCTCCCAGTTGTGTGTCACTAAGGTTCTATTTGAACACCTAAGATTCTGGTCCCCCCCACCCCATAGATGTGTTAGCCTTCAACCAAGATGCTCAGACACACTACCAAGCCCAAGGTTGTTACAAGGACTCCACAGAACACATGCAAGACCTTAATACGGTGTCTGTCATGAGGTCAACATTTAGGAAACCATTCAATGCCTTTTGGTATAATTATGACACAGTGGGATTCTTCCTGCATGGGACATACCCAAAGGGATGAATCCTGTCAGGATCAGCTCAAGGCAAGGCTGCATCTTGCCTGGGTGCAGTGGGCCCCATCCATCCTGGGGATAGATCCCAGCAGGGAAGAAGTGTACTATGGTCTGTGCCTGCTCCTGGCAGCCTAACCCTCACCACCCCTCTGCCCTCCTAGCTTTGATGTTTCGGTTCTAGGTCTGCCACCCTAGAGTGCTCTTACAGTCCATAGCATGTACACCTACATCAATAGGCAGTTCTGGGAAATAAAGATTAACCAGCTAAAACACTGTAATGGAAGGATGGCTCAAATGGATGGCGGGGCATGGGCTCTCTACTTTGGAGGCCAACACTGACGGAGACGGTCTCTGGGAATCAAGTAAGTCAGACAAAATGTTCTAAAATATAAAAGCCAGCCTAGAAAATGCCCGAGGAGGACTCAGGAACTACACACGGTCAAAACTGACCCAATTCGATGACCTGTGAGACACAGAAGGCTGTGGTAGAAGGAGTGCCTCTTCCCTCTCACCGTGACTCTTTTCCCCTCCTTGGGTGGGAGATGAGGTTGTAGAGCCAGATGTTGAGGCGGCTCTCTACTGAGTGATGGGGGTTGAGGGGAATCCATCCCATCGGTAATGAAACTTAGTCTCTGTTCAGGGGACTTCCCAAGGAAAAGCATTTAAAATAACGTTTGGGAAAAAAAAAAAAGAAAAAGAGATACCTGCCCAGCCCTCTAGAAAGATTCACACACACACACACACACACACACACACACACACACCAGACAGATAGGCAGGCAGGCAGGCAGACCAATATATCTAACTTCTCAAGAGAGCTCTCTTGTGCTCTAGATCCACAGAAGGACAAAGCTGCTGTCACTCGGCTGGAGTGGGCTGGGCAGGGATGGATGGCTTAGGCAACAGTAAAGGCAGAGAAGAGAACAGTGGGGAGAGAGCTGCTCTGCTCTCAGTGAAAACTCACCCCACAGAGGAAGAACTGTCTTAAGAAACATTATACTCAGGAGGGAAATAATCAGACATCAGAACACATCCTAAACAACAGCTCCAGAGAATACTTGTCAGAAGCAGAGAGTACAAAGCTATGAAAACAGATCGCACACCAGATCAGAGAATCCTGGGGACAGACAGCTCCAGCAAATGCTTGACACAAAAACACTGGAAATCAACAAAGGGACTGAGAGGCAGACACGGAGCAGAAACTCCCCAAGTGACACTAGCTGGTTCCCCTGATAGACAGGAGCCAGGAGAGCAACATGGGAAATGTCACAGAACACCAGGAAACTACCTAGCAAGGAATGACAGGCAAACTCTCAGGCCACGCTTCCAGGAAGGACCAACAATAATCCCTTTCAGGGCTAGAGAGACTGTACTGTTCTTGCAGAAAACCTGAACTCAGTTCCCAGCTCCCAAGTCAGACAGCTTACAACTGCATGCAAGTCCAGCTCCAAGGATGCCCTCTTTTGACCTCCACAGGAACCTGCTTGAGCATACTTTCTCTCTCTCTCTCTCTCTCTCTCTCTCTCTCTCTCTCTCTCTCTCTCTCTCTCTCTCTCTCTCTCTCTCTCTCTCTTTCTCTCTGTCTCACACACACACACACACACAAACACAAACACACACACACACTTCAAAATAAAAATAAATGTAAAAAAAACAGTAGACACTTTCTAGAAGCTAGGGACCAACACATTCCTGGGTTCTGCTCACAGCACCACATAAAACTTGCAGGATTGTGGTGGTGCACACCTTTAATCCCAGCACTCAGGAGGCTGAAGCAGGTGGATCTGAGTTCAAAGTCAGGTCTCTGCCCTTCCAAAGAGCGTCCAGGTGGCAGGGGGACTCTAGGGTACTGGGTGCAGGCTGGGGTGAGCATTAAGGAAGACAAGCAAAGTCTGCATACAGAGTCCTTACCAAAGGAAGTGGGAAGATGGAGTACGGGGTGGGGGCGGGGGTGAAGGGAGGGAAGTACAAATAGCTAGTTTCTGCTCCCCAAAACTTCCAAAGCCGTCTGCAGTTAAGTGACCTTAAGGAAGCTGCGGAAGGCAGGGAAGTGAGATACTCCCCCAGATTACCCTTTCCATCTAGTCACCATCAGGACAGATACACAGGGGGATGCGGAGGACTCCAGACCCTGGGAAAGGCCTAGCTACCAAGTGAAGGAGCCTGAATCCCCAAGTGTCCGCAGCGTGCATGAGAACCTGTTCTAAGAGCCTGGGAGTTCGAAAGGCAGCTCACTTCAGCAATCTGATTCATTCATCCAGAAGTGACCTGGGAAAAGCGCAGCCAGAGGGGAGAGGTGCCTAACAGGAACCAGAAAATCGAGCCCTAGCCCTCTTCATAGGATTAATAACACTTCCCTCTAGATGTCCTTGGAAACCATCTTTCTTGGAGCAACAACAACAACAACAACAAAAAAAAAAAGAATGCTCATTGTTTCCTCACTGCCTTTTCCTCCTTTTTAAATTCAAATGAATAATGTCAGGGATGTTCATTAATGAATAGTGTGTGTGTGTGTGTGTGTGTGTGTGTGTGTGTGTGTGTGTGTGTGAGGTCTGTACCCACGCAGCCCTCTCCAGAGCTTGCTTTCAAGAGCTGGGTAATGGGAGCTTAGGGAGCTGCTACCCCGCCTCACCTGCCTCATCCTGTCATCTCCCCCACCTCCCTATCCCTGCCACCTCCCTCACCCATCACCCACTACTTCTACTCCTCACCTCAGCACTCTACTACCCCATGACCCCTCTATCCCATCCCCCAATGCCGCTCTATTACCTCACCACCCAATCCCTCGCCTCCTTCATCCCTCCACCTCATTACCACACTCACCTCCCACGCTGTCACCCCACTCCCCCACTCCACCTCCTTCATTCTGTCTTCTCAGAGCACATCCCTCACTGCTTCTCCTGGCCTGTCATTACCTGGCATTGTCTTTTGTCACAGACATCAGAGGTGGAGCAGATTCTTAAAAGGCCCTGCCATGACCCTGTGCAATGCCCCAGGGAAGCCGGAGTGTGATACCTGAGACCAGCAATACACCAACAATTCACAACCTGCCCCTCATGAGGACTGAAGAGGTCAGGCCTATCTCTGCTTTGAGCTCCCAGTTTCATCAGAAAAGCCCCAAGGAGTTAAAGAACAAGGAAGGAGAAAAGCTGAGAGGAATGACGGAACACCAGCCCAGGAGCCTCCTGGGAAGTGACGCCTGCACACAGACAGCAACCATAGCCATCTATCACATCCAGATTGCCTCTGCTCCCTAAATCAAACAGCAGAAGCCAACATCCATGGGGAGGTGCCCCTTCACAAGGACAGAGCAGGGTGATCAGCATGGGCAAGCTGTGGCCTGGGGACTTTGGGACATCCCAGGAAATGATGCTGGGCCCAGGGTTCAGGGACAACCAGAGCCACGTGGGGAACCAAGGTACACTCAAACCATAATCCCTTCCTCTAGAAGTGGGCGAAAACAGGCTGTCTACTTGAGCTGTAGGCAGATGAGAGGAGGCAGGGGCAATGGGCTGCCTTCCCTACTTAGGTATCATAGACACTGCCAGCTGATGTGCTCACCATTGAACTTCATCTATAAGACCAGGAAAGGCTCCTGTGGGTCCTTTGCTCTGGGTCTCAAGGCTTGGAGGCCTGACCCAGCAGAAGGTGCTTACTATGGCCTGGACATGGGTAGGGTATCTCTCTATGGTTCTAGGCTTCAAATATAATCTCTATCATGAAGTATGAAATGGGTGGAAACTGAATCCAACAATGGTGTTTGGAGGTGGAACTTTGGGGAGCAATTAAATTTAGGTGAAGCCAAGTGGAGCACCAACTCTCAAATCCTGGTAGCTATAGGAAAATAGGGAAAATATCAGACAGAGACATGTACACAACCCCCCGACTTTTTGCCTCTGACATCCTGGCTCACCCTGGAACTCTGCCAAGAAGAAGGCTACCACCAAGGATAGACACCCTTCGACCTTGGCCCTGTAGAACCAATGAGCCTGAATAAATCTCTTTTCTTTTTACATTTCCCTGCCTCAAGGTTTCACTATAGCAATGTGGAATGAATGGCGAATGTTCAATGAATATCGTAGGCTGCAACAGGAAGGAAGGAGGGGATGCTAGGGACAAGAAATGTCAGAGAGCTACACAGAAGCCCTGAGTCTGGAGCACCAGCCCATAGGCCCAGGGTGGACCAGAGCCACCACAGCCACAGTTGATGCTGCTAGACACAGACGCCCGAGCAGTGTGGAAGCACATGCTGCCGTACACAGGAGCTCACTCACCGTCTGCTGCAGATCCTGGATGACCACTCGAATCACCAGCGTGTTACCCTGGAGCTCCGACATCTTTACCCCACCTGGCTTCTCTGTGGTGGCCTGGATCGTGTCATAGATGGTCTCTTCTTTGGAACTGTCTGACTCTGAGCCCACAGAATAGTCAGAGAAACTCTGGGCCATCTCATCCTCACTGGATGTAGGGCTGCGTGGCATGGTGCCTGGATCTCTGTGAAGGAAAGAAAAAGGAGAATAAATAAATATGAATGTCAGAGAGAACCCAGGGGCGCATGGAGACTTGTCCCTGAGCCTGCCAATGTGACTGCCAGTCCACAGCATCTAAGTGCTTGCATGTCTGATCCCTAAAGGTGGAAAGAACTGGGCACCCCCACCCCCTCTTTCTTGATCCTGGACAGAAGCAGCAGGTAGGACCAGGACCAGGAATGTCCCCCACATTGTGGCGAAGCGACTCTGAAGGAGTCCCAGCTGACTGCAGCAATGGCCACAACTATAAGAATCTGCCGGATGGCCGCAGTGGTGGTTTGGAGCTGCCCACATAGGAAGAACAGCTACCTTTAGTTTTTCTTTGAGTCCAGAGTGGCAGCAGGAGAGGAAAGAATGCAGGCACGGGGTCAGAAGGTGGCAAGCTTTTCTGTAATAACCCCCTACTTCAAACACAGTGGCTAGCAGCATAGAGTAAAAATAGTACAGAGAGATGAGGAGAGCCTTAGAAAGATCATCTCCAGGTCTAAGAGCAGAACAGAGACCCGAGTCTTGGGCAAGCTGAAGTCAGGAGAGGCAAGGATCCCCAGAGGCAGAAGCTGGGGAGGCCCCTCTCTTAGAGCCAGTGTAGGAACAGCTCCAGTGCAAAAGCTCTGGCCAGGTTGCAGGTGGCTATCTCAGAGCAGGGCCTTCAGGGAGCACCTGAAGGACAAATCTGGCCAGTTGTGGCAGCACACACCTGGAACGGTAGCATTAACGAGGTGGAGACTAGAGGGTTAAAAGTTCAGTCAACCGCAAAACAATGAGTTTGAGGCAGGGGGCAGGGGGTGTGTGGAATAAAAAGCAAAAAATACCAACAGAACCCAGGAAAAGTCATTCTGTGTTTGGTGACTGCAGAAGTGACCCCCCCACCCCCAGACTGCTAGGAGTCCAGAAAGGGTTGAATAAATGCTTAAACCAGGCTTTCTAAGAACCTGACAGGGAATGTGCCACACCATACCAGCAATTCCACCCGTAAAGAAATTCTGTCAAGAAGGTGAAGGCCATGTGAGCTTGGAAGAGCCAGGCCTATGTCAATCAGGCACTATGCAGTCAAGCTATGGTCTCCTCTCTGCATGGGCTATGAACAAATATAAACCTGAGCTTTGTATGAATGACCCTAAACAGAGGAATGACTTCCAAGTAGAGGAAGATTCTCATAGCTCTGTGGTTGGAAAGACATGGGACAGTCCTTCTGACGGATTTGAGAGGCATCACAGCAGAGAGACATAAACGAGGGAGGCACCGCTCAGGAGGGTAGAGTTAGGAACACTGAGCCCCAGCTATGTGCTTGTTGGAAAGGCCAGCCTAAGAGGACAACAAGTGTCATACTCCGGTAAAGCTGGAAGCAGGGGGTCTGTGCCCAGAGTTGTAGTTTACTGTCTGTCCCCAGGTGGGAAATATTTAATGGAAGAAGGAAGCAAGAAAGAGGGAAGGAGAAAGGGAGAGACAGAAGGAATATCACCCACCTACACACACACACACACACACACACACACACACACACACACACACATTCCAGGTTACTGTCATATAAAGATCCTTTGTGCTGGGAGCAACTAGGCAGAAACAGAGGCAAGGACACTCCTATCTCCCCGGTGCCCTAAGAGTAGAGCCTCACTTTACAAAGTTGCTCCCCTCTGGCTGCCAGGGAGGACAAAGGTCTACTTCTAAAAACAATTTTGATACTCATCATCTAGAGGACAGCCAGCCCAGGGGAACCCACGTGACAGGCTTTACTGAGTGGCCTCTATCCAGCACTCCTCTCCCTGTGCCGCCCATCCTGCAGACTGTCACCTGAGATCAAGTCTTCTCTCATCTTTATCATTCTCCTGCAGAGATGCTACCCAGGCCAGAGCTCTAAACAAGCCTTTGAGTCACTCTTCCCAGAGGCTTAGCCCAGGAGGGGCAGGAAGGTGTGGGCTGCCTGTGTCAGCAGCCTGCTTTTCTTTTGTGAATCTGTCTTTTTGTCTCTGAATTCACAGAGTCACAAAGCAGAGAATCTAGAATAGCAATAAAGGGGGTTCCCTCCCTATGGAAGGAGAGGAGGAAGGAAGGAAGGAGGGTGATAGGTGGATGACAGATGGAGGGATATGTGGGTTGGTAGGTGGATGGAGAGATGGCTGGATGGGACATGAATAGCTGCCTGAGTAACGTGTGCATGGGTGAGAGGTAAATAAGGATGAGAAGATGATCGAGTTAATGAGTAGGTGAGTGGATGGACAGATGGATGGATGTGAGGATGGGTGGATGGACAGATGGATGGATGGATGGAGGGATGGACATGGGTGGATGGATGGACATGGGTGGGTGAATGGATGGATGCTGTGAAGAGATATGAATGGGAGGATGGATGGATAATGAATGGATAGATGTGAGGATGGATGATAAAGGCTAGGTAGATAGGTGGGTGGGTGGGTAGGAGGATTGTTGTATACATGAATGAATATATGAATGGCTGGGGTAAGTGAGTATGTAGTTGTTTGAGTGACTTAAATGGATAAAAAAGTAGAGAAGTAAGAGGAGAAAGAGAGGAGGGATGACAACAGATACCTAACAAGGCTTTTCATAGCACAAGGTAAGCTCACTGACACACTGGCTATGGGGGATGCCAGCGTGTGGGAATCTAAACCAATTGCCCACAGCTAATTCATGTCTGTCTATGAATGGAAACACATTCCCACACTCCAATGATGCACTACTTGTCTGAACAGGTAGAGAAAGCAGCATCAGGTTCTAGCAGGTGCACCTTCTGCCTACCTTGTATGCTGGGCCACCATGTCCAAAGATAGGTCTCCTTGTGGCCTCACAACATATTGACACACAGTAGTCTTACTCGTAGGAGCATGAGGGGTATCAGCACAATCACCTAGCCACTGTTCCTGAGTCGGGATGTTCCTAGGGAGCCCTCTTATCTAACATGACCACCAGTCTGCATCCTCCACAAGGCTCAGGAGGACAAGCACTGTCTGATTCAAACACTGCACACGTGCCAAGGTTGTACCTGTGGAGATAAGGGTACCCAGGCTCCTTTCTCACTCTCCAATTCCTCAGCTGGACGTAAGTTTCAGAAAAATTCCAAACATGGTGGTCTCCATGTGAACATACCTCAATGTTAGCCTACAAGGCCTCAGGCTACAGCTACACCAGGCCCAATCCTGGCCTAATTGGCCGCTTCAAAACCGCTCTAGGCTGCAGCTGCCCTATAGATGAAGAAGAATTGACAAGGTACACCTACCTCCACCCTTTATTACCTCTCTACACACCAAGGCCATTAGCCCTCACCATCAGGTGTCCTGGGGTACCTGCACCAACTTGCTGCCCCCATAACCTCGGGCATGGGCTAGAGTTAGAGACTCTCTTCCCAGGTGACTTTAGATTGTATCAAGATGATAATTTAAGTCAACTATCACATCTATACACACATATACCTGGGGACGGACACACACACACACACACACACACACACACACATTTAATTAAAAAGGAAAAGAGATGCTTGCTGATCCAGATATCTTAACAAAACCCCAGATATCTGGCCTTTTCCCAATTATAAGAAATGCAACCCTGACCTAGGACACCAAAGGGTAGAAGCTAGTGGCCACTCTTCCTAGAGCCCAGTAGTGCCACAGGGTCCTCAGAGACCCTCAGAAATCCCAGGTGTGTCACCTGATCACACTCCTCCCCGTGAGGTTCTTCAGTAGGATCTTCCCAATGGGCCTGGCACTGTTTCTTCTGGGGCCTCACTCCTGTCCAGCCCGCCTGCAGGCAACAGCCCCAGCAATGAACCCCCTTAACCAGCCAGGAAAGTTTGTTAAGTAAAAATTCCAGAGTTCACCCTATGTGGTACTCAATTAAAATCTCAGGGCAGGGCAGGCATGGTAGAGCACACTTTTAAGTCCAGCACTTGGGAAGCAGAGACAGATGGATCTCTGTAACTTCCAGGTAGCCTGGTCTACATAATGAGATTGTGTTTCAAAACTAAGTAACTAATTAATTAATCTGCCTATCTCAGGGCGAATGAGCCTTCCTGCACTCACTAGCTGAACACGTTCAAGATTTCTACCAGCATCTTCTCGGCCACACAAGGATCCAGCAAGGCACCCGAGGTCTGTACTCAAAGGACCCAGCCCTCCCTGTCCATCTTGGTTAGGCACTGGCTTCAAAGTACCTTTCAGCATTCACTTGTTCATGCATGCACTATCTTCCTTTTAGACTTACCTTTATCACGTGTGCCTGTGTGAGTACGTGCCACAAGAGTGCAGGTGCCTGTGGAGGCCAGAGGAGGGCATCAGAGCCCCTGGAGCTGGAGTTCCAGGTGGCTGTGAGCAACAGGGACAGAAACCTGTCTCCTGGAAGAGCATGCTCTCAACCACTGAGCCAGCTCACCGGTCCCTCATACACCACCTATGTGGGAGGTAACAAGGGTCTATACTCAAACCTGGCATGACATTATCAGAAGATAAGGATCCCTCCTCCCCAGAGATGTCAGACTGTTTGCAGTTTGAGAATATGTGCACATACATAATAAACCATCTTTTGGAGAGGACTCGGGTCTGAAGATGAATTCATTTGTGTGTCATACATATGTAGTCTGTTAGTGGTTTGAGACACCACTGTCTCTGCACCCAGGTTTCAGCTACAACCCAGGCCCTGAGGTCAGGAGTGGAATTTTCCATTCATCTCTTTGTTTCTGTTCTGGAAGGTCTGGATATCAAAGTGCTTTGGATTTACGGATTTTAGAGCGGGGGCGGGGGGGGCATAGGGCTTGACTCATGAGAAAATTATGCACTGTGTCATGATTTCCACCTAGGCCTCTGGTTCGCAGGAAGCTCTTGATGCTCTCAACCTGGCTGTGCAGCTCTTTCAAACACACCAGCTCCAGGCCAGAGACTGATATTTGACTGCCTCACCATGGCTATTGCACTTTCAATGTTCTCAGGTGGCTTAACAAGCAGGCAGGTTGACAGCCACGGGTTGGAGCCATGGGTTGGAGTCACGGGTCCTCATTAACCTTGAGCCGACCTTGTATTCTTTAACTTCAAAATGGTTGTAGCTTCACCAACTAGATGAGCACAGACCAGCATCTCCTCTGAGTGAGGGAGGCATGTCCACAAAGTTTGGGACAATGGAGGGAGGACAGAGTCCTCACCCCATACAAACCTGGAGGACACGGAGCAGCCCCCTGGCATGGGGTTTGCTGCTCAGGGAGTGTCATTATCAGTAAGTGGAACGATCAGTAGGAGTTGGAGAGATGTCTCAGTGGTGAAGAGCCCTGGCCCATGTTCAGTGTCCAGAATCCAAGTGGCAGCTCATAACTATCTAACCTCAGCTCCAGAGGATCCAGTGTCCTCTTCTTGCCTCTGTGGACACCTGGCACACTCATGGTACACACACATACATGCAAGCAAGTAAGTTCCCTTAATTAATTAGTTTCCTTTATTAAATCAAATAAATTAGAAAATATTTTGCTAACTTTAGGTAAACATAAAAGGCTAAGTGTGGCCCACCTGGTGCCTCCCTCTTCTACCCTTAGTATCTCCGACTCAGCGTTCTTCTCTGCTGTATTTGGGAGCAGGGAAGGGCAAACACCCACGCTAGCCAGACTTTACAGGAGCTTGTGCTGGACCACAGGGAAGCAGTAGTCAGCACAGGGCTCCCAGCCTGGCTCATTGATAATCCACAGGGCAATGGTTGGATACAGGAAGAGGTGGGATAATGCAGGCACTCGCCCAACGGTTGTCTAATGGCTGGACTTATGCACAGAACCTCTTGGCAGATATGCAATCCATTCTCACTCTTGCATTCAACACCAGACATGTTCATGCTTATCGGATTCCCCTGTATGAGGCTGTCAAGAGATGGTAGAGGGGGCTTCAAAGAGGGGGCATGATCTGCTGCTTGCTAGATCTTGGCAGTGGTGCTGGCGGCAGTAACAACAGCCTCAGCTGGGACAACAGCAGCAGAGGTGACGGCGGTAGTAGTGACCATAGCCGTGGCAGCAGCAGAAGTAGCAAGAGCTCAGCTGGGCCCAGGAACTGCAAGGGCTTCCCAACGCTGCAGGCTTGACACCGGGGCATACAGAGCACGTGTGTATCCCAGTTGCTTGCGGCCAATAGGACATGGGATTGTTGACCCCACATCACTGTTAATGAGGTAGCATTAGGGTGGTCAAGACCCTGCTGGCAGGCTGCAGGAAAGGAATGAAGATGCTCACACACCGGTGCCATAGCACCACCAAAGGCTGAGGGCAGAATGGCCCTGCTGCAGCTCTGCCAGCCTGCTCAGGCTGCAGCTGAGTAGTTCGCCATGCAGCTAGCCTGCAGCTGCTACCGCCAAGGGTCCCGCACCCCCTGCTGGGATGGACACCAGGGCCTCTCTGAGGATGTAGGCAAGCTAGCTCTAAAACACCTTGTGTTGGACTGAAAGAAAACTATCATGTCTGGGGGAGGTCGGGCCCTTCATGTTCCATCTCACGGAGTCCTTTGTACTGACAAGTGTTAGTTTGGCCCTAGTGGTTCCAGCTCCTGAGGCTGCCCCACTTTCAGTCCCAGCAGGGACAGAGAAAGAAGACAGGCCTGGCATAGATAGATGTGGTGCATGAGCAACCACTGCCACTGGGTTCCTGGGGGTCCAGGAACGGGTCAAAGGCAGAAGCGTATGCTGAGGAGTGAGAAGGGGCGATGTTCCATTGGCTCCCCGTGCCTTGGCCCCAGCATACAGCACCGTTCTCTGTTGGCCTTGGGAAACAGCTCCCTTTGAAGCCTGCATAGCCCAGACCAGCTTTGTCCAAACCTGGAGCAAATGAGATTTTCCAGTCCTCAGATCTCCCGCCCTGGAGGGCGGAGAGGCAAGCAGCACACAGGAAGCCCCTCTTAAGTGCATTCCACTTCCAGTTGCCTGAAACTGCACCCAACAGCTTGAAGCAAGCACCCATGTCTACCTCAGTCCCTCCGTACAACCCTGATTACCTCCCCCATCAGACCCAACCTGGCTTCTGACCAGCTCTCTCAAAAGTTTTTTTAGTGACTGTATCATTACAGCTCCCGGATGAACCCACATGCCTGTGACAACTGGTCCTTTAGTGTGCCTGATTTGCTGCTGTCTGTCCATCATCTGGGTTACAGTGGGCATTCAACGGACACAAGTCAGACAGGAGCAAGGCTGTGGAGCTGGCAGGATACAGGGAGGGGAGAGATGGGCAGAGCATGGGTCCACAATCTTCCCCTAGCAGAGTGTCAACTCCAGATACCACCAGCAAGTGGGAACAGAGCCCAGAGTCCCAGGCCTGTGGGGATGGTTTAGGTCAGATCGGGCAGACATGTGACAAATATCAATATGGAAAATGTACCATTTTAAATGCTTGTTTCTTTCAGGTCACATGTAGATGTGCCTACGGGCTGCAAGGCTGAACATAAACCAGAACTCTGAGGTGAGCTTAACCCACGGTCTTCTTTCCATAATAAAGGAGGGTGATGGGGGTGTTCTTGACAGGCCAAAGCCATAGCCTGACTCTAAGAACAGAGCTCACAGACCAAAGCAGGGAGAATAATGTGGTGAGGCTCCCCTGCCCAAGCCACTACCAGCAACCTCTTCATCCACAAGGACACCCCATAATGTACCCTCATGCTGACTTTGAGGAGACATGCCTAAACAGGTAGGTACCTAAGAAGGGCTCCATCAGACAGGTCCAAAGAGGCCCAAGGCTGGATCTGAAGTGGGATGATTGAAGAAGAATCAGCCCCAAGGTCCTCTGCAGGAGGGTCCTGAGATTCCCAAGGTCAGAGACCTGACCTGGAGGGTCATGACCCTAATAAGGAATGTGGAACAGCACCATGGGAACAGCAGACACCTGGCCACCTGACAGGGGCCTGGGCAAACATTAATGATTAACTCCTGGGCAGGGCAGAGGGCAGTTGGGCACATTCGCTTTCGGGTAAGCAGGAAACAGAAGTTGCTCTGTGAACATCCTGCTGGGTACCTGGGGCACACTTACACTAAACAGTCACTTGTCATTTATCCCATGCTCAAACAGAATAGGAGGCCTTGCATTTTGTCTGGCTTCATTCTGGAGAGCAGGAACTGTCTTTGGTCCCTGGATCCCTTTAGGACCAGACTGCAAAAGAGGTTGCTCAGAGACAGAAGGCAAGCAGGAGGAGGCTTTGTGCCACCCTGGGCAGTTGCTTTCAGTACAGCTATTCACAGGGGTACATGCAGAGCTGTAGGGTCCCAGGCCAGGAAGGTCAACCCTCGGCGTGGGCCTCTTGCATCAGCCCTGCTGGACAGCTACTAATAAGGAAAAAAGAAAAATCACCTCGGAGAAGCAAATTTCCACAAAGAAGAGGCATTTTGCTACTAGAGCATTCTGGGAACATCTACAACCTAGAACTGACTGATTTGTCACCTAACGCCCCTCATGGCAGGTGCACAGTTTCATACTCATTCATGTCCCAGGGCACAAAAACTGACCTTTGGTGGAAGATACAGATAAAACAGTCCAGGCAATGACTGCAATGCCTTTGGGGATCAATTCAAAACTCTTAGGGGTTCACAGACCAATTTCTAGTTTAAAATGCACAGGGGTCTGGCGGTTCCTCAGAAAACTGGGCATGACACTCCCGGAGGATCCGGTTATACCACTCCTGGGCATTTACCCAGAGGCTTTACCTGCATGCAATAAGGACACATGTTCCACTATGTTCATAGCAGCCTTATTTATAATAGCCAGAAGCTGGAAAGAACCTAGATGTCCCTCAATGGAGGAATGGATTCAGAAGATGTGGTATATTTACACAATGGAATACTACTCTGCAATTAAAAACAATGAATTCATGAAATTCCTAGGCAAATGGTCAGAACTTGAAAATATCATCCTTAGTGAGGTAACCCAATCACAAAAGAACACTCATGGTATGCAGTCACTGATAAGGGAATATTGACCCAGAATCTCGGAATACCCTAGACACAATCCGCATATCAATAGATTTCTAAGAAGATGGAAGGAGAGACCCCTGGTCCTGGAAAGACTGGATGTAAGGGAATGCCAAGACAGAGAAGCGAGAGGGGGTTGAATGGGGAAAAGAGGGAGGGAAGGGGGCTTATGGGACTTTCAGGGAGGGAGGAAACGGGAAAGGGGAAATGATTTTGAATGTAAATAAAAAAAAACTTAGAAAATAAAAAAAAAAAAAATAAAAAAAATGCACAGAGGTCTCCTTCCTGAGGGAATCTGAAACCAACATGGTGAGAGATTTTATTTTGTAGTTTATTTTATGCCTTAAATGTATGAAATTTGTTGGTCCTTAAAGCAGCGAGACCTTCCCTTCCCAAGTTGCCTCAGGGCATTGTTTAGATATTTAAAGCCAGGTCAAGGCACCAGTACAGGATGATAGAAGGCAGCCTCCTGGGAAAACTGGAGAACAGAAGTCAAATTGGCCAAGAAGGGCACTAGCCCCTTGGGAAATGAACTGAGTAGAGAAGGCAAGGATGGGCAACACAGGAACCAGACAGCATCAGGTACCAGCTCCTCGGGGGAGCCTTGGTGACAAGCTCCGCCCCTCCACCCCACTGCCCCTCGAATTCTCCAGAGAAGCAGCCCTGCTCTACCTGCCCAACCAGAGCACCATGGGTGCAACTGAATGAGACCCTGCATGGCTGTGCCATGGTCCATCTTGAGGGTCAACTTGATGGGACTTAGAATAACCATGGAGACAAACTTCTAGGCAAGAAGATTGTCTTGCCCAGATTGCCTGGACTGTTTTATCTGTATCTTCCATCAAAGGTCAGTTTTCACGCCCTGGGACATGAACGAGTATGAAACTGTGCACCTGCCACGAGGGGCGTTAGGTGACAAATCAGTCAGTTCTAGGTTAGGTTTACTGAGATGGAAAAACACACCCTAACTGTGGGCAGAACCATTCATGGCTCTAGACTGCAGAAGCCATGTGGTCTGCTGCCTCCCACTGCTGACATGCCTGTCCTGCTATGACAGACAGTATCCTCACAAGCCTAAACAAACCTTTCCTTCATTAAAATGCTTCTCATCAGGCCCTTGATCACAGCAAAGGTAAAAATAACCAACACAGGATGTATGTCCCCCACTGTGCAAGATTCTAGTGAGATATTTGCCCTGCTGCCTAAGCACCACCCCCTGCTCCCCACACTGCACAGGTGAGTACACTCTCCACTCTCCTACCTGTTCACTCATCCAGGCCGTCAAGCAAGACACAGACAAAAACCTCCAGGCAACAGCTATAAGTTTTGGAGATCAACTCTAAAAACTTAGGAGGCCCACGAGCTGATGTCCAGTGGTCTGTGGAGTGGGTAGGCTGAACTGTGTGCCTCCTCAGATTCATTTGTGGGAGTCCTACTCCCTGGGCCTGGTCACAGGACTTGGATAAAACTCTTTCAAGGATGGTTAAAGGACTTTGGACAGAGGCAGAGTGCCTGTCTGGGTTCTAGCCCCAGCACCACAAAATCTAAGTAAATCAAATCCAGTATTGTCTGTCCTGATTAAAAAATGGCGAATCCTTTTTCTCCTCACCAAAGCAACTCAAAGAAGGAAGGGCTTGTTTTGGCTCACGTTTAAGGATACAGTTCATCATGGTGGGGAAGTCATGGCAGCAGGAGTGTGAGGCAGCTGGTCGCACGGTATACATACTCCCAAAGCCGAGAGATGGCTACTCTGATCACTTTCCCCCTTTTAAACAGTGTAAAATCCCAGATCAAAACATGGCGCCACCCACACTCAGGATCTTTCCACCTCAATGAACCTAATCTAGAAGCTCCCTCACAGGCATGCCCAGAAGTATGTTTCTATGGTGATTCTAAATCCCATCAAGTTGACAGTCAAGTATAACTGACAGGTGCTGGAGTTTGGACACGGTCACATACCAGGCAGAGGGATGACCATGTGAGGGGCAACTAGAAAACTCCACTGCAAGAAAGGAGAGAGGCTCTGGAGGAGCCTGCCCTGTACCACCTCCACCTCCCACCTCCACCCTCCAGGATGTGAGGCAATAGATTCATATGGTCTGTAACACCTGTCCAAGGGGCTCTGGGATAGCACCCACGCTGTCACAGCTGAAGCACTGGTGGAACGTCCCATGAATGGGTGCTTTCCACACTCAGGGTCAGATTCTCCATTTGTCTTGGTTCACTGGAAATTTCCCTAAATGTTTCTAAGGAGCAGACATCAATTCTGGCCCTTTGTGTGTCTTTGCATGAACCTGTGTAAAAGGTCCTGTGTGCACTTCCTTCTCTGATGTTCTTCCCTTCAGTCTGCCCTTCTCTCTAATGACTGAGCTGCTGATATCAGCTCCTTCTCAAGGTGCCATGACCACCCGGTGCTAGAAAATTTCCTGAAGCTCATACATGTGTGCTCTTTAGGCCTCCTTAGGTCATACATACATACATATGTGCATGCTCTTTAGGCCTCCTCGGGTCAAGTGGGTTTAGGAAACACACCTGGATTGAGTAAAAATGCTTGGATCCCACTAGAGCCAAACCCACCTTAGTGCTTGGCAAGGAAGCTTCTCAGAGAACAGCTAAGACAGACTCTACCAAGGTTTCTTGGACTCAGCTGACTTCTGTCTGGAGGCCACAAACAACCTGCCCAACAGGAATGGAAGCTGCCTGGCTACAGCTGGCATCTTTGAAGGCAGGAGCTGTGCTCACATGACAGTAGTGACCAGAAATCTGAAATGGGTCTGGCTCTTTATTCAGGAGAAAAGGATGGCGGGGACATGATGGCCACTCAATAACTCTGTGTGTGTGTGTGTGTGTGTGTGTGTGTGTGTGTGTGTGTATGTGTGTGTGTGTGCGCGCGTGCGCGCGTGTGTGCGTGCATGCGTGTGTGTGTGTGTGTGTGTGTGTGTGTGTGTGTGTCCATGTTGGTATATGTGTCCATGTATAGATGTGTGTACATGTGTGGGATATATAATATATATTATATATTATAGCTCTCCACCTTATTCTTTCACTGACTCTGAAGTTCACTGAGGGCTAGACTGAATGACCAGCAAGCTCCAGAGATCCTGCTGTCTCATTCCCTCTAGCTTTGGGACTACAGATGTGTGCCACCATGCCTAGCTTTTTAAATGGGTCCTGGGATGCAAACTCAGGTCCTCAGCTTGCACAGTAGACACTTTATCCAGTGAGCTATGTCTCCATCTCTAAAATATCTTCATCATGTCAGACTCAAGGGATGCTACTCTTGAGTCAGAAAACAGATGCTACTAGGTTAAAGTATTTCCCCTAACCAGCACTGCCGAAGGGATCGGCCATGCTGGGCTGATTCATTCTACCAAAGGTTTAGAGAGTTGCTTTCTAAGGAAGAGTCTAGACCAGATGAAAAGAAGGTTGTTGGAGGGTGCTGGCATTGTCCTGGAAGCAAGTGCCATTCCTGGTTGATACTGGTAATGGGACAACCCATGTGGTGGCTCCCATCCTTCCTTGGCCAGCATCAGGGCAATTTCAGACAATTGCTTCACTCAGCTCTCCCCGCCCCCCTCGCCGTCCCCAGATAATGGAGAGCACAAACTGTGTGTCTCCTCAGGCCCCAGCCAGCTTTTGTCCTAGCTCCTACTGCAAGCAGACCCTATGCTCCCTGGTTCAGGTTTGCACATTAGCTTCTTTACAGCAGAATTCAAGAGTTCCAGAGCCACAGTGCACTCTGCTCATCCCTTCTTCGTCACACACCTAGACCATCATAGACCATTTCTGTAGAGCTGCCCATCATGGCTAGGAAGGACACACAAGGCAAAGCCTTCATGGAAGAGTGAATGACTTAAAGAGTCGCAGGCTGTGAGTTCTTGTGCCATGCTGCCAAGTCTGCAGCTCTCAGCCCTGTGTCCATCAAATCCCTGTGTGCAGCAAGCAGAAGTCATCCAGGCCATGGACAGTCTTCCATAGACACCAAGGAACAAGGGACACCTCCATCAGGATCAACCCCCTGGGATGCTGGGAGCAATAAGTTCCCTCAGTTGAACAGAGCCACTGAGACATATGCCTTAGTCAGGGTTTCTATTCCTGCACAAACATCACGACCAAGAAGCAAGTTAGGGACGAAAGAGTTTATTCAGCTTACACTTCCACATTGCTGTTCATCACCAAAGGAAGTCAGGACTGGAACTCAAGCAGGTCAGGAAGCAGGAGCTGATGCAGAGGCCATGGAGGGATGTTCCTTACTGACTTGCTTCCCCTGGCTTGCTCAGTTTGCTTTCATATAAAACCCAATACTACCAGCCCAAAGATGGCACTACCCTCAAGGGTCCCTCCCCTCTTGATCACTAATTGAGAAAATGCTTTACAGCTGGATCTCAAGGAAGCATTTCCTCAAGGGAGGCTCCTTTCTCTGTGACAACTCCAGTTATGTCAAGTTTTCACAAAACCAGCCAGTACAGCATAGCATTGCCAACTAATGCAAGCAGGCAGGAAAGTGAACCCCTGCCCAAGGACTGGAAAGAATGGAGGTAATCAGTATTTCCGGATAATTACCTGTGCTGCATTGAAAACCCAAGAGGAGCTAAAGATAAACTGAACTAGCAAAGAAAGTCACCATGTCAGACAGGTAAGAGATTAACATACAAAGGGTAACTGAATCCCTCATATTGCCTACAAATGACCAAGAAACATCCAGCCAGCCCTACAACCCAGGAGTCACTAAAGGTGTCATTAATGTTTTGGGAATAAAGTGTACACACAGACGCGTGTTTGAACACCTGGACCAACCATCATTGGAACAGTCAACATCCCAGTTGCAGTTCGGCAGCATCTGGCCTGGCTAATGTACACTGACATTATTAGCCAAGGACCTTGGCTACAACGGAGGAAAAGGCAACCTGGGCTCTGCTCTAGGCCCAGGTGCTAGACCAGTGCAGCGAGACTCGGCAGCCAAGACCCCAAGCAGAGGGCCTCCCATGGGACCTTAGCTACCATCATCTCCAGCGTCACAGTCAGTGTTGGGGCCTGAGGCAGATGCACAGTCTAAATCACAGTGTCCAGCACTAGCTAAGGTCCCTGAGTTCTAGGTGCGACAAACAACAGGCTTACAGAGCTATGAGAGGGCTCAGTCAGCAAAGTGTTTGGCATGTAAGCATTAGGCTCTACATTCAGATCCCCAGCACCCACATACAAAACTGGACATGATGCTATGTATCTGTGATCCCAGCACTGGGAATGTAGGGACGAAGGCTCCTGGGGCTGGCTTCTCAGTTGATTTAGAGCAGTGGTTCTCAACCCTCCTAACCCTACAACCCTTTAATAATATAGTTCCTCATGTTGTGGTGACCCCCCCCACCAGAAAATTATTTTAGTTGATACTTCATAAATGTAATTTTGCTACACTTATGACTCATAATGTAAATATCTGTGTTTTCTGACGGTTTTAGATGACCCCTGCGAAAAAGTCACACAAGCCCCCAAGGGGGTTGAGGCCCACATGTTGAGAATCATTTATCTAGGCAAAGGGATTCAGTAGGAGACTATGTCTGAAAGACTAAGATTGAAAGTCATAGAGTAGAACACCCAACAAAGACCTTTGGGTCCCACAGTCAAACACACACACACACACACACACACACACACACACACACCAGCCTCAAGGCACAGAAAAGAGAAATGCCTCTGGCATTTTAAGACTGAAATATGTGTGTTACCAAAACACTTAAAATATTGAAGCAAGTGTTTGGACTCACACAGCTCTGTACAGAGTTCTTAATGCCCTCAGTAGCCAGCACCAGTCCTGGTGTGGAATGGGATGACCCTCGAAGGGACACCAACTCTAGCCAAGAATGAAGAAAGCCTGCAGTCCCAAGAGCCCTGACTGCCAAGCACAGGTCTACCTGGGACAGCCCTCAGTGGGGCTGTGGCTACCCACCCTGTCATCAGCAATGCTTGATGACAGTATTTAGGTCAGACTGGGCTTGGTTGATTACTATTATTCAAACAGCTGTGGGAACCAGGATCCTCTGCAATCTGAATGTCAATGTTTTGGTATTCTTCAGAGGATACGTCTGGAAAGTTTAAAACCTTTGAGCCTCATCAGCCATGTGCTGGGTCTTTGGGATCAGCTCCTAGGATGTGACACTGCCCAATGGCCTCCACACTTAGCAGCCTGTTTCCGTGCCCAAGGCCTTAAGAGGGGTCAAAACCCAGCCCGAGTCTGCCCTTACTTCTCCCTCCAAAGCCCGATCAGATCACTGTCAGATGCCTGTCCAGAGACCTATTTTCTGAGATGCCTCTGCACTTTGTCTGCTCCAGGGCTCTCAGCCCACCTGAGATCCTACTCATCCTACCTTGAAATGTGAGTCTCACTCACCAACCGAAGTCCTGCAGGAGAGAGAGAAGCTTGGCTAAACAAGACTTGGGGACATCTTGTCCACTGGCATCATTGTCTCATGAGTAGAGAGAGCCATGTCATATCCTTCACAAGCCAATCCAACCACTGCTGGGGATCAGCCTAGCCCATGTCTCTGGAGCATCTGTGGGCCCATGGCCTGGAGCTGTGTGTGCTGACTTCTCACTGCTGGGGTGGAACACCCTAACAAAAGCTTAAAGGAGAAAGAGCTTATTCTCGCTCATAGTTCAAGGGGATACAGTCCATCATGGTGGGGAAGGCATAGCGGCAAGAGCATGAGGTGGCTGGTTACATTGCATCTTCTGTCAGGAAGCAGAGAGTGAAGAATGTTGGCGCTCAGATCCATTTCTCCTTTTTATTCGGTTTGAATAGCGGCCCATGGGTGATGCCACCTACACTCAGGATGAGTCTTCACTCCTCAATTAATCTCGTTTAGATAATCCCTCACGGTCACAGCCCAAACTCCATCTCCTCGGTGGTTCTAGATCCTCTCAAGTTGACAGTCAACACTAACCGCCACTGGAGCTGCTGCCTGGCCTTCTGTCCTCTGCTGGACTAAGGTGGATGACAGCTCTCCTGCCTCCTCCACCTCAGTGTGGGGGAGAGCATGTTATCTATGCCTGCAAGTGATTTTCATGAGATCTGCTCTTCTCTTGGAGGAGGTCCCTGGTGAGGACCAGGTGACAGTAACACATTCTAGGGACTCAACACCCTTATGAAGGACATGGCCACCTGTGTCTCATGTCACCTTCTCCCTAGGTCCTTAAGCATCAGATGAAAATGTGTCTAGGCAGCCTGTGGATACTGCTGTAAAGATCCTGGAAACATTGAGAGGAGCAGGCTTTGGGGTCACAAACACCAGCACCAGAACCTGCACTAGAAAGACCCTGGAGCCCTTAGGAAACAATGATTGCCCCTGTGTTCCAAACTTCCCATGTCACCTTCAAGGATCAAAAACAAGAACTGGGGTCTCATTGGTCCTTCACAGGCAGCTGGGCTAGCTCTGAGCACTTGGCAGGACCGATGAAGGAACAGCTGAGGTGGGCACATGAGCATGGCACTTGGCCACAGAGGCGAATGAAAGGATACTGAAGAGGGGCTTAAGGTCCTAGAGGGCAGAGCTGGGGTGCTGTGAATAGAGGCAAGCCTCCCTTCACATTAAGAGTTCTGGAGAGGCAGAGAGTGAACGTGGAGCTGTTCATTGTCGCCCTTGCAGTTGGTGTAAAGAGAAGACAGAAGTGACTGGCACATTGCTGCTTAGCACAAAATTGTTCCTAATTGTATCTCTCTGCCCCCTGAATCCCTCTCTGGCTGAGTCCTTCAGCAAGGCACGACCTTCCCCGAGTCTAGTCTTGCCCTCTCCCCAGATGCCCACCCTGTTAGTTCAGAACACAAAGCCGTATCTAACGTAGGTCCTGAGGCTCAAGAGTCCCTCCTTTTTTGGTCTGTGGACTCAGTCACAGAGCAAGCAGCCTGTGACTTTTCAAGCCTAGGATGAATGGAGAGTCTAGACAAGCAGGCAACAGCTGCCAGCTAAGGAAGACGGGGACCCCGTGCCTCCTGCGACTCTCTCATGAGCTCTAAGTGCTTCTCATACTGAAAATGGGACAAAATGATTCATTTCTTTTGGGGCAGAGAGGAAGAGGAGAAGGGAAGGACAGAGGAGAGAATGGAGACTGGGGCTAAGAAGCCTGGGTGCTGGGCAGGACAAGACTTGGAGGGCCCCCTCCTCCACCAAGTGGAGTCAGTGAGTGTTCTGGGTTTAGCCTCCCTCCTGATACCACCTATACACTGAAACAGAGTGAAAAAACACCTATTTTCAAATGCAGGGCAGTAATGCAGGAAACAAGGTAAGTTCTGGATTATTCCAGCTTTTTCCCTGAAAAGTTTCCATGCCATTGTGGAGGTGGTGGGCTGGGAGTCCAGAGATGCCAGGTGACCCTGGGGAAGGGTGCCATTGCCTTCGCTGTGCACCAGCTGCTGAGTCTGCCAGCTCCTGGAGAGATCCAGCCCCAGGGCCACCCTGGAGGCCTGGCCAAAACCCAGAGGGAGGTAAACAAAACAAAAGACAGGAATGTGGGGAAGAGATCAGTAGAGAACAGAGACAGAGGGAGGAGAGGCATGGAGGACTGGGTGAGAACCCTCAGAGCACATTATACACACACACACACACACACACACACGAGAAACTGTCAAAGGCAGTTTTAATTAATAACAAAACATATCTCGTTCACACAAAATTCTCATTTAGTGAGAATTTGGCTTTCTTTAAAAAAAACCTCAAATATTATAAGAATGAGTTTATTTTAATCCTAGGTGTAGGATATGGGGCTGCTTCAGATTGTCCACAGCAGCTGACTATGATTTGCCTTGTGCAGGGGTGTGATTTTTCCAGCTGCAGATAATTTCTGGGATTGTGTGATGTTTGGAATTCTGGGGACTTTTAAGAGGGTATAGAAATGCTAGGACTTGGGAGTTGGGGTGTTGATTGTTGTTGGTCTCAGTTTGTTAAGCAGTCGTGCACAAAGAAGAAAAACAAGAAGAAATTAGATATCCTGACAGTGAAGATCAAACTTGCCCCAAGGAACTCAGCTCCCCTAATCAGCATGAAGTAGTCTAATGATAATGTCACCTCTTTTCCAACCCCTGACTTTATTCAGGAATCTTTTTCCTCTCCCCTCTATCTCTTTTCTATCTCATCTAGTGTTAGGGGGTTGAAAGGGTGGAAGAAAGGGGTACAGAGGAACAGAAGAAAAAAGAACCCACAAAGTAGCAAAAGACAAGCTACAGGGTCACCTCAATGACAATCCATGCTCACACAGAGGGGTCACCTCAATGCCTACTCACATTCAGAGGGGTCACCTTGGTAACAGACCATGTTCACACAGAGGGGTCACCTTGATAACAGCCCATGTCCACATAAAACCTAGCTTGCCATGGGGAATCCACCAGGCCCAGAATGTCCCCCAGAGCTGATGACCAGCGACCACTGTGGCCTGACTGCATCATGGGACTAAAAGAGAAATCACTGAGTGTCCTGGGAACAGATGTCATCTCTAGTTGCACATATAGACCACAGCGGCCTGTGGCTTCAGCTTGTCTTATTCCAGGTGTGCAGCAACTGTGTTGCTCAGCTTCTCCAGCACCATGGTATTTATACAAACAAGCCCTGGGCACACAGTCTGTGCCTTGCTTTATTTAAGAGACGCTACCTGCTGGCATTCTGCACCAATAGGGACAGGGTAGGGGCGATGAGAACACAGGATGCGGTTCCCACAGAAAGCTGTGGAGGAGGTGGTGTGCTCTGGACAATTAAAATAGCTTTTCTTTTCATGAGGGTGGTAACACGGAAACCAACAAAACAGAAAAAACAGAAAGTTCCCCCACTAACAATGCTGTGGACAAGAGGTCCACAGTTGAAGTCCAGGTCACCCATACAGACACAAGCACACAAAATAAAACTGTACAAAAAAAAACCCAGTTCAATTGCTAATTAAAATAGACACATAGTTCTATAAAACACCTACAGATGGTATGTTTGAAAAAAACCTGTCAATCCACAATAAATAAGCCACACCACACTTGCCCACACACCAACGTAGATTGAGTTAATTCCAGCCCAGGAACATAAACTTTTAGAAAGTGCTAGAACAACCCAGTGGGGTTGATATGTCTCAGCTACTACCCTTAACTCATTTGTTTATTATTTATTTATTTATTTATTTATTTATTTATTTATTTATTTATTTATTATTTCATGTGTATGAGTGTGTGCCTGCTTGTATGTCTGTATACCATGTGTGTGCAGTGCCTACAGAGGCCAGAAGAAGGTGTCAAATGTCTTAGAACTAGAGTTACAGATGGTTATGAGAGTCATGTGGGTTCTGGGAAGCCAACTTGGGCTCTTCGCAAGAGCAGCCAGTGCTCTTAGCTATCTCTAGGAGCAGATGACCTGGGATAACTTTGAATCTTAGGGTAATAGACTAGGAGCCTCTGATGGCCACCCACAGCTCTAGCCTACAGCCTATGGTTGGTTACAGCCATTGTCCCTCATCCTGGATGCTGGAGAGCTAAGACAGATGTGTTTCAGGGTTCCCCCAAGGCTTGTGTCTTTTCCCTGCAGATGGTGTCTTCTCCCAGTATCTCTACACAGCCATCCTCTAAGGCTCCTGTCCTGCCTCCAAGTCACTCACCATGGTCTCTAGCAAAGCCAAGTCAATGGGGACAAGGTTACTGGCTAGAGGCCTCTATGCTTTACACACATCAGCAGTCAACAGAGCCATTCCAGGGTCCATGTTGGAACTGAACTTGGCATTGATGCTTCTTCAGCCCACACAGAGGAGACCTCAAACCCAACCCCAATCTAGTGAGGAAACTAAGGTCTGGGAAAAGTCTCCATCCCCCTAATTCACAGAGCAGTGGCAGCAGACGGTGCCATCTTCTATTCTGCAGCTCCCTGCCTGGCATCTCTGGCCATATTTCTCAAGGGTACAGCCACATGGCCAACATGCATCACCTCACATTTCAGAGGCAGGAGTCTAGAATGCAGACGTGACCAGGGTGGGTCTCTCCAGAGAGGCGCTAGACCAGGCTTTGTCCCAAGTGTTATGGGACTTTTCCTTCGGAGATAGAAAGAAACATCATTCACCCCAGACAGAGAAGTCACCAACAGACCAAAGAAAGGATTCTGTTTGATACAGTGAGGTGGGCAGGGAGCTTGCTGGGGTCACTTTTAGGTGATGGATAACTCAGAAGCAGCTATACCTCTGAAGAGTCCCAGCCATTTTAAGAACTCACAAAAAGCCATACCAGCAAAGAGAACCCCTAGGTAACACAAGAACACTACATAAGTCTGCCCTCCCCAGGCAAAGGCCTATCTTTGATGGGGATGCAGGGTACTTGTCTTGATTCCAGGAGCCTGCCCTGTTATCAGGTATAATCTCCAAGGGTCTCCTGAGCATCGCAGTTGCTCCCATGGTCAAGCCCCTCATACAGACATTCAGCACCGAAGTATGTGAGCAATACCTCCATGGAAACATGCCCGCATCCCCCTGTCCTTACATGGTCTCTCTGAGTGGCCCATGTCCCAGGAACCTCCTATAATCCTGTCCCTGTGTAACAGGACCCAGACTATAGGCCTCATAGTACTGTGTCGCCTCATTAAAGAATCAGTCTGTAAACAGGGCCAACATTTGCATTTCTGAGGGACATAGTTCAGGCCTTCACAGGCCATCAGCTGGTACAACTGGGACAAGAGCAAGATCATGCCTGCCACACTGGGAACCTGGATACAGGGAGACCCAAAGCCTTAGCAATGTCCAGTGTGTCCCCAGTAACCCCAGGACTGGGAAAGGCAGAGATTCAGACAACTGAGGGACAGGGTACAAGCTTCCTACCAAGCTATCCTGCCATGTAGAATATGCCAGCCCCTGTGACAGATGAACTCCAGGCAGATGATGGACAGAAAGGCCACGCCCACTGGATGTCAGAAGATATGTAAAGCCATGGCAGGCTTACATGGAATGAGGATCTTGAGGTAGACAAATCTTGGATTCCAGAGGAGTGGCTGTATGCCCTAGTCAAGGGTTAACCCTAGCTGCTGAGATGGAGAGTCAGACTGTGGGGGCCATCTAGCCTTTCCCTTAGGGGATGTTATTCTCTGCTGCCATGAGGCCCAGGCCTGAGGTTAGGTGTGAGGCCATCTTTACAACTACCCAGGAGGTGATTTTGTTTTATACACCATACCTGTTCACTTTGGTATTGGGTGCTAATTAGCAAGCCTTTTGATCCCAGACAAATGTACACCCGAGGGATTGGTGTACATGAGAGATTTTTGCACTGAGAGCTATTGTTGAGAAAACTGAAAACTGGGCTTGGGAATGGCTCTCAGTTAAAGCACTTGCTTCACAAATGTAAGGACCAGGGATCAGATCCAAGTAGTTATGGCAGCCCTCCTGTAATTACAGCCTCAGAGGGCAGGGCCTGGGCATCCCCAGGGCAAGCTGACCAGCAGGACTAACCACGTTGATGAGCCCTGGGTTTGATTGAAAGACCCTTGAAGACTAAGTTGGTAAAGGTGATCAAAGATTACATCAACCCCAGGGGCCTCCACATGCAATGCACACCTATAGATGTGTGCCCACACATATGCAAAACATGCATACATGCATGTACATGGAAAGGGGGGAGGGAAGAAAACTTAAAATTATTCTAGAATATTTCAGAGAACTTAAAATTTCTCCTTATCTTCTGTACAATGATGTAGATGAGAGAAACTCAAATACCCAAGACAGAATATTTTGGTAGACTCTAAGGGACTTTGGGTCTGTAGGTGAGAAGGCACTGCTTGCCTAGACTTTAAATGGAACATACTGGTAATGGAAGCCACCAGTTGAAGAACAGAGGTCTGGAGGCATAGCTCTAACCCAGGATCCAACCCAAGAGAGGATCAGACTGCAAACTACTAGTGTCCCTCCCCACAAAATGATCAAACTCAAAACTGAAGTAGTTTCTGACAAGGCACTGCTTTAGCTCCAATGTGCTGACGGAAGAACTGTAAGTAGGGGACCACGTGTCTCTGTGAGAGGCCCATCCATGTCCTCTTGCACAAAACTCAGTGCCTGGGGGTGGGAGTGGGGGTGGGAGTGGGGGCTTCCATTCTGCCAGGTTGGAAACAAAGCAAGATGACAGCTATTGTGCCTGAGCAGCACACTTGTTCTGGGGTCACTATAACCACCTCCCCACCTCCAACTCTGTCCCACTTGAGCAAAACACCTGACCTCGCAAGGAAGAGCAGAAGAGGGTGAGGGAATGCTCTGAGATTCTATAATCCTCAGCCTCCGTTGCCTGGGGCAGCCTCCCTGCCACCCATCCTGGCCAGTGCCTCCCTGTTGGCACAGGGACCCAGCCTGCAAAGCTCCCAAGTCCATCTTGCTCTTGTCTCTCCATGGGAGCAGTCCAAGCTACTCAACTGGAAGTTCAGGACCTGCTAGCCTCAGCCTGCAGAGCTCTCGGTGTGCAGCTCAGCAACTGCTGGCTAGGGGAGGGAATAACTCAGCCACCTACTCCATTCGACACCTAAAGCAGAGGAAGGCAGGCCCGACACCTGCCTGAGAGTGCCCACACAGAAGACGCCATGTTCCAAAACAATACAAGAGCCACTAACGACATGGAGAAGAGGCAATCCTTCAGAGGGCCAGCCTGCGCCAACTCGTTCCACCTCCTGCCAAACCTTCAGGAACAAGGAGGGGCTCAAGTTTGAATCTTCACTTTGGAGGGCTGTGAATTCTGTGGGTGGCCTAAGTGCAGTGGAGCTGGGCCTCCCTGGCCAGCACCCCTTCTTGTCCATGACTGTGATAAACACTGTGACCAAAAGCAACTTGGGGAGGAAAGCTTCGTCTTGTAACTTACAGCCCATCGTGGAGAGAATCGGGAAGATTAAGGCGGGAACCCAGAGGTAGGAACCAAAGCAGAAACTATGGAGGAACGCTGCTTACTGGCTTGTTCTCCATAGCCTGCTCAGCTTTCTTACACAACTGAAGGCCACCTGCACACTGCTGGCACAGCCTACAGTCAGCTGAGCCCTCCCATGTCAATCATTAATCCATGGAAAACCCCATAGGCTTCTCTACAAGCCAATCTGGTAGAGGCAATTTCCCCCAATTAAGGTTCTTCCTCCCAGGTGACGCTAGCTTATGTCAAGTCAACAAAACACTAACCAGGAAACTGACCCCTTGCCAAATTGACACACAAATACATCATTATTAAATCATAATATCCAAGATCTTATGTTAATATCACAATGAAAAACTTATTGAGACTTTTAAATTTCTGCAGTCTTTAACAATTTCAACACTTGGGGCTGGAAAGATGGCTCAGGGATTAGGAGAAGCAGCTGCCCTTTCAGAGGGCCTGGGTTTGATTCCCAGTGACACACACCTATCTGTAACTTCACTTCCAGAGCACCTGGCATCCTATGCTTCCCTCCGCAAGTACCGCATGCACATGGTTCACAGACATACAACCAGGCAAACATCATACATATACAATTATTTTTAAATTTCAACACTTTTAAAAAAGACCCAATGTCTCTTTAGTCCAAAGTCTCTCAACTGTGAGCTCCTGTAAGAAAAAATCCAAACCAATCTAAGTACTTTCTTATTCCAAGAGGGGAGAATCTGGGAACAGTCTCTATCTGAACAAAGTAAAAGCAAACAGAGCAGTGTACGTTACATCCTGTAGCTCAATGTCTTATGTCTGGCCCTCGCTCACCGTCTTCTGGGCTCCAACAGGCCTGGGCAGCGCCACTTCTCCAGCTGTGCCGTGCGCAGCACACATAACGCATAGGCTCGGGCAGACTCCACTCCACAACTGCTGCTGTCCTTGGTGATCTTCCCGTTGTCCTGGTACTCCAGTGTCCTTGTTCTCCAGGGTCCTGGCATCTCCAGTGGCTGGGGTCACCACATGCTATTCCTTCACCAATGGCCTTCTGGCCTCTCTTCAGAGACTCCAACCTGCTACACGGTGCCAAGCTTCAGCCCCTCTCCATGACCCCTTGAACCCTGGGGTCTCTATGATGGCTCCCAATGGAACCCCAGTTTCAGGAGCATCCCCACTCTACAACCTGGAGCAAGGCTAGCCATCACTGTGGGGGGGAAAAATCTCCTATTTTTCCAGCTAGAAACTGGTTACTTGGTATGAGAAGTGTCCTTGGCATCCAGGAAGGGTTGTTGCACCCAAAGAGAGTGAAAGGAATGGCCCTCCCCTCCTCAGGGTGCAATCAGGAGTGATCCACCCTATTTAGTCAGTCTGCCAGCCAAGAGAGTCTTGTCACTTTGTGGGCAGTTTCTCTCCTCCCTCCAAACCCATGAGTGGTAAAAGCACTTGTCTGCCTGCAATTCTCCCCCTCATCACCACATCACTGGCAATCACCAAGGTATAGAATCAGTCTACAAGGACCCAGGGGATGGAATATTATCCAGCTGTGAAAAAGAGCAAGGCACTGATGTAAGCTACAGTGAGGATGAGCCTGGAAGACCATATGCCAAGTGAAATCATACAGCGCTAAAGGCCATAGTCTGTCTAACCATTTCTATACAGTGTCCAGAAGTGTAGTTACTCAGAGCCAGGGGGAGGTAAGGTGTGATTGCTGTTGACCTAGGGGTTTCTTCATGGGGAGGAAAGAATATTCTAGAATAGACAGTGGTATGGTTGCACAGCATAGCTAGGAACCACTGACTTGGACACTTTACAGCGGTAAACGTAGTAGACAGCACTCTCCAAGGGAACAGTACCAATAGGATGGGGGCGTTTTAAAAGGGGGTGTGTCATATTGGCCTGTACAATACTGTCTGGGTAGTGCAACTCTAGCTGGCTCACCCAGAGTGATGGAGAGTTTGGCAGCTGCTCAGTCAGTGAGGCTGAAAGCTAAAGGCCTGCGGGAGTCCTGCTGGGACTCTGTCTACAGCAGAAGGCTGACAAAGTTGGTCCAAGAATTGGTGAAGCTCAGCGATCAGCCTCTGAACTTGCCATTGAGAATGATGGTAAGCAAGCAAAGTTTCCTTCATCCCATTCTCTTATCTGGGCTGCTGCTGACATCAAGTGTGGCTCTTCCCACTTCAAATAATCTGATCAAAAGAAATCCTTCACAGGAGCACCCAGAGGACTGTTCCAGTTGATTCCAGATCCAGTCAGCCATCAGAGTAAGTTTTATGTGAATCGTACATCAATTTGTAAATTGATAAGAAAAATAACCTTAAAAGATAAAACTGTGTCCCTACGCATTAGGAATTAAAGTAAAGTTCTGTTTTCCCCGGCAGAGGCTGCCCACTTAGTCTTCGGTTGACTTCTGGAATCCCTAATGTTGATGATTCCGCTCACAGCAGCTTTGACTCTGGCTCTGCTCGTCTGAGACAGGGTGGCTGGTCACCATGTGCAGCTCAAGTAATCAGAACGCTACCTGATGAGGCATGGTATTCATGTGGCCATCTTGCCTTCTACAGTGACCAAGGCTGTTCCAGTGACATCTTCTGGTCCAATGTATGGTGGCTGCTCACATCTCTCCTGTACCCCATCTCCTGGAGGCACACCCTGCCGGACAGTATACACTGTTTGCAAAGCCTCTGAAAGCCAGGCCACCTTCGCTGTTGGATCCAGTCCATCTCTGGTGTGCCTCTCCTAGGGCAGGACTTCCGAGGAAGTGGCTGGGAACCCCACTTTACCTCCACAGGCTCTCAAAGTCGAGGGTCCAATCCATACTACAGGCTACACATCCCCTGCACCGGTTCCTCTCTGCCCGCCTTGGGTCACTGTTGCCACATTCACGTACAGTTGAGCCTGATCCCCACTGTGACATTTCAGGTTTAACAAGACACACTTTCTCAAAGCTGCAGTTTACCAAGTCCACGGTGCTGATGTTGACTCTTTAGCTGCATTTTACTCTACCTGGTGAAAACATTAAGTCACGATTGTGCAGGTAAAAGGCTGTGGTCCAGAGAGTTCTAGACTCATGGACCACACGTGTCCTGACAGCCAGAACTAGCCCGAAGTTCCTGGGGTAGGTGATATCCTGGTGGTTTCTTTTCCACTTTCCTGCCTCACCTTTGACCCCTACAACATTCTCTGAGAGTCCCTCATATTGAAGGTCTGATGTGCATCATGTCATAGACTCCAGGCCAAATTCTCTGGGCTGTGTGTGTGTGTGTGTGTGTGTGTGTGTGTGTGTGTGTGTTACACACACATGAGTGTGCAGGTACAGTACTTCAGCGTGTGCTCAAGCAGAATTCACAGCAGGATATCAAGTATCTTCCAGTATCTCCAACATATTGCCTCAAGCCAGGTCCTTTCACCCGCCTCCTACCTCATGCACTCTCTTCACAAAAGCTAACCCTCTCCACAGCCTCAGTATCCCAAAGATCACAGGACAGTGCTGCCTGCCGTCCTTGCTGCCCACCTAGGGAACTGCCACCAGGTGTTCCCACAGTAACCAGTCTGCTGTCAAGGGAACCTGAGCCCTCAGAACTGGGTGCCCACACCTATCTTCTTGCTGAGTGAAAGCCAGAGGCTTGAAAAGGAGTCCACCACACACTGTGAGGGTCTCTTACAACAATTCCACAAAGTACAAAAGCCTGGCCTCGAGCAGCACAGATTTGCTCTTAGAAGCCAATGTCAACAACTCAGGATCCCCAGCTGGATCTATATGAGCAATGTTGTACTCCCCTAGGCCCACAAACCCGAGAAGAGAGTCCCTCTCTCAGCTCTTGTGGCTTCAGATACCCTGAGCCATGGCTGTATCTCTCCTCCTCCTCCTCCTCCTCTCCCTCCTCCATCACCATCTTCGTCATCATCACCATCATCGTTGCGTGTATGTAAGATTTATGTATGTCACACATTTGGAGGTCAGAGAACTGTTTGATGGAGTCTGTCCTCTTCTTCTACCTTTATGTGTGTTCTGAGGATCAAACCCAGGTCCCTAGGCTTTCACAATAAGCACTTTACCCATCTGCCCCCATGGCTGCATCTCTCCAGGCTCTGCCTTGGCTTCAAGAGGTATTGTCTCCTCCATCTCCACGCTTCCTTCAGCCCCCATACAAGGGCTCTGATGACATTAGACTAGCCAGAGTATCCAGGCCATCTTCCACACACAAGGCCCTCAACTCAGTCATAGTGCCAGCTCCCTTGGGGTCACACAAGATCAAAGGATCAGGATTCTGTGTGTTTGGGACCATCTGCCAACCTGTCACATGCTTCTGATGTCAGGTCAATCTCAGAGATGACAAAGATGGTTCATCAGCTTTGGTAGGTCCTTGAGCTCAGTCATAAACATCCAGCTAAATAGCACTCACCAACAGAGGGTTGTTGGCTCCCATGGTACCCAATGACAGACCAGGCTCTGGGCAGCAAGGGGACAGAGTGGCCTAATTTTGCTCATATTGCATAGACAGCATGAAGATGGAAGAGTACCTCTACCTGCTGAAGCCAAACCCCTAGGAAGACAGGGCCACATTCCCTGTCCACACTCCTCCCAATGTTGGGTCCTCCAGGCTTCATCTCCTGGCAGGTTCTACATGTGATCACAGGGCTGGGGCCAACATGTCAGGCCAACAAAGACCAGTTTTCCCAATTACAGCTCTCTGGCACACATGTGAGGAAGTACTGAGCACGAGGCAAGGCCCCCACAGAAACTTAGGGTGACTCATTCTCTCCCTAGCAAGACAACCAAGGACCCAAGGCCCTGACTAAAATGATGGTGACATCCAGCTGCAATCTCCTCATGTACAGTCCAGCCACACCCGATTGTATACCCAGCCCTGTGTACATGAAGTTATTCAGCAGAAACCACTGTAAGGTTCTCTAAACAAAAGCCCAACCCTCAGGCTCCCAGACCTCAAATTTCTCAGGACAAAGAAGTGGGTTGACTTCCCACAGCACAGATACCACAATGGGCCTACTGCTGATGGCCAAAAGAAGTTCTTCCACACCACAATGGGACAGCTCTGCACATCCACTAGGGCAGCAGTCATTGCCCAGTTCTTGGAAGTTCAAGAGTCCCATAGCACCCCACTGCAAAGCATCTACTCAAGAGAAAGGAAAACATCCATCTCTATGACACAGCCATACAATGCAATATGCCTCCCCAAATGCAAATGGCCCCCACAGGAAGAACTGATGTTCAGATACACACTCCTACATGAAGCAGACATCACACCCTGGTCAGATCTGATTCCACTGTGTCAGTCCCCAGTCAGACCCATATATACAGAAAGTTTGGGGGTGGAGGGAGGAAGTGCACAGTGGGGCAGAGCCTCCTTCTGGGAAGCCACTGGTAATGACCACATGACAGAGTAAAAGTCATCAAACTATCCATTGGCAAGTGCTACATGGAACGTTTGTGTTATGTGTATTCTAGCACAATCAACAGACTAAGGTGTTATTTTTGGAAAAGGCACTGGGCAGGCGCCAGCCTGGAGCCACAGTTGGCCCCTGAGTGGAAACAAGACACAGGGTCCTGTACTAATCCTCCAAGACACAGTGGAACTGCCAGCCCCACCCTTCCTCATCTACTTCTCTCCCCCCCTCCTGAAAAGACCATCCCAAGCATGAAGGCTGGTGAAGCACATCCCAGGTTTGGGGAACCCTCGAGGCTGATGAAGCACTGGCAGGTGTTTGACACACCCACCGGTAGAGAGCATGGCTCAAAGGGACCCAGAATGCTTTGGGAACGTGATATATTCAAGATCATCTCTCATGGGCATGGCTGATCTATTGACATTGTGACACAACAGTCACTACAAAGGAGACAACTGAAAGCCATACAATACAATAGGGGCTGGGAGCTGGCTCAGAAGATGAAGTGCCTGTCGCCCAGGCCTGAGGACCTGACTTCAGATCCCCAGCGCTCACGTAAAGCTGAGCATGCAAGGCAGCATGCATCTGCAGAGCTGGTGACAGAGGGCAGAGAAAGGCAGTCTGTGCTCCAGGCTTAGTGAGAGGCCCTACTTCTAAATGTACACTGGAAAAAAAGAGAGGAGGAGGTCCAACCCAGACCACATGTGTATATACAGATGTGTACCTGCACACACACACACACACACACACACACACACACACACACACACTCCATACACATACAGATGTGCACCTGCACACACACACACTCCATACACATACAGATGTGCACCTGCACACACACACACTCCATACACATACAGCTTATTCTTTAAAAAATGGAGAAAGCCACGCTGTAGGCTTAACACACACACACACACACACACACACATGCATGTGTGTACACACGTACACACACGAACATGCATACATGGACACACACATGCATGCATGCATGCATCCACACATGCACACACGCACACACACATACACACAAATCACAGAAACAATCTAACAATGTTTCGGGCAAGTTTATGATTTTGCCTTGGGCAATATCGGCACTGTGACTGTGATGGGACAAGGGAGCCAGGTTCCCACTCACCAGAGGTGTCAGTACACCAGGTCCCACAGGAAGGCTCCCTACAGCAGCCACAGCCTGCACTCTGGATGGCGAGGAAAGTGGAGAAGCTTCTAGACCTGTAAAGACAGGAGCCAGGGCACCATCAGGTGGGACTGCAAGGGACACAGAGTCCAACTCTCCACAGACCTTGGTCTTTCTGAATTTAAAAACCAACAGTTGGACTTTTCCTTTACACACATGGAGTAGTTACGCTGGTCCCCTTCCCCAGTGCAGCTGAGCCCTGGATACCAGACACAAATCAAACAGAATTCTAGGAGCCAGGCCACAGGTGGCCAGTGGGGACACCTGTGAGTGCCCTGATCTTTTGCTTCATCGTCCCCCACACATGCTTGTTGTGTAGCTATTTCTTCAGGGAGGGAAGAGGGATCCAAGGTGCCCAGGACTAAGAAAATCAAAGCTGAGGAAGTTAAAAGACACACAAGGGCCCGGCCAAGGCTTTATGAACAGTGACAGGTGCTGGGGAGGGGGACTCTTCAGTGGAGCTGCCTGCAAGCTGTACAAGGAGCCCATGGGATGCAGCTTTCTCAGTCATCAGCCATGCTGGGTGTGGGGCTTTCTGGTGGTGCAGCTGCCTTTAAGTCATCCATGCTCTTGTGGGTGTAACCCTGACCCATGGCTCCTGGGAGCAATTGTCACCAATCTTCCTGAGAGTTCCCCTCATAGGCACTCCTGGTTATCCTGATAAGCTCACCGGTCCACTAAGGTAAACTCTGTTGGAATAATTTCTTTGGTCTGTGCTTTGGTTATCAGTGTTCATGTTGTCCTAGAAAGAGTCACGAAACCACACAGAATAAGCCGGAAACTCTAGTGGGATGGGGGAAATTCCAACACCAAAGCCCTCTCTTCAGTCAAAGGACATTTTAGCAACTCTGGCCAGACACTCAGAACCAGTCCCTACCTGCCCCAGCAGCAAGGCCACGTGAGAGCATGGATATCTAACCTGAGCGGCTGTTCCAGGGCCCCTGGCTCTGCCAGGCAGGGAGGTGGGGAGAGAGATATAACCCCTGGTATTAAGGGTCCTCTCCTTCCCTCCAGTACCAGTTTGGCCATCTCAGGGAGCCTGGACCTCCAGTCACCAGGCAGCCACAGTACATCCATCCCTGTGCTCTGGGCTATTGTCAGAAGATGAGTAGAGGTAGAGCTGCCACACTGTCCAAGGGCAAGGCTACTCCACCCGTGACATCAGTAGAAGGCATATGGAGGGCCAGCACTCCCATACCTTCTGGTAGAGACAGAGGCTTCTCCAGGTTGGGATCTGTAGAGGCCATGATCTCCAGCTGTCCCTAAAGGAAGTGAGGCAAGGCTCATGCCCACCTTCCCTATGGAGGCAGCACTAAAAAACAAGAGTTATCTGAGAGTGGTAGTGCACATCTAAAATCCCAGGCCTGAAGAGTCGAAGGCAGGAGGATTGGAAATTCAAAGCCAGCCTTGACTATATAGTGTGTTCTAGGTTAGCCTGGGCTACATTGGACCCTGTTTTGAAGGTAAAGTTTCAGTGTTTTTTAGTGCTGCCTCCATAGGGAAGGAGGGCATGAGCCTTGCCTCACTTCCTTTAGGGAGAGCTGGAGTTCATGGTGTCTACAGATTCCAACCTGGAGAAGCCTCTGTCTCTACTGGAAGGTATGGGAGTTCTGGCCCTCCATATGCCTTCTACTAATGTCATTGGTGGAGTAGCCTTGTCCCTGGACAATGTGGCATCTTTGGGAAAAGAAGGAAGGCAGAAGAAAAGGAGGAGGAGGAGGGAAAAGAAGGAGAGGATAAACCCATGAAAGTTCACATCAAGTTACATCATTATTAATGATGCCAATGGAAAAATAATGCCAATGGAAAAGTCTAGAAAACAAATTGAGGAACACAATGCCTTAAACATATGGCAGGGACCATGAAAAAAATGCTGAACTTGTCATTAACAACCATGGAGTCAAAAGAAGGCAGCCCAGGACTTAGCAAGGGAAGACAGAGGGGACTGCCAAATGCAGAGTGTGGGGGAAGAACAAAGCAGAACACTCATGTGGATCCAGCAGCAGCAGACCTGTTGTTAAGGTGGCCAAAGTAGGGCCAGCAAGATGGCTCTGCAGGTATAGACCCCATGACCTGAGTTACTCTCCAGAACCCATCTGTCTTAACCAGCTTTGACCGTCAATTTGACACAGCCTAGAATCACCCGAGAAGGGAGTTTCAGCTGAAGGATCACCCACAGGTCAGATTGGCCTGTGGGCATGACTGTGGGAAACTGTCTTCACGGTTAATTGATGTTGGAGGGCCCAGGGCACTAAGTGTGAGCCTGTAAGTGAGCCAAAAAGTTGTGTTCCTCCATGATTTCTGCTTCAAGTCCCTGTTCTGACTTCTCTCACCAATCAAAGACTTTCCCTTACACTTTCTCTGTGACCTGAATGTGTAAGCCAAATAAGCCTGTTCCTCTCCAAGTTGCTTTTGGTCAGAGTGTTCTGATCTCCAAGTGTGCATTATAGCATATGTAACAACCTCACATACACACATTATACACACACATGCATATACATACAATAGTAATAAATGCAATTTTTAAAGGATGGATAAACTAACCTCTTCAAACAAAGAAATGATTAAAGAAGCAGGACTGTGAAACAGGAAGGAAAATTGCATATGATGAGCAAAAATGCAATATTTCCCCTTCTCAAATTTTCTAAATTTGCTTGGCAACTACATTTTTAAAAAACTGTGGCACATCTGATAAGACTCTAAATTCACGTAAGGGAAATACTTGTCAATTACAAGTGGGGAGGGCAGAGGTTCATAAAATAATAAAGTATATATTTTACTCAAACAAGTTCCATAGTAAGTGGTAATAAAGCTAGTGTGTACAGTGCCCAGAGGAAACAGTTATGCACCAGACGAACTCAAAAATACTACTTAATGCCGATAAGCCAAAATGAGACCCTGTGTAAAGATTCACATAACCCACCAAAAGGAAGGAAAAGAAAACAGAAAACCGCCAAAAACTAACATAAGCCCTAACATAAACATTAAATGTAAATGGTCAGAAGTATGGCAACTAAAAAATAGAGCAGATTCTTTTAAAAACCATAATTATATGAGGAAAAAAATTTAGTTCCAATACAATGCCACAGGCAGGTAGAAAATAGAAAAGACACATTCTACAACACAAATCCAAGACAAACAAGACAGCTGTGGCAACAGTAGACAGCAATCCTGATATACATGCACAAAAAAGAGCAGCAAAGAGCATGAAAAACCTGACAGACTGACAGGAAAAGGGCAACTTCACACTTCATCCCACAGAGCAACCACACAGCACATTCTTTTCAATTGCTCCTAAGAATCCATAGTGTTCAATGTGTACATTGCAATTAATAAGAACCTCAAATTCTATATTCCTATCTCCAGAAGCTTGAAAGGAGACAGCAAATTTTGCAAATATATAGGCAAATCAGGAGCACCTGGAAGCCATCATATGAGGAGAAATAAGCCAGGCACAGAAAGACAAATTCCACATAGTCCCATTTGTAGAACTTAAGAAGTAGATTGCATAGGAGCACATACTAGAATGGGGGTATCAAGAATCCAAGATATGCAGGGGAGAGAGAAGATAATGAGAGGATGGATAATGGATGTCAGAATATAACACAAGAGGGAAACAACCCTAGAGGTATAGAGTGCACTAGAACAATTATATTCTACAAGTAATCATATGTTTCAAAATAATTAGAGAAGGTGTTGAAGGTGACCAATATATGGAAACAATAACATGAAAATGTGAAAGGGTTAATCACCCTGAGCAGTATATACTACATACACATCAGTTATATAATGCTATAACCCATACAAAGAAAAGTGTTGAGGCATCAGCACAGACCACACAGACAACATACTCAATGGGCAAGGCAAGAGGCATCAGCACAGACAACACAGCTATGGCAGAACACTATAATCAGCTTTACACATGTATATTTCACAGTAAGAATGAAATAAGCCAATTCATCAAGAAATGACATTATAGTGGAGAAAGAGGAACACTCCTCCACTGCTGGTGGGATTGCAAGCTGGTACAACCACTCTGGAAAGCAGTCTGGCGGTTCCTCAGAAAACTGGGCATGACACTCCCGGAGGGCCCTGCTATACCACTCCTGGGCATATACCCAGAGGCTTCCCCTGCACACAATAAGGACACATGCTCCACTATTTTCATAGCAGCCTTATTTATAATAGCCAGAAGCTGGAAAGAACCCAGACATCCCTCAACGGAGGAACGGATTCAGAAGATGTGGTATATTTACACAATGGAATACTACTCTGCAATTAAAAACAATGAATTCACGAAATTCTTAGGCAAATGGTCAGAACTGGAAAATGTCATCCTTAGTGAGGTAACCCAATTACAAAAGAACACACATGGTATGCAGTCACTGATAAGGGGATATTAACCCAGAATCTCGGAATACCCAAGACACAATTCACATATCAATAGACTTCCAAGAAGATGGAAGGAGAGACCCCTGGTCCTGGAAAGGCTGGATGTAGGGTAATACCAGGACAGAGAAGCAAGAGGGGGTTGAATGGGGAACAGGGGGAGGGAAGAGGGCTTATGGGACTTTCGGGGAGGGAGGAAATGGGAAAGGGGAAATCATTTGGAATGTAAATAAAAAAATATAGAAAATAAAAAAAAGAAATGACATATAATATGCCCAATGTGAATAGGTAATTTGGATAATTCCCAATATCTATTATGAAGTTTAATTCCTAGTTTTAAAACCTAGTTTTGTATGAAAAAGAGGCCTCTGGACACACCTGATTTCACTGGGGAATTGCATGAAATATTTAAAGGAGAATTAAAGTGAGAGTGGATAGGAGAGGGTGAATAAAACCAGCATACATTAAATGCATGTATGAAACTATCAAAAATGGTCTAAAATATTTGTAAGAGAAAAATTAATAATTCCAATTCTGCACAATGTGTCCTAGAAAACAGAAGAAGAGAGAACATGTCCCAATTCACTGAATGAAGCCCTCAGTAAGAACACTGGTCTCAACAACAGAAAAATAAGTCGTTTTATGAAGAACACTGGTATCAATATTAGATGTACACAAAACCAAGAGACGAACATGAATTTCCCAAAGGGAAATTCCTGAAAAATATTCACAAATGGGGCTGGGGCTACAGCTCACTTGGTAGAGTCCTCAGTTCCATTCCTAACACTGCATAAATGGCGCATGGTGGTGGCCACCTGTAATCAGAGCACTGGAGAGGAAGAGTTCAAAAGTCACCTTTAGCTACATAGTGAGTGCAAAGTCAGCCTAGGATACTTGAGATTCTAAGATTGATTCTCTCTCTCTCTCTCTCTCTCTCTCTCTCTCTCTCTCTCTCTCTCTCTCCCCCTTCCTCTCCCCCTTCCTCCCTCTCCCCCTTTCTCTCTCACTACATTATTTGTATATAAATATATATTACCAATTATAATTCAGCCATATATGAAAATAAATATACATCATGACTAAGTAGAGTTCATTCCAGGATGCAAGGCTGGTTCAATATTTTATTTTTAAAAGTTAATTTTTAAAAGTTGTCATCCGGAAAAAAACATTTAACAAAATTTAGCATCTATCTGTAGCAAAGACTCTCATAAAAATAAAATGGAAATTTCCTCAACTTAATATCTACCGGGAAACACATCAACTTGCAGTCATTAAAAAGTGAAGGAACAAGTGTTTTCCTGGAAAAGCTTGTACTCACAGGATGAGGTGAAGGTGTCATCTGTCACTGCTGCTGCTGCTAAGGACAGCACCAGGTGCTCCCATGAGTACAACACGGTAAAAAAAAAAAAAATTAAAACCTATCTACAAGTAAGTTATCCTGCTTCTCATTTATAGAACACCACAAGGAGTATAGAAAATCAAGAATCCTCCAGAAATAATACACTGAGACAAGGAGATCACAGATTATAAGATGAACACTCAGAGCCAGCAAGATGGATCAACAGAGAAGGACACTTGCTGCCAAACCTCAGGACCTGAGTTCAACCCCTGGGTCCTGAATGGTGGAGAGAGAGGAGTGACTCCCCAGGTTGATCTCCACATGTACATCACCAATACACACATACAATTAATAACTAAATCTTAAAAAACAAGATGAGCATATAAATACCAATACCAACTCTAAATGACACAATGCTACATAGTTCTTCCAAAAACAAAAAAGAAAGAAAAGAAATGCTTAAGGGGACAGCAATACGGCTCAACAGGTAAAGGTGCTTGCTACCAAACCCCAGGATCTGAGTTCAACCCCTGGGTCCTTTATGATGGAAGGAGAGAACTGATTCCCCCTGAGTGACCTCTTACTTCCACATGTACATCTATCCCACCCAACATGTACTAAACAGATAAATATAAAAAATGAATTCTTAGGTATAAACACAATAAAAACATGTTTAGGAGGTGTGCTCTAAGAAAGATATATTTTTACTTTATGTGTATGTGTGTTCTGCTTACATGTATGCATGCATACCATGTGTGTAAAGTGTCCTCAGAAGTCAGAAGGGGGCATCAGATCACCTGGAACTGGAGATAAAGACAGTTGTGATCCATCATATGGGTACTGGGAATTGAACCTAGGTCCTCTGCAAGAGCAGCCAGTGCTCTTAACAGTTAAGCCTAGCTCTCTAGCTTGCCTAGCACAATGGAATCCCTGGGCTAGATCATCAGCTTACAGAAATGTACACATGTTCATATACACATATTTGTGTACACACACACACACACACACACACACACGTGCACACATATGCTACTGCAAAAGAAAAAGAAAGATGAATCTACCCAGGTTCAAGTTTTATTATGTAGTAACCAAGTAATTACTACAGTAGTCAAGTACGGCTGGTTCTGGTGGAGAGACAGACATAACTGTAGACTGAAGAGAGATCCCAGGACAGGGAACAAAGGCCCATGTGCATGTATACAGATGCACAAGAACGTGCACACATATGTGCGCCCAGCTGGTTCCCAGGCCATAGACAGTTCAGTGAGGCAGGGTCATTTACAGCCAACAATGCTGGAAAAGTTACATATCCACGGGAAAAATAAGTGTCAAACAGAATTTTATGAAAATGTTTGATGGCCTTTCATGAAACCATGTAGCTTTCAGTAAAACTAGGAGGAATTCTTCAGGGTGCAGATCAGGCAGCATCTGCTTGAACTCCTGCAAACAGTGCAGCGCAAGGATGCAGAGGCCTAGGCAGGACCACAGGGAGATAAAAGCCTCCCCCTCCTGACAGCCCTGATTAAGAGACAAACCACAGTGAACATTTGCAAACCACACACTTGACTCGCAGAGTACTCAACGCTCATCAGTGAAACCCCAAACCATGACAAGCCAGGTCAGAACAAAGGAAATGGGAATGTTTAACAAAGGAAGACATAGACAGCTATAAGCCCATGAAGCTATTCATCCCCAGCCATCAAAGGTACAAATGCCACCCCTGGGAAGGTTAGGGCTGAAGCCAGAAGCAGCACCAGAGACACCCGCACAGTATGTGAAGGGACCGGCTCCATCAAATACACGGTGGAGTATTATTCAGCCATAATGAAAGATGAAATGGCCTTTGTAGGAGAAAATAGATGTGACTAGATATCATATGAAGTTAAGTACGCCAGGCCTAGAAAGATACCGGCTTGTTTTTCTCTCACAAGGGAATCCTAAAAAGATTCTCTGAGAAAATGAAGGAGAATATGGGAGGTAGAAGAGGAAAGGGGTGTGTGGGGGGTGGGGGTGGGAGGAAGAGTATGGTCAACACCATTGAATGAGGCATCTTTATGAAGCCCATCACCCACTATGAATATATTCTGACAAAATGTCCTTACAGCCAAAACACCAAGTAAAATCAGCCATGACTCTACTGCCATCAGCACAGCTAAAATACAAAATATTAAGGCTGTTTTCAAGAAGATGGAAGAACTGGATGGAACTGGATCATGCAGACATTGCTGGTAAGGAAATTAAATGGCAAAGCTGCTCTGAAAAACAGTGCCACGGTTTCTCTCTATCTTTAATTTAAATTTGATTTGGGGTTTAGGTGGGGAAGGTTGTTTGTTTGCCCACTTGCTTGGTTTTAAACCTTTTTAAAATTTTACTTTTATTTTACGTGCATGGATGTTTTGTCTGCACATGTCTCTGTGCACCACATCCATGCAGCATCCATGGAGGCCAGAAAAGAGCATCAGATCCCCTGAAACTGGAGTTAGAGATGGTTGTGAGCTGCCATGTGAGTGCTGAGGACTGAGCTAGGTTCTCTGGAAGAGCAGTCTGTGCTCTTAGCTGCTGAGCCATCTCCCCAGCTCCCCTTGCTTGCTTTGAGGTTGGGGTCTCATGTACCACAGACTAGCCTCAAGCTCACCATGTAGCAGAGGATGACTTAGAACTCCTGATCGCTCCTGCCTCCACCTCCTAAGTGCTAAGATCACAGATGTGTGTGCCTCGAGCAGAGCTGTGTTGCCTCTGACACCCCATTCAAACAAAACATGGGGGGTTTGCCACAGCAGTGCTCTGTGGTGTCTACATGAAGAGGAAGATGCAGGCCAGGGCCACAGCTCCACAGCAGAATGCCTGACTACCAACACCAAAAACTGCTGCTAGAAAAATCTCACCACAGCGGCAACATAGCCTTCTATCCAACTGGTATAGAAAAAGAAAGGCAAACGGAGGTCAAGAGCGCTGCAGGAACAGAAACAATACAGTCGCAGCAAAACCCATCCAGTTTAGATCAGAAAAGCCACAAAGGATCAAGGAGGGCAAAGGCATTTATCTGAAGAGTGTGACAGCAGGCAAACCTTTGTTTGCCGAAGTAAAGCACAGGGGCTGGGATGTCCAGTGAAGGCAAAGAGGAAGAATGGTACTCTGAACTGACCACACTAGGAAAGGGAGGGATGGGTATGGGGGAGGCTGAGCAACTTCAAATGGAAACATCACTGGATAGGAGATAAAGCCACAGAATCAGTTCCTAGCACCCACACTAGACTGTTCACAACCACAGCCACCTGTAACTAAGGTTCCAGGAGACACAACCCTTCACCTCTCCTGGATAGCACAGTAGAGCTGATCCTGGTTATGGGGAATGCTGGGGATGCGGAGATGTGGGAGATGACAGAGATTCAGTCCCAAGGATGTGAAAGCTGAAAAGCTTGTTTTGCCCCTTGCAGGCTGCAGTATTGGATGAGCTTGCCAAGGCAGTGCTGGAGAGCTTGCCCTCTGGTGGTGTGGGTGTAGGAGAACTAGCAAGCTAACCAGCAGGGGTTTGAGTTGGCCCACCCCAACATCACTGATGAACTGCTAGAGTACATGAAGGAGCTGGTCCTACGGTTCCAAAGCAGCAGGATCTCCAAGGCACAGGGCAACGACATGATATTTGAGAAGAGTGAGGATCCAGTATTGATAGTGTAACAGAAGTTAGAGGCCTGGGACCAGACCAATGACTCGTTGCAATGAACAATTGCAAGTGAAGATGTGTGGCCAAAAGGGTATACTGTGTGGGATTATAAAAGGGTTTAGATAAGTGGGATTGGGTGCATAATGTTGATATTTTATGTAAGCCTCAGTGATAAGTATGTGACTACAGAATTTATAATACGGTTATACCTTTGAGAAGAAAGTCCCAGGGGTAGAGAGATGGCTTAGCAGTTAAGAGCATTTGCTACTCTTCCAGAAGACCAGGATTCAGTTCCCAGCATCCACATTGTAACTCACAACCATCCATGACTCTAGTCCCAGGGGATCTGATGACCTCTTATGCCCTCACAGGCATGCACATAGTACATATACATACATGCAGATAAGTGTTCTTCACATAAAATAAAATAAATGCATTTAAACAAAAATGAATAAAGACCTGGGGCTGGAGAAATGGCCCAGCAATTACAAATGCGTGCTACTATTGCTCTATATTGCACATAGCCTTAAGTCTTCAGGAAGGGCTAAAGGATAGAGGGTGGAAGGACTAGGAAGGAGGCACCATCTATGTAGCTATCTATAGCTGTGCAGAAGCCATCATCCATGCTGGGTGCAGACTTTGTAATGTGGCTGCTTTAAGGTCCTCCATGCTCCTGTAACTAAACCGAATATTCATTGTTTCCAGAGGGTAAATTTTGGTAGAATTGAACTTTGGTTTGTCTTTGGGACTTTGGGGATATCAGATGGATGTTGCCTAGTCATCCCCCCATCCCCAATCCCAGTAGGGAAAATTCTTGCAACATCCACCTTGACTCTATTTGAAAACTGCCCACCAGTTGTTCTGCTTGCATCTTCTAGACGCCCAGAGGCTCCATCAGGCCTCCTCCATTCTGCAGCCTGGTAGGTGCCCCTCCCTTCCCCCATTATTCCAGATTCTGAAACCCTTTCTTCAGATAGGACCACTTGGTGACCATTTAGAGCCCCCAACCAGATTTCAAATACTTCCTGAATGGGGAGAATTTATTGTTCACAATCCCCACATGACAGATCTGACTTTCAAATCCAAGCCCTGTTCTTCAAGTTGGGCCCATGCTCATTCCAGTGGTTCTCAACGTATAGTCCAGGGAACACTAAGAGTTCCTCATGGCCCTTTCAAGTCATGTTCATAATAATATTAAGATGTAATCGCTTTAATGATATTCTTACTCTCCGTGTATGGCGGACTGTGCTGGAGGTTGTGGGACTGAGACAGAGACAGTTGGCTTCAGAAGCAGAGACAGGAAGCTCTGTCTGCCAACCAGGCTTCAGAGAGACTTTGCAAACTGGAGTGATGTTCTTGTAAGTGTTGGTTTCCTTTTGGAAAATACTTGGTGTTCTAGTTTGCTTCCTGTTGCTGTGATACAAAAACTGACTGACTGACAGCAACTTGGGGTCAAAAGGGTTATTCAGCTCACAGCTTACAGTTCATCATGAAGCTAAGTGAAGTCCGGAACTCAAAAAAGCAGGAACTGAAGCAGAGGCCATGGGAGAAAGCTGCTTATTGGCCCACTCCTCTTGGCTTGCTCAGCCTGCTTTCTTATATAGCCCTGAACCACCTGCTCACTTGTGGTATCTCCCTCAGTGGGCGGGGCCCTCCCACATCAATCATTAATCAAGAAAATCCCCCACAGACTTGCCCACAGGCTAATCTGATGGAGGTCATTTCTGGATCAATGTTGCTTCTTCCCAGGTGTGTCAAAATGACAAAAACTATGACCGTTATGTCAGGTTCACAAGATGCCTCAGAATGTAAAGTACCCGCAACCAAGCAGAATAATCTGAGTTTGATCCCCAGGACTCACATGGTAGAATGCAAAGCACCGGCCATTTGCACCGGGGACCCGGGCAGCTCCACAACCTTCTGTGCACAGCCCACCAGGAATGATCTCCCAGCAGAGCTTTCACTTCTGAGTGCGGAAGTGAGGTCTCCACCTTCTCTCTGGAGGGGAATAGCTGGGAGTGCACAGTGTGGATGATCAGTGGAGCAGCTGGGACAGAGGTCTTCAGGCTGCCATTTGTATCAACCAGGGAGTCAGGCAGCTCCACAGCCTTCTGTGCACAGACCCTGCCAGAAGAGAGTTGGTCTCCCAGGAGTAAGGACACAGGCTTACAGGCACACAGGAGGGACAAGCTCCAGTCAGAGACAGCAAGACCAACTAGCACCAGAGATAACCAGATAGTGAAAGGCAAGCACAAGAACCCTACCAACAGAAACCAAGGCTACTTGGTAATATCAGAACCCAGTTCTCCCACCACATCAAGTCCCGGATACCCCACCACACAGGAAAAGCAAGAGTTGGATTTAAAATCTTATCTCATGATGTTGATAGAGGGCTTTAAGAAGGACTTAAATAACTCCTTTAAAGAAATACAGGAGAACATGAGTCAACAGGTAAAAGTCCTTAAAGTGGAAACACAAAAATTCCTTAAAGAAATACAGAAGAACACAAACAATCAAGTGAAGGAACTGAACAAAACCATCCAGGATCTAAAAGTGGAAGTAGAAACAATAAAGAAATCACAAAGTGAGACATCTCTGGAGATAGAAAACCTTGGAAAGAATTCAGGAGTCATAGATGCAAGCATCAACAACAGAATACAAGAGATAGAAGAAAGAATCTCAGGTGCTGAAGATACCATAGAAAACATTGACTCAACAGTCAAAGAAAATGTAAAATGCATAAAGCTTATAACCCAAAACATCCAAGAAATCCAGGACACAATGAGAAGACCAAACCTAAGGATTATAGGTATAGAAGAGAGTAAAGATTTCCAACTTAAAGGGCCAGTAAATATCTTCAACAAAATTATAGAAGAAAACTTCCCTAACCTAAAGAAAGAGATGCCCATGAACATACAAGAAGCCTACAGAACTCCAAACAGACTGGACTAGACCAGAAAGTCCTCCCGGCACATAATAATCAAAACACCAAATGCACTAAACAAAGAAAGAATACTAAAAGCAGTAAGGGAAAAGGGGCAAGTAACTTATAAAGGCAGACCTATCAGAATTACACCAGATTTCTCACCAGAGATGATGAAAGCTAGAAGATCCTGAGCAGATCTCATACAAATCCTAAGAGAACACAAATGCCAGTTCAGACTACTATACCCAGCAAAACTCTCAATCACCATAGATGGAGAAACCAAGATATTCCATGATAAAACCAAATGTACACAATATTTTCTCACAAATCCAGCCCTACAAAGGATAATAGATGGAAAACACCAACACAAGGAGGGAAACTACACCCTAGAAAAAGTAAGAAAGTAATCTTCTTCCAACAAATCCAAAAGAAGATAACCACACAAACATAAAAATAACATCAAAAATAACAGGAAGCAACAATCACTATTTCTTAATATCTCTTAACATCAATGGACTCAATTCCCCAATAAAAAGACATAGACTAACAGAAATATTTTTCATGTAAATCTTCAATTTTATCAGAAAATATTTGTAATTCCTCTTTCAATGAATTTAGTAATGTTTTTATGTCTACCATTTTATCTGCATTATTTTTCATGATAATCTTCAATTTTAACATGTTTTTCTATATATTTCTTCAATTTTATCAGAAATATTTTCCATGTAAATCTTCACCTTTATCAGAAAATGCTTATAATTCCACTTTCAATCAATTTAGGAATACTTTTATGCCTGCCATTATTATAGCTATATAAAATTTTCCATGATAATCTTCAATTTTAACATGTTTTCTACATTTTTCTACAATTTTATCAAAAATATTTTCCACATAAATCTTCAATTCTATCATAAAATGTTTCTACTTTTTCAATTAATTTAGCAATGTTTTTATGTCTACCACTTTACTCTTTAACTTTCCATGAAAATTGTCAATTTTTATGTTTTCTATATATCTCTTCTATTTTATCAGAAATAATTTCCATGTAAATCTTCAATTTTATCATAAAATGGTTTTACTTCCTTTTTCAATAAAAAAGAACATGCTTTGCAAAAAAAAAAAAAGAATGTAAAGCACCAACTCTAGTGTAGTGGCTATTCCTGGTTGTCAACTTGACTATATCTGGAATGAACTACAATCCAGAACTGGAAGGCTCACCTATGATCCTAATCTGGAGGCTGGGAGATACAAGTTTCTGACCTGGATCTTGGCATGGAGATCTTGAGGCATAGTGGCTATGAATTCCAGAAGATTAAGACAGGGAGATCTCTGAGTTCAAGATCATCTGGGATTAAGGGCAAGGTGGCACACACCTTTAATCAGAGCCATACCCTCTGCTGGAGACCTACAGCCTTTAATCTGGGCCACACCCTTTGCTGGAGACCTATATAAGGACATTGGAAGAAGGAAGACTTACTCTCACTTTTCCTTGCCTTTGAGCCTCGTGGGAATGAGCAACTGCTAGATCCTTGGCCTTCCATCCACAGCTGCTGCTGACCATTGTTGGGGAGTTGGACTATAGACTGTAAGTCATCAACAAATTCCCTAACTATATAGAGACTACCCATACATTCTGTGACTCTAGAGAACCCTGATTAATACATCTAGCAAGCTGTCCTCTGACCTTCATAAATTATTAATAAAATGGTTTATTTTACTTATTATTTATTTATTTCCTTTGTTTGGAATTAATGTATTGTGGGAAATAATTATGTTAATAGCTAATAACTTTATTACTACTATAAAATACAGTAATAAATACTTTAACTTTTCTTTTACAATTTCCTTATTAACTCTTTGGCAAGACCAGGAATGGACACATAGCACCTGAGCACAGGTAACCAGCTACATGGCAGAATGTACATTAAAATAAGTGGGTTATTTTAGTTATGATCTAATAAGAAAAAGGCCTAGGAATATGGCCAAGGTATTTGTAAATATATCTTGAGTCTGAGTCTTTCTGGAGCATGGGACTGGGAGGAATAAAAAAGACTTCACTTCTACACACCAGTGCTCAGCTGTCTGCTTCCTTCCTGTGGATGTGATGTACCAGCTGCCTCATGCTCCTGCCCCCATGCCTTCTCTGCTATGATACACTGCATCCTCACTGGGATGCACTGGGCCTTCAGTTGCTTATGTCTGGTGTTTGTCTCTGCAATGAGAGAAGTAACTAACATAGAGTCCTAGTTAACACTACTCAAGATGAGCTAAGGGTGAAGCTGCATCCACCAGAAGCCATCTCCCTGTTACTGAAGCCGAACTGGAAACCATTATAGGAGTTGCAGCCTCAGAGTTAAGTGGCCCCAGCACTTTGACATACACAACTCAACCCCTTCACCTAAACTCTCCTACATGCCCCAAACCTTGTCCAAAGCAAGTCATCTCAAAAGGAGCAGAACAGATAAGAGGAGGGTACCACCCAGGCAAGACAGAAAACCCACAGCATCCCAGCATGAGCCACTTAAAGCCAGGGAGGCCGAGATACTCCCCGACAGGACCCCCAAAGAATCAGAACAAACATAAGGTAGGCGTTTCTGTTGCTTTGGCAACGGGCTACCTCTGAATTACAGATGTCAGTGGGGAAATACAGAGAGGGTTTCTGCCTCTCCACTCAACGAGCTCCAGAAACAGGAGTGAGGCATTTGTCCTTGTGTGTAGAAAATTATTAACAACAAAGCCAGGCCCCCATTAAGACTCCAGGAATGTCTCTCTCAGATGCTTGTGGACTCTGGGTTTGTTCACTGTTTACCTTGGCCATTCACCCCCATGCCCTCCTGTTCCCAGCTTCAGTAAACATCCTGGAAATGCCAACTTGAGTTACACAAGGTCTATGACTCCTGTGGGGAACACTAAATGCAACACTCTCTGGTTATTAGCACAGAGAGTAACACACAGGCATGCACATTGTATTGTGATTTGTGTAGCTTCTATGTTACTTTTCTTTCAGCTGTAACAAATTGTACTGTGTCGTGTGTACTGGTCACTCCTGGGCCAGAGTGTCTAGCTGCTGGGTCTCCCAGGCCTATGAGGGCAAGTGTTGTTAAAATTAATTAATTAATTAATTAATTAGGGGAAGATGTGAAAAATGTCTACTCTCTTAAGGCCCTAAGGACAAACCAAAGTTCAAGTCCACCAAAGTATACCCCGAGGAACCAATGGGTTCACTGGGGTCACTGACACAGAATAGGGAAGGGGTTATTAGCAGGATCATGAAGGATCTCAGGTTAGTCACACTGGAAAGACTTCACCTAGCAAAGATGGTAGCTTCCCCACAGCTGTGCAGATGGAGCCCCCTTTCCCTAGACTCCCTTGACCAATACACTCTAGCTCCTCCCCGAGATACCAAGGCACACACAATAAAGGCAGAATTGGCTGGGAGCCGTAACCAAATTATTCAAGCAAAGATCCAGTGGCCCTCATCCCCTCTGCAGTGGTTTAAATAAAAATGGCTCCCATAGGCTCATAGGGAGTAGCAATATTGAAAGATGTGGCTTCATTGGAGTAGGTATGGCCTTGTTGGAAGAAGTGTGTCATTGGAGGTGGGTTTTGAGGTTTCAGAAGTTCAAGCCAGGCCCAGTGACACTCTCTCTTCCTACTGCCTGTGGATCCAGATGTAGAGCTCTCTCAGCTACCTCTCCAGCACCATGTCTGCCTGCATGCTTCCTGTCATAATAAAGGACTAACTCTCTGAACTGTAAGCCAGCTTTCCTTTATAAGAGTTGTCGTGGACATGGTGTCTTCACAGCAATAGAAACCCTAAGACACTCTCCTTCTCAGCAGGAATGTCTACAGTCGGCAGGCCCCATCCTGACGAGGATAACTCCATCTCATGAGGACGGAGGCAGGCTGGGTGGAAGGAAGCAGCAGCTGGAGGGGTTCACTGGCTTCTTATTACTGAGTGACATTTGAGAGAGATGAAGTCTGGAGTCTGAATGCCTGGCACTTCATCCCCAGGGACCTGACACCAGGTGCAGCAGACAGACGGGACAGATCCTGATAGCTTGCCAGACCCCACTGCTGGGACTGGAGGAGGTGTGAGGGGTGACACACAGAGCAACCTGCCACAGCTAAGGGAGGAGTGATGATTTTTATTGAGAAAGGGATCCCCTAATGGAAGTACCCAAGGCTTGCATGCTCTGAGGACACCACAGGGGCAGCCCCCTGTGTCCTTTCTGAGCACCCCTCTTCCTACAGAAGTGACCTGGGATTGGATTTCTCTGCAAAGCTGAGGCTCCAAGCTCACATGCCACCTGTCAGGCTGGACAGCAGAGCCCAGGCTTTGTATCCAGAGCTCGGGCTTTTCTTCAATCCTGCAAAGTTGGGAGCAGGACACTCTTAAATCCCAAAGCAATAATGAGGCTCCAGGCCAAGAGGCTAATGTGTGTAAAGCTCACTAGTTAGACATTGTCACTGACTTCACCTAGGCATCATCTTACCCAGATGAACCTTGATGGAGGTGAAATGCATTTTGCCAGCTTAGGGGCTGGGAAGATGGCTTAGCCTATAGAGCATTTGTGAGCATAAGACTCTGAGTTCAATACCAAAAAAGTCATGTTAAAATGCATGAAACATGAATGTAATCCCAGCACTGGGGAGGAATCCCTGGAACTCACCAGACAGTTTAGCCCCCTTGTTGAGCTCCAGGCCAATGACAGACTCTGTCTCAAAATAGGTGGACAGTGGTCCTAAGGATGTAACCTGAGATTGACCTCTGACCTCTACACATATAAACACACATGTACACACACACACACACACACACACACACACACACATATCCCTGCAGGATTTTTTTTAAATCCTGCGAACTTAGGTGGAGACTTCCAGTCTGTAGGGACATAAAGTCTTTCCAGAAATAGCTCATATAGAAAAAGACCTTTGGGGTGTGTGGTGGTTTGCATCTGCTTGGCCGAGGGAGTGGCACTATTAGGAGGTGTGGCTTTGTTGGAGTAGGTGTGTCACTGTGGCCATGGGCTTAAGACCTCATCCTAGGTGCCTGGAAGTCAGTGTTCTGCTACCAGCCTTCAGATGAAGATGTAGAACTCTCAGCTCCTCCTCCACTGTGTCAGCCTAGATGCTGCCATGCTCCCACCTTGATGATAATGGACTAAAGCTCTGAACCTGTAAACCAGCCCCAATTAAATGTTGTCTTTATAAGACTTGCATTGGTCATGGTGTCTGTTCACAGCAGTAAAACCCTAACTAAGACAGGGTGACTCTTTCCCATAGACTTTCCCCAAAGGGCCCTACTATTTTATAAAGGATTGGGGAAGGTCACATGTATTTGGTAACCTCTGGGTACCAAAGGGTTGATCTAGTGATGGTCCTCACCTAGCTGCCCACATCTGCTTAGGGAAGCACATTTCCACTCACACCTTTTCCCTCCCCATGTCTAAATATCTGTGGTATCTTTATGGCACCTGGTCAGCCAGGGTCAGCAGACACCATCCTATTGTCTCAATCCACAAGTGACTTTCACAGATTGAGACCAAGGTCACAGGAAATCTTTAAAACATCCATCTATACACTTTTTTTTTCTTGCTGATGAGTTGCTAGGTTAATTAATAAAAGACCCAGGAGCATAAAACATATTGCATCAGATAAAAATTCTTTAGAGGAAACAGTCACATAAAGAATAAAGGCTTGGGATGTGACTCCAGGGGAGAGTGGTTGCCTGTAATCCCCAGTGAGGTGCTGGGGCATGGCTCAGTGGGTGACCACCTGCCTAGAATCCCCCAGTAAGAGGATAGAGTGTGACTTGGTGGGAGAGCACAAGCCTAGAATCCCCCAGCAAGGGGCTAGGCATGGCTCAATAGGAGGTCACCTGCTTAGAATCCCCCAGTAAGGGACTAGGGACATGGCTCTGTGAATATTTGCTCAGCACCATCAAGGACCTAAGTATGAATCCCCAGCACCTTCCAACAATTTAAGAAATGCTAACAGCTTCGTAAAGCTCATCCGTGTGTCAGTGGTCTATGATAGATTGCAATGCTTGGGTGCTTTAAAAGAGTTAAAGTCATTCTTGATTATCGAGAACCACATCATCAAAGACAAACCAGCATCCACTGGAAACATGTAAACTATGAAGAAAAATTTAGATAAAGGCTCGTAAATGTGTGCGAAGTCTAACCAAGAGTTAAAGGCAGAACGTGAGACGGCATAGCAGGGTAACCATGTGATTTGTTCTAACTTTGCCAAGTATAGGAATGCCTCAAAGGGACACAGTCAGAAAATGGGAAGACGCAATATGTAGGCTTTAATAAAAGTGATGCTTTTAGAGAAAAAAATGGACAGAAGGGGGAAAATGCTTTTTAGAGAGACCTGGCCCCAGCGCGGCAGAGCCACTGTAAGTGTGCAAAGGTTTTATCCCTAATGGATGCATCAGGGGCAAGTCTCCCAGGTGGAGGCTCTAACCTAAGCATCTCACGACTTGCTCCAACTATCGTCCCTACTAAAAACTTTAAGTTTCTCAAAGTGGATTCTTGGAACTCCTGCAGGAGAATCCCAGTGTGCTCAACACAAGGAAGCGAGTAGAAGCCCTCCTGCACCCCTGAAGTTCACAGTCTTGGAATCTGTGTCTGTGGCCCCACTGAGCCCAGGGACTGGGCTAGGAAAAGCACATCAACACAGGCAGTTTTTAGAGAATAACCCCATCTGCCTGTACTAGTCCTCTGCTTGGAAGAGACATCTGGTAGCCAATCAGAGAGCTCTCTACTTACTGCTACTACACATTGACTCCCACTGCCCCCCCCCAAAGGCTTTTAAGAGCTTAGTCCCAGGAAGTGCTATGTGCTGCAGCTGGCCTGTCCCTAGGACCAGGCATCAGAATGCCCCAGGTTGCTGACCCTGAACAGGCGCTGGGTACCAGGAGGGACACATCGTGCCCCTTCCTGATTAAGACTAGGACATCCTCTTAATTAGGAGGAAGGCTCCTATCAAAGGCAACCTGCAACCCAGACACCCGAATGTTCCCATCAGAGCCCAGAGTGGACCCTGTGAGCCATGTCAAATGGCTCCGAGAATGTGCTTTCAACAATGATAAAAACGCACATACTATCAAGATGCCTGCTCCAAAACTAACTCAATTTCACACCACAGGAACAAAGACAACTAATTTTCTGCCACGTTCTGGTGGCACTTTCCCGCTGAGTGATGTGTGTTTAGCTCTGGCATGGTGTAGGAATGTGGGCTGAGCTCCCTGGGGCTGCCCAAGGTACAAACGGGGCTCCTCATTCACTACATGTGGGAACCATGGGCAAGCAGCACCTCTCCAGAGCCTCAGGCTACTGACCTGGAAAGGAGAACAGAAGTCAGCCCACCCTCTAGTGTCTGGGAGAGGAGTAGTTCTAGGACATCAGCCATAAGCATAAGACATCAGCAAAAGCATAATAAAGCTACCTAGGAAAGCAGTGTTCAGGACAGCTTTCTCTGTCCACTCTGCAGCTTCTGAGTGGCAGTCCCCAGGACCTAGGTGACCTACAGTCATCCTCAGCTGTGGTAAGGCCTGGTCCAAGCCAGAGAATGCAGTCATCCCGTTCTTCTAGGTGGTTTGTACTGACCCCTTCATAACAATCAGGGGCTTCTCTGTGTTCTACGGCACCCAACAGCCGCATGTAACCATCCTCTGTCTCCACACCAGCCCAGAAGCCCCAGAGTAGCAACCTGCATCCAGCTCCAGGCCTGACACCCAGCAGCAGATCCCCCCACCAAGATCTGCTCATCTTATATTTAATGAAATAGCACAGAAAACGGACTACTTTCTGGCTCGTCTTGAGCCCACTGAAGATGGCAGACCTCTCCTTGGGGTGGGCTGGTTGGCTTCTGTGCCCAGACCAAATGTCACAAGGTTAGAAGTAGGGGATTCCAGGCTGCCAGACCACATCTCAATCTGCTCACATTCTTCCAACATCCATATACTACCAGTACCAAGTGAAGAGCTTAGAGGCTCCAAAGAGAAAAAATATGTCTGTGTGTGAATCCCCACTTCTGTCCTGACCAAGAAGGTCAGGAGATTAGCAAGAGGTTTGGGGTCATGTGCATGAACCTCCTCAACGTTACCTCCCATGGGGGTCACAGCCACAGGTGAGGGTCCTGAAGAGATCAAAATGCCAATTTAAACAGGCTGCTATGGCTGGACCTCCCCACAGCCCTAAGGAGTCATTGAGGCTGCAAACCCTACAGCATCAGGAAAGGGGTCAGCAGGGAGGGTGTATGTAGCCTCGCTTGGGGTTCATGACATTGGCAGGATCCCACACAAAGCCCATTTTGGACAAGCCCCCATTGCTCCCTGGAGCCTGCAGAGATCTCAGAGCCCTACACTTAGGACCTAAGTATTCAGAAACAAAGCACACATGTCATCAATTTTCTTTGTCTCCAGCTCCATCTCAAGGGCTGCTTTCCTGAAGATCGGGCAACTCCCAGAATCCTCTTCTGTCATACTTTCTTCCACACAAGGGAATATAAAACTCCGTGCTGTTCCTAACTCCTCCACAGCGTCCAGCTGAAACTCCTCATATCTCAGCACCCCCACCGTGACCCAGTGTTCTCGATAGCACCCCAATCCCCAGGCCTAGACCAACTAGGCTTCTCATGATTATGACTGTGCATGCAGTCTTGAGGTAGGTTAAATAAATGGGTGAGTGACTTGATTACAAACAAGTCACTTGTTTTCCCTAGGAAATCACTTGAGATACCAGACAGAGATTCCCTGTCCGTCCCAGTTCACCAAGGGCTGTGTTCAGGGTCCCTGGGAGACACCTTCACCTGCTTTCCAGTCTCCTGACTCAGAGGCCCAAAGAAGTGCAGTTGGCCACTTAGTTCCTCCTTCTTGGAAAAATCGGTGGAACAAACAATGGCTTCCATTTCCTTGAAAACACTGCACCCCTGGCAGTTGTGACTTCCAGCCTCTATGAAACCAGCTCTAGTCTTCTTGCTCACTTCTTGCTCATGACTTCCTGGTTCCACCCTCCCTTCCAGGCTACCACTCTCCTCCATTTATCATCAGTGTCTTGATCTTTCTCAGCTTACTTCAACTGCAGCAAAAGAAGGTTTCAATCTCCATCACTCAGCCTAGTATCACCTACAAGTGGTTGGAATGTTTCCAATCAAGGCACCTCCAGGGACCCCTGTAAGCATACCATACACTATGCAGCCTGCAGGGTGCCAGCCCAGAAGTGGGACCTGGATCAAAACTGAGCCTGCAGTAGGCGACCCACCTGCAGAACCTCCCCTAGTCAGGTCAGTAAGGTCCAGGGTACAATCCCAGTTAGAGGTCACAAGCCACTCTCCTATCCAGACTTCCAAAATTATCTCTGCATACTGAAGTTCAGCTTAATTAGCTGGTTGACCTCATTAACGTTCAAACTTCAGTTCGGGGAAATAAAAAAAAAAAGAGGTCACACACCTACCTAATTTACTACCTCGAATTTTCATGAGCAAACCACTAATTTCAGATGTCCTCTGAAGGCTTCCAGGACTGTGCCTGCAAGTGATCTGTAAGCCATTGATTGGAAAAGCCCCCCCGAGACCCCCGCACCCGTGGGCTCAAGGTACTTTCTCAGATGGAACAACACACAACCCTTTTTAAAGCTCGGCCAGAAAAAAAAAAGTAGTCACTAGAATTAGCCTCTCACCCACCTGGCGCCTCCTAGACCCAAAAACCTCGCAGAGCCCCACCCACATGGAGCTAAACAGCTAGAGTGCTTCACTTGCAACCCCTTGCACTTTCTGTAAATGGGTGAGGAAGTGCATGGAAGCCCATCCTATCTGCACTCCAGCTGCAGTTTGCAAGGCAATTCTGGCACCCTCGGAACTGGGAAGACAAGTTTCCCTGGATACCCTAACCCTCCACGACGGATCTGAGAGGTTAAGGGAGACTCACCCTACACACCCCAGCGATGAGGTCCAGCGGATGCCCTGCACCCTTGGAACCCAGGAAGCGAGGTCCCGCGCGACCACAGCATCCTGGCCACGAAGTCCACCACAGGTCCTGCAAGCACCCTCTGAGCCCAAGACAAAGTTTACAGGATGATATCACCAGGATCGCACCTGCTGGCTTCCTCAGAGACCCCCAGCCCAGGGGGCGAGGGCGTGGCCTGGGTCTGCGACTGCGTCTTCCAGAGCCCTCCGGGTTACCGGGTACCCAGGGCTGCGCGGCCTGGCGGCCCAGGGAAGGCGCCTGGGGCCCCGGGCGCGCCGAAGGAGCTGCCCGCTGCGCCGGAGGAAGGATGCCCAAGCGAAAGTTGCCAGGGAAACTTGAGTAACTCGAGCACCGATGCCAGCCTCCTGCATAATTCACAGGCAGCGGCAGGCGGACGCGGGGGCCGATCCCTTGCGCCCGCCGGGTCCCCACACCCCTACTAGGGAGCGTGGAGGGCAGGGGTCGGGCACCCGGCGGAGGGTCTGAACAGTTCCCGACCTCCCGGAGCCAGCTGTGGCCAGGGCGATCGTGCGCAAAGCAAGCAACTGGAGAGAATCTGAGAGAGCGCGCATCGGGTCTCAAGGGACAGCGAGGTGAGGGCTTCGGTCCCCGCCCAGCGCCCCCCCTGGCGGCTCTGCGGCGGTTCCTCTGCAGGGCTTTGCTGACCCAACTACCCAGGAAACAGGCGATCTACAGGACAGGAGATCCCAGGCATGAAATAGAGGCTGATCCACTTGCCTGACCCGGGGAAGGAGTCAGAGCGCTGGAGGAAGCAGAAATCCACAGGCTCAGGGGACAAAGAGCTCTAAGCTCTGCAACCAGGTCGCATCCAAGGCTCTTGTAAACTGGCCTCTGCAAGGGGAAAGGGTCATGGGGGAAGGGGGTATCTCCTAAGAGACGCAAACCGCACCTGCACGCAGGCATCTCTCTTTCCCAGCTCCCATGCTCAGCCTCTATGGATACAGGGGCCGCGCTGACTCGGTTGCGGTTGCTTCTGGAATCCAGAGGCACACGCTTGCCTCAAGAAGCCAGGTTGGGTGCTCGAGGGCCACCTACTATCCTTCCCAGCCCGCGCGTCTCACCTGGCTCCCGCGTCGGGGGCGGGCCCAAGCCCCGGGGAGGACTTGAGATCCAGAACCTGGTTCAGCCTGAAGGACTGAGCCACGCCGCGCCTAGCCGGACCGGAGGTTTGGGGGTGTAAAACGCAGCCCCGCCCCTCTCTGCGCCGCAGGCGACCTGGGGGCTCCCGGGCGTAATGCGACCGTGGGCACTAGCGGCGTGGGGGAGGGGTCCTCTCGCGGGCGACCCGCCCCTGCCGCACCTGTTCAAGTCTCTCACGGTAGCCGCCGTGGCGCAGAGTGTGGGGTCTGTTGTAGCAACCCAGGGAGACGCCGGGCGCCCCGCCCCAGGCTGCGTGGCTCCCGCGCCACCCCCTCCCAGAACAGAAAGTCTCTCCGGATGGTAGAGCCCAGCCCCTTTCCGCAAGATTATCCGGACCACAACCCCGCTCCTCCTAGAGCATGTTAATAGGATTGGGAAACCGAGGTTCACGGCTCGGAAAACGTTGGCGGCGCGCTTGAAAACTTTGTACCTGGGTAACACGCCTGCGTCTGCCTCCCAAACAGCCGGGGTTGGAGCACCTTCCGCCCAGGGGAGGAGACCGACTGACCGGGCGGGGCTGGTAGCGAAGAAGAGCCAAAATCCAACAGGTGAAGCTCTCCCTGGAGCCGTCCATGGTTTTTATTGTCCGCAGTGCTAGACTTTCCTTCAGCCCAGAGGGAGCCCCAGGTCCCCAGCTCCATACAACAGCAACATGCCCGATCTGCTGGAGGGACCACGGCTAATAATTTCCAAAAACCTTAATTATTTACTGACATCTCTCACATTGCCCATACTATGTGTCTCTGGGCTAGCTACTGAGGGGGAGGGGTGTATTTTTTTTCAATATTTTGGAAAAGGAGTTTACTGACTCTGAAATCTACCGCTCAAAGAGTCTGGAGGTGAGGACAGAAGTCTAATCTCCGGTTCCAGTCTGTGATTCAGAACCATGACATTAGACAGGTCCCAATCTGCACCCTCCTCAGAAAGAATGGAGACACTAATGAAGTCAGTCTTGTAGGATACGCCTGAGAGATTCTCGTGGACAAGTGAGTTCAACATACCAAGAGCAAAGTTAAATATTTGCTCTGTATACTTTTTTTTTCTCCTTGAATAATTGGACCACATTTCAAAAAAAGTCTTTAAGCCCTTGAATTTAAAAAAAAAAAAAGTTGTGCTGAGGCCTATTCCAGGACACACACCGAGTAATGTGGTACCACCTCCAAGGTAGAGCAGCAATTTACAGCCCTCCCCTGCTTCCTTACACATAAGACCTGATAACGTATTTGCTGAACGAAGAAATCGGGCACCCACTAGTAATCCTTCAGACAAAAAGAAAAGAAGCCCTGGCCAGATCCCACAGGCTGATTTCCTGGGAGGGATCCTTAGACTGCTCTGAAAGTCTTTGGGTTCCTTGCAAGCAATGGACTCTGGCTCTGCCTCTCCCCAATTCCATCAGTCCTGATCCCAGAGAGTGCATGTCATAGAAATGAAAATGGACTGTTGGCCCCAGGAACCCAGCTGGAGGATGCATGCCAAGACACCATGCTCCTGCCACTCTCCGACCCTAAGTGCTTGCCTGTCCCCAAGCCTCACTCCTGCAGCCTGTGCTGCAGACAGTAAGGGAAGCAGTGAAGCAGAAGTCAGCCTTGAACTTTCTGCTGTCCCCATGGAGGGCTCAAGTGCCAACATCATCATTATGTTCAAGAAAGGAAGACTTCCCCAAAGACTCCAGCTTCCACCAGCCCATCGCCCCAGTGTGACTCCCTTCCCCACACCGCACTGACTACCCCACATACATCCCTTGATCCACTTGCTGCTTGGAGCCTTCAGTTTGGCATTTTAAGGACAGGATCCTGCCTGTGCCCCAGTTTCTTTGTGTCCCTGTATCCAGTGCAGCCTTGTCCTCAGCTCAAGCCACATCCTTGAGTCTAATTCATCACATGGAAAGGTCTAGGCTAGGGGAAACACCACTGAGGGCCTGGGGTGGTATCTCAGACACACACACTCTCACCCTGTCTGTCCCCAAGCCCACTGTAAGCTTTCAAAGGTCAGTAAACTGCCACTCATCTGAGCCAGGGCCTCTTCAGATGTTCTTATTTCTGGCAAATCTGCAACTGTGTACATCACCCAGAGCCTTGCTCTCTCCCCTCCCACCCTGCCGCCACCCCATTCAGTGTAGAAAAGGGGGGGGCATCACTCTTTGTGCTGTAGAGTTTCTGAGCCCCTGGTTTGGTTCTGCATGCTGACTGCACATGTGAATACGCAAAAAAAAGGATCAGATGACCTTGCAGAAAGGCCTCCCAACCAATATCTGGCCCTTTTTTCTTGCAAGCCCTGAACTAGGCTTCTATCCATCCCAATATCACATTCCCCATATTAGGGTTTCTCTGAAAGAGATGCATACAGGGAACTGGAAGCCAAGACATCACATCATGCTGTGGAGATTCCAGACAGAACCGCCTTTTTGGCCCTGGGAAAACCATTATCAATATATCGTGATTAACATTAACCTGATGCTCACTGCACTCGGCAGCTCCTGGAGGAGCTCTGCGCTCAGATTTTAGGTTGGGGGATGGGGGGGGAGGATGTCTCTAGGGTGCCTGAGGGGAATAACGCTGAGGGCTGAGGATGGAAGGGATAAAATGCCGGCAAGATGTGGTGTGCAGAGCTGAAGGCAGCCGTGTCCTGGTAGAAGCAGCTGCTGTGGGCAGCACATCTGTCCCCTCCTGGTCCCTGACAGATCTCCTGGCTTCTGCTACATTTTAAACTTAGTTCCACTATTGGAAAAGCTCAACTTTATTCTTGTTCTCTGGTCTCCTGCATAGTGCATTCCTCTTAGCTTCTAACTTGAAATCCCCCACCTCCCTTACAGTTACACCCCCTATAGCCCACCTGTGTCCTAACATGGATATTTAGGACCCTCCACTTAATTTTTATGGGTTAATTTCCCTATGGTTTTTCTGGAACACCTCCTGGCCTTTATCTGCACACAGAAGCCCAGGGCCTATTAACTAAACAGAAGATGCTGAGCTCCTTTCTGACAAGCCCCATCTGAAGAGTTTGCCTGAGGATGTGTGGACCATGGGCAGGAGGAGAGACCAGGCCAGCTAGACAGAGGGCCTGATGGATCCTAGCCCAGTTGCAGATATTTCTCTCTCTCTCTCTCTCTCTCTCTTTCCCTCTCCCTACAGACACACAGACACACACACACACACACACACACACACACACACACACACACACATCTTCTGCCTCCTGTTGATGGCATAGCCTGAAGAACGAGTAGGAGTCACCCAGATAGGCTGATACACCCTAGGACTTGGAAGGTGGGAACAGAAAATTCACAGGTTCAAGGCCAGCCTCAGGCAAAGCCCTGTCTGAAATGAACAAACAAAAACGACAGAGGAGTGGGCTCACTGGGGGACGCTCTTGGTAACTGTGAAACCTCTCCAAGAGGGCAAGCAGCGTCTCCACGCAGGGAGCAGCCTGCTGAGGAGCTACGATCTCCTGAGGCGCCTTTGGAGTTTTCCTTGCTGATGCAGAGACTCACTTTTATTGGGTACCTCATCTGTCTCCTCCAATGGCAAGCAAGTAAGCAAAACTTTTACATGGATGATGGATGGACTGAGTGCCAATGGGCTTCACAGACAAAATCCACCCAGTGCGACTCTGGTTTATTCTGACATGTGTTTACATATCAACAAACAAGCAAACAAAATTGTTATATCACAAGCTGGATCATTTGAGGATATTTTAATATTCAGTTTAAATTGCACCAAAATGTACCTTATCTTTAAATATCAAATGCTGTATCAATAGAATTTGATGCAGAAACAAGAAGTGCAAGACTGCTAACCCTATGAGACCTCTGAAATGCCAGCTAAAGGCCAGAAAGAGGGCGCTGTAGGAAAAGGTGCTTGTTACGGAGCCTGCTGACCTGAGTTCCATCCCTTAAGCCCACATGGTAGAAAGAGAGAACTGACTTCCACAAATTGTCCTTTGACCCCCACACAAGCTTTGTAGTGGACACATACACACACATTTATTTATGTAATTTAAAATAGCAGCCAATGTAATCAAACAAGAAACATTAAGAAACACAAGCATTGGAATGAAGAGATCGACTTCCCACCCAGGGAGTTTCATGTTGGAAAGTCTAAGAAAATATGCAAGGAGGACTTGTCTACTCATCAACAGTAATTATCTCAAAATAAAAAGAAAGACAAAGCCATTCCAGAATTAACAGAACAGAAAGCGCTGAGACGCATATGTGGAGGGCTTGGAGTCAGAGCTGATGTACCTGATTGCTGGGACCTCCCTCCCTCCATCTTTACAGCTTACAGTCCATCACTGAGAGAAGCCAGGGCAGGAACTCAAAGCAGGAACTAAGGCAGGGACCATAGAGAAGTGTTGCTTACTGACTTGCTCCTAGTGGCTTGCTCAGCCTGCCTTCTTATACAACCCAAGACTACCTGCCCAGAGGTGGTACTGCCCACAGTGTTCTGGGCCCTCCCACATCAATCATTAGTTAAGAAAATGCTCCCCGGAAGACTTGCTTACAGGCAGATCTGACACAGGCAATTCATCAACTAAGGCTTTCCCTTCCCCAGTGGCTCTAGTTCCTATAGCTTGAAACCAGCTCACTGGGGCTCCAAACTCAGAATTTGCAGAGTTCAAACACTGTTGTTTCTTGCCTGGTTCCTGCTAGGGGACACAGTTGACCCTGGGCCCACTCAGTGCTCCAGTCTAGTGACCTGGAAGCACAGATAGGCCTGCCCCTGGCTCTGACTTTCACATCCCCAAGTCCTGTGGACTATATTTCCATGACCCAGCTTGTCTCTCAGTTCTATTGGGTTCTGCCTCCCCTTTCCTCTCCTCTTCCTCTTCCTCTTTTTCCTCCTCCTCCTCCTCCTCCTCCTCCTCTTCCTCCTCCCTTCCTGCTGCTGCTGCTGTGCCTCCTCTGCACCCCCACCCACCACTACCTCCTCAGAGGGCTTGGTCTGACCTGGCTCACCCTCCTCCTCTGATGGAACTCCTAGCTGGAGTCACTTCTTGTATCAGATCAAAACTCCTCCTCCAATCAAAGCAGCCCAGGAGGTCCCTGCCTCCTCCCCTCACACTCTAGCCTGTCCCTCAGCAGGAGCTCTGCTCCTGACTGGCTCACCCCACCAGGTAAAGCAAGCAGGCTCTGGCCTCCTGCATGTTTGCTCCCACCCTTGGGCTATACACCCCCTCTGCACCTCTGACTTGGTGATCTTCTCTGTGCCCAGCTGCCCTTCTTGTTTTGAGCAGAGTGGACAGATACTGGAGAACGGTGGGTCCAGGTTTCCTGTATGAGGCATGCTGAGGACCTTGGTGGGGACACTGAAAGGACTCAGGACGAGCCACACACATCCTGCTGGTGGTACAGGGTCAAACTCAGAGCAGAGGTGCAGGTGGCACAGCACTCAATAACTGCAACATTGGGGATCAAAGTATTCCAGAAAAGGCCTGGGGAGAGTGCTCATTTGGTAAAGTGCTTAACTTGCAAACATGAGGAACTAGGTTCAATCCTCAGAACTCTTGCTTATTTTTATTTCTTTATTTATTTTAGAAACACACAACATCAACAACAACCAAACCACATAGGGGCTGGAGAGATCACTCAGTGGTTAAGCACCTTGACTGCCCTTCCAGAGGACCTGGGGTTCAATTTCTCACACCCACATGGCCACTCACAACTGTCTATAACTTATTTCCAGTAGATATGACGCCCTCTTCTGGCGTCTGCTTGCTCTACATGTAGGTCATAAACATATAAGCAAAAACACTCATACACATAAAATATGTTTTAATTAATATTACAAATATTTTGGGGGAAATGCCCATTTGCTGGATGTGCACCAACCTTTGTCCTTATTACTGTCCCTCGGCAAGGTGCTACAGCAACAGCTCTTTGCACATTTAGTTGGATTAAGTTTTCTGAGTCGTCTGGAGTATATTTGTACAAACACCTGTGGTTGTAACAGAGACCTGAGCACCGTGCATTGGATCGTCTCAAAGCTCCTGCAAGCAGCATTCCTCCAAAGGCATTAAGGGGCCCTGTACATTTACATGGAACCACACAGAGTTGGGCCACTGGGAACCAGCCTCTCCTCCATACCTGGTCGCACTGTGCTGTGTGCCCTATTTCATTATAAGCAGCGTTTTCTACAGATTTACTTCTCTGAAGGCGATGTGAGACTTTTAATGTATCGATTGGTAGAACCGTGAATGGGGTCTGCCTGGGCAGGAGATGGAGGAGTTGGCAGGTTGCCCGCTTTATAAGCTCCTGCTTCCTTTGCCCTTGGCTGGATCAGAGCTAAAGAAATCCATTCTAGGTAGAAGGGGTGCTTTAAAAGTCAAAGGGAAATGGTTCAGCTTTTGTGACAGGATGGAAGGCCTCCACGGACAGCCCTGGCGTGGGTGGAATATCCCTGCAGAATGCTAGGCATTCCTGGGAAGTTTGCAGCCCAGATTACAGCCAGATAATGAGATGCTCCGGTTAGAAGCCACTTTTAGCTTCCATCCCCTTAGTGAGCAGAAGGTGCTAACCTAGTTGGTTAGCCCAGTGGGCGGTCTATGGTGTTTTAATAGGATAGGGTGCCATCTCTCTCTGCCTGCCTCACCTGCACTGGTTTGAGGAATATAGAATCTAAGAAGCCCAGGGATCTACCGCCTGCCTCCCTCCTTCAAGGGACTCTTTTCTTTCTCCCTTTCTGTTTTGTTTTTGAGACAGGGTCTCATCTCATGTAGATCAGGCTGGTCTTGACCTCATGACTGTAACTAAAGATGACATACAACGCCTGATCTGCCTGCCTCACCTTCTCAATGGCTGGGATGTCAGGCATGTGGCACCATGCATGGCCCAGTGTGTTCTTGTCTAGGCTGGCTCATGCTGGGCTTCCTTCCCTGGGCTCTGTCCTCAGCCTCACAGATGCTCCAGTAAGCAGGGCCAGTTGAGGCACAGGACTGGGGGTGCAGGGGGGCACAGGGGGGTGTCAGGGACAGAGTGGGACCATCTTGATCGTCATTCAGACAAGCAAGCCCTGACAATTCTCCAGATTTGAGTCACTTGACAATCTGCTATGCACATGTCCCCTCCCTACCTGTCCCTTCTGTCTTCTAGTGTCAGCTGATTAATCATGAGCTTGGTGGTAAAAAGGGCTTCTCTCTTCTACTCTGCTTCAAGGAGAGAATTCAGTGAAAAGAGACACAGTTTTCGTGGAAATTTATTTACCAAAGCTGAACAAAACACTCCAAAGAGATGGGAGTGAGCTGCCCTATGGTGGGGAGACACTTAGTGGGTTGTGTTGTAGATTTAAAAGAAGTTTTTATGAATATTTATGACACATGTGGCATATTCATGAAGTGAGGTGTCCTTATACTCTTCCCAACTCCTGGTGGACTGCATCTTTTAAGATATTTCTTCCAATGGTCCTCTAGAATAGCCCACATTATATAGGGTTGTTGAGTTGTCGAAGTCACAATTCAAATGATAATATAATGATTATAATTCTTTTGTAAGTACAGACCTTTCGTGAGTGTGAATGAGTGGGTGCCTGTGTTTCTGATCTCCCAGGAACACCCTATATGCATTGCTAATCACAAGGGGGCCTTCTGATCATCAGGAACACAGCCTCCAGGACGAAGCTGCAGTGCTCCTCCGTTCCCCATCTTCCCATTCTCCTGCCCTGTATCTATCATGCACCCTGTGGAGTGGCCCTCTGCACCTCTCTGAGGTTCCTGGGTTTCATCAGCCACATCCCTGAAACAAGCCAAAATGGACGGCTATCGGCTGTTTCCATGGCAGCAGATGCTGGGAGATCAGGTGGCAGGTGTGTGAGAGGGTCTCCTCATCACCAGGTGTCCCTTCTTAACCTGCTTTATTGTTCCAAAACCAGTCAAGTGTCCTGAGAGGACGTATAAACAGTCAGAAATACTACAGGGCTGCTAAGTGGCTGGCCTTCCATTTCAACTCTTCAGCCACTGTCGTTACAATGATCACTTCATTATTTTTCTTTTTATAGACAGAGGTTTTAAATATTTTCTCATTTATCTTGTAATATTTTCAAATTTTAATTATGTATATGTGTGTGTACCACATGTATATAAGAGGCCACAGAGGCCCCTCTCCTCTCCCTCCCTCCTTCCATATGACTCCCTCTCTCTCTCTCTCTCTCTCTCTCTCTCTCTCATCTCTCTCCCACTCACCCAAATGAACGTGACCTAGGGTTGTCCTTGTATACGCCACAAGCCATGCCAAGAAAAGAAACCCCACCAAAAATCTAGAAACCAGGCAGGGCAGCTGGTACCTATTATCCCAGCGCTTGAGATATTGAGACAGGAGAACTCTGGAATTTCCTGACCTTGAGACTGAGTGAGACCCTGCCTCCCAAACCATTAGTTACATCTAGAATAGAAAACATTGTAAAAGACTGGCCCACTGTGACAGTGGACAGAGCAAGGCTTGGTGCTGGTGCCAGGTTTGTAACATGTCACATAAAGTCAATTTTCCATTTCTATTGTTAGTCAGGCTCTTAAACTAACTCTCAGAACTTGGGCACACCCAGGTTCTCTGAAACCTAGACTCTTGTGTGTCAAATAAGGACCCATCCTGCTAGATTTCATTAGGTTTCCTGTGGGATGCTGAGCCAGAGCCCACCACAGAGAAATGGGTCAGGACATGTCCCAACAGCTCTCAACAACACTGGCTGAGAGAACTGGAGGGGTCAGCAGGGCTGCCAACCCATCGCTGAAGCATCCCTGTGGGAAGATCAACCCTGCATCTATTGGAGGCTCCTAACCTGCATCTAGTAACAAAAATGGTGTTCTAAGTGGGTGATGGGTCATGATAAGAACTTCTATGGACATGAGCCTGGCATCTGCATGGACCTGGCACACTTCCGAAATCTGGGAACTTTTCCTACCTCCTATACAAATGAAAACACGGCACACTGGTTGTAAAGGAAGTTTCCAGAGCCCATGAACCAGTGACAACTCCCCAGTTGGGAACTGAGGTCCCCATAAGTAATGTAGGTACTTCCTCTCATCCCACAGCTAAGACCCCAAGAAAGCGATTCTTTGCATTCTGGAGACTAGGGTCTTTCTTGGAATGTGGGGACCAATCCACTGTGCATGTCATTCTTACCAACAGCTGGCTCTGGCCACTACTCACATGGCAACTCCTTCTAACCCAAATTCTGCCTGAAGACAGCACTGGGAACTGTCTGCAGTAATGTGCAGACAGAATTTGCCATAAGAAGACAGAGTGGATCTTGCTAGCCCTGTGGAGGTTTCAGCCTGCCCATGGTCACCTCTGGATCACCCTTGGGGATTATCATGGTAAATAGCCATTGTCAAGTTGATCATATTCAGAAAACAACTGGTGGGGACAGAGAGGGCTCAGTGGGTAAGAGCACTCACTAGAACTCTTACAGAGGACCTGGGCTCAAATCGCAGCATCCACATGGTGGCCCACACTTATTTGTTACTCCAGTTCCAGGGATCAGATGCCCTCTTCTGGTCTCCATGGGCACCAGGAATACATGTGGTGCACACACATACATGTAGGCAAAACACCCATACACATAAAATAATGGTGGTGGTGGTGGTGCTGGTGGTGGTGCTGGTGGTGGTGGTGGTTTTAAATTAGGAAAAACACAATACCCAGGAAGAACTGCTATGGCTTCGGTGCTTGTAATCCCAGCATTAAGAAAGCAAAGGCAGGAGAATGAGAGAGAACTTATCCTCTTGTTTGTTCCCTGATATCCATATGAGCACAGTGGCTTATGCTTACACACACACACACACACACACACACACACAGAGAGAGAGAGAGAGAGAGAGAGAGAGAGAGACAGAGAGAGAGACGAGACAGAGAGAGAGATGAGACAGAGAGAGACAGAGAGAGAGAGAGAGAGAGAGAGAGAGAGAGAGAGAGAGAAAGAGAGAGTAATAAAAAATTAGAGTCAAAAACTTACAATGAATGAACAAATGAATGAATGATTAAGAAATTGTCAGGGCGTCAGTGAAGACTTCTGAGCATCTGTGACAATGTTTCCGGAGAGGTTAAGTGAGGAGGGAAGACCCTGAATGTGGATGACGCTGTCTCATGCTCTGGGGTCCTGAACTACATCAGAAAAGTCATTTTTGTACAGAAGTTCCGTATCTGCCTCCTGGTCAACACTGCCAACCAAGTCTCCTCTGTCGCCATGCCGATCCTGCCCTGGTGGTCCTCGGGACCATGAAACCAAATCAGCCCTTCCTCCCTTCAGCTGAATATACTCTTGTCAATGAGAAAAGAAACTAATGCGGAATGCCCGATGCACCCTGAAAACAGAGCACAGTGTCGCTGGTCCTGAGGGCCTGATGGCCTCCTGCATTAGCGATGTCAAGCTCACTTATGAAGCGAGTCTTTGCAGTGATGGCCCATGGCTCTGGGTTAATGCACCTGTCAATACTTCATTTATGGATGGCGCATTACACACAGTTATCACTGGGGTCTTTTGATTAGTGGGTCTGCCCTTGGCTGCTTCTGTGTGTGTCCCAAGTGCCTTTAATGGCAATACTGAGTATGTTTATCTCAAGACCGTCACTAAGGCAAAGGATAAATACATTTTGATGCTATTGGAGGCATGAAGGAAAATATAATGGAACCCAAAGAAAGAAAAAGGGTTGATCTATACAGACCCTTGTGGGGCAGGTTAAGGGAATATGAGACAATGGCCTAGCAGTTAAGAGCACTTGCTGCTCTTGCAGATGACCTGGGTTCACTTCCCAGCACGCATGTCAGGTGGCTCACAGCAGCCTATAACCTCAGCTCCTAAAGATATGACGTCCTCTGCTGGCCTCCAAGGACACCTGCAAGCCCACACACAAACCCACACACATACTCACATGCAGAGTCACACACATACACAGAACTTAAAATAAAATAAATCTTAAAAAGAAAGAGCACAGTAATGTTTAAGGTATATGCATTGGACCTGACTACCTGGATATGTGCTGTTTTATTTTTGATTCTGTACTGAGCACTTGCCCAGCTTCAGAGGTTGTGTGGACACGTGCCTCAGCTGCCACACGTGTTCTCAAAATTAGTAAATTAGGCAAAGGAGCGGCTAAGAACTGCAAACAGACGGCAAAGTCAGATCCTAGGCTTGGAAACTTCATGCCAAGCCACAGGACCACAAACATGACTCCTCCCCTCAAGTGTGCTGGAGCATGCTGTGGTGGGGGCTGAAGTATTTCCACATTGAGAAACAAGTGTCGATTACACAAGAGTTCATTACAGCAGTTCGAGTGCTTTATTTTTAACGTGGACTTTCTTGGAGTCAGGATTAATAACTGCCCACTCATTGTGAAGCCTCAGCCAAACACATTGTGGTAGGGTCACTGGGAATATTTCCCAGAGCAACTTAGAAACCAGCTATCCCACAAGGTCTGGACAGCAAGTGGCACATTCCACTCTCAGTTAGAAATACAAGTAGAATTTACCGTCACAGAAGACCCACTCACTGGGTTAGACAGCAGTGAAGCAGCTGTTGGCCGAGTCTAGAGACAGCAGTGTCTTTATGGGGTTCTGATGCTCTTATCTTAAGAAAAGCCGTTCTTAGTTGGTGCAGGAGGCCACCTGGGCCACCCAGAAGGGCAAAGTGAGTTGCATGGAGAGGGGAGAGATCTAACAGCCTAGCTGGAGTGGGGAGAGTTCAGGAGAGGAGACCCATATCAGCTAGTCTGGGTTGAATTATTCTACAGTGACAAACACCGACTCATCTCCAACAGTGATTCACTCCTCACATCTTCTGTTGCTTGCTCATCATGTGGGCACAGGTGACTATCCAGGATGCCTGTCCCTCACGAGGCTCAATCAGTCATCCCCTCAAAGACCCCTGCTGGATCTGACATTGTATTTCCATTTATGCCCCTATGGCTGGGACATAAATTCTTTCCTCAAGTCGGGAGGAAAGAAGGTTGAATTCCTTCTGTGTTCAGAATGGGGAGAGGCCAAGAAACAGATGGCATGGACTTAGAGTTGTCACAGTGAGACCAGAAAGCATCTTCAGGAGGACTAGACCTTTGTGATAACCCCAGTTTTAGATGGATGATCCAGACAAGACATCTGCCCTCCTGAAGTTTCTTCTACCCTCCTGCATCAACAAGATAGGGACTGGGTTGACAAGGGGGCTGTTTGGGCAAAGGTGCTTCCATGCCTGACAAAACCTGAGTTTGGTCCCTCTGATCTATATGGTAGAAGACACAAGCCACCTCTGGCTTCCACGTGCTTATAAACCCACACACCCCTCCCTCAACACAAAATAAATAAACGATTCTTTAAAAGATGGGACCATTAAACAACACCCCTGTGCTCCTGAAGCTCCAGTTATGGAGTCTGTAGTGTTGGCACTCCCGGGTGTAATGTGACTCCTGCCTTGGTCCTGCCATTACCATCGGGATGAGCCTTGGGGCAGCAGTTGGATCTAAGCCTCAGGTTCCTAGTTTTGACAAACGAGTCTTTCTGAACAATCCTGGGGCTGTAGTGCCATCTAAAAAGGTAATATATGTAAAACATACTCAACAGACATTCCAATAGGTGGGTCTCACTTAGCTACTGAAATCGTTGATAAGGCAAAGCATGATGGTACATGCCTGTAATCCCAGCTCCTGGGAGGCAGAGACAGAAGGATCACTTCAAGTTCCAGACTAGCCTGGGTTACTTAGTGAGATCCTGCCTCAGAAAAAAAATAAAGTCATTGTCATAGGCTGTGAAGATGCCCTAGTGACTAAAGAGGTTTACTAGGAAGCTTCACATCCTGAGTTCAAGTCCCAGGACCTACATGATGGAAAGAAAGAACGGGCTCCTACAAGTTGCTCCTTGACCTCTATAATTATAAGTATAGATATACTGTATCAACACACATACATATTCAAAATAAATAAATGTAAATAAGCTTAAGGATCATTAGTATAATAATCATAGTATGAATTATATTCTAACACAACAACAGATCAAGTCCAAAGAACGATTAGGAACAAATTTTAAAGAAATGCTAGTGACTCAGTACTTAAGAGGCCTTGCGGCTCTTGCAGAGAACCTGGGTTTGGTTTCCTGCTACCACATGGGCAGATCACAACCATCCATAACTCCAGCTCCAGGGGATCCGATGCCCTCTTCTGGCTTCTGTAGGCATTGCACCCACATGGAGCATGTGTGCAAGTGCGCACGTGCGCGCACACACACACACTTAAACTCTTTTTTTAAACTTTAAAAACAAAAACAAATGCTAGACTTATAAAGCCCCGTCACTCACTCATCCAGCAGATCCTAACTCCTCTCAATTTCCCCTCATACAGTATGCTGGGTTTCCCTGTGTCCAGCCAACATCCATTGTACATGACCACCTGTGCTTCCCTACCACAGCAAGATGCTAGCTTGACCACAGACTCACTTTAGGTTGTGGAAACTGGATGACACTAGCCATGAGAATCTAAACAAGGCTACTACCACTTTCACCAGCCTCCAGTCCTGGGGAATAATTGCATGCTGAGATTGGGGCGGGGGGGGTAGTGTTTGTTACTAGGAAAAGCTAACTAATACACATGGAGCATACAGAAAGGCCTCCACTGGGCCACAGATGCTCTGCTGGCCACAACACACCTTAGCAGCAACTGGGACACACAGCCAGCACCCACGGATATGTCATCTGTGTTGCAAACTGAAGAACAGCTAGCTGGGAGACATGTTTGCTAGTGTATATTTACAGTTCCACAGGTGTGCACTGGTCTATAAATACACAAAACTTCACCTGTGAAAATACATAACAGGTTAAAAATACTCAATATTGAGAAGTAGGAATTAATATTCATGTCAACAGAAACAATATCAGCCTCGTTGAGGATTAGGGCAGATGCTTCACAAATCATGTTTTTCATTCCTTTTAAAAGATATTATTGCATGGGTGGTTAAAGAAAAATCATTCAGTGGAGCTACACAGACTCCTCAGACATTAAGAACTCTTCCTGATCTTGCAGAAGACCTTCCAAGGTAAGTTTTCAGCACCCACAGGTCAGTCACAAAGCCTGTAACTCCAGGGATCCAGCGCCCTCTTCTGGTCTCTTCAGGCACTGCACACAGGTGGTGCACACAAACATGAGACATACTTGTATACACAAACTTTAAAAATAATGATTTGAATTTTTTAAGTAAATCTTTACAAAAATGATTCAAACATTATAAAAAAGATTACAAATAAAGTGTCCTTCTCCCTTTAAGACTCTAGTCACCAATCAGAGCACAAGGGTCTTGTTGTCACTCCAGAAGTATTTCCTGTATTTTCCAGTGACCCCTGAGTCACCAACAGGCAGAGAACTAAAGTTTAACCAACCTTTGAGTAAAAAGAATTGAGAGTTTAAATGAATGTTCCACCAGGATTAATTCCCACCATATTATCTGAAACTAATTGGTTTCTCACTAAAGTGACTGATTAAAATTTAATCCTTACATTTCTAGAAAAAAGAAAAACAAAGTCTTTCCCTCTGATTTGCTTACTACTTAAAAGGTTTAGATTTGTCTCTGGGAAAGAAATATATTGAACATAAGAAGACAAGGAGATCACTTTATCAAAGATCTTAATGAAAAAATGCTATCAAGATCCTGGTCCCTCCCCTGAACTCACAGAGTCCTCCTGTGGATTAGGACTCCACTATGGTAGAGTTAGCAGGCACAGTGTGAAGCCACATGAACAAGAAACACGTGAGTTGTCATGATGGGTTCCCAGAGAGTTCACTGTGAATCACTGCTGGGAACCAAATGTTATTAAGGGCACAAATGAGAGTGAGGGACAGAGATTGGAGGGTGGAGGGTTGGATGTTGGACTAAAGTCATAGTCTAAATGGCTCAGTTGGAAAAGTGTTTGCCAAGCAAGCACGAGAACCTGAACTCAGTCCTCAGCATCCACACACAAAGGCAAGAGGCAGAGATGGGGGAATCCCTGGGGCTCATAGATCAGTCAGTCTAGTGACTTGTAGGCCAATCATTGAGCTCCAGGCCACAGGGAAACCCTGTCTCAAAATAAATGAATGAATGAATGAGTAAATAAATAAATAAATAAATGGCGGACAGCTCCAGAGGAGTGACATCTAAGGTTGATCTCTGATCTCCACATTTACACGCATATATACGTACATATACACGCACAATCATGTGAGCATACACACAAGGTTCTGACACTAGGGACAGCTTGACAGGGACAAACCTCTAGGAACAAATGACAACCAAACAACAGAGTCTTAGTATGTTACCTAGCCTGGTCTCGACCTCACTCTGTACTCTATACAGGCCTTGAACCTGTGATCCTTCTGCCTCAACCTCCAGAAGAGCTGGGGTGACAGGCTGCACCGCCAGGCCTCGCTACAAGCATGGCGGTCTCTTAAACAAGTAAACACAGCCTTACGGTGCAGGGCAACCCTTCCATGCTAGAGCTAAGATCAAAAAGACTTAGGCAAGGATACTTCAAACAGCTTTTCTTGTTGTGGCTCCAAATTGGAAACAACCCAGGAGGCCATCCAGAGCTGAAGACAGAAGCAGAGGCTGTCTGCCATATCACCATAGCAGCTTGGTGATGCAAGGAACATCCACCGACATCCAACAGTCTGGGTACCCTTAGTAACCCACAGCCCCACTGTTCCGCACCAACACCTGTGACTCTGTGTATGGACTGAGAAACCACAAAGGAGTCTCTGGAGACAGAACAGAGTCAGCAGTGGCCTGGACACTGGCACAGGGAATGCAGAGCCAGTGAAGGTCATGAGGAAGGGGTGGGATGCATTGTGATGGAAGTGTCACAGGCACCCACTGGTGCTCTAGTCTGGATGACATTTGCCCCTAGAGACTCGTGTTTTACAAGCCCAGTCCCCAGTGTCAAAACTCTTTGGAAATAAGATCTTGTTCATCCCTTCCCAGGGGGAGATATAAGTGACATACATCCTCCTTCTAAGGTCCAGAGACTTCATTTTGGGAAAGCAATGAGTTTATTAGGCTTATTCACAGTGCACAGGTGAGGGGCTATGGACAGGAGTGTGGGTGGTCTTAAAGCAGCCACACCAGGTCTACACCCAGGATAGAAGATGATTTCCTCCCATGGCTATGTAGATGGAAACTCCTCCCTCATAGTTCCCCACCTATATTTTCTAGGCCTCCCCTAGAGACACGTGTAATTAGGGAGTCTTCTTTACAACTATTTAGAAGAAGGGACTGGACACTCAAGTGAGGGTCCAAGACTCTTTCCACTCCCTTGGAACGTCAGTAGTCATTGAGCCCAGCTGGAATGATCTTTTGCAAGCTGGCACTGCTGATCTGATGAAGATGGTGGTGATTTGGCTCAGAGAACAGTCATGTTCAACAGGCCTTGTGGAAGGTCACAGTGGTTTCACTTAGAAGGAATGAATGCTGGTCAAGACAGAGTGAGCCAGTTCTAACAGGAGCAAGTACTTACAGGTCAAGGCCTCCATACTCACCTGCCCTCTCTCCCATGCTCTATTTCTGCTATATTTTTAGAGATGTGTGTAAATGTGCATGCACACATGCACTGTCATGTGTGCATACACACATGTTCTTATTTGTATTGTGCATATATGTCTGTGCATATACATGCCAGACAAAAGCCTTAAGTGTCACAAGAAAGGCCATCCATCTCCTTGGAGTTTCTCATTGGCCTGAAGCTCATCAGTTAGGCCAATAATCCCAAGAGAACCAGCTACCTCTGCCTCCCATCACTAGGACCACACACGTCTGCCATCATGCCTGGCTTTTCGCACGGATGCTGGAGATCACACTCACGCAGTTCCTTTGCCTTGCTGATTGAATCATCTCCCTAGACCTGTTCCTCTGCTATATTTGATACAGCCAAGGGGGTCTGTAGAGGAATTTTAATCCAGCGAACATTGCTGCTCTGGCAAGGGATCACATCCAAAGACCTCCTAGGTCTATGTGATCCAGCTGGAATGCAGACACACCTTTAGTACACACCTTTAATCCCAAACAATGTAAGTAGGCTTACTTTGTAGAAGGAACAGCCATGTTTGAAAGTTAGGTCTAATTGGAGGGCAGTGGATTTCAGGCAGTGCTGTTCAGTCAGTTCAGTTCAGTGCAGAGGAGCTGGGGGTCAGTGCAGCGAGTGCAGTGCAGTGCAGTGGAATGGAGTTCATTTGTGAGTTCATGCAGTTCAGTGCAGGTCAACAGGGGCAGTTGAAGCCAGAGAATAAGAAGGAGCCAGGAGATTAGAACAAATTGCCAGAGGCAGTTTGAGGTCAAGGAGAATAATTCAGTGAGAAGCCAGAGAAGTTGGATTGAATCAGTCAGCTTGGAGAGGAGTTTAAGCCAGAACAGCTGAGTCAAACAGCTGGCCAGAGTTCAGAGAGAACTAAAAAAAAAAAATGAGCTTATTGAGCTCCCAGTCTCTGCAATGACAATTACATCAGGTGAAAGAAAGTTACCTTTACATGGGTCTTATACGAGGCCAAATGGTTGTAGCATCCGATCCTGGACCTAAAACCTTTAAAACTGTGAGCTACTCAAATCTGTAATCCTAGCACTTACAGAAGGAAAATTGCCCAGAATTCAAGGACAGGTTGGATTACAGTGTAAGAGCCTGTCTCAAAAAGAATACAAAAGAAAAAAAAAAACCTACAAGCTAAATAAGTCTCTTTTTCTTAAAAAAATAAAATAGAATTATTAGCAGGGAATTGGTGGTGCACACCTTTAATTCCAGCACTTGAGAGGCAGAGGAAGCAAATATCTGTAAATTCAAGACTAACCTAGTCTACAGCGCAAGTTCCAGGACAGCCAGGGCTATATAGAGCAACACTGTCTTAAAAAAAAATGATCGTATGTGTATGAGTGTTTTGTCTGGGAGTACCATGTTTGTATCATGCCCATGGAGGGCCAGAAGAGAGCATCAGATTCCCTGGAGCTGGCATCACAAGTGGTCATGAGGAACTGAACCCAGATACTCTGCAAAAGCAATCCAAGCTCTTAACCACTCTTTAGCTCCCTCTTTTTTTTCTTTTTAAAGCCCATGGCATCCAGTGTGTCATTATAGTGACAGAATGGCCTGAGAGAACTATTGGTTTCCAACAAGGGGTGGCTTTGCCCCTCAGAAATCACCTGCCAATGTCTGGAGACATTTTTGTGGTTATGTCTTCTGCTAGGCAGCTTCCACGGCAGCACTGAGGTTAGTAAGGCTTTGCTGCACAGATATCGTAAAAACTTATCATACTGTTCATGTTCAACATGGGCCATTTATTGTGGGTCTGTATGACATCAATAAAGTTTTAAAGTAATGAAATCGCAGTCCTGTTCATCTCTGACTCTACAGTGTAGAGTAATTCACTTCACCTCTCTGGGTCTGTTTCACTTTGAAAACATGGAATACAATAAATAATCCATTTCCAGAATGCCTCAGCACTGAACAAGATCATGACATGGGAGCCAGACATTCAGAGAGATTTTTAAAAAATGGTGTTGATTGACAGGCCTGGACTAGTTCACATTCAGTCTACTGGACCAGACTTCTGTGTCAGGAGCGGAACTCACTAACAACACACAGAGAAGGACATCTTAGTCAGACCCCAGTCCTTAGAGACACTGCAGCATCAAGGGAAAATCACCTCTGACCTTTTGGTTCTGGTGGTAGTGAGAGGGAAGATACATCAGTCAGAGTGGAAATCACTTCCACAGCTACAAAAGCAGCTAAGAAAAAATTAAGCAGCTTGGCAGCCTGGGTGCAGGCACTGTACCCACATAACCTTTTGGAGGATTACGAACTCATGGGCACATTCTTGTAATTGGGCCAAGACCCGGTTGTGGCATTATCCCTACTGGGCACCCCCACCGAGAGTCCACCTCACCTTGAGGAAGGTAAATAGCAGCCTCTGGCCTGGTAACAGGAATCAGGAGCCCTCAATCAGCCCTTTGTCTCCCTGACAGCTGGGTGGGAAGGACAGCTTTGTCTTGGCAGCCAGGACACACTCCACACCTCTGTCTGACACGTGGCTCCAGAGTTGGCTGGAACAGGGGCAGGGAGGGCTGATTGCCTGCACTGCTGTAGCAGCCAGCACCTGCAGGCCACCTCAGGTTAGGAGCTAGCTAAGGGTCTTCTGGGGACATCAGGGTAGGGCCATGAACTTCGGCAGCTCTGGACCCTCCGGTCATTGGTCATGGTGTTTCCCCAAGTGACAAAAGGAGCATCTGGGGGAGTATCCAGGGAAGCATTCCCAGAGAGGCCAGAGGGGACAGGAATGGGTTCTTCAGAACTTCAGTTCTTTAGAAAACATGAGGCTACTCTGGTGCAAAAGAGCAACAGGAGAAGTCTCACCTCTGAGCAGCTATGCCCATACCTGCTGAGGGTGTATCACAGTCTGTAGAGGGGATGGCAACGGCAAGGGTTAGAAATGGCCTTGTGGAGCTCAAGCAAAGGCTTCGCAGGCCTGGCCCCTGAGTTGCATTCATGCTAGAAGACCCTGCCTGTCTCCATAGTGTTCCCTCAGTGGAGAACACTGTTCCAGGTCTGAATGGGCAACTCCAGCAAAGTAGTCATAGATCTCTACAGGACACACACACACACACACACACACACACACACACACACACACACACGCACGCACGCTAAAGCTGAATGGTATCTTCACTCTGGGGATCCACCCACCTTCCATCCTCCAACTGAGTGTTGATTTTGGGAAATGGCCTTGTCTAGAAGATTCTCCCCACTCCCATTGGACTATGAAGGGAGCCATGTCAAAGTTATGTGAGTGCCTAGCATGACTCAGCAGCCTCGAATAAGCTCACTGACTCTGGGTCAGACATAAGTGCCTATTTTTTTTCCTTTTTCTTTTTTCATTCTTTACCATTTTTGTTTTGGTTGATTTGTGGGTTTTTTGGTTTGGTTTGGTTTGGGTTGTTTTTTTTTTTTTTTTTTTTTTGAGACAGACAGTATCTCACTTTGTAGCTCATGCTATCTATGTAGCCCAGGCTGACCTTTGAACTCATGGCAATTCTGGCGCTTCAGCCTCCTAAGGGTTGAGATTGCAGGTGTGAGCCACCATACCATATCAAACAGAAAGCAGACCCACATAGAAGACTGGCTACTGAGGAAGGGAACTTCCTGATGCCTTCCCTGCCCCCAAGCTCACATGCAGAGGAGGGCCCTGAAGTCCAATGACAAGCCAGTTTCCTGGGTTCAGAACAGGCCAGGCTGGTTCGGTTGGTTGTGAGAAAGGAGGAGGAAGGAGACCGGCCATCCTGATCCAGCCTGTTTATCCAACAAACAATAAAACAGAGGCAGGATTGTTCTGCAATGTGGAGGGCATCCGTGAGAAAGACCCCCTGGACCTCAGAGGTCTGCGCAGGAATGTGCAAAGCCTGGGAAACACAGCCTAAGGGCCAGAGCAGGGAGGGAGAGTGCATGTAGGACATCTGCCCTGAGACCCTCTTGGAGGTCTTTCCAGCTCTACAGTTAGTGACCTCACTGTGTGTGACCCTGAGTTTTATGTGACCTGGACTGGATCCAGGGTACCTGGAATGTGGTCTAACACTGATCTGCATGGTTGGCCCAGGTATTCTTGGGTGACACCCAAGAATACTGGAGGTGTTAGTTCAATTCAGAGCATGCTCCTGAGTGGAGGTGACCGCACAGCATCTATACTGGCTCAGATGTGAGATGCTGCCCAGCAGACTCCTGTGCTTGAACTCTTAGTGCCCAGAAAGTCCTAGTTCTGCTGTTTGGGGATACTGTTGAACCTTTAGGAGGGGGGCTTCTCTGGAGGGAGTGAGTCAGCAGAAGGCAGACTCTCCCGTTCTGTCCCATCTCTGCTTCCTGACCCACCACTACATGAGCAAGCAATCTCATACTCCTACTATCACAGCTGTGTCTTCCCTATCATGGTGGACTGTGGTCTCTAAAACTACGAGCCCAAAGCAAACCCTAAACAAACCCCCCTCTTCCTTAAGGTCAGGTCTTCATCACAGCAATGAAGAATGTTGTAACTAATACAGTCCCTGCAGACGCTGGTGTGGCTCTTTCCCACCCATCATCAGAGTTACTGCCTGCCTCCGATCAGACTGTGGCTGTCCCAGCAGGAAGAGTGCCACCCTTCACCAGGGCTTTGACATGAATTCTGGAGGAGACTCTGCTTGTGCCTTTTGACCATGACTGGATCGGTCATGGTCCATGTCGGCATTCCTTCTAGGCTCTGCCCCACAGCTACCTGGCAACAGCAAGGTATGCCTGACTCACTATAAAGGGGGCTGCTTGCCCCCTCTTCTCTTTCTTCTCTTCCTCTCTTCCCCTTTTACTTCTCTCTCTCCCTTTTATCCCCATTCACCTCCCTTCTCTCTCTTCTTGTGTTCATGATCGGCCTCTCTCTCTCTCTCTCTCTCTCTCTCTCTCCCCCCCCCCCCGACCTCTTCAATTCCCCTCGCCATACCCTAAATAAACTCTATTCTATACTATACCTCAGGGGGAAGGGATGCCTCAGCATGGGCCTGCAGAGGCACCTTTCCCCCCTCCACCAAACATATCCCTGGCTTCTTTTTTCTTTTTATAAAACACAACAGTCCAAGCACCAGAACCTCAGGTGCTTGCTGGAGCAATCTGAGGTCATTCTTGCTTCGGGTACTGGGGAGACTGTAAGCAAGAGGTGAGTAGTCTAGTACTCCAGGGAAAATGGCACCAGACGGGATTCTTCCTAGGAACAGAAAAATAGGAAAAACACCCCAAGTCAACAGCTTCCTGTTGCACAACTGGGTGTTCCCAGCTTCCAGTGGGAATTTGGGGAGAGCAGGAGGTACAGGCTCTTCCTCTACTATTAGCAGCCCCAAAGCTGTGACCTGTAGGTGCCTGGTCTACATGGCAAGTTCCAGGCTGGCTAGGGCCATGTAGTAAGACCCTGTTATCAAAAATTAAATAAATAAATAAATGTGTGTGTGTGTGTGTGTGTGTGTGTGTGTGTGTGTGTGTGTGTGTGTATACTCATCTCTGTAATCCTAACACTCAAGAAGTTGAGAAAGGAGGATTGCCATGAATTCAATGTTAGCCTGGGCTACGTAGTAAGTTCCTGACTTTAAAGAAAAAGAAAATCTTACAATGTTGGATTGATGTGCATTTCAGGTAAAAATACATTTTCATAGGCCAGCAAACTTCCTTTGAGAGAGAAACAGAAAGAGGCCCCAAAAGGCTACAGAGATGATGAGAGTGTTGTCTGGCTTCCAGTTTGACCCAAGGCTAGTGGGACCAGGGCAATGGTTTCCCTCAGGCAAGAGAGATGTGGATGACTCCATACAGGAAGATTTCCTTCTACTTTCAAACAGAAGGGACAAAACTCTGTTATAAAGTTCAAGGCTAGAACTCTGGGACTCAACACCAGACAGTCTCAGGAGCAGACATGTGTACTGACTTTCATCATAGACTCCAGCATACCCTTGATTACATACATTCCTGAGAGGTAACGTCCTTGGTCCAGCAAGACACCACCTGTGCAGTTTTCTGGGGCTGGGAGGGCAGCCCCATGAGTCAGGCTCTGTGGAGTACCTCCTTGGGATACAGTGTTTCACGGGTTCTCTGTCTCATCTGACAGAGGCTTGGGTCATGGGCCTCACACCTGCCATGTGATATCTTTAGAACACTATGATATGGCTGATCTCAGATGTAGCTTTATATTCAAACAAAAGAAAAAAGAGAAACTTACGTCTACTGTGGCTCCAGTTCACAACAATTTTCTCTGTGTGTTTGTGTGTGTGCATATGTGCACACGTGTGCTCTTAAGCACTCAGTTTTCGGGGGGGGGTGTGGGGAAAGAAAGAAAGAAAGAAAGAAAGAAAGAAAGAAAGAAAGAAAGAAAGAAAGAAAGAAAAAGGGTGGGGCAAAAGCAGTGCACTTGCGCGGGAAAGGAGCATGCATGGCAGTGCCGCGTGTGGGTCTCACTCGGACAGAGACAGCGGCAGCCACATCTCGCATATGAGATACAGGCAGGCGCTGAGCCTGCGTGGGGATTAGGGGAGCTGGCAAGACATGCGCACGCCTCAGCACCAAAGTGAGCGATGGCACCGCCAGTCTGCCGCTGTCCTGGGCAGGGAGATCTCGCTCAGAAGGCGGTTACATTCTGGCGTAGATTTCCTGGTACCCGTTTGGGCGTTTGGCTGGCTGAGACGGCTTGGCTGCCATGTCAGTAGAGCATGAGACTCTTAATCTCAGGGTCATGGGTTCAAACCCCACGTTGGGCGCCAGCTAATGGGAGAAAGAAAGAAAGAAAGAAAGAAAGAAAGAAAGAAAGAAAGAAAGAAGGAAGGAAGGAAGGAAGGAAGGAAGGAAGGAAGGAAGGAAGGAAGGAAAGAAAGAAAGAAAGAGCGAGCACAGGGCAAAAGCGGCGGGCAGCACGGCAGCGTGTGGGTCTCGCTTGAGTGGTAGAGGTGGTAATCCTGCATAGGACAGCTGTGGCAGGAATGGCCCCACGTGGGAATTGGGGAACACTGGCAGGACGTGCGTATGGAGCAAGAGCAGAAGGCTGCCTGGCTAGTGGGCATGGGCAGGGAGATCTCGCTCAGAAGGGGGTTCCATCCTGGCATCCTGATACCTCTTTGGGCGTTTGGCTGGCTGAGACGGCTTGGCTGTGATGGTTTGAATTCTTTCCTGTGGCTGGAAACGTGCTGCAGCTAGCTCCCTGTGGCGAATTTAATATGAGATAGCTCATATCTTTGATGCTTTATTATTAAGAAAATACAAAGGGCCGGGCAGTGGTGGCGCACGCCTTTAATCCCAGCACTTGGGAGGCACAGGCAGGCAAATTTCTGAGTTCGAGGCCAGCCTGGTCTACAGAGTGAGTTCCAGGACAGCCAGGGCTACACAGAGAAACCCTGACTCGGAAAAAAAAAAAAAACAACCAAACAAAAAAGAAAATACAAAGGGAGGAGGAGATAAAAGAGAAAGAGAAAGGAGAAAATAGATAAGCCATGACCTCGTGGAAAGGAGAGAAAATAGAGAGACAGAGAGACAAGAGAGATAAGAAAAGGAGAGAGAGAGAGGGAGAGAGAGAGAAAGAGAGAGAGAGAGAGAGAGAGAGAGAGAGAGAGAGAGAGAGAGAGAGAGAGAGAATGAGAGCAGAGGGGTGTTATTTATAGTGAGTCGGGTTGCCAGGTAACCGAGGAGTGGGGAAAAGCCTGACTATAGCCAGGTGACTGCAGAGGTGGAGTCAGGTTAGAACCCAGGGGCTTGACTACACGTGGCAGATGGCTACAGGATTATGGCGTTATCTCACACCAAGGTCCCACAGGAACCTTTTTATTGGTTATTTTATTTATTTACATTTCAAATGTTATCCCTCTTCTCAGTTTCTCCTCCATAAGCCCCTATTCCATCCTTTCTCCCCTTGCTTCTATGAGGGTGCTTCCCCACCCACCCACTCACTCCCACCTCACCGCTCTAGCATTCCCCTATGCTGAGGCATTGAGTCTTCATGAGACCAAGGGCCTCTTCTCCCCTTGATGCCCCACAAGGCCATCCTTTGCTACATGTGCAGCTGGAGCCATGGGTCCCTCCATGTGTATTCTTTGGTTGATGGTTTAGTCTTTGGGAGCTCTGGGGAAGGGGGAGGTCTTGTTGATTGATATTGTTGTTCTTCCTATGGGGTTGCAAACCCCTTCACCTCCTTCAGACCTTCCCCTAACTCCTCCATTGGGGTCCCCGTGCTCAGTCTGATGGTTGGTTGTAAGCATCCACATCTGTATTGGTCAGGCTCTGGCAGAGCCTCTCAGGACAGCTATATCAGGCTCCCATTGGCAATCACTTCTTGGCATCTGCCATAGTGTTTGGGTTTGATGGTTATATATGGGATGGTTCCCCAGGTGGGGCAGTTTCTGGATGGCCTTTCCTTCAGTCTCTACTCCACTCTTTATCTATATATTTCTTTTAGACAGGAGCAATTCTAGGTTAAAATTTTTGAGATGGGTTGGTGGCCCCATCCCTCAACCAGGGGCTGTGCCTAACCTCTGGATATGGTCTCTACAAGAAAGTCTAGGAAAGCAAGAGGCTCCCAGAACCCATCAGAGATGACATTAGCTGAAATATCCAACAAAGGGGAGAGAGAACCTGTAGAGACCATACACTCAGTTTTTAATTGTCAATTTTACAAGCCTAGGATCACATGAGAAGACAGCTGCAACTGAGGAACTCTGTAGATTGTGTTACCTTGTTGGCATGTTAACAGGCAATTGTCTTGATATAGGAAGACACAGCCTACTGTGGGTGGCACCATTCTCTAGGCAGAGGATCCTGAACAATGTAAGAAAGGAAAAATCTCACTGAAAGAAGCAAGCAAGGACTCATGTGTATATTCTCACTCTGTTTTTGACTGTGGACATGATGCTTTAAGATCCTGGATTGATTTCCCCACAACAATGAACCATAGCCAGAGAGTGTGAGCTAAACAAACTCTTGCCTCCTCTAAGTTGCTCTGACAGGGTGTTTTATCATAGTAACAAAAATATATCTAAGACAGTGTGTGGGCACATTCATGCATGTGTATACAGAGGCCAGAGCAGGACACCAGGTATCCTATATCACTCTCAGCCTCATTGTTTTGAGCGTCTCTCACTGAACTGGACCCTGGCCATTTTGTCTAGGCTGACTGGCCAGTAAATGCTCAGGATCCACTTGTCTTCCCTCCCCCAGGACTGGGGTTACAGACATGTGGAGCCATACCTAGCATTTTACCTGAGTGTTGGGGATTCAAATTTATCCTCATACTTGCACCGCAAGAAATCTTACCCATTAAGCTTCTATCCCCCCAGCTTTGTCATTATTTCTGAAATACAAAATGGCTAAGCGTTTGTGAGGCATTTTTATCATATCAGGTGTCAAGAGGAGGAGGAGACATGCAGGTCATGTGGAAATGTAAGGGGCTTGCACATTCCTGACTTTTGCCATCTGGAAAAACTACTACAAGAGTTCTGGGGATGATAATATTGATAATTGCAAGATGCACAAGCTCTGAGGTGAGGATGAGCAGGATAGAAGCCTGCATTTGGTGGGCTGGTCATCTCACTACAGCTGCTAGCCTCATTGTTTAGCACTCAAAGCTCAACCAAGGGCACTGGGAATACTATGACATGAGGTGGAAGTACAGGATCCAGTGGGGAAAAGAGCCACAGTTGCTGGAGGAAGAAGAGTCAGCCTCAAGGTGCCCAGGCTGGCCACCCATCAGCCAGTCACTCACATACTCCAGCTGCACTGTATTTGGTCAGTCATCCCTGTGATCATTCCTGTGACAGAGGGCAGAGGGAGCCAGTTACAGAGGGTTGTGGTGGCCTGAAGGGCAGACCTTCAAAAGGTGTGTACCCAGAAACCTATAAACAGGGTAAGGTGGCATGGGCTTATAATCCCAGCACAGGGAAGATGGGAACAAGCAGATCCCTGGGACTTACTGGGCAGTCAGACCATCCTAATGCTGAGTCCAGACCCTGGAAAGAAAGGGAGAGGAGAGAGAGAGAGAGAGAGAGAGAGAGAGAGAGAGAGAGAGAGAGAGAGAGAGAGAGAGAGAGATCCCACCAATCCCCCCAAAAAACTAAAAACAATAAAATAAAATGAACAGAATAGACAGGCTTGAGAAACACCACCAAGGCTGTTTTCTGGCTTCTACACACACACCTGCATGCATGCCCCTGCAGAGATACAACCACACACACACACACACACACACACACGAGATTATTCTATGAGGGGTTACTTGATCCCCCTGACAAGTGTCCATATAACAGAAGAAAGGAGAAGACACAGAAGAGGTGATGAGAAGATACAGGTGGAGACAGAGGGTAAGGAGGCTCCATTGAGGACCAGCAACTCTAGAAGATGAGAGTCAAGGAGGAAGACAAGGAAAGCCTCTGGAGGGAGCAGCACTGTAACACTATGTCCAAAACTGCAGAAGGATGTACACACTTCCTGTTGTAGACCATTCTCCAAGTAAAACAGCCACCATTTTGATCAGATCAACTGAGCCTGCTTGCAAGACTCCCTCCTGATCAGACATCCTGAATCAACAGTCTATTGACATTCCCTCCTAGAAGGAGGGTAGGGAGGGCCATTGGACCCTCACTTAAGATTCCAACTGCACTGACTGGAGAGATGGTTCAGCGGGTAAAAGCACTGACTGCTCTTCCTAAGGTCCTGAGTTCAAATGCCAGCAACCACATGGTGGCTCACAGCCATGCGTAATGAGATCTGACGCCCTCTCCTGGTGTGTCTAAGGACAGCTACGGTGTACTTACATATAATAATAAATAAATCTTTAAAAAGAAAAGATTCCAACCTCTCACTAGCCATATACATATGGAATTCTACCCTGAGTGCAACTGCCCTGGGGTCTTGTGAGGGAGAAGTGTACAGGCTTGGGAAGTTAACTGAAGGGGCTCCGTCTATGGGACTATGGGGAAGCCATCATCCCTGCTAGATGAGGACTTCCCAGTGCAGCTGCTTTGGGGTCGCTCATGTTTCTGTCAACAACCCCTCACCCAGGCTCTGTAAGTGAGCCCAATAAACTCCACTTCTATGGAATCAAACTTTGGTTTGTGGTTGGGGCCCTAGGAGGAAGGAGAGGTGGATATTGCATCTCTCCAGAGAAGGAATTTTCTAAATACTTTTCCCTCCCCATATTCCATCTGTGGTCATTTCTTCTCCCAGTCTGAAGTCTTTGTACAGAAAGATCTGTCCACATGAATACACCACTTAGGTGTGGTGGCTCACTCTCACATCAACATTAGAGAGGCAGAGACAGGTGAGTCCCTGTAAGTTTGATGCCAGCCTGAACTACATAGTGAGCTCCAGGCTAGTCAGTGAGCCAGTCTTTGGCTCTAAAAACAGACTAACAGAGTGCAGACTGAGAAAGGAGATTAACCAAGCATGATATATGCTGTTCATCATAGTAGGAAAGGTTCAGAGCCCAAGGGAGACCTCACAGCACAGATAAAATACAAAACATAACAAACCAAAAGGAGGTTCTATCTCACAGCCTTGCTAGTTCAGGAGGGAAGATGGATGTAGGTCTTTCTTTCTTTCCTCTTTTCAATGGGAATGGGCTGCACAAGTTCAGGATTCCAGGGACAAGAAGGGGGGGGGGGGAATCCCAGCATCCCCGGCTACCACAGCTTCCAAACTGCTTTGTAGAAGTTCTAGAGATGATATGGGGTCAGAGAGATCATCATGGTGAGCCCATTTCTGGAGTCTCAGAAGAGTGAAAGACTTGGGTTCCCACTGTGAGAACTGGATGTTGGCAGGCACCATAAGTAAACATTTTGGAAGAATCCTTGTGCACAGGCTGTCGTTGCTGAAGATAAACCTTCATGTGCTAAACCATGTGCACTTTCTTAGGATCATGAAGAGTGCTATGCTAAGTGTTTGCTGAGGGCCGGAGTTGTGGTTCAATGGTAGAGTGCTTGTCTAGCGTGCAGAAGGTCCTGAGGACACACACACACACACACACACACACACACACACACACACACACGGGACTTCAGCTGGGAGAGCTGAGAGGAGCCAGAGAGACGGCTCCCTGGTTAAGAAAGCACCAGTTGTTCTTGCCAAGGACCCCGGTTCAGTTCCCAGCATTGACGTGGTGACTCACAGCTATCTCTAATTCAGAGTCCCTGACACCCTCTTCTGCTCTTCTGGCTTCCACAGGCACCAACGTGCACTGTGCACAAGCATGCATACAGAAAGAGCACTCATAAACATAAAATAAATGAATCCAAATGAAGTAAAATTGTAGTAAAGAGGGCTGAGGGTGTGGAGGGCAGGAGGAGTATGCATCTGAAGTCACAGGGACAGAACAGTGTTTGGGAAGCCTGTGGTGGTCAGAGGCCAGGTGGCCAGGACACACCACTGTGGATTCAGAACCATGCAGCTATTTAGCAGAGTGATTTTGGTGGAGTGGGGAGAGATCATGACCCGAGAGCAGTCGCTGTCTGGACACTGTCTTTATGCCTACCTCAAGAGGCACAGTGAGGGCCCCAAGGCATCCTGGAGGCCAAGGGCACAGGCAGGACACAGCAGCCCCAAAGAGGAGACAGGGGTTGGGGCAGGGGGGGTGACAGTGAGGACACTGGAAAAGAAGCCCTTCAGAACCTAAGCCCAGAACCCCAAAAGAGGGCTAGTGTCTCTGAGGGTCTCAGTGTCCCTGCTTCTGTGAGGGCGTCCTCAAGCTCAGCCTCTAGGAATAGGACAGATGGCATACTGGATGGCTGCCTTCTGCAGCACCCTCTAGTAGCCCCGGTAGGCACAACCTTGCAGAGAACAACTGGCATGGTTCAGAGAACACAGCCCAGCGCTGCACTGCCCCCTGCAGCAAGGGAACTTTAGAGCCAAGCGACCTGCACCTGGCAAGGCTGTAGTCCTTTGGACACTCAGCTGCTGTACCCAACCTTCTACATGGATTTGGACTTCATTCCTACAACAGCAAGACTTTATACCTGTCCCCACTCCCCTTCACACCAAGGACAATTCTCTCACCCTCTCCTCAGACCAATGAGCTGCATAAGCCTTTGATGGCTTTTGTGTCTGCCTTGGGAGGTAGGAAGTCTTGCTGCCATTCCTGTGTCACATCAAATATATCTTCACATCAGTCAAGCTATTATGTCTCAAAGTGTCCTAGCTTGCTCTCTGTTGTGATAAAACAATGACCAAAAGCAACTTGAGGAAGGAAGAATTCATCTCATCTTATGGCTTGTAGCCTGTCACACTGGGACATTAGGGCAGGAACTCGAGACACAAACCTGGAGACAGGAACTGAAGCAGAGAACACGGAAGAGCACTGTTTACTGGCTTGCGCAGTTTGCATTATTAGACATCCCAGGACACCTGTGCAGAGGTAGCATCACCCACAGTTTGCTGGGCCCTCCCCATCATCAATCAAGAAGATGGCCCACAGGCCAATCTGCTGAAGGCAAGTCCTCAGTTAAGGTTCCCTCTCCTAGGTGACTCTAGCTTATGTTGACAAAAATCTAAATCACATCTCGACTGCTATAATCCGGGCCACAACTTTAGTGGCTTAGACAACACGCAAATATATTTCTTTTTTTTTTAATTTTTTTAAATTTTATTTTCCATATTCTTTATTTACATTCCAAATGATTTCCCCTTTCCCAGTTCCCCCCTCTCCAAAAATCCCATAAGCCCTCTTCCCTCCCCCTGTTCCCCATTTACTTAAGATTTTCATGAATTCATTGTTTTTAATTGCTGAGTAGTATTCCATTGTGTAAATATACATGGAAAATATCTCTGATAAAATTGAAGAAATATATAGAAAAACATGTTAATATTAACTATTTCATGGAAAAATTGTACAGATAAAATGGTAGGCATAAAAATATTCCTAAGTTGATTGAAAGTGGAATTATAAACATTTTCTGATAAAATTGAAAATCTACAAGGAAAATGTTTCTGATAAAACTCAAGAAATATATAGAAAAACACGTTAAAACTGACTATTTCATGAAAAATTATACAGATAAGATAGTGGGCATAAAAATATTCCTAAATTGATTGAAAGTAGAAGTAAAAATAGCAAATATATTTCTGTTGCAGTTTCAGAGGTCTGAAGTCAGATAGGGGCTTCAGTCAAAGTGCTGTTTCTTTAGGAGGTTCTCAGGGAGAATTAATTTCCAGACTCCTCGGGCACCTCCTCCAAGCCCAAAGCCAGAAAGCTGAACCTTTCTCACTCTTTCCCCCATTCTTAGAGCACAGCCCAGTAAGTCTCTTTACTTTCTAAATTTTTATGTGGTTTTTTTGGACCTGTCTGGATTTTTTGTATATGGTTTTTTTGGACCTGTCTGGATTTTCTAGAATAACTTGGAGGGCCTGGGGTTGAAACAGAAGAACAGTGAAGGGGGTGATTCCAGAGATTAATACACCTAAGGGCACAGCGAGGGAAAGACTTAGCAGCCCTTAGTCTACATGAGTGTCATTCAGTCAAGGGAGCGTGCTCAGAAAAGCCATGGTTCATGCAAACTTGAGAGAGGTGGGAGCTATGTCAATAATCCTTAAAAGGTCACCATCACTGGGGACCTGCCTAAGCCCTCCTCCTCCTCTTGGCCCCTTTGAAGCCACACCAGAGGGAAAGTGTGGCACACCTCCACACCCCTCTGATTTCTCCCTTAATAAGCTGTTTGTCTTTGTTAGGGTTTCTACTGCTGCAATGAAACGCCATGACCAAAAAGTAAGAGAGAAAAGGGTTTATTTGGCTTACATTTCCATACTGTTGTTCATTACTGAAGTCAGGACAGGAACTCAAACAGGGCAGGAGGCAGGAGCTGATGCAGAAGCCATGGAGGGGTGCTGTTTACTGGCTTACTTCCCCTGACTTGCTCAGCCTGCCTTCTTATAGAACCTAGGACTACCAGCCCAGGGATGGCACCACCCACAATGATCACTATTTGAGAAATCAAATATTCTCATTGATCACTAATTGAGAAAATGCCTTACAACTGGATCTCATGGAGGCATTTCCTCAACAGAGGTTCCTTCCTCTATGATGACTCTAGCTTATATCAAGTTTGCACACAAAACCAGTCAGAACACTGTTCCTTTCTCATCATGATCCATGTGTCTCTAAACAATCCATCTTAAGAGCTGCAAGAACTCTCAAGAACCTGGGAACCCAGCACATACCCTCCAGACTTGCATCAGTGCCTATGACAAGGTAAGGAGCCATCTAATGCTTGTGGCTCTCCCCCATCCTCCCTCCTGCAGGTTAAGGCTGGCACACTGTCTATGCAGTGAGTTTAGCTCTCAAGGCAACCTGGATGTGGAGGATATTGCTGGGCTGCCAGCTGAACCCCGCCACCTCAAACAGCTCCCCTCTGTGCTCTGAGATGTCCTGTTCTGGCACTCTGGTATAAAGGTACTCTTCCAAAGTTTTAGAACATGCTGCTATCGGTGCTCCACTCCTGATCCAAGCATGGCTGCTACCTGCTTTCCTGAGGAGTCTAGTTCTATGCACCCCAGACAGAGACCAAAAGGAATTTCAAACCAGATTGTGTTGGTAAATCTGTGAGTTTGCTGAGGTGCCTTTCAGGAGTATGCACAATGTATAGGAAATCCACCCTAAGAAATCACATCTTTCAGGCACTTGCTACTACTCAGATGGCCTTGGGGAGGGGCAGGGCCTCATGTGCCTTCAGGCTCCTTGCACGAGAAGATGTTGGTGGTTTGAACTTTCAAGTGTTGCTTGAAAGTGAAGCTGTTCAGTTTCAAGATGGTGATGATCTTGCGCAACCCAGAGGAAACGGCCATTTGATACCACTGAGATCTTTTCTGCTACATAAGGTCACCTTGTCTCGGGTTTAGGGATGAGGAATTTTTGTAGATCTGTGTTCTGCCTCCAAGTGGCTGCCACCAATATACCAGCTGGGGGAAGGTAGGGCAAAGTCTAGAACTGGGAGTCTGCAGCAGTCCATGCATCTCCCTACAGGGCATGAGAATGCCACTGCATGTCAGACCGGAAGAGAAGGTGGATCTGGGACAGTTGTTGTGGTCCCAGGGTCTCCTCTTGGGATGCCTGGACTCCCAACTGGAAGAGGAAGTCCAGGAAAGGGTGTCAGAGCCAGGCAAGAAGGGGAAAATGCATCACAAGACAAGTGTGATCCACTCTGATTGGGAGCAAGTGCTGAGTGCCGAGGAGGAGGGGGGAAGGAGAGGAGAAAAGGCCTCTTCGGGATTCTTCGTGTCTCAGCTCTTTCAGGCCTTCCCCGTGGTGGTCTCTAGTGAAACAGTCCACTGAGACAATCTTAGCTTGCTTATATTTCTTTACTGGGGGAGGGGGTGGATGTAAATGCATACACTGTATTCTGGATGAACCAGGAATTATATACTTCTGGAGGAAGGGCGTGAGAATATGCAGGAAGGGAAGGTCATTGGCTGAAGGCTAAGGCTTCTCATTAGCATGGAGAAGAGCTCCAGGTGACATGCTACATGACTAAGTGCCCATGGTCCTGTCAGTTGGTGCTCATGGTTACGTGTTCCAGAGCAGAAATGAGAAGCTAGGAGTGGGGTCCTCCATTCCTACCATCTTAGATCCTGGGGTTTGAACATGCCCCACCTCACAGTTCTTGTGCCTGTCTGGTAGCACAGTCCTTGTTCTCTACAACCTTTGAGGGCCACTGCAGTGCTTACAGCCCAGCCTCATCTACTCACTAACTTACACTACTCTCCAGCCACATTTGTCTAAGCAATATAGAGGGAACAAGAGTGGCTACATAGGAAGTGTATGCTGTGATTTAGATGAGAAGGTTCTGTCACATGTAATTTTAGAAAAACATGCTAGATCTGGCTAGACTCTCTGTCCTTCTCTTCCTGTCCTGCCTCCATATCTTCACCCAACGATTGGCTTCTTCTGTCTTTATTAGCCAATCAACAGTTAGGGAAACTCCCCTACAATGTCCCCCACAGGCTCATGTGTTTAAACATTTGGCACCAGTTGGAGGTGCTGTTTGGGACCCTTATGAAAACTTTAGGAAGTACAGCCCAGGTGGAAGAAGTGGTCAGTGGGGATGGGACTTGAGGTTTTATAGCTGGACCACACTTTCTGTCTGCTCTCCACTTCCTGACTGTGGATGCAGTGTGACCAGCCTCTGTCTGATCCTACAGCCATGCCTTCCTCCCCATAGTGGACTGTGACCTTCCTTAAATTTTTTCTTGTCAGGTTCACCGACAAACAAGGAAAGAAAAAAGTAACCAATTCGCACATATACACATACATGCCTACACATTCAAAACCAAACACAGACACATGTAAACTTGCATGTACCCCTCCCCCTCTCAATAACAAACCAAGTAAGGAATGTGCTTGTCCCCATTGTCCTTATTCCTGTAGGGCTGGTTACAGGCCTCTGGTGTCACCCATTTTGGGCATCCCTAGCCCAGTTGTAAGCTGTAGCACCTGGCCTGTGAGAAGGGCTAGGCCCCAGGCCCCAGGTCCCAGGGCCAGGCATCCCCTTTTGGGCACAGGTCTCTGTTGACAATTCTGGAGAGATGGAAAGGCATCCTCAGGAAGCTGTGGGTTTGAAGCTTCCCTCCCTACAATATGTAGCAGCGACTCCATCTCTCCTTGGTCACCTGGATTCCAGCACATGAGCGTAGCCCCCTTCTCTTATCTCTACGTTCAGTGGTCATCTTGTCTTCCAAATGCTACTGTGGCTGCACCCCCTTCAGATTATCTTGTGCAAACATCAAGAGGCTCAAGAGGAACACCAAGGCGGATCATCCTTTTGGATAGAAGGTTTACTAAAAGGGTTATTAACACCATAGACAGACAGACAGACAGACAGACAGACAGACAGACAGGAGCATGGTGAGAGCTCCGAGGAGCATTCAGGTCTCAGTGCCACAGACAAACAGCACTGTGGGGTTTCTGATGAGGCTTTCAGGCCCACAAGGGAGAGTGGTTTCTCTTCTTACAGGTCTCAGGGGAAGGGGAATTTTTCATGGAATCGGGTGGTCTTTGGTTTCTGGTGGGCCAGCACGGGAGAGGAAGGGGGTCTTTCCCTGCCAGGAATGAGGATATGGGGTGTCGAGGCGGGGCACATCCAGCTGCGGCACACCCTCTGTTTGGGTGGGGGATGTACCACCCCATAGCCCTGTGAAGGCCTGGAGGCTGGCAATGAGCCTGTAAATGTCCTTGGGGCTTTGTGCCAGTCTTTCTCTCCTGGAATCCTTCACTTGGTCATCTTAGAGGGTGCAGAGTCACAGACAAGCTCTGGGTAGGAGCTTGCCATTTTCTTTATAGAAGAGAGAGGCTGCTGCAGGTGGGTGTGGCCCAGGCGACAATCCGGTCTGGATTCTAACATTTGTCTTCTCTAATGTGGGCACCAGTATGTGTTACTGGTTGAGGAACCAGTCAACTACAGGCTCCTCAAGGTCAGAGCTGGACCCTTTCTTGACAGGAGTTCCCTAATTTCTTGAGCTTCATCGTTTCGATACTCTGACAGCTAAGGGGAGTCGTCTGAAGTGGCTCTCTTTAGAACACTGGCACACCTGCCAAGTTGGTTACAATTTGAGGAGACTTAGCCACATACAGCTCAGATACATGCCCAGAGGTCAGCAGAGCAGGAGGGACGGCCCAAGGCGGTTCGCTCTGAAGTCACCAGCCCACAGAGGGGGAGCTCTGGCAGGCATCAGACAAGGAGACAGGACAGGCCCTCTGTGCTCAGCTGCTGCCAGGCACTTCTAGCAGGTGAGCAGCCAGTATGGGAGGTCAACACAGAACCAGCTCTATATCGGGGAGAGGCCAGGCTCCTGTACAGATATCAGTTGGAGAGTCATATGTGAGAGCACGGTTCAAACCTAGTGCAAACGATTCCTGCCTCAGAGAGGGGTTTTGCAGGCAACTCAGCTCAGCTCAGCAAGGGGTTCTCCATAATTGAAAAGTTAATGAGAAGGAAAGATAAAGAAGGGAGAGGGAGAAACTTGAGATGTCACTGATCTTTATTTGGGGGGACACTGCAGTGGGAGGGTCTCCTATAGGACTTTCTATCCACTTTCAGGTTGGGGTAGTTATAGGGTGGGAGGTAGGCTTGAAGTCTTTTGTTTGTTTGGTTTGGGTGTTTTGGGCCCTTAGTTGGCCACTGCAAGTTAACAGTCAGTTAAATCTGGGGGACACTGAAGAAAGAAATCAAAGAAGATCTCAGAAGATGGAAAGATCTCCCATGTTCATGGATTGGCAGGATTAATATAGTTAAAATGGCCATCTTGCCGAAAGCAATTTATAGATTCAATGCAATCCCCATCAAAATTCCAAATCAATTCTTCATAGATCTAGAAAGAGCAATTCTCAAATTCATCTGGAATAACAAAAAACCCAGGATAGCAAAAACTATTCTCCACAACAAAAGATCTCCTGGGGGAATCACCATCCCTGACCTCAAGCTCTACTACAGAGCAATAGTGATAAAAACTGTCTGATATTGGTACGGAGACAGGCAAGAAGATCAATGGAATAGAATTGAAGACCCACTTGATATTTGACAAAGGAGCTAAAAACATCCATTGGAAAAAAGACAGCATTTTTAACAAATGGTGCTGGATCAACTGGAGGTCAGCATGCAGAAAAATGCAAATCGACCCATTCTTATCTCCTTGTACAAAGCTCAAGTCCAAGTGGATCAAGGACCTACACATAAAACCAGACACACTGAAGCTTATAGAGGAGAAAGTGGGGAAGAACCTTGAACACATGGGCACAAGGGAAATTTTCCTGAATAGAACACCAATGGCTTATGCTCTAAGAACAAGAATCAACAAATGGGACCTCATAAAACTGCAAAGCTTCTGTAAGGCAAAGGACACTGTCAATAGGACAAAATGGCAACCAACAAATTGGGAAAAGATCCTTACCAATCCTATATCCGATAGAGGGCTAATATCCAATGTATACAAAGAACTCAAGAAGTTAGATTCCAGAGAGTCAAATAACCCTATTAAAAAATGGGGTACAGAGCTAAACAGGGAATTCTCAACTGAGGAAACTCAAATGGCCCTGAAGCACCTAAAGAAATGTTCAGCATCCTTAGTTATCAGGGAAATGCAAATCAAAACAATCCTGAGATTCTACCTCACACCAGTCAGAATGGCTAAGATAAAAAACTCAGGGGACAGCAGATGCTGGAGAGGATGTGGGGAAAGAGGAACACTTCTCGATTGTTGGTGGGATTTCCAACTGGTAAAACCACACTGGAAATCAGTCTTGCAGATCCTCAGAAAATTAGACATAGTACTACCTGAGGACCCAGCTATACCACTCCTGGACATATACCCAGAAGATGCTACAACATGTAATAAGTACACATGCTCCACTATGTTCATAACGGCCTTATTTATAATAGCCAGAAGCTGGAAAGAACCCAAATGTCCTTCAACAGAGGAATGGATACAGAAATTGTGATATATATACACAACGGAGTATATTCAGTTATTAAAAACAATGAATTCATGAAATTCTTAGGCAAATGGATGGAACTAGAAAGTGTCATCCTGAGTGAGGTAACCCAATCACGAAAGAACACACATGATATGCACTCACTGATAGTGGATGTTAGCCCAAAAGCTCAAAATAAACAAGTTACAATTCACAGACCACAGGAAGCTTAAGAAGAAGGAGGACTAAAGTGGGGGTGCTTGGGTTCTTCTGAGAAAGGGATCAAAATACTCATAGGAGCAATAATGGAGACAAAGTGTGGAGCAGAGAGTAAAGGAAAGGCCATCCAAAGACTGCCCTACCTGGGGATTCATCCTATAAACCGTCACCAAACCCTGACACTATTATGGATGACAAGAAATGCATACCAAAAGGAGCCTGTTATGGTTGTCTCAGGGGGAACATTACCAGAGCCTTACAGATACAGAGGCAGATGCTAGCAACCAACCATTAGACTGGGTGTGGGGTCCCCAATGGAGGAGTTGAATGGCAGACTGGAGGAGCTGAAGGGGTTTGCAGCCCCATGGGAAGAACAATGAGGTCAGTCGGCCACCCAGACACCTCAGAACTCCCAGGGACTAACCCATCAACCAAGGGGTACACATGGTTCCAGTCAAAAATGTGGCAGAGGAATGCCTTGTCAGGCATCAGTGGGAGGAGAGGTCCTTGGTCCTGTGAAGGCCCAATAGATGCCCCAACAAGGAGAAATTGAGGTGGGGGGAGGTCCTGGGAGTGGGTCAGGTGAAGGGCATATACTTGGAGGCAGGGGGGAGGGTGGGAGGAGAGAAAACGGGAAAGGTTTTAGCATTTGAAATGTAAATGAAGATTATATATATATATATATATATATATATATATATATATATATATATATATATATATATATATAAATTTAAAAAAAAACCTGGGGGACAGATAAGCATCTCTTGGGTCAGTCTTCACTGGAATCCCTTGGGCAGAAAAGTCAGGAACCTAGAGAAGCAAGTTATTGCAAGTGTAGGGATTGCCACAATTCAATCAGAACAGAGGATGCCTTGCAAAACTATGTGGCCCTGGCTAACAGCAGTGTGTTCTATCAAAGAGCAGAGGAGGAGAAAATGGTGACACCAATCAGAGGAGAGGGCAAGAGGAGTAAGGGGCCTCCAGCCCCTCCGCATGTAAGATAATGCAAGTGCAAAAAGACAGAGCCCTGAAACCATCCAGGGAGAATGGGAAGCCAGCCTTGGCTCCCCAGCCACAGCCTGAAGAGGCAGATTAATAGCTTCTATCCATGCAGCACAATTCCTTGGCAAGAAGGAACAGCACCTTATTAATTACATAACGTGAGCCTGCCAGCAACATATGGGCCAGTGCCCAAAAGAGGCCTTGACTCACCGTTCCTAAGCAGGCAGGGGCCAAGAGAGGCCAAGAGGCGGTCTATACCGCCTGGCATACCACAGGCTCCTTAAAAGGTGCGTTGGTTACTTGTCTCATGTGACAATCTTAAGGGGAGAAGGAAGGAAGGAAGGAAGGAAGGAAGGAAGGAAGGAAGCATTTATTGTGGCTCACAGTTTGAGGGCACAGTGCATCATGGTGGGAAGGCATGGCAGGCAAATGAGGCAGATGGTCATGAAGCATCCATAGTCGGGAAGCAGAGAGATTAACACCGTGTTCAGCTCAGTCTCCTCTCTCTCTCTCTCTCTCTCTCTCTCTCTCTCTCTCTCTCTCTCTCTCTCTCTCTCTCTCTCTCTCTCTCTCCTCCAACAGGTAAAGACAACCTGCATTCAGAATGGGTCTCAATTAACCTACTCTAGATAATCCCTTATAGATGTACCAAGGGTTTATTTCCATGGTGATTAATTCTAAATCATATCAAAATTGACTCTCACAGGTGCCAACCTTGCCTTGGTGGGAGACTCAGGGCAGGGAACTTGTGGACATCTTTGACCCTCCCTGTCTCCTGCTGCATCCTGGAAGCACGAGTAGGGTGGCCCTGCAACGTCCCAGAATGATGTGGAGACACTCAAGGCTATACAGCCTATAACCTGTCCCCAAGTCCTAGTCAAGTCTCTCTCCCTGCCTGTGGATGGGGTCACCATCACCCAGTCCCTGAGCCCCAGGCTCCTCATCTGTAGACAGCATGACCTGGTTCCTGAGCCTCAGGCTCCCAGTGTGTGTGTACAAGGGTCATGTGGCTCCTAACCTTGGGGTCCCTGTACCAGCTAGGACCCCAAGCAAAGCAAAAGATCTAGGATTCAAACCCAGTTTCCTCTGCTCTGGGGCTTAACCTGTACCACCCACAATGCACCTGAATCTTCTCCAGCTCTATGGTGGCATCATGATGCAAGGGGGAGAGTCTTCACACTGAAAATGCTGTTTCAATAACCCAAGCTCTTGCTTATTGCTCTGGCTGCAGAATATCCTGGAAGCCACCTGCCACCTCATTGCCAACAGCTGCCTGGCACATGCCTCTGTGCTGGGGCTGGGAAGCAGTCAGTCCCCAACCCCTCCTGAAGAGTCTGGGGGACAAAGCCCAGAGAAGGGTTGCTCACTGAAGGCTGCTGTCAGTAATGGAGAGGCTTGGAAAAGGGCTGGGGAGCTCAATCAGACCCTCCCTCACCTCCCTGCACTTATGAGTGGGTATAATGCTGGCTAGAGACGGAGGCCGCCTCACCCCATCCCCCACTGGCTCATGAACCATTTTCTGGAAGCCAGCCCCATTCCCATTCTGTGCTAGCCCATTAGCTGGAGAATGAGTAATTTCTGAGCATTGCTGACGACTTTCTGTAACAGCATTGTTCAGGTGCTTAATTATCCAAGGCTTACCCAGCCTGTTGGTCTGTTACTCTGGTGCAGTTCTACTGCTGAATCACGTGATGGTTACTTATCTCCTCACCATGACTAAAAAATGAGACAAAGCAAACTTAAGAAAGAAAGGGCCTTTTGGGTTCATGGTTTGCTGGGCAGAGTTCGACTTGCCATTGGACTTCAGCTATGAAGCAGGAACTCAGACACAAATTATGAAGAATTTTAGATGTGGGGCTGAGGTGGTTCAGTGGCTAAGAGCACTGGACTGTTCCAGAGAAAAAGGTCAGTCTACATAGCAAGTTCTAAGATAGCCAGGGCTATGTAGAGAGACCCTGAATTCAAAAACGAGAGAGAGAGAGAGAGAGAGAGAGAGAGAGAGAGAGAGAGAGAGAGAGAGAGAGAGAGAGAGAGAGAGAGAGAGAGAGATCTCCACAGACTGATTTGATGGAGACATTTTCTCAGTGGAGATTCCTTCTTCCCAGATGACTCCAGCTTGTGTCAGGTAGACAAAACACTAACCAGCAAGTGGCCCACAGCAAGGAGACCCCAAAGAACTTGCCTGGTTCCTGGGTCTCATTTTCCCTGTATGTGTGAGGTTGCTGGATCTCCACTGACCCTATCTAACAGTGTCAGGTTCTTTCCTAAAAAGCTAAAACACTGCAAAACACCAGAAGCCACTGTGCATTTCTGCATAGGGATAAGGACATGTCCCCACCATGTTGGTTCTGTTGTCATCATCCAAATTTTCAGGGGCAAGTGCTTCAGAAAACAACCTTTCTCAAGCAGCATGTTGGCTCAGTAGGTAAAGATGCCGGCTGCCAAGCCTGATGTCCTGAGTTCAAGCCCTGGGGACCACATGTTGAAAGGAGAGAACAGACTCACTGTCACAGGTTGTCCCCTGACCCTCACATGCACACATAAATAAAAAATACATGTAATAAAAATGTTTAAAGACTTTTCTTATACTGTGAACAATTTTTTTCAATTATGAAAAGAGTTGGTTTCTTATTAATCCCCTGACTGGCTGATTCTGATATCGATCAACCTCTGTGTATCTGGAATCTTCCAGTCTCTGAACACTCATCACCAGCCAGGTGCTGGAGAGCACTCTAATATGAGGCCTGAGACCCCAAAGTGAATGTTCTCATTACTTTTTAGATTTATGGTGCCCTGGTCAGTTTCCTGTGAGAGGCCTGAAATAAAGCTCTGGAGTTGTGCTGCTTTCTGAGCCTTGAAGGTGACTATAAACAACAGAATTTCATTTTTTGATGGTCCTAAGGGCTGGGAGACCAAAGTCAAGAGACAATTCTTTCTTGGCATTCTTGAGAGCAAATATACCCCTGGCATCACACCAGTGGCTTGCAGTGACCCACTGCAAAATTCAAGACAGCACTTGAATCAATGATTCAACTTCCTTTTAATTTTGTTTGAACTGATGAATTAATTCTTGTATTTAGCTTTTTTCCCAAATAAGATTCCTATCACAGGTTCAGAGTATGAAGACAATGGAAATATCCCTTGGATGTGGATCTGTGATTGGTGTTCACAGAAGCCCAATGTCTGTTCTTTCCCAGCCCCCCTGGGTGTGTTCAGGACAGACCTAGACTTTGTCTAGACAATACCAGGAACAGCTTTGTGAGTCCTCAGACAGACATTGATATGGAGCCCTGTTGGCGCAGCTCCTCCTGAGGACCGATGTCCAATCTTAGGCCTTCCCTTTGTTTCCTGTTCCTCGAGACCTGTGTCCTCCATGGTTGAGCCACCAGGGTCAAGTAGGCTTGCAAAGTCTCAGCTCAGCATCCCTGATGCATGTGGATATCCGGTGCACATGGGACTCTCCACAGCATCTCCAGTCTGGATGCTGTAGCACCTCCAAACTGTGACATCAGGGAATGTTTCTACATATTGCCATAGCCCAGAAAGGACAGAATTCACCATCATCAACCTTGGTTAAAAATTGTGATTGACCATTCAAAGTCTTCAGGAACCTGATGAGGACTTGGTGCACATTGCCGAACTTTCTGAGCCTTAGATTTCATGATAGCTTATTTAACTGTCAGCTTGAAGGATTTAGAATCACCTAGGAGATAAGACTCTCTGTATTCCAGTAAGTAGTTAACTAGGATTAAGTTAACTGAAGAAGAAAACCCTCCCTGAATGTGGGGGCACCATCCCATGGGCTGGGGTCCTGGAATGAAATGAAAAAGGAGAAAGTGGGGGTCTGGAGAGATGAATTAGCAGTTAAGAGCACTGGCTGCTCTTCCAGAGGACCCAGGTTCAATTCCAAACGCCCACATGGCAGCTCACACTGTCTGTAACTCCTGGTCCAGGGGAGTCTGACTCCCTCACACATGCAGGTAAATACCAATGTACATAAAATTAAAAAGTACACTATTTTTAAAAGAAAGAGAAAGTGAGCTGAGTGCCTGTGTGTTTATCTCCTTCTGCTTCCTGACTGAGGCTGTCCTGTGACCTCATAACTTTTACCTCTATGATGGATTGTGCCTTCAAACTATGAGCCAAAACAAACCCTGTAGAGTGGAAAGAAACTTCCGGTTTCTTTGGAAAGTCAGTTATGCCAAACGATGTTTTGCTGGGGCACACAAATTAAAGAATGTTTTGTCGAAGCAGGCACAGGTGAAAAGATGTTTTGCTGTAGCAAACATGTGAGAGGATGCATGATGTTTATAAAGAATATGAATATGATCCCACAGACAGTGGAGCTCAACCCTCTTTGCTCTGCCACAGGCACCCATGTATTGGCGTGCCTTACACTGTGTTGTGGAGCTTTGCTTGTGGTGACTTGATAGAAAGAAACTTGCCAGAGAATGTCTCATGAGGTTCCTGGGGCTTCTTGTAGCTTCCAAGGACCCGGAGGAGGTGGCGAGCCTCTCCGTTTCTTCTGGATTGGCCTGCCCTTGCTGATTCGTGAGTGGTGACTGCTGAGTGCACAGGATTGCCACTGCTGATTTGATGTTTTGCTAGAGGACCGGACTGTTGATATCCTGACAACAAAGATTGGACCTGTCCCCAAAGAACTGTTTCTAAACAGGTTTACTTCCCCTGTATTCTAATAACTTCTTTTCCACTATCTCTGGTGTCTAGGGGGGAGGTTGAATGCTTATTAAAATAGGCTGAGAAAATGCCTATAACCCTTGCCTTCCTTCAGTTGCTTTCCTCAGGTATTTTGTCACAGCAATGAAACAGATCAAAAAATTAAATATGGATTGCCTGATAAGGGTGTGCATACTTGAAAGACATGCTGGGAACAGCACAGTATACACAGAAACCATAGCCAACAGTGGGTACTTGAACAATGGCCTCCCAGTACTATTCTCAGGCTTAGAAGTCAGGTGTGCCTGTGTCACTTCTGTGTGCCCTGTGCCTACACACTGCCTGGCCCACAGAGGGCACAGGTGGGTAAGCATGCTCCAAAGCATGACCCTCCTTGTAGCTCAGGCCTGCCCTGGAGCCACCCACCCTGCCATGGGAGGGCCTAGCCCCTCACTCCAGACTTTGAGGCTTGTGTCCACTTCTCTATATTAAAGAGGGTTGAAAGGAAATAGACACATCCCACCCAGCCCCCATGTTACCTAGGTTTCCTATTGTACCTTTGAGCAGCTGCTTCTGGAATGTTATGAACTGGCAGGAGCAATCCTCCCACTCTGGGAACTGGCTGATGCTCCAACGTGGGTAAAGGGTCACGAGCAACCATTCAAAAAAACCTGGAACTTGACCATGCGTATCATTTCTGGAGAGAGGGTGTGGAGGGAGGGAAAGAGAAGGAGGTATAGAGGGAGGGAGGGAGAGAGAGAGAGACAGAGAGAGAGAGAGAGAGACAGAGACAGAGAGAGAGAGAGAGACCATTTGTCCATCCAGTGCCCTCAGAGGACAGAAGAGGGAGTTGGTTCTTGGAGTCCCCAGAAATGGAGTTATAGATGCTTGCAAGCTGCCAGGTGAGTGTCCAAATGGTACCTGGGTCCGCTGCAGAGCAGCCAGCACTCTTCACCTTTGAGCCATCTCTCCAGCCCTGGTTGTTTTGTTTTTTTTGAAGACAGAGTCTCTCATACTGCACTCAGGATGGCCAGGAACTCACTGTACAACCTACATTATTCTCAAACGTACAGCAATGCTCCAGCCTCAGTTTCTCAAGTGTTAGGGATTACAGGCATAAGACACCACATTTGGCTCCATACATGTCTTGAACATCCTCATTCACACTACATTGTGGATTTGGGGGAAATGTGGACTTATGCTCCATGCCCCAGTCACTGTATTAAAAAAGAAAAGAAAAATCCTGTGCCCTGACATGAGTGGATATTTTCCCTCTAAATTTTTATTTTCTTTTGCTACTTGCCTTTTGGGGCAAGCAGATAGGACTCTCAGAGTCAGGAGTCTGTGGCTTTTGGTGCAGGCAATCCTGCTGTCACCCTCTGGTGAGACTCCAGGGTCCTGCCTGTCTGTGGAGGGCTCCCTGTGCCAGAAGCCAGATTGGTGCACACGGCATAGTTTTATCACCTTAAATGTCGCCCAGGTTTCGCCTGCTCAGCCCTCCACTCCCCACACCCTGGCAACCACAGAGCCTTGTGTGTCTTCATGCCTCTCTGACTATTGTGCTCTGTCCAGCAATTGGAACTTTAGCTATATGGCTTGGGAACATGTCCTTTTTGTCACTGGCTAGTATCCTACTGTGTTAGCACAGACAGCCTGCTTCTTTCTGGTAACTACCGACAGACATCTTGGTGGCTTCTGGTCCTGGCGACTCAGAACAAAGCTGCTATAAAGAGTTATACTTCAGCTTTGTGACAACATAAATTTCTTGCTCGTTTGGGCAAAGACAGTGAAGTAGGACTGCTCAGTCCTATAGGAAGAAAAGGCAGAGCTTCATGATAACCCCTACACACACACACACACACACACACACACACACACACACACACACACACACATACTTTATTTTGCTTTTGTGAGATAAGGTCTTGCTGTATAGCCCAGGCTGGCCTTGAATTCTCAATACTACTGCCTCAGCCTACAGAGTGGTAGGACTCAGATGTGCACAGGGTGCTCTATGTTCCCCTCAGTGTGGTGTTGCCAATGTGCTCATGGGTGTAACATGCAGTCTCCTTGTGATTCTCTGCTGAGTAATTATACCAAACTCATATGCTTTATTCTGGACCAAATGTTTATGTTCTCTCAAAGTACGTTGTATATTGTGGCCCCAACCCCTTCACTGCCATCTAGCTATGTTAGGACACAGGGTGTTTTTCTGTAAAGGTTTTTATAGATTTTTAATATTTTATGTAAGTGTCTAATATTCTCTCTGTCTCACACACACATAGACACACACACACACACACACACACACACACACACACACACACACACACACCAGACTGGCCTCAAATTTACTAAGTAGCTGAGGATGACCTTGAATTTCTGATTCTCCTGCTTTTGCCAGGAGTGCTAAGAGGATAGACTCGTGACATGACACACCCATCTGACTGCTTTGTCTATCTTTTATCCTGTTGATCGCTAATGTTTATTCTTTTGTTTTGTTTTGTTTTGTTTGAGACAGGGTTTCTCTGTGTAGCCCTGGCTGTCCTGGAACTCACTCTGTAGACCAGGCTGGCCTCGAACTCAGTAATCCACCTGCCTCTGCCTCCCAAGTGCTGGGATTAAAGGAATGCGCCACCACTGCCCAGCACATCTATTCTTTTAAAATGTCATTCTATCTTGATTATTGCAGGGTTTTTGTTTGTGTGTGTGTGTGTGTGTGTGTGTGTGTGTGTGTGTGTGTGTGTGTGTGTGTGATTTATTTTGTTTTGAGTCTAAAATCTAGAGCAAGGAGGCCTGCAGTTCTGCTCTTCCTGTTGCCATGTCTTATCTAGGATTTTTATCTTTTTATATAAACTGTGGAATCCTACATCCCACATGCCCTCAACCCCTTGGCTGTCCTAAAACTTGCTTCAAAGCCTAAGCTGGTCTTGGACTCCTGAACTTCCTGCCTCCACTCCCAGATTTCTGGGGTATAGGCATGGGCTGCCACACCCACCTTGAATTTGGAAATTAATCTGTTGACATTTGAGGAAGAATCTACTAGGATTTTGATTGGTGTTGGCTTGGATATATAAAGCAATAGGAATGAAGTGGTACCTTGGCAAGATTGTCTCACCCAGGAACACAGATGGATCCATGGATGGAGTCTCTTGAATGACTTCCCCAACTTTTAGATTCCAAGCTGGAGTCCATCACTTCAAACTTCTTCCAGTTGCTTGTTTATAGAAAATCGACAGCCATTTCTGCCTTGGCATTGAACCCTCCAGAAGTATAGCATGCTAGTTTAGGAATTATTTTTATATTTATTTATTTTCAGGTTCTTCAGTGTTTTACACATACCAATTATATCTTCTGTGTGAGGACACTGATTTCTTTTTCTAATCTTCAATCTCTTTATTCTTATTTTGTTTGTTTGTTCTATTTCATTAGGTGGAATTTCAGTATGGTATGAAGTAAGGACAGAATGAAAGAGGGATCCACGAGATGGCTCAAGAGATAGACAGCTTGCTGTGCACCCTGGCAAGCGGGCTCTAGCTGGTTCGCTGGTGAGCATTAAGCGCATCTCACACTGAAAATGGACCATAATGGTTCCTTTCTTACACCTCTGAGAAGAGGAGGGATGGACAGATGTCAGGTCTCCTGCTGTTGGTCCTGTGCTTCAACACAGCTTCAGTCCTGAAGAAAGAAACCAACGGGCCTGACTCAGGGCTTGCCTGCATCCAATAAATACCACTGTTCACAGAACATTCCCCGGCTGTGTTAAAGCATCCATGGGACTGCTAACACTTGTTATTACAGACCCATGGTCCCCAGAGCAGCCTCACCATCCTCTCCATCACAGCCCCCAAACTGTGGCACAGCAGCCACAAAACAACAAAATAAATTCAAATGAGCGATGGATCCAGGGAGCGTCTGTCCCTGCAACTGTCTGTCCCTGTCATCTTGCAACTTCCCTGGGGCCTTGATTCTGAATACACCGCATGTGCCCTGTGCCCTGAGCAGGCACCAGGCCACACAGAGCCATCTCTGCCTGAAACACTGAGGCTCAGAGTCAAGACTATCGTATGTTACAAACTGCTGAGGTCACATGTGTGGCAGAGGAATTCCTGCAATGAGGGCCCTGAGAGGCCATTGTGTAAAGCTGTGAAGATGAAGCCTGCATTGCATTGGAGACTCCAAGATGTTAGAGACAACAAGCCATGGGATTCCCAGCAAGAAACATAGAACATGGAGAGAGAGAGAGAGAGAGAGAGAGAGAGAGAGAGAGAGAGAGGTGCTGAAGTCAGCAAACATGGAAGGAGAGAGTCATCTAAGTCCTTTGACATCTTACATAGAGATTCAAGACTTGGAGTTTGCCCTTCTGTGTTTCAGTCTTGCCTTGATCCCATATTTCTTCACTATTATACTTTTTGGAATAATAATGTGTATTCTATGCCATTTTATGTTGGAAGTGTGTACTTTCCTTTTTTTTCCTTTACAGGGGCTTACAGTTAAGAGATTGCCTTGAGTTTCAGAAGAGACTTTGGACTTTCAAATGGTATTGAGGCTGTCAAAGACTATGGGGGGACTTTTAAAGTTGGCCTAAATGCATTTTGCATTATGGTATGTCTACAAACCTATGGGGGCCGGGGAACGGAATGAATTGTTTGAATGAGATGTCCCCCATCAGCTCATATATTTAAATGCTTGGTACCTTGTTGGTGAACAGTTTGGGAAGGGTTAGGATGTGTAACCTTGTTGAAGGAGATGTATTACAGGAGGTGGCCTTTAGTTTCAAAAGCCCCAACCAGATCCAGTCGCTCTCTCTGCCTCCATCTTGCCGATCAGATGTAAGCTCTCAGCCACTGCTCTAAGTGCCATGTCTGCCAGCCTGCCTGCCGCCATCCTTTCAGACATGATGATCATGGATTAACCCTCTGAAACTGTTAGCAAGCCTCTAGTTAAATGCTTTCTTTCATAAGCTGCCTTAGTCATGGTGTCTCTTAACAGCAATAGAACAGTAACTGAGACAGTTGATAGTTTCCTGCTGAAACACTACATTTACCAACTTCCCTTGCGGACTACAGAAGTTATTCCTGTCCTTGTAAGGGTCTACATCCCATCTTCCCATGAAGACCCTTTCCCTGTGAATAAACATGGTCAGGCTAAGCCTCTCTGTCCACCTTCTGTCTACAACTGCTCTTTGATAACCTAACATAGTACCAAAGACCCAGGATGGGAAATCTGAGGCTCCTAGCAGATCAAGCCCATCCACACACAAACCTCCCTTGCTCTCATAAAACAGCCAGCAGCCCAAGAGAGCTAGGCAAGACCCCGCTTTGGTCTCAGACAGCCTTCTCTTTTCACTCCATGTCCACCCTTTCTCTCCTACCTTACTCTCTCGCCCTGACTCAGTTTGACTTAGGTGAGAGACCTTGTTACACTTGATCAGTTCACACATACAACATAGCAGAATACAGCAACAAGGTAATTATGACCCTCACCCCAAAGCACCATGGTTAGGTTTCAGGCCTCAGTGGAGCTTGACTTTTCGTTGGCTGCAAAACCACTCATTCATTCAAAAGCTCTGAGAACCTTCCAGTGGGCCTGTGGCTCTTAATCCTGGAATTGGGTGTGTCCTCTTACCTTCTAAGCATTTTAAGACCTAGAGGACACTCTAAGCATTGACCTCTTTCTTGCCTTTGTCCCTCATCCACTCCAAATTTTCTGTAGAAACTCGCTTGGTCCAAGCTTCCAAGAGCTTTCCAGTAGCTAAGGCTGACAGAATTCCTGGAATTTCCCACTGGCCTATAACCAAAAACTCTTCCACTTGCCCCATAACCTTAAGTCTGGGGTTCACTGGAACTCCATCATTAAAATGGCCACTGCTAGCCAAAATTCAGAATTTTCAATTTTTAATATCTAAACAGATTTAAATAATTCCATAAGACAGGAAAATGGTGTGATCTGAGGCTCCCGTCCCCCACAAAACTTAGATCTTTCTCAAGCTTCTGACTTACAACCTCACCCAGGGCCAGAATGCCTGCCTTTTCTGCTAGGTCTCCAAACTTACATCTTTAAAATTACAATTATTCCTAACTGAGATGGCACAGAATTCTTTTGCCTGTTTTGCTGTATGCTTCTGGCCTACTTGTGTTTCAATCTCTCCAAGTCTGGAAAATCCTGCTTGTATCTTCAACAGCTAAGATAGAAAAGAGTTCAGATTGTCTGCTCCCATCTGCAGACACACTTCAACTGGTTATGGAGATGCAGGTCACTGGGTTGAGCCTTACAGAGATGCAATGTCTTTGGGGTATGGAGAATATTAAAAATTTGTTTGATGCTGTTCTATTCTACTGAGAAGGCTGGCTCTGGAGTAAGGATTTGTTCTGTCTGCCCCAGACCCAGGCATGTTTGTTTAAAAAGTTCCTCCAAAGTCTCTGTCTGGGGTCAGGCTTGTCACCTGCCTCTGTGACATGAGAAGGAGAACAAAACACAACAGTCCAGAGACTTTGAGCTTGAGAGCAACTAAGAAGTAAACTAACCCCCACAGAGGTCACAAATGGCAAGGTTTTTAATTCTGCAATCTCTCCTCTTTTCCTAGGTTTTGTTTACTATCTTTAACATTTCTGTTTAAAACATAACTGTCTATATTTTAGGATTTGTAAGTTCATTGAGTATAGTTTTAAAAGGATGTATAGATAATCTTAACATGTCATAAAATACCATGTGTAAAACAGAAAATGTTGTGTGCCCAGTGGGCTCACCTTGGAGTACCATGTGACTTGTTGCCATCTTGGCCGATATCCTAGTTTCACATTGGAATAACAACAATGTGGCTAGCTACCACCTTAGCAGCCATGTGACTCAGCCACCATCTTCCCTAAAGCTAAAGAAAGGACATGCTCAATGACTTCGCTGCCATCATGGTTAAGATGACCACATGGTATAAATCAGCTGAGAGAGCACCTGAAAAACAACTAGAGTCACTGACCCTCTGCGTATCGTTCTGTCTCCCTTTATTAGTCTAAGGAGGTGGAACAAGGCCTCCAAGAAGGTTTGTTTTATTTTATTTTATTTTCCCTACATTAAGGAGGCAATGGTGGGATCTCCAGGATATTTTGGATTAGGATAGAGTTTTGCATGATTATTTTTGCCTTATAGTAGCAGATAAGGACAAGACCATGAAGAAGTTCTACCCAGCATGTCTTTGATGACTGAGGCTTATAAGTTGCTAATGTTATAATGGTCTATTTAAGCTTACAGGAACTCCCTTAAAGATATATGTGTAATCACTCATGTCTTTGATCATTTTGTTAGATTTAGCTATCTGGTCAAACTGAGTCATATTTTTTAAATGGCATTTCATAAAAGTACATTATAAAAGAATCGGGGAAATGAAGTTCCCAGTCTCTGTGGGCTGTATTTATAGTTTAAAGTTTATTTTGATACAAAAGGACCTTTTGTTCAAGAATTATAATTTTTTAAGGCTCAAACTTAACAGGGATAGAATTACAAAATCCTAATCTTACAAAAAGAGTTATTTACTAATTATAAACTGTAAAAGGTAATTAAGATAAACAAATTAATGGTCAGTCATGTTAAGTAGAAATGTAATTTATTTACAGAGATAAGTTTGGAGGGATAAAGCAATTTTTATCTCCCATCTTATACTGTTCTGTTATCTCTAACATATAATATTCTGTGTATGTTGTCAAAGTTAAGTCTAAAACAAATAAAGTAATATAAGTTTAAAGTAAACTTAAAGTCTGTTTAATGTAAAATAATATTCAAAGCAGGTATATATTTTAAAATTATTATAAAAGAATGAATGCTTGAGTAAAACGGATTGCATTTACAGTACCCTAGCATGGCAGGAAACCCCCAGGCTCACGTTGTTCCCTCAGACAAAGCACGAGTGCCCTTGGATGAAGCACCGTTTCACCAGAGTATTTGTATGCTGGCCTTGTTATAGGACAAGGATGCATGGGAAATAAGACCCACCAGTCTGTTGCTCTGACCATCTCCAGACAAGTAAGCCAAACCACAAAGAAAGAAGGAAGGAAGGAAGGAAGGAAGAAAACCTTGTTATTTACAAAAAGAATGAATTACTCCTCCTGTCTTGCCTGACAGTGATTTGCATTCACTTGTTCACTGGGAAGATCTCAGAGTCTGCACCCATGTCCCAAATCTAGACTGTTCTAGAGTTCTCTAGAGTGTTTTAGAGAAGTGCCTGTTAGGGAGAAAGCAAGGCAGACACTGTCTCTGGGAATATTTTTAAACTGGAAATTAAAATTATTTGGGGAAGGGTACAACTTAGAATTAAATTGTCTCTTTACATAGCCTGACAATATAAAATATATTTACTGTATAGTCTTGGAATATGGGTATGATAATTTGTTGTTAACAAAAATATGTATTGTCATGTTTTCAAATGTTAGATATAGCCACTTAAGGTAATAATCCTAATTTTTAAAGAGTTTTTACTTTTTTTAATTTAGGCTTTTTGAGTCAGGGTTTCTCTATGTAGCTCAGCTGTCTTGGAACTTAACTCTGTAGATCAGGCTGGCCTCAAACTCAAAGATTCACCTGTCTCTGCCTCCTGAGTTCTAGGATTAAAGGCATGCACCACAACCGCCCAATATAATCCCATCTCTTAAAATTTCACATTATCAAATTGTTTCTAAGCGGAAATTTTATATTACCTGAGATACTCTAGTTTTTGTTCATTAAATGATAGCTGGTATTGTTAATATTTGAAACAGATTGTCAAAGTTCATGGTATATAAAAGCAAGGAATGTCATTTAGACACTTTCTATTCAGATCCACTCTTTGGATGCTGACTTTAACTAACTTATAAAACTTCCAGATATGAGTTCCTTATACAGGAGTCTGTTGTAAATGAACAGCTAATACAATTACCTTATCCTGATACGGAACTCTGGTATACGGTCCAGCCAGTTGTACAATTGCACTTAACTCATGCTAACCTTGATGTAAATTTCTTTATATCCTGTAACTTTGTCCCTTGATGTTTCCCACAGAGCTGTACAGTTGTTGCCTCCTGACTGTTGATCATGGCCCCTTAGGTGGACTCTCTCTGAGGCACTCTGACTGGGCTCCCTCATCAACCATAAGTCAGATCAAAGTAGTTGTGGAGAGAGCAGCACCCCCAAACCCCAAAAGCAGTTTGGGTGACCTCTGAAAAGAGATTAATGGGCCACGGTCCACCCAACTCATCCCTCTACGACTACTGTGGACATTGTTCTTGGGACTCAGAACTAAGTCAGCTGGGCTCAAGCCTCCTTTGCAACAATTAACCTCTGTGTCTCATCAGCTGAACATCCTTTAGGGCCAGCTCAACCTCTTGGCAACTGCAACACTCTAAGATTAAAAAGGACTCGACATGATTGCTGCCAAAGACAGGATTTGTGCCCTCCGTGGACAGTGTTCCTTCCAGGCCAATAAAACCTAACTGGTTTGAAAAGAGCCCTTTTTTTTTTTTTTTTTAATTTAATTTTATTTTATTTTTTTAATTTACATTCCAAATCACTTCCCCTTTCCCGTTTCCTCCCTCCCCGAAAGTCCCATAAGCCCCCTTCCCTCCCTCTTTTCTCCGTTCAACCCCCTCTCATTACTCTGTCCTGGCGTTCCCCTACATCCAGTCTTTCCAGGACCAGGGGTCTCTCCTTCCATCTTTTTAGAAATCTATTGATATGCTGATTGTGTCTAGGGTATTCTGAGATTCTGGGTCAATATCCCCTTATCAGTGACTTCATACCATGTGTGATCTTTTGTGATTGGGTTACCTCACTAAGGATGATATTTTCAAGTTCTGACCATTTGCCTAGGAATTTCGTGAATTCATTGTTTTTAATTGCAGAGTAGTATTCCATTGTGTAAATATACCACATCTTCTGAATCCATTCCTCCGTTGAGGGACATCTGGGTTCTTTCCAGCTTCTGGCTATTATAAATAAGGCTGCTATGAATATAGTGGAGCATGTGTCCTTATTGCATGCAGGTAAAGTCTCTGGGTATATGCCCAGGAGTGGTATAGCCGGATCCTCCGGAAGTGTCATGCCCAGTTTTCTGAGGAGCCGCCAGACTGCTTTCCAGAGTGGTTGTACCAGCCTGCAATTCCACCAGCAGTGGAGGAGTGTTCCTCTTTCTCCACATCCTCGCCAACAACTGCTGTCTCCTGTGTTTTTGATCTTAGCCATCCTGACTGGTGTGAGATGGAATCTCAGGGTTGTTTTGATTTGCATTTCCCTAATGACTAAGGATGATGAACATCTCTTTAGGTGCTTCTCAGCCATTAGATATTCTTCAGGTGAGAACTCAAAGAGAACTTGTGAGAGACTATTGTTGAAGCCTAGGTGTAGTGGAAGACTCCAGTGGTATTGGAGATGCCAGTACCATGGAATGATCACCAAGAACAGCAGCAGCAAGGGAGTGAATCAAATTGAGCTTAGAGTACTACAGAGCCCAGAAGATCAGGTATGGATCTCAGGCAATGGAACAAGAAGCTGTGTAGTTGAAGTTGCCTTGGAGACCCAAAGATGTTCAAGATGCAAGAGCTGTGGGCTATCTGCTGAGGAAAACCACTAACAGGGAGTGGAACCAGCCCAGGAGAAAGAAGTTTGTTGTAGTCAAGAAAGATAGAAAACAAATTTGAGATCTGAAGATCAATTTGACACCAGACATGGAGATTCAAAGTTTGGAGTTTGCAAAGCTAGGATTTTCCCTTGCTTTAGGGGCTACAGTTTAGTGATTGGATGAATCTCAGAAGAGACTTTGAAATTTGGACTTATAATATTGTTGAGACTGCTATAGACTATGGGGGCTTTGAAAGTTGGACTAAAAGTACTTTTTTATTGTGCTGTGGGCATGTATGGCCCCATAGACTCATTTATTTGAACAAGCCTTTGGGTTCTGGGGAGTGGAATGTGATGGTTTATATATGCTTGGCCCAGGGAATGGCACTATTATGAGAAGTAGCCTTGTTGAAGTAGGTGTGTGACTGTAGATGTGGGCTTTAATACCTTTGTTCTAGCTGCCTGGAAGCTAGTCTTCTGCTAGTTGCCTTTGGAAAAAGAGGAGGAACTCTTAACTCCTCCAGACCCACTTCTGCCTGGACACTGCCATACTCCTGCCTTGAGGATAAGACTGAACCTCTGAATATGTATGCCAGCAACATTTAAATGTAATTCCTATAAAATATGTCTTGGTCATGATTTTTGTTCATAGCAGTAAAACCTTAACTAAGAAAAAAAAAAAAAAAAAAAAAAAAAAAAAGAAAAGAGCCCTAAAGTGGTTCCCTCCCACTCTGGCTCCTCCCCTTGATCATTTTCCTCACCATCCTCATACCCGTCTTTTACCCTGCCCCTTAAATGTTTTACTTACTGAACTTCATCCTGTATACCCCCTCCAAAGGAAAAAAAATTGTCCCATGAAAGCTTTCCAAATAGCTCTCACCCTACAGCGGCTCCATTTGTTCCGGAGACACCTACAAAAAGACCTTTTAGATGCTGTGAAAACCTCTGGCTAAAAAGGACCATCATCCATGTCGCCCTAGGCCAGATACAATTCTTTACATTAGTCCTCTATTCCCCCTGTTCCTTCCTTTGATGCTCTGTAGCTCCCTGCTGCTACTTCTGCAAGCTCATTTTGGTGCAGCAATCCCGCCAAAGGGACCAGGCACTGTCACCCTTAATCAACTCTCTGCCCACTTCCTCTTACCAGCCCACTTTGTTTCTCCCGCCACTGCTCCCCCCATCCCTCAACTTTCCCAGGAAATCTGTTTTACTCTGTAACCAAATCATCTGCTTTCAGTCCTCTAATAATTATTTCCCAAGTCTCTTCAGGAATACAGGACAGCAATTGCCTGATTCATCACAGCTGATCGAGTTAACACTGCATGACCAAAACCTATCCCTTCTTCAATGGGCCCAGAACTACCCCCCCAACAAAGACCCTCCTCAGCAGAAAACAGCTATAGTGCCCTTGCCCTGCCCGTGTGTGTGTGTGTGTGTGTGTGTGTGTGTGTGTGTGTGTGTATCTTCTCAGAGTTAGGAATGATAGTTCCCTACTACCCATGCCAGCTTCACATCCCAGCTTCCTCATGGACCATGGACGCCCTTTCAGTCCTTAATAAGGAGCTACACCCCATTTTCCTCTGTGGCCTCTTGGCCATCACTACACGTGAGTGTCAAAAATGCTCCCTTGCCATGAATAAACACCATCCTGCCTAAGGTTAAACCAAGCCTCTATTTCTTCCTTCTGACTCTCTATAGCTGCTCTTTGATAATCTAAAAACACCCGTGGTGTTTCGTTGAGGCAATAGAAACCCTAACTAAAATAGTTCATACAAATCTTTAAATTATTTTGGGCTCAGAATTAGGCTAGAATTTCCATCAATTTTTGAAAATATTTCTGCTGGTTTTTTTTACTATGTATTTATTTGAAGTGACATTATCAGGCCTGGAAAGTATAAAATATGAACCAACTCTAAAATAACATTGATGTCTCTGTATCCAGCAGTATCAAACTTTCACAAAGACCTAATTCTTTATGCAGATGTAACTAAGCCCATTTATCTCATTAGTATACAAATTCGCTTTCATATTTAACAAATACTAAACTATATGTATACCAAAGAATTGTTTTAAAATAAATTTCTGTGAGATTTTATCATCTGTAAATATTCAATTCATATATGCATTTTATAAACCTAAATACAGGAGTCCTATATAAACTATTGGGTAAAATATCATGAATGGAAGCTCGGTTCTTTGTGGTAGACAATGTTAATATCTGCCCACCCCATCCCATATTCTTCTAAGAGGAAGGGACCCTCCAGTGTCTCTTACTTAAAGATTGACCCAGACAAGATGGCTGGCTGGGGTCACACACGCAGTCCATGTGATGACCCTGGAGAGCTGATTACAGATGCACTGGGAGGCACAGGACAGCTTGTTCTCCCAGGAGACTGAAGTGCTGGCCACAAGGAGCATTGTCCCTGAGGTCAGAATCCATCTCTTTCTGCCTGACCTAAGAAGACCATTTGTTCTCTCTGCCTCAGTTTCCCCCACCCCCATCCCACCCCTGCCACTCCCCACAGAGACTGCACTGTCCTCTAGTGATGGGACATGATGAACAGGGATGTGTAGAATGTCTGGTACTCTTCTGAGCCAACACCTGGAGCTCGGTGCCTTCTAAGAGTCAGAGTTAACACTGGGTCATCAAGGTCACAGGAGTCCAAGTGATCCTCCCTAGATCATGCAGGGTGACATGGGGAGGTGGGTCAGGACACCTTGCCATTCTTTACATTGATGGTTCGTGGGATGTCTTTGGCCCCAGTACCTCCCAGAAAGTAGCTACCCCCTTCTCATCTGCACAACTCTGGAAAAAAATCACAAGTCTAATATGCAAACTCACCATGGAGACAGGGTGGCGACAAATCAGTGACCTGGAGGTGACTGGATTTTAATTGGCTTTCGTGCAAGTGCAGCACAGATTGGATGTGTCTGATGTGGGTGACTTCTGTGCAATTAGGCAATCGATGCTGGACGATGCATTTGCCTCTGCGTTTAATTAGCTCTTTTGTGCAATGTGTGTAGCTCCATCAGCTTGCAAGGGATAGTTCCAAGCAGAAAAAGACAGCCACCAGTGACTCGTAGGTCTCTTTCTATTCCACTTCCCTAGCACCCTCATCTGACACACAGCTGGACACTCAGAGAGCCACAGCACCAGCCTGGAGATCCAAGTCTCACCCAAGGGAAGATCCCCATCCCCAATTTTCCTGTATAGTTCTTGGTGCCAGTTCTTGGACCACCCAAACTTAATGTGTTGGTTTCTGTCAACTTGACACAAACCAGAGACACTTGGGAGAAAAGGGACATCAACTGAGCAGCTGCTTGATTGCTAATTGACGAATGAGAGTCTAACCCATGATGGGTGGTGCCACCCTGGGCAGGTGGTTCTGGGTTGCATACACAGGCTGAACAAGTCATGAAGAGCAAGCCAGTTAGCAGCATTCCTCAATGGCTTCGGCTTTTGGTTCCTGCCCTGACTTCCCTCAGTGACAGAATGTGGCCTGAGAATTATGAGTTGAAATGAACCCTGTCCTTCCCAGGCTTTTAGTCAGTGTTTATCACGGCAATAGAAAGTGAACTAAGACACATGCCACACCATCTCTCCAAGTTCCAAGAGTTACACGAGAACTTGAACTGTCCTGTTGAATACTTCAAAGAGCATTTTTGTTCTGAGTATTGCTTACTTTGTCAGACCCTTGACAGGTTCAAAATAATTTGTGTACGGGGGGCTTTGTTTGTTTTTGGTTGGGGTATGACAAAGTCTTGCTATGAAGCTCAGGTTGGTCTCAAACTCATTATCTAGTCTAGCTGTCTGCATACCCATAGCAATCCTGGCCCAGCCTCCCAAGTGCTGGGATTACAGGTAAAAGCCACCACACCCTGTCTGGGTTTTCTCTGTTTTGACCTGTACTTCTTTCATGTCCTGCAGATCTGAGTGTAGCCCAGCATGGGACAGCTGGTGTTAGAGAACAACTGAGATCCCATCCCATTCACTAGCTCTCTAGCTGTTCCAGACCCTGCCTTAAGTCCTGAGATACTGTGAGAAGGATTCAGGGGTTCCCCTTATTTTGGAAGACCCGGAATGGAGAATCCAACCAGTTTGAGTCCTCCACCTTGTCACCTCTCAGCTCTCAAGCTCTGTCTTTGCAACAGCACCCTGATTGTTCTCTCCTACTTCATCTTATCTCCTCTCCAAGCAGCTTCCCTTGGGTACCTGGTGGCTTCTGACCCTGTCTTGCTCCAGGGATGCAGAGACTTGGGTTTCCTAAGTTGGGGAAGAGATGTTGATTACAGATAGACACCACAGAGCACAGGGAGAGCTCAGGTCCTAAGAGGTGAGTACTGGGATGCCAGAGCCAAGACCAGAGGCCAGCGGGCCAGAGTGAAGCCAGTCCTCAGAGAGCAGAGGACCTGTGCAAAGAAAGTGTAAGCAAAGGACTCAGATCAGTTCCCAGGGCTGAGTTCCAGGGCTTGGGTATGTGGACCCCACAAAGATCATAGGTCATCAACTTCATCTTCAAAGTCACGTGTTGATAGCATGTAGAGATGTGGCCTTTGGGAGTTATTAGGGTAAATGAGATCATGTGGGTGGGAACTTTGATTGTGTTGGTGGTTTTATAAGACTAGGAAGAGAGACTGAGCTGGTACACTTGCTGTGTCCTGCCACCCAATGTCCTGTGCCTGCTGTGGCATGTTATGTGATCAAAAAGGAGGAAGCAGATGTTGGTTTCACACTTGTGAGCTCCCCAGCCCCCAGATCATTAAACTGATTATACTTCTACTCTTGATGAGTCTCTCAGTCTTGGCTATTCTGTTTCAGCAACAGAGACTAGGACGAGTGCAAGAATGTGCTGTCTACATAAGAAGACCTTGGTGGGAAGAAGAGGACAATGATGATGAGAAGATGAGGAGGAAGAGGATGAGGAAGCAAAGAGGAAAAGGAGGAAAAGCAAAAAGGTAAGAAGAAAAAGGAAGATTGAGGAAGGGGAGGATGACAATGAGGAAGATGGAAAGGAAGAGAGAGATAAAAAGAACAAAGAGGAGGATGGTGAAGAGAAGGAAAAGGAAGAAAGGAGGAAGGGAATGAAGAAGAAAAAGGAGAAGAAGAGAAAGAGGAAAAATGAAGAGGAGATAGAGGAGGGGAAGAAGGGAGAGAAGGGGAGTAGAGGCTCCAAGGAGGAACCTGTGACCCCGGGGCTGGGGGTGGTTTGAATAGGAATGGCACCCGTAGATTCATGTGTTTGAATGCCTGGTCCATAGGGAGTGGCACTATTAGGAGGTGTGGCCTTGTTGGAGTGGGTATGGCCTTGTTAAAATGGGTGTGGCCTTGTTGGAGGAAGTGTGTCACTGTGGGAATGGGCCTTGAGGTCTTCTATGCTCAAGCTATGCCTAGTGTGGCACACAGTCTCCTGCTGCCTGTGGATCAAGATGTAGAACTTTCAGCTCCATCTCCAGCACTATGTCTGCCTGGATGCTGCCATGCTCCCCACCATGAGGATAATGGACTAAACCTCTAAAACAGTAAGACAGTGCCAATTGAATATTTTCCTTTATGAGAGTTGCCATGGTCATGGTGTCTCTTCACAGCAATACAACAGTGACTAAGACAGGCCTCCTTCCCATTAGCCTACTGTACTTCGCACACACTTGATTTCATAATGAAGTGGTTTTTAAGCCCTGGGTACACACTAGTGAGAAATCTAAATTCAAAACAGCCAGAAATGGCCAAAGGAACATTGCATCTGCAAATAACATGAAATCTGTGACAGAGGCTGGGTGCATTTACAGGCTGAACACACAGTACATTTTTCTCAGAAAACTTGAATTCTAGGTATTTTATTGAAACTGTGGTGTGTGGGGGCCTCAGAAGTCAGTGCACAGAAGAGAATGGGCTTCTGAAACTTTCCCTGGGTGCCTCCTCTTCCCCCTCCCATGAGGGAGGTGCTTCTCCCTTCCTCTTACCTGGAGCATTGGCTCCTGCTGAGTGGCAGGTGGAATCCCTACCTGTGCTGGGAAGATGGCTGGTCACATGGACTCACCATCTGCAGATCTCTCTTCCCAATGCTGATTCTTTCTGGACCCAGCATCTTTGTCCCAGGTGGGGTCATAACCACAAGGAGAAGCATTTTGGCTGGACGGCATATCATCTCTTAACCCCTTGAGCTGTTTGTCCATCCAAACAGCTGGGAGTTGAGTGACAGCCTAATATAGAACCTAATATTAATTTCTGTTTATTTGCTTTGATTCCCTGTAACTTCATAACCCTAAAGAGCTCAAGCCACTGAGCTGGGTTTTAGGACGGGTAATCCTAGAATACCCTGCAGATGTCAGAATCCAGAAGCACTTGAGTGTTTTGTATAAGATGGCCTGATATTAACATAGACAGGTCCTCCTGTTTGCTAAGTCCTTCATATGATAGTTATTCTATTAAACAGCTGCTGGTCTGTCCAGGACTGTGGCCATGAAGGGTCTGCAGTGTTTGGAACTGTTACTTTTCATCTGTGACTGCCTGAATGTGCAAATGTGGAAACTGAAAGAACGGGGCAAGGGGCAACTGTTATGTCTCTCATATAGGATGCAACAGTGTTAAAGGTGAGAGAATTGAAGCCTAGAGTTGCCCAGGGCCAGCAGAGTTGGCTGCATTTGACCAATCTCTGAAGGACATAGTGAAAGATGAGACATTCCATGTTAGGGAATATGGGACAGAGATGTGTGCTCTCCTGCAGCTCTGACCAGAGCCACTACTCACATCATGAATTCAGAATGGTCATTTCTGCCATACAGTGCCTGGCACTCTGCAGCAGTATTGTGCTGAGAACAAGTTGAGAGCATCTCCCATCACTTCCTGGAAGGGAGTGAGGCAGGATGGAAAGAAACGGTGGGACATGGGAAGGGAGAGGAACCATTACTCTAGAGGCTGTTGAATAACTTCCCAGGCCTTCTCCTCCCAGCTACACATCTGCATCCTCTAGGAATCTCCCAGAAACCCCACTGACAGGAAAGGGTACATCCTAAGCCCCTGCACATCCCTAAGGGCTCATGGATCAGAAGAGTGGCCTAGGGGTCCTTAGCAACCTAGTTGAGACAAATTTGAGGCCACCAAAATGGTGTGTGTGTGTGTGTGTGTGTGTGTGTGTGTGTGTGTGTGTGGCTAATGCTCAGACATCACAGCAACTCTGTCCTGAGGGTCCTGGAATCACTTTTGGTTTGGCATTCCCCATAAACTCTACTTGACCACTTGAGCTGTAAGAGTTTATGTTTCACTGAATACCTCGGATTCAAACAGTATGTAGATGCAAAGAGTGTTTTATTCTGCAGAAGTCCAGAATGCTGGAGTCTCCCATTACCAAAATAGAGAGACACCCAAGTGAGCCTGAAGGCCTGATTTAAAGTACATTAGGGAATTCTGGGGTAGGTGACCTCTACGTTAATCTGTTGGGTCCGTCTCTACTTGGGTCTATCTCTATGGACATTCCATTACTGAGGTGTAGGGGTTGGAAACTTGTTGGGGAGGTCTGGAAACTGCTGCTGATCCATTGTCTTTGCCTCAGGCCAGGTGGCAGGGCAGCTTCTGAGGCCTGGACTTGCCTGGAATTGCCCAGTTCTTGGAAACAAAGATTTAGGCCTAGTTTCCTTAACTGCCAATTTGAAGCCAGTCATGGAATCAGCCTAGCCTTCTCAGATCCTCAGCTGGTGGCCTTGTTTGGGAAGGTTATGGAATCTTTGGGAAATGCAGTCTTCCTAGAGGAAGTATGTTATTGTGGGGGATGAGTTGAGGGTTTATAGCTTCACACGCAGCCCTCCCCTTCTCTCTTCTTCCTCTGTGTGGATGAAAATGTAACCAGCCAGCTCCCTGTTCCAACTGCTCTATAAGAAGTCAAAATCAAGACCAAGATGGGCAAAAGTTACCTCATAGGATTCCCTGAAAGACTCAAAATAAAATAAAATAATATAAAAATTCCCTTCTCAAAAAAAAAAAAGAAGTCAAAATCAACTTTTTCTACCTAGAGTTGCTTTTGGTCCTGGTGTTTTATCTTGGCAACAAGAGGGTAACACTTGAGAGTGTCATACTTTCTGAGGCTCTCAGAGGAAGCCTGCTCCATGCCCCGGCACCTCTCCTAGTCCGCATGCTGAGGCCTATATTAAAATAGCTTTAATAAAGTCAGCTTTGTTTCATAATGGCTAGTCATGAAATTCTTTTCGGTGTCTTAAGCTGCAAATCCTGCTTTGGCCCAAGCTGAGGTCCTTAAAAACCTAGGGATTCTGCAGGCTGCTGAGAGTGACCACATGGAAATGTGCTTCTGTCCCTTCAAAGCTGACAGAAATACTTTGGGAACTTGGTGGCAGGGCCTGGAGGCTGGCACAGTACTCAGCTTCTCCTTAGTCACCATATTCCTGTCTAGTCTGGACTTCAGAGGACTGGGTTAGGGCTCGGGGTGATTCTCCTGTCTGCTCTTGTCACCCTCAGGGTACAGCATGACATCTCCTGGTCCTTCTATCCTGGTGGAAGGGATTAAGTGGAATGGAATGGAGCCCAGGGTGGAGCTTAGTTCACAATGTACTGGCTTAACTTGCACAAAACCAGGGTTCCATGCAAAAGCCACCGCTATATAAACCAGGGATGGTGATGCACATTTGTAATTCTAATAGAGGCAGAGACAGGAGGGTGGGAAGTTCAAGGTCCTCCTAGGATACATTAGAGTTAGAGATTAGTCTGGGCTGCATGAGTATGGTCTCAAAAGGAAAAAATAACAACAAAGGTCATGAGGCATTGGGCCCCTGACCCAATGGCTGGATACAATAAGTCATGGCTCCAAAGGGGACTAAGGATAAGGGTGGGGCATGGTGGCACTGGACACAGAGTTGGGAGTGGTATCAGACCTGGAGTTGGGCCCTGTGTCCTGAAGGAGTTGCCTCATTTCCCCCCATTTGTGACATAACCCCTCCCCTGGTGTCTGCTGAAAGCCTTCCCAGCAGGATGGATTCAGACTCCTGGCTGGGTTGACAGAGAGAGATGGTGCTGCATGCTGAGTCCAGGAACTGGACCCAGACGCCACAGGGATCCTCTTCTGCTCACTGCACCTCCCACCCATTAGCCAGCCTTCTGCAGCATCCCAGGGCCCCCAGGTCCTGTGACCTGCTCCTCTACTCCACTTGCAGGAAAAGGCATTAGGTTGGACACTGTTATCCCCCACACCAGGGACAGGAAGCCTAGAAGTCTGGGCCCTGCAGGGTGCATAAGCCCCTCCCTGCCCCTAGTCCCTTCAGCAGGGACCCGCTGCTTCCTTTCCAAGGTAGCTCGATCAATGGCCAGTGTAAATCAAAATTACCAGGAAAAAAGAAAAGCGGCAGGTGACTTAAAGATTCCAGAGGCCCAATGACTGAAGCTCATATTAAGATGTCGCAGACCAGAGTCAAATTATCTTGAATTATTTTTAGTCCCATCATAAACCACCCACCCCCCATGTCCAACCTCATGATTATCAATCTTTTCAAATGTCTCCTGAGCTGACCCCCCCCAACACTTCCACCAACCCCAAAGCCAAGAATGTGTCAAATAGCATCAGATGTCGATAGCAGGGAGCCCCCATTTTGTTATAACTTACTGTTGCTAAATCCCTTCCTAGGGGGAGATAAAGCAATATCTACTCCTTTTCCAAAGGTCCCAAAGACAAACCGAGGCACAATTCTGCCTAAGTTCAAACTGGGAAACCAGTTTACTGGGTGTCCTTACAGAGCATAAGTGAATGGTTATGTACAGGAGCGTGGGTGCTCCCCCACCAACAGGCCACACCTAGAAAACCTTCACCCAGCAAGGATAATGGCTTCCCCATAGCTGCATAGATGGAGCACCAGCCCCCTAGTGCTCTCCAGCCTATATACTCTGGCAATGGGAGCAGAATTGCATATAAAAGGTGGTATGAGCAGCTGGCTACTCAGATAAGGGTCTCCTGACCCTCTCCACACATCTATGAGGGAGCAAACAGTCAACATTCCCAGCTGAGATGATCAGATTTGGCTCTGGATTCCCTCTGGAGTGAAATCTGTTTGGGTGCTGCCACCAGTCTGGAAGCTAAGGTCGGGACCACCACCCTGATCACTCAGGGACTATGACACTATCCTCTCTTGTGAGTGAACACTATAAAACAGCAGACTGTGAGGCAAGTATCCTCCCTGTGACTGCTCCTGGACATAGTCCCTGTGTCCATTCCTCAGGCCTGCCTCCATTCTGGGTCTGGTACTATGAGGAAAAAGTTAGGGTTGTAAGCTCAGACCCGGCTGGGCTCTCTTCTGTTCCTGTTAATGCAGCCTGAGATGGGGAAGCCCTAGCCTGTGACTGCAGGCCCAGAATCTAAAGTCTGCCATCTCTAGACATAGGATAGCCAGCCTGCATGTGGACAGATGTTGGGAGGCTGTGCTGGGTACGAGCTTCAGCCAGTTGTCATCTGGGTGTGAAGCTATGCTGCTACCCTGAAAGTCCTTCTGAACCAAAGCCTCAGGCGTGGGGGACCTGGCTCCCCTGCATGGCCTAGGCACAGCTCTAGCTGAGCCAGTGCTCTGGTAGAGAACAGAGACCTGAAGCAGGAGAGGAACAAATCCATTTTTCAGCTGCTCTCTGAGAACAGCATAGTAAGCAAAGCAACCTCAGATCATCCCCGGAGCATCCACCCAGGCCTCAGGATGGGAGCTTGATTTCAACCAAGAAGATAAGGCAATCTCAACAGCCTGAAGCTTAGAGAAGTGGTCTAGAAACCTCTGGGCTCCAATGTGGCTGTTCCTTTACCATTTGCAGCCAAAGGAGGTCAACTCTGGGATGATAATGAGATTAACCATTCTAGTGATCTAGTGAACTTGATCAGAAAGCAGAGAGCAGGGTTGTGTGGGAATCCCCACCAAACAGGGTTTTTTCCCCCCAATCTAGGCAGAGTTCCAGAAGACTACTAGGAGCATGGGATAGGGAGAGCCTGAGGCTGGGAGGGTTCTCAAGATCATCAGGAAGCAACTGGACGAATGAACAGGTAAGAACATTCTGAGCAAGGCCACATTCAGGTACATAGTGCACAAATAGCCCTGCCTCTTTAATTGGCCACCATCATGACCATTTTTCACATGGTTTTGGGAACAAGAGTGAACCTGTCAATAATTACAGCTGAATCTAGGGCTCCTCCTGTCCAGCTTGTGTGAGGCCCTGAGTTCCATCCCACAGCACTGCAACATAAATAAATAAGAACGACACCAAAGCAACAGGTGTAAGGCAGGGTAGTCCTCGAGGGCAGGGACATATGGCTGCTGGCTTATCTCTGTCATCCACAGAGTTCTGGGAGACTCTGACCTGAGAACGGTCCTGTTACCGGGAACAGCCCTATACCAGACTTTGGAATTTGTCATCACAGATGTTGGAGGCTGCCATCTGTAGGGGATTCTCTCCACAGTCATGAGCATTGCACCCTGGCCATCCACAGAGGAAGGAGCTGGCCTGCAGCCCACCATGGGACTGGTTTGCAGACAGGGAGCATCTGGGGAAGGAAAAATGGAGCTTTAGGTTGGGACCCCATTTGGGGTTTTACTGAGAAAGTCTCATGTGATAGCCTAGACTGGTCTGGAATACACTCTTGCTCAGCTCGCCTGAACACTCAGCAATCTTCCTGCCTCAGACTCTCAAGTGCTAGATTTACAGCTGTAAGTCACCACACAGGGCTGTCTGTAGGTAGTAAAACAGGTTTCTGTTTTGCTCATATGGACTCTGGGGTTTTTTGTTTTGTTTTGTTTGTTGTTTGTTTTTTGTTATTGTTTTGCTTGAGTTTGTCCTGTGCTTGTACTGGGTAGCACTGGGTTCCTGTCATTACTCACTACCTCATCCAGCCTCCTGGCCCCAGGTCTGCTTGGGGGTAACTACTGCATGGTCATTTCTGGGAGACAGGAATAAATGTCTAGTGGCCCAGTTAGGGATGCATGACAGACCAAAGAAAGGATTCCACCGTTTCTAGTTTGGTGAAGTAGCAGGTTTCTTGGACTTACTCACAGGATCACATGTGAGAGTTCACAGGAGCGTCGGAGACTCAAGGACATCATCAAAAACACAGCCCTGGGTTGACGACTGGAGTTCTTTGTACACCTTACAGACAGCTCCACCAAAGAGCGCCCTCTCTCAGCAGTTCTTACTGTTTTAAAATCTGTGCAAGGCCTGGTGGGGCTTGAACATTTCTTGTGTCGTGAGCCTCACTTCCTAGGTCCAGGAGAGAAGGCTTCAGGCTGAAGTAAATAGCTACACATTGGCAGCTACCTCCTGAGTGGATTTGATTCTCTTTGGGAGCCCTGCTGGCCCTAGTGATCTCCAGCAGACATCTGGGAGAGCCTGGGAGAGCCTGTTGCACCTGCTTCGGGGTTTTAGACTGACCATTTCTGCAGCTGTCAAAAGCACTCACATGGTCTTGTTCTCAGTGTCTCAATCATAAAACCGAAAGCGTCCTCACGCTCACATACTCAGTCACCCAGATCCTGGCTGGCAAGAAGTACAAACACCTACCTGGATCATTAAGGGTCATTTCCTTGTTCTGAAGAATAGGTTCACTAGCCCTGTTTAGCTCACACCGGCCCAGCCCATTACGCACTCTACTGCAGTCAAGTCATTTTTCCAAAAGAAACAGCAACAAGCTTACCATTCCAGCCCCCACCCAGAAATACTGGCGTTTCTGACTGGTTCTAATGCATTGTCCAGAAAGAATGGAAGGAGACAGCTTTCCTCATCCTGCCATTCAGAACATCCTGACCTGGGAGCAGTAGGAGAGTAAGGCCAATGAGCACGGGCGGGGGTGTGGGGGAAAGAGATAGTTTAGGAACCTGAGAGTCCACAGTGTGCACACATCTCTCTCCTATGTGCCTGGCAACCTGTTAGCAACCTAGGACTCCCGCCGGCATCATGCCATGTGTCTGTTTGCCATAGCAACACCTTAAGGCTTTCTTTCTTCTGTGTGTGTACCACCAAGAACCTGGACATGCCTGGCTCAGACCTCGACCATAAGAGGGCAGCTGCCACCGGGAGTTTTATAGCTATGAGGAAAACCAGGGCCCCAGGGCCTGTCAACCATACACTGCACACAAGGGCTGCCTGCCTTCCAGGCTGGTGACTGACAGAGACTCAGACCATGACCTTCCCATGTGCGGGCTTCTAGACCTGATACCCTTTCCTCTTGCTCCTCAGAAGCGTCACAGCCCCTGAGCAGCCAGCCGTAAATAAAATGCCTCACTGGCCAGTTGTGCCCCAGGGTGTTAGGTTAATTGTGGTCATTGTTCACAGCCTCTGCTCCATCCGGCTGTTTTATTTAGGATTTCATAAAATATGTAAATGTTTGTTCCAAAAATGGCCTCCTGCTAAGGCTGATCGGAGTGTCCAGGGACTAAGTTGCTGAGAAGGCCGTGAGCTGTCTGCTGTTGGCTGAACTGGAGTGGTCTTCTGAGGTGGAGGCCTCCAGTCTTCAGCCAGTCTGTTCAAGAGGTGTTTGCAGCCAGAGCCAGATGCTGGGGCTTCCATAGTGACAGGGGAGTCCTCCAGGGGTCCTTGTCAGACCAGTCATGGTCTTTTTAAGGGGTGCATAGCAGGTGGGAAATCTGACCAGAGAGTTACATTACAGGGGCTGTGAGGAAGCCTCACCCCTACCTGGCCACTAACAGATGTAAAGATCCCACATCCTGCCTCATGGCTGTTATCCTAATCTCCCCACCACCCCCTCCCTACTCCCCAACCCCTCACCTCCCATCCCCAGCCTGCCCCTCTGGGAAGTGAGCTCACCCCACCTACACCAAAGACACAGAAAATAGTCAGGTTCTCCCCTCACATGTCATCTCTGAACTCTTTTCCAGAACCTCCACCAGCAAAGGAAAGCATCTTATAATTTCTCAGCCGGGAGCCAGGGATGAGCTGTCCCATTCTCAGGTAGACAAGCTTCATGCCCTCACTTGGGACATCCAGGGAGTACATGGGAAGCTGTGAGGTGAGGACAGGTAGCCTGCTAATAACTGAGTGATGACTTCCAGAAATATCTACGAGTCACTAGCACCAGGGACAAAGACTGTGTGTTAGAAAAGGTTTTTTTGAGGGGCTAAGGCCCCAGGGTGCTCAGGGTGGGGTTTTCTTAGTCTGAGAAGGGAGGACTGCAGTATGGGAGAAAAGGACGGAAGGTCTGGGGAGGAAGGACTGAAAATGTGGGGAGGGAAAACTCAGGTCTGGTGAGGGAGTACTTAGGGTCTGGGGAAGGACGACTTGGGTGTGGGACCAGAGATGAGGAGGGGAGGACTTGGGATCTGGGTTAGTACAAGGTTCTTAGTAAGTGCCACACATTCAAACCTGGAGCTTGCTCATCCTAGCAAAGGGCTGGGAGTTGTCGGGGATGGTACAGCGAAGGCTCAGAATGCGGCCCACACATTTGTCAGAAACAATCCCCAGCTCTGCAGTGGGAAGAGTACAAGAGGACAGCAGAAGTCACGAGGTCACTAATCACAGGAGAGGACTCCCTGTCACCAGAGAGGACCTCATGCAAATCCACTCCTGCTTCTTCATTTGTACCTCTGAGCAGTCACAGTCTATTTATTTGGAGATTTTGTTTGTTTGTTTTGTTTGAGATGGGGTCTAATGTAGCCCAGGCTGGCCTCAAATTCACTATGTGGCAGGAATGACCTTGAAGTTCTAATCCCCCTACTTTCACTTGGATTGCAGGTGTGGGCCACCATACTTGGGGTCCTTGGGCCTCAGGCTCCCCTCAGATTTCTTGAGGGCTGGTCACCTCTAGAGTGAAGAAGGAAGGCACGCTGGCTGGCTCAGAGCATCCTTTGCAGCCACTTCCCCAGTAGCTCCACCCAGTAGCGTCCCCTCGCCTAGGGCTTATCTTACTGTTCATGACAGTGCAAGGGGCTAGGCCCTGCAGAGCTGAGAAAGGCAGACTTTTAGCTGAGCTGCAGCCCAGCCCAGCCCCAGTGGTCTTTTATTATGGGTAGAGAAGTGTGTGTGTGTGTGTGTGTGTGTGTGTACCCATACTTATATTGTAATATATATATTTTCTGAACCCAAGATAGAGTGCCCAGCCCCCAAACAGTTGCAGCAATTGCTGAGCCCTGGCTAGGTTTCCTCTGCCTTCACCCCTGTGCTGCCCTGTTCATCCCTTCTGGGAGTTTGCTTGCTTGGTGCTGGCCACTGAGGCTGACAGCTATTAGGAGGCACTGCAGGGCTCACCACAATCTGAGTTCATGAGCTGCCTCTGTCAAGGTGGGAAGGGAAGAGCGCTGCCCTGCTTGAGGCTCGAGTCCACGCAGGTGCGATGTTTGACCACTTACTCACCTTCGAAAATGAACCAGGACTTGCTTAGTAGGAATGCAGAAAGAGAGAGAGAATTGTGCTAAGCAGAGTGTTAGATCTCACACCAGGACGAATGGCAAACTGAAGTGCCCAGTGACATCTGTGTGGATGCTGGCAGCCAAGTTCTCCCAACACCCCTCAGTCCCCGCCTATTACAGGGCCCTCCTGACTGGCACATCCTGCCTCTTATCCCAAACTCTCAAGCCCAGATATCAGGTTGAGCTTCCTTCTCTCCAGCTCATCTGGCCCCTATATAATCCAGCCATTTTGGCTCTGCTGGTCTCTTGGCCTAGGCTGCCATCTTGGTCAGCAGCTCCTCTCCCTTTCCCCTTCTCCTCACGTGGCCCACTCAGGTCATGCGCTCTGGACTCTCCCAGATGTCCCCTCCTTTGCCTACACTGCTCTCTTTTACCTGCAATTGTCTTTCTCCTCCACCAGATCTGGGAGCAGCCATGTCCTTTCTTTTTATTTCCTTTTTCCATTCAAAGAGCAAATAAAAAGGTAGTAGGTGTGGAGGGATCACTCAGGTTCTAGAGCTTTCAACGCTGACATCTTAGCCCTCTCTACCAGCACACACCCAAGCGCTGCCCCCAGTAAACCTGCTTTCCTACTTTTAATTTGGCTCGAATTGGCTTATTTCGTTATTAAATTTGCTTTATTTCTGTTTTTAAATAGTACCTTGCTTTCACTGTGATCTAACTCCCCGGAATCCCAGCTGCTCACCTCCCTGGAGAATCAATGTCTTCTCCACATCCTCTCAAAACAGCAGCTTTCTTGTTGTTTTTGTTTTGGATTTTGTTTTAGCCTTTTTTTTTTAAAAAAAAATCCATATAATTCTTGATAGTTTATTTGTTAAGATAAACTACTCCTTGGCCCACTTATTCACGTTTCATAGTTCAGGAACACAGGCCAGTAACTTCTGTGGAGCTCAATCCAAAGAATTCTTTATATTCAGAAGTTGCTTTACATTCTAAAAGATACCAACCAACCTTCCTTATCTCTTCAAAATCTTTTGTGGAATCATCATTTCTGTAAAAAATCTGCATGCGCCTCTTTCTTGGTTCTGTCACACCAAACTTAATAGGAAGTTCCAATTCGCAAGGCCACCATGGGTGCACCAGCAATCGGAACCCATAGCCACTAGTCCAGAAGACCAAGTGTCTGAGATTTTGGCAACGTACCGGAAGTGAAGGTAGTAAATGTTCCCCACACCAGTGTCCTCCCAGTTCCGGGAGAAACAGAGCCTTGCCTTTATTTTTCTAAGAACTGAAGATGTAGCTCAATCGGCAGAGTGCTTGCCTAGGAGGGCATGAACTGTCCAGGGTGGCACATACCTATAAACCCAATACTCTGGGAGCTGAGGCAGGAGGATTGAGAGTGCAAAGTCATTCCTGCTTCCTAGCCTGGGATTCGCCAGACCCTGCTTCAACAAACAAACAATAGGAGCTGGTTTGTGTTTCTTTGTAACGACACAGCCTTCGCTACACTGTGCAGTTTTCCTCAGAGCCACACCCAAGTTTGTTTTCTGTTTTCCTTGTAGTCTTTCTTCTAGGATTCTCTTTTCATGCCCCACCTCACCCCACCCACAGCTATTTACTTCAACTGGTTCTTTCTAAGCCTGAGAACTAGGCTGTGTCCTGAGTGGAAGAACAAGACCCTGGCATGGGGCAGTCCCCACTCAGTGTGCAGCCCCTTCAGCTGCCATCAGAGCATCACCTCATCCCTGCCACAACCTTTCCACTTCGCACTGTTTCCATGGGCCCGGCTCTGGCCCAAATGAGCATGTTTCTGAATCTCTTCAGAGAATACCAGGCTTCTTGCAACCACAGTTTCCAGCTTCCTCCAGCCTTGCTGCATGCCTGCCAACTGCCTGTGTGCCCCACTCCACCTTTGCCCGGGAGCCTGCTGCTTCCCTGGGTCTTACTTGGCCCTGCCTTTGGAGTGGCTCCTTCCACCTCCTTCACCCCTCTCCACCCTCAAGTGGTTTTTTTCCCATTACTGTACACTTGAGTATGGTTTTAAATTCTTCCCTCCCCACCCCCGTCAGAATAAGATAGAATAAGACCTGCCAGAATCCAAATAGCTCCCTCTCAGTTGTCCATCCAAAGGCAGCATTTGATAAGTAAGGCACAAAGGAAGATGGACATCCTCCTGGGGTGTCCTGGTGCATGAGCTTGAGAACCAACCTCCCTTTTTGTGGCTTTATTTGGCGAGTGTTAACTCTATAAACATTCCCGAATAAAGCCAGGTCTCATGGCAAGGAGAAACAAACTTGAGTGGCAGACCTGGGGGCCTCCTGGTTTTCAGACATTTATTGCTTGTCTTCAGTAAAAGACTTGCACCTTGCTCTGAGGTGTTATTGAGCAAGCACTCATAAAGACATTTAATTTCACTTGTTCCTACCAGAATTTCCCCCAAACAGCTCTCTTTCCTTCTCACAGTTTTATGGACCTATGTGTCAAACCAGGACACAACCCTTTCCCTCCCTCCCTCCCTTCCTCCCTCCCTCCCTTGGAAGCTAAGTGCCTGCTATACCAGACAGAGCCATTCTTCAGGTCAGCACCAGCATCCAGCCCTGGGGCCACTGACGATTACTGCTCTGTCTTTAAAGACAATTTAGCCAGTTCTTTTTCTCCTCAATGAGTTCAAAGTACTTAGGAGAAGATCCCAGGCTGGGAGTTATTGTCTTAGCTCATGACTTTAAGAGTTTCAAACTGCAGAATCATCCAGGGACCTTTCTTTTATGGCCCACTTCTCAAAACAGGCGGGAACTGAGTTCCCAGCCCAGATCACTCACCCACGACCAGGACCTCTGGTATGAGACAGCACCCACTTCTACATACACTGTGTACGACCTGACTCCAACAATTTTACACACATCTGCTCCCGTATCTTATGAAGAACCAAGACACTTCAGCAGTTACTAGAGTCCACAGGCCCAGACTCAGGTAAAGGACACATCCAGAGACTCAGAAGAGAGGCACTTAACTTTTTAAAAAATCTTTGAATAGGGACTAGAGAGATGACTGTGTGGTTGAAGAACTAGCTGCTCTTGCGGAGGACCCAGGTTCAGTTTCTAATACCCACATGGTGACTGCCAACCATCCAGGACTCCACTTCCAAGTGACCTAATGCCCTCTTCTGGTGTCCATGGGCACCAGGCATGCACATGGTGCACATATATACGTTTAGGCAAAACACCTGTACATAGAAAGTAAATGTGAATTTTTTTAGGAAGAAAGAGGGAGAGGGAAGGAGGGAGGAAAGGAAGGAAGGAAGGAAAAGAAGGAAAGTCATTGAATAAAATACAAAATAGAAAATTGTATTTGGAATTTATAGGCATATTGTAAGAACGTGAAATCCCTTATTCCTTGGTATCACTATACCATGAGGTTTCTCTCCTGACCCTAAAATGTCTCATCTCTGTCACCTGAGGGCTCCCAAGTAACTCTCCCAAGATGTTATTTCAAAATCAAATTGCAACCTAGTGCTGTGGGCAACAAATGGGGCTTAGATAGTCACTGGAGACATGACAGGGAGCTCCCAGTGTGGCTAAGGGCTCAGGTAGCTTGGACTGTGTTAGGCAGGTTTCCCTAAAGAGCAGAACCAGTAGAATGCACATATGTTATAAAGGATTGGTTAGATTAGATTACATGATCTGTACTGAGGAGTCCAGCAATGGCTGTCTGCATGTTAGGCTGGCTGAGAACCTGGTAGCTGCCCAGTCCCTGAGGCTGGGCTCCTCAAGAGTCCCAGGCTGGTGCTGGTAGCCCAGACTCTTCAGAGAGAGGCTGCATTGAGTCCATACTGGAAGGCTAAGGAAGCCGGAGGCTATGATGCAGAAGATAGCAGCAGGAGTGAAAGATCCACTTGCTCAGGAGTACGTGATGGTGGCTTAGGATCCTGACCTAATATCTCTACTGCCTATTGGAAGGTGTCTGCTCTGAAACTATGTCTTCTCAACCTGTTAATCCAGTCTAAAAACATTCTCATGGATCCACCCAGAGGTGTGTCTCCTAGGCAATTCCAGATCCACTCCTCCCTTGTTCACAGTCAAAATTCACCATGACAGTCCCTGCAAAGGTGCATCTAGCTCTGGAGGCCCTGGCTGTGCTGAGGACTCAAGGGATCTTGAACAAGGGGGCGATCAATCCAGCCACTGCCCACCACAGGCCTGGGCACATGGATCCCAGCAACAGGGCGTTAAGGGTGGATACTCTGTCCTGACACCTGACTCCATGTGGCCAGGGCCTGGGGACCAGCAGTTCTGTTCACTACAATCAGAGTGCTAAGCGGCTACCCAAAAAATGTAGGATAGACAGGAGGCTTCCAGGAAGACCCAAAGCAACCCAAGCTTGCAAGGGATCTGAGACACCTCTGTATAGGTTTCAAACCAAATCTTATGTCACCTAAAGTTCTGGGGTGCTGACATATGAGGAAGCTTTCTGTATACCAGACAGGACCAAGGAATGGGTCCTGAAGGAACCAAGGCAATTCTTTCATTGAGGGTCTCTTTCCATAGGTTACATCAAGTTGACAATAAAAACAAATCAGGACCACCCTTCATGAGGATGCAGCTCAGGTCACCTCCTAAAGCACCCTACTAGCCCTGCCTCTTAATGCCTCACTGTGGAAATTTAATCTTCTCCCTGAATTTCAGAGGGGCCAAGCCAGCACAGCCCATATCATTGTGGACTGAAAATGGATACCAGAGGTTCAGAGTTACCTAGCATCTAACTGGTTGCAGCAACAGATCTCAGGGTGCACTGAGCTCTGCCAGATATCCTCTTACAAAAATCAGAATGCACCTCTCCACACATGACACCCTACCCCAAAAATTAATTCAACACAGACTATAGACCTAAATGTGCAAACTTGACCTGTCAATCTTCTCAAAGCCATGAGACACAGGATGTTTCTTGGACAGGACATACAAAAAGCAAACAAAGTTAAATTTGAATTTATTAAAATTAAAAACATGAATCTAATGAAAATCCATCATTAAGAAAGTAAGGAAAGGGGCAGGAGAGATGGCTCAGCGAGTGATAGGACTGGCTACTCTTCCAGAGGACCTTAGTTCAGTTCCCAGTAACCACATGGCAGCTCAAAACCAACTATAATTCCAATTCCAGGAGGTCTGATACCCTCTTCTGGCCTCTGTGGGCACTGCACACACGTGGCACATAAACATACATGCAGGCAAACACCGAAACACAGAAAATAAAATATTTTTTAATTATTAAAAAATAAGGCAAGTCACAGACTCAGAGAAATAGTCATTGGATATGTATCTGATAAGAGCCCTCTGTCAGCCCCTAAGAAGGTCTTCATGACTCTGTATTAAAAAGAACCGAGCTGTGATTAATCTTAAACTGTCAGCTTGACAGATTCTAAGGTGAACTAAAAGACACATCTCTGGACAAGTCTGGGAGGGCAGGTCCAGGAAGGACTAACCAAGGAGATGCTTCCTGCTACATCCCAGGTAACTTAAAGGTCCCAGGAAATTAGGTTTTGCTTGCTGACCTTGCATCTCTGCAGGGAGTGTCATCTCACTGACACTGTCCTCCTTAGCATCTAGTTCCACCATGAGTTAAAAACTAGTGGCTTCCAGGAATCCTCCAGGCCTTCAGCACCAGACTAGGACTGCAGACGTCAGCCTCATGACTGAGCAGGTACCAGGTTCTCAGCCTCTTCAGCATGCAGGTGGCCGTTGTTGACTACTTGGCCCCTGTTGTACAAGCTAGTTTAGGGAGACACCCCCCCTCCTTTATAGCATATATTTGTTCTATCTGTTCCTCAGGAGAATCCTGATAGAGGACCCAAGTAATGATAGGAGGGACCCAAGAAAACACTCTCAAACAAGCAAGGGCAGCAGGTGTCATTTGTCACTACCCCTGAGCGTCTTCTGGCCACTGGTTGGCACCTGCCTTGCTTAGTCAGCCACCTGTTCCCCCACTCATCCTTTGTCCACAGAGCACATGGGGCCCTCTCTCTTTTCTATGCCCCAAGAGCCATCAAGAGCTCTGCTTTCCATCACCAATAGTGAGACCATCGAACTGTCATGTACCTGTAACACAGTCAGTTCAACAATGGGGAGGAGCCAACTGGAGTCAGTCAGGAACAATTCAGGGGCTTCCATAAGAACAGAAATGAAAGATAAACTTTCACCCCTCCCCCTGGACATGATCTGGGCGGCTGGAGTACATGAGTCACTGGTGAGCATCTTGCTGTGCCCCAGAGTGAGTCACTGAGAATGAAAGGGACGAAGACAGAAGCAGAGTCAAGAGGGCAGTGAGACAAGTCTCTAGGATGTTTCTGAGTCTCTGGATCCAGCCTAGCTTGAAACCTGGTGTTAGGTGGCAAAAGGGGCCACACATTCTTGCCATCTCTGTGTGCATCTGCCATGTGACATTTTCTGGAGCCTCTCCAGGTAGGGAGGGCACCAACAGACAAAGAAAAGTCTAGCTTGGTGATCCAATGAGTTTTGGGGGTTTATGTACAATGGTAATGGCAAATCAAAGCAGATACACCAGTTGGAAGTTCCAATAGACAACTTATGGGCCGCTATATCACCTACACCCATCAGCAACTTAATATCAGACCGTCAAGGTGGAAGGAGCCTGGTGAGGCTCTCAAGGTGCTCGGAATATTTGTGAGCACCCTGCACCCATATCCACAAAGGAAATGTAAACATGCCCATCTCATGAGAGTCTAGTGTGGGGTGCCACAGCTACTGGGACTCAAGATGGCTGTAGTCACATTCAACCAAAGGAATAGCAACATGACCATGTGCTTCTTTGACTGTGGTTTCACAGACCTCCCCATGAGAGACTAAATCTGTCTCTCATGCACCTTACCCTGTCATTTATCTTTCATCTGTCTGCCATTTTCTATCCACCCGTCATCTATGTGTCTGTCTTGTTATGCATCTTTAGATGAACTTAAGTAGTTTATTCAAGGTCAGTGTTTCTGGGAACACATCAAGCAAGCATGTATGTCCTAACTTTACCAAGAGTGCTATCCTTCCTGGTGCCTGACATTTTGTCTTCCACCACAAACTTGGATGTTAGACTGGCTCTCACTTGGTTTTCCATGCCAGCATCTTCTGAAAGCTTCTCCCCATTGGATGGTGACGCATGAAAAGTGACATATTCCTGCTTTTGACCAGAACCTCCAAGAGTGACCCACTTTCTCTCTAATTTCAGAACAAGCCGTGTTCACCAATTAATCTTGGTGATTGCTGGTGCCTCACCCTCCTCTGCCCCGATGAAGGAGGGCAGCCTGCCCAGCTGGGCGTCTTCCAACCTTGCAATCTGCAGCCCTTGCAGAGTGGTGAGAGAAGTGGCCACCTTCATGCTGAAGCATCATGGAAAGAACTGGGCCTGAGGTGCTTGAGGCCAGGCCTTTGCCTCCCTCTCAGAGGCAGCCTCCTCAACTTGAACTGGGACAGAGAGGGTTGTTCTTAGGACCCACAGGAGCTAGGAAACAAATGAAGGCCATCCCCAAGAACTGCAGGCTCTAACCAGGAGTCATCTCCTTTGAATCTGGAGATGAGAACCAGAGGCAAATATCCCCGGGATAAGGGCTGGGCTATCCAGAGAAGCTCATCTAAGGAGGCATGGTCCAACTAGAGGCTCCCAGAGTCACCGTGACCTCTACCTGTTCTGTGCACTTCTTCTAGGCTCCTGTCTTTCTAGGTCAAAACATTCCTTTGGGTCTGGTCCCCAGTGGGTATACAGCCTCTTCAGGAATCCGCGTTGGCTAGCCAGAGCACTAGTATTCCTTGGCTAACTGGTGAAAGCAGGGACTCTAGGCAGCTTCAATTTGAAACTCCAAAAATGACTGGCTGTTTGGCTCATCTTCAGGCACCCAAAAAGTCAATATTGAGGCATAGAAATTCTCTTGGCTATTGTGGGTCAGAGCCATGTTTCCTGGGAGTACTTGGAACAGATGATTGTATTCTTCTTGCCCCACTATCCCTCAGAGCCCAGTTGCCCTGCACAGACTCTCCATGCCCTCACCTGGGATTCATTAGTGCTCTGCTCCCAGCCCATAGGTATGTCTGATCTATGTATGCTACAGTATACTTGGGTGGGATCATTAATCTCCAAGTTGGTACCCAGCCCTCATCCACAGAGTAGAGCAAGTCCTCTCTCAAAGAGTCCTGGATAGAGACCCAAGCTGGGACCTCAACCCACAGCTCTTGAGCTGTTGGAAGGAAAACCCCTGTGCCAAACCTAAATGTCACCCTTCTGCATCCTGCTCATTGGGGAGAGGCAGCTATCCCAGTGGTGATCAGAAAGTTCAGCTTTCCAGGGGACCTTCCCTGAAGCTGAAAATCCTAAACTACCCTTAGGATGTCCTGGGAACTTGAGATCAGGGGACAAGGAGAAAGACTCAGGGCCTACAGGCTCAAATTCCCATCAGGGCCTGACCGCCCATCTCTGTCTGTAGTAATCATGACTGTGACCTTTTCGGTGTGGTGGGATAGGATGGAGCTTTGTGTACAGCATGTTCTAATGTCCCATTATCATGACACAATCAGCAAGCAAGGATTGACACTACAGATGTCATCTACATCAATTTCACCATATTGATGATCTTCATAACATCCCAAGAGGAGGCCATCACTGAAGTGGGGACAGAGTGATAAAATCTTCCATTTTGCCAAACACTGTACAATGTCTGGAGCATGTGGCTCCTTTTGCTCGCTCTCTCTCTCTCTCTCTCTCTCTCTCTCTCTCTCTCTCTCTCTCTCTCTCTCTCACACACACACACACACACACACACACACACACACACACACACACACACTCACTCACTCACTCACACGGAGTGTAGTGAGGAAGCCCAGCATTTGGTAGACAGCTGACATACAGGAAGTCAGACCCTTGGCCCTAGGTCACATGGGAAATCTGCAGCAGAGTCAGGACAAGAGCAAACTGTACTATGTAACTGGCTATAGCTCCAACCCTGGTCAGCTTAGACCTTGTAAAGCAGAGCACTTCTCAGGTATAAGACCTATCTGCTCAGTACCTGATGTGGATTGAGGGAATGGGACCCCATTGAGCTGCTACCTTATTATTAACATTATGAGGCCACTGAGGTACCCCATCATCATATTCACCAGAGAAACCATGCACTGGGGGAAACAGAAAAGCAGCCTGAGTCTGCAGGCAGGGCTAGACTCCCCTTATCCACTCTATATGCTGAGTGAATGTCTGCTTGTCTGCTTATCTATCTATCTATCTATCTATCTATCTATCCATCTTCTAACAGCTACTATCTATCAATAACTTATTGATCTATCATCTATCAAAATCATCTATCATCTACCTATCCATGTACCCATCTGTCTGCTCAGCAATACATCTGTGCTAGTTAGTTTTTGCCAACCTGACATAAACTAGAGTCACCTAGGAAGAGGATGTTTAAGTTGAAAAATTTCCTCCATCAGATAGGCCTTTAAGCAAGAATGAGGGCCATTTCATTGATTAATGGTTGATATGGAAGGGCCCAACTCACTGTGGGCAGTTCCATCCCCAGAAAGATTGTCCTAGGGTGTTTAAGAAAGGTTGAGCAAGCTAGTAAGCAGCATTCCTCCATAACCTCTGCTTCAGTTCCTGCCTCCAGGTTGCTGACTTGAGTCCTTGCTCTGACTTTTCTCTGTGACAGACTGTGGGTGGGGATGTGTAAGCTACATAGACCATAGAACCTTTCCTTTCCATGTTGTCTTTAGTCATGGTCTATATCGCAACAATAGAAAGCAAACTAGGACAGCATTTATCCATCTATCTACCTACACATCCACTGCACCATCTAGCCATTCATTCACCCATCAATTAGGTCTACTCATCCATTCATCCACCCATCTCTGTATCCACCTATACTCTATCCATCCATCCACCCATCCATTCATCCATGCATCCATCTATCCACCCATCCACCCATCCATTCATCCATGCATTCGTTCATTCACCTACCACCAATCTATCTTTCTATCCAACCTGTTGGTTCTCAGTTCTAACTCTATTGAACCCTATGCCTGTCAATCATTCACCCCTTATGCCTACCCTCAGCTCCTCTATGTTCCAAGAGGCTTTAAAACAACCGGGCCCTGATACAGACCTCTAACAAACAGCCTGGCCTCTACCACAGACTCAGCAGCAGAACAAACACACTGCTGCACACATTCTGGCCTGTAACTCAAGTCCTGAGCCCTGTAAATAGATCCTCACTGTTCCCCACCTGGCTGACTGCAAGGGCCTCTCTCACAGTCTGGCCTAGACAACACTTCTGCTCCTAGCTTTTCTGTGGAAAATAGACCAGTTTCCCCTAGCCCTAGAGAACCACAGACCAAGGCTGGCCAGTCTGCAATTGAGTGCAACTGGTATTTCCAAGAAAAGACTTCTATGGTGGCTGAAATATATTCACCCCTTGTTAGCAGATTCAGGGGCAATGGCTATCAGCAAGAGACATTCTGACTTTCTGCTAACAATAGCTCATACTCGCACAGCTGCCTGCAGATTTCCAGCCTTTCTTCCTGTGGGAATGTCTGAAGTCAGCTTTCCTTGTTGGAGGCAGGCTGGTGGAAACCAATGTACTGAGGTGAGGTTAGCCTGGGTTGCTAAGGCGATGCTACCAGGCACCCAGCCCTGGAACTGAGCTGGTAGGCATCAGGCATGAAGGACAGATGTACCCAGGGTTTGGGAGCCCCTTTTGTAGGCACTTGGGTTACTGTGCATTGCAAACAGTGAGGTAAGGACTCAGGCACATTGGAGAGTAAAGGGCAGAAGCAAGCGTGCTTTCAGACATAGGTGTTTTCATATGTGTTTTCCTAAGAAGTCCTCTGTGGGCTCAGCATGGAGCACACAGTTTGATCCCACTACTCCTGTGGCAAAGGCAGGCAGAGGTCTAGGAGTTCAAAGCCAGCCTCAGCTACAAGCAAAGTCAAAACCAGTTTAGACTACATGAGACACTTACTTAAAAAACTAACAAAACTGTCTTAGTAAGGGTTTTATTGCTGTGAAGGGTTTTATTGCTGTGAAGCTACACCATGACCATGGCAGCACTTATAAAGGCAGACATGGGCTGGAGAGATGGCTCAGGGGTTAAGAGCACTGACTGCTCTTCCGAAGGTCCTGAGTTCAAATCCTAGCAACCACATGGTGGCTCACAACCATCCTTAATGAGATCTGATGCCCTCTTCTGGGGTGTCTGAAGACAGCTACAATGTACTTACATATAATTTTAAAACGTTTTAAAAAAATAAAGGCAAACATTTTTTTAGGGCCAGCTTACTGTTTCCGAGGTTCTGTCCATTATCATCATAGTGGGAAGCGTGGCATTGTGTAGGCATGGTGCTGGAGGAGCAGAGAATTCTACATCTTGATTCGCAGGCAGCAAAAGGAGACTGTGTCACTGAATGTAGTTTGAGCATAGAAGACCTCAAAGCCTACCCCACAATGACACACTTCCTCCAAGGCCACACCCACTCCAAGAAAACCACACCTATTCCATCAAGGACACACATCTGAATAGTGCCATTCCCTATGGGCCAAGCACTTAAACACATAAGTCTATGTGGCCATACCTATTCAAACCACCACGAGAGAGAGAGAGAGAGAGAGAGAGAGAGAGAGAGAGAGAGAGAGAATAGAGTTTCCAAGATGAAAGCAGGAAGCCTTGCAGCTTCTGAGCAGCCTGGGTTGGTGTCATGGTGAAAACCTGGGCCTTATATCTGCGTTATCCTGGGTGAGTTCCTTGCAGTCTTTGGGCCTCGGTAGAAATAAGGTACTTAAATTATATGTTACAAAAATACTAACATAAATTTTTCTTTTCAAGGTAAGGTTTCTCTATGTAGTCCTAGCTGTCCTGGAACTAACCCTGTAGACCAGGCTGGCGTCAAATTCTCTGACATCCACCTGCCTCTGCCTCCCAAGAGCTGGGATTAAAGGCATGAGCCGCTACTGCCCAGCATAACAGATTTTTCACTGAATGCTGGCTGCTGCTTCGTGTAGGATAAGCTTTTCCGTCATAAAGAATAGTTAAGTAGCTGGCGTAAGCCATGAACAATTTTACTTCTCTCTCATGAAAAGCTATTCAGGATGAGATGGCTGTCTCCCTCTCACCTGGACCCAATTCATTCTCCTTTGGTCCTGGCATCAGCTCCACATTGTTCCTGATGCACCTACCATCTCATCTGTGTTCTAGGTCAGAGAGTAAAGACAGAGCAAAATATGAGAAGGACCATCTTTCAGATCATCTTAGCTTTTTAAAATCAGGTTGCTGGGGTGGAATTGACACCAAATAAGACACAGATCCATGTGGCTATGAACGAAGTTTTCTCTCTCTCTCTCTCTCTCTCTCTCTCTCTCTCTCTCTCTCTCTCTCTCTCTCTCTCTCTTTCTCCCTCCCTGCCCAGCAAGCTTTCATCTCATCTCTATCTCCATACTCCATATATCCTTTTGCTGGTGTTCCTGGTTCACTGGGTGACCTTGTGACTAACCTCTTCTCTGGTGGCTCTGTTCCCCAGGGTCCTGAGAGCGTACCCCACCCTACTGACTGTAGTTTCCTGGACAGAAGCTGGCCAAGCATGTGTATCTTGTGGCAAGGATATTTAGATTATTTTCTCAGTTGAGTCTATTGCCACCCTGGGCATTAGCCAGGTTGACTCACTGAAGATGACATGTGAGGATGAAGACAGAATCTTAGCCATGTGGATTTGGGATGAATTCAAGCTCCTGAATGAATGAAGTCTACACCCTGCCCTGGAAATCTCTGCTTTCCCTATACTCAGGCTTCTGAGCCTGATCCCTGGCTCATAGACAGTGGTTGAGACCAGCAGAGGCTACGCCTTTCTACCTTCAGGAGCTAGGCTGGGCTGGGCAGTGGGGGTGCATGCCTTTAATCCTAGCACTTGCAAGGCAGAGGCAGTGGGATTTCTGAGTTCAAGGACAGCCTGGTCTACAGAGTGAGTTCCAGGACAGCCAGGGCTATACAGAGAAATCCTGTCTCGAAAAATTAAAAAAAAAATTGGAACTAGGCTGGTCTGTAGCCCATTCTGTGGGGATGGACCTTCCCATAGTGAAAGGCTGAGTGCACATGATTGGCTGAGTCCCTGGTGATTTTACCCCACTGAATGCTTGGCATACTCCTCCCCTAGTCATGGCAACCAAGATTATCAGCTGGTACTGCCCACTATTGCCTGGACAGGGGGTGCAAAGTCACAGCTGCTAGGAAGCTAGCTCAACGTGCATCTCACAGTTGTACACACCAAAACTTTCTTCCTCACATTGGGCTGCCCATGTCCCTCTGTCCACAGAAGAAAAGAAAAGATCTGCCAGCCAAGTGGCTCCCTGGAAACTGCTGACCAGGGCCAGTATTGGAAGGATGCCAGAGCAACACAAAGGCCAAGAGTTAGTGAGGTGGCTAAGAGGCCTGGGACAGGGAAGGCAGGCCTCCCTACAGCCCAGTAAGTGTCCACCAGGGGGAGCCATTGCATGTGTTCCAGCTCTGAGGGGAAAGGTATCCTGGCAGTTGGGAGCCAAGGGGTACCACCACTCACACAAGAGTTTTAGTGAAAGAAGTACAGGTGCCTCTGCAGCAGGGAACTGATCAGAAGGTAGGGTTTATAAATGGCTTCTGCGGGGTGGGGAGTGGAGCGTTCCAGAGTGGCCTGGGACTGAAGGGATTATAATGGCCTGATCTAGGAGTAAATTCAGAGATTGGTGGGATTCTTTTCCTTAGCCTTGGTCTTGGGTTCAAACCAGGGTAAGTCTGTTCTTTTCCTTGACCCCTTTATCCTACATTAACTCCCTTTTTGGTTATTACTAATAAACAATTGGGGGTCCAAAAGGAGTAATGTCATTAGACCACTTCTTGTTGTTTGGTGGTGTCAAGATCGTGGGGGCAAGTTTGATCTTCAAGCTGTCAGAGTGTAATCAGGAGTTGCAGGCCTCTGTTTTCCTAGCTAGGAACCAGTAATCCTGTAATAGCAACTGGTTAAAAGTCTGGTTAGAGAGCTTGGATTTGTTGTTGAAGAAATCTAGGCAAGAAGTTTATGAGGGGGCTGGAGAGATGGCTCAGCGGTTAAGAGCACTGACTGCTCGTCCAAAGATCCTGAGTTCAAATTCCAGCAACCACATGGTGGCTCACAACCATCTGTAATTATATCTGATGCCCTCTTCTGGGGTGGTCTGAAGACAGCTACAGTGTACTTACATATAATAAATAAATAAATAAATCTTTGGGCCAGAGCAAGCGGGGCAGGAGAAAGAAGAAAAAGTGTCTGAAGACAGCTACAGTGTACTTACATATAATAAATAAATAAATCTTTAAATAAAAAAGAAATTTATAAGGCAGGGTGTGACAATAGGATCAAAAAAAGGAGAAGGTGGGTTAAGAATTCCAGGCTGTCAGCGATCCACTGGCCAGAGGCATGGAGCTGTTTCTTATGTTTTTGGAGACCCATCTGGAGTTGTTGGATCTTATTTTTCACTATACCCAACTGGTTGACAGAAAAGCAACATTCCTTCCTAAGGAAAAGACAAAGATCACCTCTCTCTGCTCTTAGTAAATCTGATCCTCACCGGTTTTGTAGCTCTACGGCAGCCAGTGAGTCTATTTGGCTCCAAAGGGCGAGGGTGGTCTGAGCCACCTGTTTGAGATCCTGGATGAACTTAGAGGAAAACTGATAATAGGGAAGTGGTCAGTCCTTTTCCCCAGTGTCTATTCCCAGGGCTGCAAGAAAGGGTAAGATCTGAACCTCTTGTTTGCCATGCTGTGCCACTATAAACCCTGTGATGGGAACCAGCAAGGGTTCTTCACCAAGTACCACTCCTAGTATTGGGAAAAAGAACGCCAGGGTGCAATTCCTAGAAAGTCCAGAGGATAGGCAACGGTACACTGGAGCACATCAGAGGATTAAAGTGTAGCAAACATTTGGACATGAGGGCTGGGTGGTAGTACTCAGGGTCGAGGTGTTATACAGTCTGCGGAATCCAGTGTGCCTAAAAAGTGTGTCCCTGAGGAGTTAAAGCAGTCTGTGACACCAAGAGAGATATGGGAGAGAGAAGGGGTGGGAGTGATTGTTGGCTCAGGGCAGTTAATGAGTGTCAAGGTGAGAGAGTCTAATAGTCCAATGGGCAAGGCCACAGATGGTGGTCATGAGTTTGATCCTGGAGAGGCACACGACTAGCACTCTACAAATCGGCCAGGTAGAGTGTTATTCAGTAGCTGATCTGCAATCAGGGCAGTCCAGACTTCTTCCATTGTATTTGCAGGACCAATATAGATAACCTCTTTAAGTTTCTGGCCACTTTTTGTGGTAATCTTCCATTTGGACATAGGGAAAATAGGCACGGGGGTAAGCTGTGATGGATTAGAAGCTGAATTTGCCTTTGGCAGCCTGCTGCAAAACAATTTCCTGACCCTATTAGTCTCTTGGATGTTAAACACCAGTATGTAAGAGCTACCCTGGACAGGTGAAGCTAGGAAGAAATAGGAGGAAAGAGTAAGTTTAGATACGAAAGATTTCCAGATCATTTATTTGTGCAGTGGCAGAAGTTGAACTGTATGGAGGTCAAGCTGTTTGTGGTAACAGAGTGAGGCTTTAATAAAATCTGGGTCTGTGGAGGAAGAGAGGGGTTGCAAAAATGAACTTCATTGGAGGGAGTTTCTACAGCTCCAAATGGGAGCTGAGAGGCAAGAGAGAAGCCCAGGGGAGCATAGAGAAGCTGTGAGACTTCCAGGATGGAGCTGAGAGACAGGAGGGACAAGGTCACAGAGGCCTGGAAAGGCTTAAGGAAACTACAAGACTTAGGAGGCAGCTCCTATGGGCAGGAAGCAAGGAAACAGGGAAGGTTCCAACAGAAGGAGAGGAGGGAGTGTCTTAGTAACTAGACAGCTGCCCATGTGGTAGAGGGGGTTGGAATTGGCAACTCTGCCTCCCCCTTGGTGCATTCTGTCAATGGCACCAATTAACCTGCCTGCCAGCCTGAGGGAGGAGCTTCCTGGGCCTGAGGTAAGCCCCTTCCAGTGGGTGAGCTGTGCCTTATACTAGGGCCACAGGGGCTGTGGTACCCTACCCCAGACCCTCCTTAGCCATCATTCAGCCTGAAGCTGCTCAGAAGCATGGCTCTGACAGTAGAGGCAAGCTGGAGGGAGGAAGGGTATATGTTCCCTTTCTCTATGATCAGCATGTTTATCTTCTAAAGTATAGATCAGCCTGAAGCCTACAGGTTCCTCAAGGCCCCATCACAGCTGTGGGAGCAAGCTCTACAGACTGTGCTGGACTCTCTCCTGAGAAGGGAACATCTGGACATTCTGGCCTAGCTGGCAGCTTTGAAGTTTCCCCATGGATAGAGAGGGACAGATGGTGGACCTCCGCTCATCCCACTCCTAGCTCCCAAAGGCACTTAGCTGTGCAGAGGCACATGGATACAGATGGCCAGGGCAGGAGGCGCTCTGCCTGCCTCCACAGCTTAAATGGCTGCACAGTCCTGGGGACCCTGAGCCCAAACTCATGGAGAAGTGTGATCTGGGTATCTGAAAGGCTTTGTCCCTAGTTCCAGCATTGTAGACTCTTGAGTAGACTCCTGTCGAGTTCTGGCCCTGAGTTGGAGTGGGTGGAGGTTGGGAGAGTAGATTTCAACCCACTAGGATGAGCTGGGCTACAGTTAGGTGGGAGCAAGTAGCCCTGTCAAGTCTCTAAGCCTGAGCCAGACTCCTCTAATAGCAGTAAGATATCACAAACCATGGTATAATTCTGGAGTGTCCCTCATTCTCGGTGGGATAATCTCACCATCCTCCACTCACCAGTGAGGCCACAAGGTGAAGTTTGGCTCAGGGCTATGCATGAACCATCACAGCCTGGCTTCACTAGAGCAACCTGCCCTGGGTGACCTGTCTATAGTACCTGGACTTTACCTGACAGTCTTCTGCAAAGAGGGGATGCTCAGGGTCAGGGTCTAGAAAAAGGTATTACATGGAACCTCAGGTGTCTGTGTCGGCTTGTCTTGGAACTGTAATCAGCAATGCTGGGTCCACAATGGGTCCTTGTCTGAGTTTGGCATCTGCTGTTGTGATAAAACATCATGGTCAAAAGAAACTTTGGGAGGAAAGCTTTGTTTGGCTTACAGGTTAAGGTCCATCATCAAGGGACGTCAAGGCAGAAATCTGGAGGCAAGAACTGAAGCACAGGCCATGGAGGAACGCTGCTTACTGACTTGATAGCCCAGACCCACCACCTAACCAGGCATGACACTACTCACAGTGTGCTAAGCCTTTCCACATCAGAAAAAAAAAGTTCCAGACATTCCCACAAGCCAATCCGATGGAGGTAATTCCTCAATTGAAGTTTCTGCTTCTCAGTGTGCCAAGTTGACATCCAAGTGTAACTACCATAGTTGCCATCCTCAGATCTGCACATAGATATCCTCACTCAAGCAAAGGGGCTCTCAACTGACCCCTACCACTGTGGAGCAAGGATACTACACAAAACTAGCACCAGTACTATGAAAGTGGTACTCACCCATGTCCTGCCCACCCCTTCCCCCACCAAATACAACAGTTGACGTCTGGAGATGGTTGCTGGTGGTTAAATGTCACAGGGATATTACTGACATCAGGACACTGGCTTTGAAGTCAAGCCTATTACCCTCACTTGTACAGAGGCGCCCAGGGGTCAGCAAGGCTAATGTCCACTTAGGTCCCTGAAACAGCCACCCTGGCCACTTCCCACTGCCTCTTACTAGTGTCATCTGTCGTGTGTGTGTGTGTGTGTGTGTGTGTGTGTGTGTGTGTGTGTGTGAGAGAGAGAGAGAGAGAGAGAGAGAGAGAGAGAGAGAGAGAGGTCTTAAAAATAAGAAAATGGGGACCTAAAAGATGGCTCAGCCATTAAGAGCACTGACTGCTCTTCCAAAGGTCCTGAGTTCAATTCCCAGCAACCATATGGTGACTCACAACCATCTGTGATGAGATCTGATGCCCTCTTCTGGTGTGTCTGAAGACAGCTACAGTGTACTTATATATAATAAATAAAACCTTAAAAAATTAAGAAAATGGCTGAGGAAGGCACTTGACACCGACTCTATCCTACACTCGTCCACATGCACATGCACACACATGCATGCACACACACAAAGCATATCAAGACAAGAGGCTAGAGAGTTGACTCAGGGATTAAGAGCACCAGCAGCTCTTCCAGAGGACCCAGGTTCAGTACCCAGCATCGTGGCTCACAACCATCTGTAACTCCAGTTGCAGGGGTCTGTCACAATGTTTTCTGGCCTCGATGGGCACTGCACCTCTATGGTATATAGATATACATCCAGACAAACCCTCTGCCAGGGGCTTCTTAGCATCCAGCTCCCGGAAGAAGGCAGTGAAAGGGGAGTATGGAATTGATAACATGGCCAAAAGCTGCTTACTTTTGGCAATTTAACTCTCTTTTTTTTAACTCTTTGCTATTCTGTGGCCAAAAGCCGCTAGCTTCTGGAAATTTAACTCCTGCATATAGCATCAGGGAATTAAGAAAAAAGCTTTCCTGGGATCTTTTCTTCCTGGTTCAAGTGCCCCTGACTAGCCAGGCAAGAGGCTCAGAGTTCATTAACTCTTCCTGAACCAAAAGAAAAGGAAGAAAAGAAGATCAGACACACAGCTATACACACACTCTGGCTGGTCCTGACCACCTGTTTTATCAAGTTTTACAAGTGCACATGCATATTTATATACATATAGACAGACAAATATATATACATATACATTTGGTGGATGGAGTAGAGCCCCAAAAGCCACACTTTATTTATTCTTTCTGACTTTTTATACCTTCTTAGACAAAAGTTCTTTATAAATTACCTCACAGATAAAATGTTACACAAAAGGGGAGTTACAGAAAGATGTTGATATTAAACATCAATTACAGTGTTTTAGTTTATAAACTCATGAGTTCAAAGCAACAGTTTCTCATGGCCTTGCTCTATCAGAATGGACACCTATGGCTTTATCCTTGTACCTGACCTAGAATGAATGTTTTTCCTTTCACAAACTTGTCCCAAGTGTAATTTTTTCTTAGTGCAATTTGTGAAGCCTTATTGTATTCCTTATTACGCAGCCTTTACTTACTATTCTATGAGAAGAGAACTCATTCTATTCTTGATTCTAACTTTATTACATTTTTCTGGCAAAACAACTAAAACCATCTCCTTAAACTTTCTTCTTAAATTTATTTGAATCAAATCAGGAATGCTATAAAGTAATTAATTCATCTAAACAGCATTAATTCATGAATGTTCATCTTCATGTTGATCTGCAGGAAATTCACCCAATAGGTAAAATCCTGGGCTGATGCCCAGGAATCACTGGGCTGTGTAATAATGGCAGGAAAGGTATAATAGCCGCAAGAAGTAATCCTGGGAAGAAGTCTCTGAGGCTGTGAGTCTCCAGAGTGCACCCATCACAGCCATGGAAAAAGTGGGCCATCTCCAGGAAACTCGCTTGCTTGCTATAGCCTTTCCAAGATGACTTCTGTCAACATGCATACACAGAAGATGAAATAAATATTTGATAAAGAATGCCTAGATGAGTCATAATAAAGTCAAGTTAACGAATTTATTGTCTAGACAGATATACAGGAAAAGGATGGTGCACACACTCACATAGGTACAGGCTTCTTAAGAGAACCCTGCTTAAGTATGTTTTTTAAAAAGGCTATTCTATGTGCTTCTGAATCTTTCTGAGTCATATCTCTCTAAGGATGTAATTTACAAGGTTTAAAGGCTAAGGCCAGCTTAATATATAAGTAAAAAATTTAAGTAAATATGTACGCATGCCTTTCCTATTTTTCCTAAAGATCCATACATGGGATTGTAAGCATCAAGCTGAAGAGCAAAGCGCTCTGGCTGAGGCAAGCAGTGTGCATCAGTTGCTCTGAGCATCCTTGCCCATTGGCTTTAGGAAAACGCACATTAGTCTGCGGGCAGTTTTGGCTTGATCGGCTGAGTTCTTGTGTCATGATGCTCAGTCAGCAGGAAAGGTGGGCCAGGTCCCAGCTCAAGGGGCTTCCTCCTTCCTACATCTCCACTTTTACCCTGCATCAGCTTGAGGAAAGCAGCTAGCCACCCAGACACCTGTGTGGCAGGTGATGGGACTCACTGCAGGGTTGAAGACAGGGCCACGTGGAAGGTCTCCCTGGTGAGGGTCCCTGAGGTCCCTGGCTGCCCTGTGACTTTTCACTAAGTATGAATTTATTTCATGGACTTCTGCTGAGACAAGCTGCTGTCTTCAGAGGAAGGCCAAGGCACGGGGTGCCAAGGGTGTCAAGTTGCTGAATTTAACTGTGCTCTTCGAATGTTTATCTGACGCAAAGAGTTTGAAGAAGGCTCCAGATGGCCCAGACATCACTCTGCTGGCACTATGCTCCTGGGCCTTGCCTGTTCTCCTGCCTTACCCTGTGTCTCCCACCCTCCATCTCACCCCAACCCACCCCCAAGCTGAAATGAAGGTGGTATGAAAGCTGTTGGTAAGTACAGAGCCCTAGTTAATATTGTCAAATTAAGAAGATCCAGAATACTATAAAGACAAACCTCCGGGCATGTCTATAAGGAAGTTTCTAGATTAGGTTAATTATTTGGGAAGACCCACACCAAATATGAGTGGCTGATGTCCTAGATTGAATAAAAAGGAGAAAATTGGGGCTGGAGAGATGGCTCAGCAGTTAAGAATACTGGCTGTTCTTCCAGAGGTCTCTGGTTCAATTCCCGCTACCCACATGGCAGCTCACAACTGTTACTCTAGTTTTGTGGGATCCAAAGTTCTCTTCTGGCCTCCTCAGGCACAGCATGCTCACATGGTATGTGACATACATGATGGAAAACACCCATGCACATAAAGAATGGTTTTGTCTGTGCTGTATCACGTGAATGAACAGATAGGTTTGTTCTCATCTCACCAGGGAAGAGTCACTCCTCAGCAGACTGGATCCATCTCAGTCCTTATAGGAAACAGAATAGGCAATTTAAAATGACTCTAGAGACGCCATGAAAGGACTTTTATTTATTTATTTATTTTAAATTTATTTACATTTCAAGTGTTAATCCCTTACCCAGTTTCCCCCCTCCTAGAAACCCCCTATTCCATCCCCCTCCCCCTGTTTCTATGAGTGTGTTCCTCCACCCACTCACCCACTCCCACCTCCCCACCCTCAATTCCCCTATACTGGGGCATCTATCAAACCTTCGTAGGACCAAGGACCTCTCCTTCCATTGAGCCTGACAAGGATAAAAGGACTTTCTATAGATGCCTGAGCAGCGCCTGGGGAAGAAGCCAGCGCCCATGCCATGACCATGCTAGTAGTGGCTGGAGAGCTGGGTCCTCAGAGCCCCCAGGGGTCACCTTAAGACTATTAGGAGGGCAGTGAGAGCCACTGCCTTCCCACAGACACCCCCTCACATGGTCACTCATGTCCCAAACAGCTTCCCATTAAGACCCAAACTGAGAGGGCTGTGTCTCCAGCTCCAGGTTGGTCATAGTGATTCACACTTAGTAGGTATGCAGTGAGACTGACTGTGTAAGAGGCGCACACCACCCCAGCACCACCAGCAGCAGCAGATACCATTGACTGAGGGTCGATGGTGTAGGCCCTGCAGAGCCTCCCACCTGCCTAGCGTGCTCAGGTGTGATGGAGCTGTCTCTGCCTGAGGATACCTAGTGTGATAGTTCATTCTGAATGTCAAATTGACAGTTTACCTGGAAACGTAGTCTAAATGAGGGATTATCTAAGTCAGGCTGGACCATGGGTGAACTGACTTGGTTGTGTTAATAGACACAGAAAGCCCCAGCCTGGAAGTGGGTGGCACTACTCCCTGGGTTTGAGACCTGAACTGTGCAAGACTGAAAGGTACCTGAGCATGCAGTCACATCCCTCTGCTCTTGGTGGATGTGATGTGTGCAGTTGCTCCAAGTTACAGCCTCCTTGTCTTCCCAGCAATGATGGACTGTAATCTAGAACTGCACGCCAGACCAATGCTTCCTTCTCTAAGTTGCATTTTGTCAGGGTGTTACCTCTCAAGAACAGGAACTAGACCACACAACAGTGTTGGAGGAGCAAGCTGGGGTTGGGATGGGACTCAAGTCCAGTCCTCAGTTTCTAGCACAGCTCTCTTCTTGGAGGCTCTGACCTTGGACATTTGTCAAGGACAGGCTCTCTCCCAGCTCTGATCCCTCCTCAAATGCCAAATACAAGCTGTGTTCTCCTTACCTCCCTCCACCCCGCACCCCCTACCCTACCCCCAGCCCGTTCAAGGCTGGCTGACCACCCAGAGGCATGGGCAGGCAAGCTGAGAGGTGATCCCTGCTTTCCCCACCAAGAAGCCTCTGAAACCTCCAGCCTCCCAGTCAGGACAGGATGAGATCTGGCAACCAGTGTTAGGATGACATCTACTGGTCAGCTCTAAAATTCAGGGATTCCAGCCCAAATTGGTAACTTGGAATCATTAATCTAGGTTTCTCAAGGGATAGAGCCTCTGGAGACTAAATTCTTAGGTCCTGGTTCCTCCCCTGATTGATGGCCTGGGCCAGGGTGTTTCTACAAGCCCATGGGAGATCTGATGCTGCAGGTTTGAGAGCCCCAGTGGGACAGAGCCCATTGCTGCAGATATACAAGGATTTATGGGGAGAACAGCACCAGGCATGGGTTAGAACACCCAGAGTTCAGCAAGGGAGCACATAGACAGGGTCTTGCTCCTGGGATGTGCCTCTACAACATGGGGTTCAGTGGGAAGGTCTGCTGGTGTGTGGTGCTGATGACTTTCAACCCAGGGGTGACATCATGGCTATGTCAGACAGTTCCCACCTGAGGTTTTGGGAGTTTTGGTCTTGAATTCTGTATAAAAAGGAAGTTTGGGGCCCAATCATAGACTATGGGGACCTGGAGTCAGGCAGAACTACTGTGGGGTAGGGCTTCTCAAAGGTGGTGCTGCAGTTCCCTTGTGGTTTACAGACATGGCTTGTGAAGGGGCCAACAGCAAGTAGCTTCCCATCATGCAAGGTCAAAGGGACCTCTGTGAAGGTCAAAAGGTGTGGGGTTGTCAAGGTTACGGGACACCTGCCTATCAAGGCTAAGGAGTGCCTAGATGTCAAGGTTAAAGATCATCTGATGAACAGACATTGTTCGTCAGTAGGTAGCTGCTTTGTTCGTTTATTGTTCATCCCAGCAGTTCCTTCAATCCCATGGCACAGATAGAACAGTGGCCACCATCTCTTCCCACATGTCTGATTCTCCAAGCCATCAGACTGTCTGGCTTCTGAGTCTGCCTTAGAAGGCTCAGTAGTCTCAGACGGCATCACCTACTGTCCAGGAGCTACAGTGGTGCCAAGGCTCTGCCTGGGCATCATGACACAGCACAGGGGCCTTAGACTCAGCTATGCACTGGGTCACCGGCACCTAATTTAGAGATGTCCCCTGTCACAGTAACCACCTTGTGCTCCCTGCTGTCAGATACCACAATGCATCACTTCATTATAGGAGTCTCAGGGACTCAGAGAGTGAAAGTGGAGGGGTTTATTATTTTAACCTTCCAGAGTTGGGTGCTAGCTTTACAAAAAGGCGAAAAAAACGGTTGGCACATTGCTGCTGGCACAAAATGCATGTTTTTAAATTCCTAATTGCACTTCTCTGCTCCCTAAATCCCTCACTGGTTGAGTTCTTCATAGAGACATGATCTCCCTGGTATCTAGTGCTATCCCCTCCCCAGAGCCCCACCCTGTTAGCTCAGGACACAAGATTCCCTTCTTTTTGATCCGTGGACTCAGTCACCTAGCAGACAACCTGTGACTTTTCAAACCTAGGATGAACTGAGAGTCTAAACAAGCAGCTACCAGCTAGGGAAGACAGGGCCTAGTGCATGCTGATTATCTGTGAGCTCTAAATGCAGCTCAGATGGAAATTGCACCGGAATGACTCATTCCTTACAGCCTGAAGTTGCCTTCCTTACTATGTGTCAGTCTACATTCTCAGTCACCAATGCTCCCACTCACTTATTTGCAGATTTCAAGTCCTCGTGTGGACCTTTACACTGCCCTTTTCAGCCTCGATCCTGTCTCCCTGGGCTGCAGTCCCTGCATCTATAGTCAGACCTGATTAAATTGGCCTCACAGCAACCCCAGGAAGACCACATTCCCTGAAAGGTTGAGACCCCTTGCACAGGATGGGATATTAGCACCCTCCTAGTCCCTGTGCCATCTAACTCCCCTCCTTCCTGTAGGAGTGGGGCTTTGTGTGACTTGTGTCTATTAACTGTGATAAACACCCCCATGTCCCCTCATTGACAGTGAAACCCAGTAGACAATGACTAAGTTCAGCCTCTGGTGTTAGGATGTCTTATGATGCTGTGAAGAGACACTGTGATCAAGACAACTCTTATAAAGGCAAATATTCAGTTGGGGCTAGCTTACAATTTCAAAGGTTTAGTCTGTTATCATCATGGTGGGAAGCATGGCAGCATCCAGGCAGACATGGTGTTGGAGAAGGAGCTGAGAGTTCTACATCTTGATCCAAAGGAAGCCAGGAGGAGACTGTCTTCTGCAGGCAGCGAGGAGGATGGTATCATTTGTATTGGGCAGAACTAGGGCATAAGAGGAGACATCAAAGCCTACTCCCAGAGCGACAAAAACCAGTTCCCTTCAACAAGGCCATGCCTATTCCAATAAGGCCACAACTTCTAATATTTCCACTCTCCATGGGCCAATCATTGAAACACACGAATCTATGGGGGCCAGACCTATTCAAACTATTATAGAAACCAAGTCCCCAAATCTATATATTAATGCTATTTGGAGGCCTTGGAAGGAGACTGGGGTTAAATGAAGTTACAAGAGTGGGGGCCCTTGCTTTATAATAAGAGAAGAGGACCCCCCACCAGCCCCTCCCACACACACAAAAGTAACAGCCTAATAGGAAGTCATAAAGGAGAACTCTTAAAAACTGTGATAAGGATGCTGAAATGTAGCTTTTCACAGTTGACGGCTTCTGGCAGGGGTGCAGGTAGAGAAGGACTCTATTGCTGGCCCCTAGGAGTTTGACCATGCTCCAGTGAATGTATGGGCACCCTTTCCCTTTTTTCTTTCTTCTTTTTTGGGGGGTAGGGAAGTCACAAAGGTGGGAGGACTGGAAAGTGAGTGTGATTGAAGTGCATGATATGAAATTCCCAAACAATCAATAAAAATATTAGGCTGGAGAAAAAAATAAAATGACTCCTAATAACAACAACAAAAAAAAAAGAACAAGAAGAAGAAGAGGAGGAAGGAGACTCCACCTTATTGATACTGTCTCAGCCCACAATGCTCTGCACCATGTTTTAATTAGGCAACATCACCTTCACAGAGGCTAGAGTCATGTTCCTGAGGCTGTGAGCTAAATAAACCCCTTGTTCTTTATAAGTTACCAAGTATCAGGTATTTTGTTATAGCAACAAAAATGGTTCTAAGAAACTCATCATGAGTGGCAATGCTGCACATGATGTTTGCTTTACCAGAAGGTTGCAAGTGAGAGTGATGACCCTTAATTCCGGGTGCAGGCAGCAGGGTGACTGGCAAACAATACCTTGTGGCACTGGGAACTTGGGGTGCTTGTTATGCAGCATTACTGACTTATCCTGACCAATACACCAGAAGAAGCAGCATCTGCTGCACTGGGATGCTACAGGGGCCACCCAGACACCAGGCAGAGTCAGTCCTTGCTACACACTTTTACTGTCCTTCAGGAGAAAGGGGCCCTTGCCATGAGCTTGTTTTGATTATGCCCTGCTCAGTATGGCTAAGGCTCAGCCTAGGCATGGTGATGTTGGCCCATGTGATGGAGCCTGAAATCTACAAGTCAGAAGCTTCTTCTACATATGACAGAAGGGCCAATTTCCAAATACTCATGGTGTGTGATCCACATGTCCTTGAACGTAGGGAGAGAGCACAAGATGGAGGCACCTACCCAGGCACCATACTTGGCATATGGAGAGGCAACCACCTGGAGAGAGGAAAAGACCCACATCAGGCCATCACTCTGGGATAATCAGAAAGCTATTCAGGAAATACACCTGTCTGAGTTTGACAATTTTAGTCCATTCCCAGGACCCACATGCTAGAAAACTACCTTTTAAAATTAGAGGTGTGGGAGCTTTGGTAGTACATGCCTGTGATTCTAACACTCAGGAGGCAGAGGCAGGAGGATCTAGAACAGGCTGATCAGCACAGTAAGTTCCAGAACAGTCAGGGCTACATAGTGAAATCTGTTTCAGAAGAAGACTAGGGAGATAGGCTCCAGTGTGAGGACCTGCGTTTAGATCTTCAGAACCCATGTATAAAGCTGGACATGCCATCCATGTCCACATGCATACACACATGTTCATGTAAAATGCAAAAGGAGCCTACATGCTCATCTTGACCCCCATAGCTCATCATCCCCAATACTATCTTCTGATCAGACGTTCAGTACCCAAGCTCTGCCCACCCTGCAGGCTGCAGCCCCTTCCCATGTGCCACTACCTCACTACCTCTCTCTCTCTCTCTCCCTCTCTCTCTCTCTCTCTCTCTCTCTCTCTCTCCCTCCCTCCCTCCCTCCCTCCCTCCCCATCCCCATCCCCCTTCCCCAATACCTTCACACAGAGGTCTGGAGAGACCAGCTTTCCCAGCTCTTTCTGCAGCCGGAATCGTAGGCCTGAACAGGCACCGGTGCCACCAGACAGTAGGATAACTGAATAGAGTCCTCCAAGGGGATTTCTCACAGGACATGATGGTCTCCAGGGTGTGCATGTGGATCCCTGGGTTGGTTCTCTCTGGGGAAAATGTACAAGAGGCTTTGGGATCAGAGGCTCCCCATTTTTAGTATTTCGGGGAAGGATACCTTCCAGATTCTGGATAGACCCTAGTGCCACCGGGAATCTTGAGGCCCCATGGACTTAAAGTGGGTCACAAGCTTGGCACCGTCACTGACAAGAGTTTTCCTACGGTGGCTCAAACAAGGTTGGTGTAGCATGTTTTGTGAGTGTTTGCAGGGCAGTGTCCTGTCTCAGCCTTGTAAAAGTGCCACTACGTAATGGCTTTCACTTGTCACATGTTCCATAAACAAGCAACAGACACCAGCCTTGAACAATGGGTGTATCATGTAGCTATAGCTCATGTTTCTGGGGTACAGTGCGTGTTAATCAGCACCCCTCACTCCTTGCACAGGGTGACCCTGGGCGAAGGACTGAACAACTAATACAATGGAGTGCCTCCAATGTGCCTGGCAGAGGGCTCACCTCAGGAACCTTTGGCTTCATTCCTCCCTGGAATCCACCTGGCCTCTGAGGAGTACTTTAACAACTTTTCCACTTTGTCATGCATTATACCTTTAAAAACTGTGTGGTCTACCATGCTTATAATCCCACATCTTGAGAAACTGAGGCAGGCAGGATGCCACAAGTTTAAGATAAGCCTAGGCTATATAATGAGCCCTAGACTAGCCTGGGCTACAAAGCAAGAACAAAATCAAAAACCAAAAGCATAGAAAGACTTCACACTTTGCACTATATAGCACAGAATAGAGAGCTAAGTTCGCTAGCCAGAGTATGTTCACATATGGCACAAATGACTTGAAGACTTGGATCACAGGAAACACCGACTTTCCGTGACCTTCCCTTTCCATGGGCATTTCACAGTCTGTCACTTTCTTTTTTGGAAACAATGGCTCACTGTGTAGCCCAGGGTGACTATGAACTACTCATGGTCATCCTCTTGCTTCTGGATCCCAGTGTGTACCACTGTCTGGCTGTGTCATTCACTGTTCCAGAGAGAGGGTGACTCTGAGAGCTAATACTGTCTGCATGAAGGATCTAGAATCACCATGGAGATAAGCCTCTAGGCACATCTGAGTTTCTAGAGTGGGTTAATTAAAAAGGGAAGACCCACCCTCAATGTGAGCAACACCATGAACTGGGATCCTGGACATAGTAGAAAGGAGAAAGGAGCCAAGCACCAGCATTCTTCCCACCTCCTGCCTGCAGATGTAGTGTGGCCAGCCACCTCGCATTCCTGATAGACAATAGCCTTGAACCATCAGTCAAACTTCTTAAGTTGTTTTTGCCAGGCATTTTTTTCCCACAGCAATGAGAAGACCAATTAACACCAATCTGAGCCAACAGTCATTAAAAACCCTCTGGAGCAGGGCAGTGGGAGCACACACTTTTAATCCCAGCACTCAGGAGGCAGAGACCTGTGAGTCTCTGAATTTGAGGCCAACGTGGTCTAAAGAGTAAGCTGCAGGATGCCAGGGCTACACAAAGAAACCCTGTCTCAAAAAAACCCCCACAAAATAATAATGATAATGATGATAATGATGATGATGATGATGATGATGATGATGATGATGATGATGATGATGATGATAATAATAATAATAATAAATAGTATAAAAACCCACTGGCCATTCAGATGCTTAAAGCTCTCGCAAACATCTGTGCCCTGTGTTTCTGCCTTAACTGGTTTCATTGTTCCACTCTAAAGTATTCTGTACAGTGGCAGAGTTAAAAATAGCACACTATGAAAGAGAGTGCTGTGGTTGCCCTCCATTCCATCTGTGAATGGACTCAGACTTCCGAGGAAGAGTCGAGGGGTATAGGAGGCAGCTCAGTGAGTAGGAGCTGATACCAGAGAAACTTTAGAGCAGGAGAATCCTGAAGCAGAATGCCCCACCACCACACTACACCTTCCTTCTGACAGTGTTCTATGCCAAGTGTCCATTGGACCACTGCTGCCCCCTGATCCTGTACTCACCCAGGAGGCTGGTGTTGAAGAGTGCCTCTGAGCACATGAAAGCTTCCTGTCCTAGGTTGATTTTCTTGCCATCCGGCAATGTGAATTTCTTCTGGAAGGAGGGTGCAGAAGTTTTTGACATCTCCATGTCATAGTCCAGCGCCACGTAGCTGCATTTGTCTTTCAGGTCTCGGATGTATTCCAGGTCAGCTTCAGGACAAGGAAGACCAAAAAGAAGGGGCATGTAGGGTGCTACTCGTGGGAGTGGGCATAGGGAGATGGCCCACTCTTAGGCAGCCACTGTGTCCATGCAACCCCTTCAGCGGGATCTTGGTCAAGCTATGGGCGAGGTTTTAGAAGGCCAGAGAGCATGGGGAAGTAGCCCCTTCTGCACAAGAGGCACAGAGCTGGATCTCTTCCGCATACCCTAAGATGCAACCCTGCTGTGTATAGTGTTGGTGGGGCCAAGAAAATCCAATTCACATTCATTACCTGGGTATTCTGGAACTGTGCCTGTGGGTTCTCAGAGGGACTGACCACAACTGGTGAGGACCATTGCTTAGAAAACTCTGGCAAGCGATGCCCCTTTCCTTCCTAGGTTTCTGACAACAGGTTTGAAGGCCAGATGTGGCTTTTGATCAGGCTTTCACATAGTATCTGCTGTTGTCATGGAGCTTTGAATAAAAGGAACTTCCTGTGCTGCTCACTTGCGGGCCTCGCCTGCCCTGCAGACTGCCAGCTGCCACTTCCACTTGAAAACCACCATCCTCTACTTCATCCTCCAACTCATCTCCTCCTTCTGCTCTCCTTCCTCTTCTAACTCCTCCTCCATCTTTTCCAACTCCTCCTCTAAGTCCTCCTCCAACTCTCCTTCCTCATTTCCTTCCTACTATTTCTTTTTTTTTAAATATTTCTACTACTTTTTTTATTAGATATATTCTTTATTTACATTTCAAATGGTGTCCCCTTTCCTGGTTCCACCCCCACGCCCTGAAAATCCCCTAACCCATCCCCCCTCCATCCTGCTCACCAATCCACACACTCTTGCTTCCCTGTCCTGGCATTCCCTTATACTGGGGCATCTAGCCTTCTCAGGACCAAGGGCCTCTCTTCCCTTTGATGTCCCACAAGGCCATCCTCTGCTGCATATGCAGTTGGAGCCATGGTTCCCTCCATGTGTGCTCTTTGGTTGGTGGTTTAGTCTCTGGGAGTTCTGGGGGTACTGGGTGGTTCAAATTGTCCTTCCTCCTATGGTGCCACAAACCCCTTCTTCCCCCTTTTTCTTCCCTCTCCTCTTCTTGCTCTTCCTCCCCTTCCCCATTCACCCCTCTTCCTTTTGCACCAAACGCCCACTTCTCTTCTTCTCCTTCTCTCTTCCTCTTCTTCTGAAACAGGATCTCATGGCCCCAACACACTTGTAGCTGAAGATGTTCTTGAATGCTAGTCCTCCTGCCTCCACCTTCAGGTACCATGATTAGATGTATGTGCTACTACTCCTGGCCTAACCCAACCTCCTTGCCCGTGTCTCTTCCATCCTCTTTCAAAGCCTGGAGGTTCTTCTGTTCCTTCCTCCTGTCTTGTCACTGTCTGCTTCTCCCTTCTCTGTCTTCCCTTCCCTGGCTTCAGGGACTCTGCTGTATCCTAACTTTTCTTCCTTCACCTGGTTTGGGTTTTGGTGAAACCAGGTAACATTTCACCTCTGCTGTTTACTTAGGTTTGGGCAAATTATTCTTCATTTTGCCTTTTTTTTTTGTATTCTCTCTCTCTCTCTCTCTCTCTCTCTCTCTCTCTCTCTCTCTCTCTCTCTCTCTCTCTCTCTCCTTCATCTGCAAGGAGGAGCATAATAAGCATTTCGGAGTGACCTGAGAGAACAGATGGATGGTTCACGCTCTCTCTAAGAGTAGGCAGTCAAGAACATGCGAGGACTCCAGCCTGAGCAGTTCTTGTCATCATTCTAATTGATTCTGTTCTTTAGGGCTCCTTGTCTAAGACCAGAAAAGCCAGTGGCCTATTGGGAACCAATGTCATACATATTGTATAAGCTAAAAATCCAGTCCAGGAAGTGGACACAAAGGGAACAAGCATTGCCCTGTGTTGTGGATTTCCCTGGTGCTGTTTGTATTTTGATGCTAATTCCATATCCTCAAGAGGGGCTGCCTCAGATGAAGAGTGAAATCACTCAGGTGACTTCATGTGAACCTTCTCCCCATTTTTACTTGTAAAATAAAGTCTAGAGATGGTGATTGGGCAGTGGAAGAGAAAGGTGGAGCTAAAAGTTTTAGAGAGAGAGGGAGAGAAAGGAGGAGGGGGGACAAGAAGAGGAAGACAGAAGAAGAGGAGGTGGAAGGGAAATAGAACAGAAGCATGGGGCCTGGAGAAACTGCAAGTTATAAGGGATCTCATAGCTGGGGAATATAGTAGTGTACTGTAGGTCTGCCCAATCTAGGTTCACAACTTGTATTCATTTTAATTGAGTCGTGTTTTCATTGCATGGGCTTATTTGGGTTGGAGATTTAACTGCAACAACTCTGTCTAAGCCCTAGTGAAAGACCTTAGGTCCTTACTGCTTATGGGATACCGGGCAACTCTCCTCTGCAATAGAACGATCATACATATCCTCACAGGCAAGCTCTGAGCCAACAGGAAACCCTGTCTCAAAAGAGGTGGATGGCATTCTTGAGGTTGACACTTGAGGATGTCTTTTAGTCTCCGAATACACCTATACACATGCACACTGAAAGTGAAGGACCTTATACACAACCCAGGTTTATGTGTCTGAGAATAGTTGTTTCCTACCTATGGTCTCTAACACATTCCCATTGTCTGACAGCAGTTTCATGAGGTACAGAGTCAGGTCTTGGCCAGCTATGTCCAGCTTGGTGGTTGACAGGTGCAAAGGATAGCCATGAATGATGGGCGCGAAGTAGGTCATCCCGTCTCCAGATTCAACAGTTGTCCCTACATAAGAGAACACTTTGTCATTATGATGTGGGGTGCACAGCATGCCTTGGTGAGTTCTGTAAGAAGGGGTGTTGGAGGGGAAATAACAGAAGGGAAGGGAGAGGAGCCAAGGAGCTAGCTTTTTCCCAAAGGACATGAACTGGAATGAAAGCTGACCACGAGCTTTGGATATAAGCCTGTAGGTTTTCTTGTTAAGTCAAACATGCAATTTTACCAATAGCTGCCTAAAGAGATAGAAGAAGTGTTGCCTGTGTGTGGATAGGCACTGAGACTCTCTGGGAGTTGCCCCTGCATGGGGAAAGTTTGAACATGATGGCAGAGGTGTGTGCCTTAGTTGGCAAGGGCTTCAGGTTTGCTAGTTCAGAGAGGCTGTGACATGCTATGGGGTGCATGATAAGGGCCTATTGCATGTGACACCATAGCTTCTGGGGCTGACTGGGGTCTGAGTGTTTCTCTTCCTTGTTGAGTCTGGAGATCAAGAACTGCACATTCCAATTAAGCAAGGTTAAGTCCATGGGGCTTCCCATTCTAGCTTGTGACAGGGGACAGAGTTGGTCCCCTCTCAGCTGCAACAGGTAAAAATGACAGTCTATCCCCAAGACCTTGGCCATCATGCACGCATACACTATGGTCCCTAGAAGATGGGAGAAGAACACAAGTAGACCACTGTCATTCATGACCACAGACAGAAAACTCCAAACTGAAATTTTGGCAAACTGATTTCAACAGCATGGGTTTTAAAAGAATTAAATGGCCTTCATTCTACAACTCAAAATCGATCTTAATTCGTCATCTTAAAGAGGAGGAAAGAAGCCATATGAGTGTACCAGTGAATACATGTTCTAGCTTCCTTTCTGTTGCTGTGATAAAACCACCCTGACAGAAGCAGCGTAAGAGAAAAAGAGGCTTATTTCAGTTTATAATTCCAGGTAGTAGTCTGCCGTATGGGAGGGGGGTTTAAGGCAGGAGCTTCAAACAGCTAGTGATATCACATCCACAGTCAAAACCAGAGAGAAACAAAAGCACGCATGCTCAGTTGCTTGCTTGTGCTCAGTTCCAACTTCCCATTCATACAGTTCAGGACATCCTGCCTAGGGAATGGTACCACCTACAGTGGGCTGGGTTTCCCCATATCAATTAACTTAAGATAACCCCCACAGACACACCTACAGGCAAATCTAAGATAGACCCCTCAGAGAGACTCTAGCTCCAAATGATTCTACATTGTAGCAAATTGTCAAACTAACATCACTTTGCATAAATTGCATTTTGACAAAATCCAATATATTTATTCCCAATTAAAAGAAGAAAATCTCAGTAGAAAAGAACACAAGACAATGTATTTGAATTGGTGAAGAAATATGAAACCCACAGCTCAACATTGTAAGGCTGAATGACTTCCCTCTAAAACTAGAGGAAAGACAGGGATTTGTATCCTCACAACCTCCACTTGGAACATCGAGACCAAGGCAGTCAATGGAAAAGAATGAAACAATTAAAAACAAACACAAACAAAAAACCCCACCTGGCTTGGAAATAATAAAGTAAATGTTATTTGTCAGAAACATATTTGCCATGGGGCTGGCCAGATGGCTTAGGCAGGTTAAGGCACTTGCCACCAAGCCTGATGACCTGGGTTCAATTCCTGGAACCTACATGATCTTAGGAGAAAATCAATTCCCAAATGTTGTCCTCTGATCTTCACACTTACACTATAGCACACACACAATAAATAAATTAATGTAATTTAAATTTTTCAAAAAATAGACATTTGCCAGGCAATGGTGGCACACACCTTAATCCCAGCTCGGCAGAGGCGGAGGCGGAGGCAGATGAATCTCTGAGTTCGAGGCCAGCCTGCTCAACAAAGCAAGTTCCAGGAGAGCCAGTGCTACACAGAGAAACCCTGTCTGGAAAATAGAACAAAACAGAGAATATATATTTGCCAAGTAATATATCTTACAGAAATCTATAAAAAATAGTTTAATTAGAGTATTAAGGGTACAATATCAATGTGGAAAAAATCAACTGTCTGTGCAACAGCAATGAGCAACCAGAAAGGAAGAGATGATGAAGTTGGCCAGAGCCCACAGCACGTGCCTGAGGAGGTGAGTTCAGATCCCCAGCATTCATGTAAATCCTGAGGATGGCGACACAGTCTGTAGTAGCCCTCACTCTGGGTGGTTGGGGATTAGGGACAGAGACAAGTTGGTTCCTGGAGTGCGTTGGCCAACCAGTCTGGTCAAAACCTAGAGTTCTACTCTAGGTCCAGTGAGCCAAGACAGTGTCTTTTAAAAAGTAAAAGAAGGCAGAAAGTTACTGAGGAAGACTTTCGGTATCAACTTCTATCCTTCACATGCACATGGACAAGTACACAAACAAACGCATGCACAAATGCGTGCGCACACACATACACACACACACACAGAGAAATATGCATGTGCTCCCAAACACATACAGACACATTTGCTATTTATCTAAATATGTTAGTCTTTTCATCCTTATGACAATTGCTGGAGAGAAATCATTTAAAAGGAGGGAGGAGTTTTGGCTGATGGTCCATGCCGCTGGCCCCACTGTTGAGAGGCTTAGCCTACGGCAGGAGCTCGGGCTAGTAGAGAAGATGCTCTCATAAATGGTGGACCAGAAATAGAGGAAACAAAAGCAGGGGACAGACAGACCCTGTAAGGGCATGCCACCATGACCTACACCCTCCAACCAGACCCTGCTTTCAGCACCCATCATCCCCCAGCAACTGTGGGATTGTGACTCCATCAACAATCAGAGCTCTTGGGATCCAGCCACTGCCCAAACCCCATCAGCTGACAACCCCACAGGAACTCAAGCCTGCTGGGGACATTTCACACTCAAACCGTAACAAATAGTACCACTTTTAACAGCATCAGAACCTGTGTGACAGTCTAACAACAGATAAACATGGCCTGGACACCCAAAGCCTTGTCACAGTGCCAAGAGGGACCCAGAGACCCCACAGACTTGCCAGGGTCTACGAGAGGCCTGTAAGATTCTGGCTTTTTTCAAAGTTGATGTTTTCAACACATCCCCAAGCAGAACCCAAAAGCATGTGGCGCTGAGCGTTTTTGTAGGGGTGTGGTGCTAAGGGTTTGTGTAGGGGTGGGCACTGAGGGATACTAAAGGGTGTGTTGCTGAGGGTTTTTATGGGACCGTGGCACTGAGGGTTTTTGTTTCGTTGGTTTTTGGTTTTACTTGTTTTTAGAGACTGACAACCTGATTCTAAAATCTGTGCAGGAATGCTGAAGACCTAGCAGAGCCCACATCTCCAAATAGGCCAACCAGAGGTTAAGACAACCTTCATCTCTTTGAGAGACTCAGTATGAGCCATGGTGTCAAGAACATTTGGTATTGACCTAGAATCAGAAAGAAAACAAACAAACAAAAAAAAGATAATGGAACAGGCCATGGACCTGGAAATCAGCTTGTGCACACACAGGAAGTTCATCTTCAAAAAGCACACAAACATCACAGAACTAATAGCACACGTTTCATTCCAATCTTACGGAATACATTAACAATCTAATCAATCAAAGTGGACCATAGAACTGATGGTTAAACTAAACTCTATAAATGTATAGAAGAAATCAGAAAACCTTTGGGTCCAGTAAATGATTTTTGGGTGTGGCACCAAACATAAAAACATTGATAAATGGGACTCTGTAGAAATGAAACCCTGTTCTTGAAAAGGCTGTGGACAGGAGAAGTGGAACCTGGGTAGGAGCACCGTCCTGCGCAACGCCAATCTGATAAAAGCCCTCCGAGCATGACTGGAAAGAGAGCCATCAAAATACACAGGCGAACTCATGAGAATCTGGTAAAACACCTGAGAGCCACTCCATCACTGAAGTAGACATGGACAGCCAATAAACCCAAAGGATATGCTCAGTGCCCTTGGCCATGAGAGGAGCACCAATTAAAAGCAGGAGACATTATTGAATGTCTATGAAAATGACCACAATTAGAAGACTGGCCGTCCCAAGAGCTGGCAGTTGGGATAGTCAGTATCATCAACTAGACACCATCCATGTCTATGATGAAACTTCCAGGTAGGTTCATTGAGGAGGGGGGACTCACCCTGAATATTGGTGGCACCATCTCCCGGTCTGGGGTCCTGGGCTAAATACAGAGAAGAACTTGAGCTGAGCACCAGCATTCATCTCTGTCTGCCATGTGGCCAACATTATGCTCCTACTACCATGCCTTCGCTGCAGAGATGGACAGTACTTTCAGACTGTGAGCCAAATCCTCCCTCCCCTCCTTAAGCAGCTTCTGTTTAACATGTTGTCACATACAGTAGAAGGGTAACCATGGAGGGTCACACCACTGTTTCACATGCTACAGGAAGAGACTTGTAAATGTTCATAGCAGCTTTATCATAGCTCTCCAAATCTGAAACACCCCAAAGGGACAGCCACAGATAAGCAGACAAAAGCTTGGCACATTCCTGATGTGGAACCACACTACCACAGCTCAGCAAGAAGAGCAAGTGAGCTATTGGTCAATCGATCGATGCCAGAGACAGCCTGGAAGAACCTCCACATAATGAACAGGGTGAAAAACAATCGACGCCCACATGCTGGCTGCACAGCTCCATCCACAAATGCTAGAAAATGCAGCAAGTGGCAGGAATAGGGTGGCGAAATGGGATCCTCGGGTGTGGCTGTGATCGTTTTGAGAGCACGCCCACATGTCAGAGCTCATTAATGCTGTTAATTTCATTCAGTATACCTTAGGAGATCAGTTAAGACAAAAAAATGAGTCCAGCATTCTGGAGGCGTTCTGCGTCAGCAGGATAAGGAAGGGAAGGAGTCAGAACAAGAGCCAGGTGTGTGTAAAATATAATTCATTATTGTGCAATTCCATAGTATGTTTAGAGCTCACCAGAGGACTGCAGCTAAGGAAGCACCAGGACCCTGTCTTTCCCAGCTAGCAGCTGGCAACTGCTAATTTTCAATTTAATCTTAGGTTGAAATGTTATGTATGGACTGCCAGGTGACTGAGCCCCAGTATCTGGAAAGGGGAGGGGAATCTGGAGCTCCAAGAGGATGGGGAGTTAGGGAGGGCCTGTGTGAAAGACTTTAACTCTGGACAACCAGCTAATGGGAAATAGAGGGCAGTGGTGTTTGTGCAATCAGGGGCCATATAAACCATGGTATGGGGCCTAGAGCAGTTAAAAGCAGAGAACCCAACAGGGGCGTCACAAATGCTTCTAACTCCAGTGCCAGGGGAGCCATGCCTCTGGTTTCTGAGGCCAATGTGCACACACATACACACACACACACATACACACACACACACACACACACACACACACACACACACGTAGAGAGAGAGAGAGAGACTTAAAAAATAATTCTTAAAAAACAAAATCAAAGACCGCAGTTTTGCACCAACTTATCTCACCAGCTATTTCACATTTTGCCTCACTCTGCATTTTTTTTCAGGGCTCTTATTATGAAGTGAGGGTCACTATGAATCTTGAAGAGTATTCTTTGCTTTTTAAAGTGAATACCTGAAGCATGTGTGCCATGTGTGTGTGTGTGGTGTGTGTGTGTGTTCACTCACACATCTGTATATATGTGGGGGTCAGGGGACAATCTTCAGGAGTCAGTTCTCTCGGTCCACTATGTGAGTCCTGGGGATTGAACTTGGGTCATTAGGCTTGGCAGCAAGCTCCTTTACCTAGTGACCTATATGGTCATCCCCCTCTTATGCTTTAATTTTTTTAGGGAAGAGACTGCATTGCTGTGGTGAGTGTCTCCAACCCCAAGAACTACACAGCATGTCTGGGAAGGATGGAATCCCTTAAAGTCACTCACCAGAGGTTCTGCCAGAAGCGTAAAGGGAGAGGACCGCTTGGTTAGCCATGTACAGGGCAGGGAAGTTGAAGGTTTCAAATAGGATCTGGGGAGGAAGATTGGCATGCTAGCTGGCCAGGTGGCACACACTGACCCCGTGCTCATGAGTACATCTTGCAGCAGGCTGTGGATCTGGGGAGACTAAGCCTGGGGTGGGCAGCACCCAACTCCAGCTGGCTCTGCTGTGAAGTGGCCGTTTTAACTTCATTCTTTGGCTGTGATAAAGACACTCTGACCAAAGCAGCTTAGGTGGGGGAAACAGTTTTATCGGTGAATACTCGCTGGTCATTTTTCACCCCCAAGGGAGTTCATGATTCCCAGGTTCCTGGTTCCCAGGGCAGGAACCAGGGAGGAACAATGCTTGCTGGCTCACTCAAAGACTCAGTCAATCTCGCTTTCTAGATTTTATACAACCCAGACACCTGTACAAATAATGCTGCCCACCCCCAGTGGCTGGGCCCTCCTAGTCCATTAACAAGACAATCTCCCACATACATGCCCACAGGCTAATCTGATAATGGCAATTAATTGAGACTCTTTTTTCAGGTGACTCTAGGCGGTATCAAATTAACAGTTAATGCTAATTAGGACACTAGCTCTATGGCTCCCTCTAGATACTTCTATAATGAATTGTGGAAAGACTGGTTGGGTCAGGACTTAATGGTGATATCCACTGGGTCCCTGCCTCTCTCTGGCCGCTGCTAGATAACAGCACTGCAAAATGGGTTAATGTTATGATAAGGTCTGAGTTCAGATTGTCAGCATGCTTTGGGGCATATCTTCCTGTCCCTGGGCACATCAGGACACTCTTTCTTCCTGCTTGTTTTTGATGATCAGTCAAACGGCTAGTTTGACCAAGCTCTTGCCTTGTACCAGCATTTTGAACATTGCACACACACCTTGTGTAATTCCCCAGATTAACCTGCAAGCCCCACCTGCTCAGGAACCAGCTAACTTCCTGGAAGGTTGTGAATTGTAGTTCTTGGGAAATAACAATGTCTCGTGGGAAAATACGGTGGCCTGTAAGTTTGTCCTTATAAGTCTCAGCAGTATGTGGCTTGAGGCCATTCCAGCTGGGAAATTCTGAGGCATGGTCCTGAGCAAAGTCCATCTCTTGGTAAGTATGTAATATTTAATAAATGCTTGCTTTAAATTTGCCTCAAAATGGTGGAGTTGGGTAGGGTTTTTTTTCCTGTCAAATGGAAGGATTAACACTTGTAACAATTGTACCAAAGATCACCGCTGAGAGGGATCACCACTGATCACCTTCATGTCTGAAGGCGTGGCCCCAGAGAGGGTTGCTTGAACCTTTTTGTAGGAGTCACTTTGCCATGAGTATACCTGTAAGTGTCTGTATATTCAGTCAGGGGCTGAGGAGAACAGTTCAAGGAGGAGGAGAACACTGGAGGGAAAACCCCAGCCACAGAGCCAATCATCTGCTTTTTTGCTCTTAGACTAGACTTGAACCTTCATCTCTCTGTGTCAGTGTCCTGTTGGGCTCCACCCAGAGCTGCCCCCACAGCCTCCAGCAGGTAGAAGCAGAGCTCAGCTATTCAGCCCCCGCCTGCACACTTCCTCATAGGCCTCCTCCTTGGCGAGCACACATCCTTGCTCCATTGTCCCCTACAGTTGAGGGGTGTCACAGGCAGCTGAGATGAGACAGTCTCACCCCTCTACTCCCAATCTAGTTTGCTGAGACCCTCATGGACACTGGATGCTTTTTGAGTGGAGACAGCCATGCCCCGGCCTCAGGGGAGGCAGCTGTGGCCATTTCCATGCTCTGATTGTTTACACTGGGGGGGGGTGCGTGTCCACAGCAGCTTTGGGGCTGGTTTGATGTGAGCTCATACCTGCACCATGATGTGTAGAACTGCTGTTTCCAGATCTAAGTGGCCTCTGAGATGTGCAGATCATGACTTGACCCTGTGCCTGCATATGGGGGAGAGGACTATGCACTGCTAGCCAGATGGGCCCGTTTGGCCACCTGATTAATTCACCTGCTCTTTGGGAGAAGCTGAGCCTTGGGATGAGGACTTTGACAGTTGGGGTGGGGCGCAGCTTCCTGCAGCCACTGCAGCTAGCCCCACTGCAGCCTAAGGCCAACTGTCATCTGTGCTCTGCCAGGAGCACTCACAGACAGGGTCCACCCTTAAATTCCATCAGCCCACCACCATCTCCATGACAGGAAAAACCAGGATGAGGCCAAAAGCAGAAACAGGGAACTTATAAGTCGGGACAGAGCAGGAACCTCCCTCCCTGCCTTGCAGGGCTCCAGGCCCCATTACCTGAGTCATTCTGGTTTTAGCTTCCTTGCTTGTTAACGGTGGCTCTGTTATCAAGATAGGGTGCTGTTCTGGGGCAACTTGGAGGGTGTGGTAGAAGGAGTAATGCCAAATCTGCAGGAGAGAGGCCGGCAGGTGAGCTGTCTGCTGTCTAAGGACATCCATCACCTATTTAAGATCTAAGTATCTGATACAGCTATTGGGCATCTAAATCATCTTTCTGTCTTCTGTTTACCATCTAGTCTCTCTCTCTCTCTCTCTCTCTCTGTGTGTGTGTGTGTGTGTGTGTGTGTGTGTGTGTGTGTGTGTGTGTAAAATCTACCACCTATCAATACCTGCCACCTATGTGTTCATCTCACTACTTGTTTATTGTCTGTTATCTGTCTATCTGTCTTTTCTCTTCTGCTTGTCTATGTCTGTGTCTAACATCAATCTACCATCTGTTATCTTTTTTTTTTTTTTTTTTTTTTTGGTTTTTCGAGACAGGGTTTCTCTGTGTAGCCCTGACTGTCCTGGAACTCACTCTGTAGACCAGGCTGGCCTCAAACTCAGAAATCTGCCTGCCTCTGCCTCCGAAGTATACCATCTGTTATCTATCATGTATCAATTAGGTCTATCCTTACCCTAGCTGCCCTTTCCTATAGCATCATTTTGGTTATCTGCCTCTTTTGTCTAGCCTTTACCTTCCTGGTCTCTTGGTCTGGCTCTTCCCTTCCCTCTCCCCCGACCCCTCTCCTCACATGGCCTAGCTCAATCTGGTCATGTCCACTCTAGACTCTGCCAGATATCCCTACCTCTGGTTATTCTCTCCCTTTTATAATAATCTTTCCCCTCCACCATACCTAGGAGCAGTCGTGTCCTTCCTTTTTTATTTTTTTCTTTCACTGTGTACCTATCAATCATCTATCGCCTAGCTAACATCTCTGCTGTCATTTATTACCTAGCTGTCCTCTATCTGGCAGACAAATGAGTATGGCTGAGCTCCAGATCTACAGATTCCAAAGATTTAGCCAACCAAGAATCAAAAATATTTGGAAAAAAATTTGGGGAACACTCAGCTGCTAGAATGTTTCTCTAGCATACACAAAGCCCTACCCTCTAGTCTCCATCCCCAGCACCGCATAAACCAGGCATGTAATGCGTACCTGAAATCCTAGCACTCAAAGAGACTGGGAGGCAGGAGGGTCTGTTAGCACCTCCATGGCCAGCAAGACAAGACTGTAGCTGCTGAGAGACTACACATTCCCAGTGTCCCCTCATGTCTCATGTCCTCCTGCTGTGTGTATCCCACATCCCTGATAAAAGGCCTGTTCCCCCCCCCCTTTTCTTCTTGCCTCTACCCAGAGGCAGCTTTGCATCCCTCCCCACCTCCCTAAAGAAACCTCTTAGGTGAGAAGACCTGCCTAATTGTGTGACTTTATGGATCATGCCATATAGATGCAGCATTTGGTACCAGAACTTGAATTAGGATTCTCCGGGGCTTGTGCATCCCACAGTGGGGATGAAGCCACAGACTGGAACCCTATCCCCAGTCCACCTGCTACAGGCTCACTTTCCTCCATCTGATCACTGGACTTCTGCGTATCCAACACTGACCAACTGGTGAGCTTTCCCTTCCTGGTTGGCATAAAGGCTTTCCTGGATCTAAGGGAGTGACCACTGAGCATCTGGCACCCCTCTGGTGACCTTGGGAGTGTAGGAACCCTCAGTCACTGTCTTTAGGGCTATAGCCGGCCCTTCTTGCCAACCCTCACCACAGACCTTTTGCCTCAGGAAAAGCTTCACTCTTTTACTGGCACAGTTCCCTTTTTCCTCTATAAATCCTGGTATTGGAAGAGTTATGTCTGCTTGAGCACTTTGCTTGCTTGGACTCTTTGCCCTGGTCCCTGACTAACCTCATAATGACCTGGATCTCCGGCTTGTACAAACTGGTTCTAATCCTACCTATGTTCTTGGGACACCTTGGGCCCTGGCCTATGACTCTTTCCTTGCCTATGGGAACTTCATATTTGTCCACACCCCCAAGCCCTCGGCCTGCCCTGGTGGACCTGCACACCCCTTCCCCTCCTGCAGGTTCTAATGTCAAAAGATAGTATAACAAGCCTAGTCTCATGAAAGGTAAGTCTATAACCTTATACATGGTTAAATCCTTTAATATGTTTAGAAATATATTTGAAGTCATGCAAAGAACCAAGGCAGATAATTACAAGATTAAACTTTATTTAACTTCTTGCCTTATGCTCACAAGATACAGTTTAAAGCAGATAATGACAGACATGTTATTGAACTCAGATATGCTTAGTAGGTACTAGCCCTCAACTCCCTTTACAATGACCGCTCCCAGTGATTCACCACCTGTGTTTCATAGCAAATGATTAGATAGGAAAATATAAAGTTTATGTAAGGTATGAAGATATAGAACCTTAAGTTATGAGGACCTAAGAAAATATTTTAGGGTCTACAAGGTGTTTTAGGGTTGATAAGTACAAATGAAAGCCTAGATGGTGATAAGGTGACTTAAGGTATATAAAAGGAATAAAAACTGCTTCCAATTTCTTCCCCTCACTACTGTTATATTAGGACTTTGAAAGTTCAGAGTTCTAACAGTGACCACTTCCACTATATGATCCACTGTCATAGTTACCAGTTCAAGATTTTACGTTTCCTTTGGTTATCTTTTAAATATAGACTTGCAGGTGCTTTCCATTATGCTAAATTTCTGTATGTCCAGCCTTCTGGATAGAGGGAAGAAGCGCCTCTTGCTCCTTCCGTTTCATGGAAGATTTCTGTCTTCCCTGAGCTCACCTTAAGGAGTGCTTTTAACAAAACATTGTTTACCAAGCCTCTACTAGGGTAGCTATCTACTACCCTTTTCTACAATATGGATTTCAGTACAGACTACAATTTAACATGTCTAAAATTTATCTCTTCTGTAAATCTAAAAGGATTCTTGTAAGCTTCAGGAAATCCACTCAGATCCACCTCCCATGGGTCAAATGGACTCCGGATAAAGTACCTGTGTCAACCAACAGATTAATTTTCCCACCAATTGCTTATCCCAGAAGGTGGAATTCCTTCCCCTTTCCCTGGTTTTGGGACTCCCCTCCCCAAACTACCAAGACCATGGCCCAAAAAAATTTAAATATATACCTAAGAAAAAGTTTCTCTTCCTCCTCTGTTCCCTGGTTTGGGGACTCCCCTCTCTTCAACTATCTAGACCATGAGCCTGAGTTTCAAGTGTACACCTAAGACTTTTTTTTTCTCTTGAACCTACTTAACTTGATCTTCTGCCTCTAATACGAGTATGTGTTCCAGAATCCTGCCAAGTCCAGGTATTTACTCAAAATCTGCACCCAGGACAGCTCCAGAGAAGGTGTTCTGGTCCACCCTTGCAGACCACTTCAACAGGGCCTACACTTTCCTAGCCACAGATGGTCTAACAGATCCTGGACAGCAATTAACCAGCCAGTTCTCCCAGGACTTTGCCAGCATCCCAATTTTTTTAGGGTCCCCAAAGATGACATTGTCCCCATTTGGTAGGAAGTAGCCTGAGAACCTACATCCTTAGCCTCATCATCACTCCCCTTCTGATTCCTCCTCTTTATAATAAACAAAAAGGAGGAGTGTTAGCAATTAGACACCTCCACAGCCAGCCGGAGGGGCCCAGTGACAGCAGGACAAGGCATTACTAGCTGCAGAGAGGCTGCTCATTCCCACTGTCATGTTGGATGTTCTCCTGCACATTTTCCACATCCCTGATAAAAAGTCTCGTTCTTCCTCCTCTCTCCCCCTTTTTTTCTTCTCTCCATCCAGAGGCAGCCTCTGTATCCTTCCCCATCTCCCTAAATACACCTCCCATGTTTGAGCTGTCACATGTAACTTTATGGATCTGGCCTCATAGGTCCAACAGGGTCAAAAGTTCAAGGCCATCTTAAACTATGTAGCAAGTTGAAGCTATGCCTACAGAGAAACTACTCAAATTTCTTGTCATTATTCTTCAATCGGTGTGGTGACAACACTGAGATTTTTGTAACCTTACTAGAGATAACATGGAGCACATGAAAGGATTTGATTGGCATCCTGCAAGTGCTACCAATCCAGTGATCTGGATGTCTGAAAAGGCCCTGGACAAGACTCCATAATTCCAAAGGATGGCTGAATTGTAACCAGCGCCTCTGGTTCACCATCAAGGAAAGGTGTAGCGTGACCCAGCCTCCAATGATACACCAGGCTTGAAGTTATGGAATGGGACTGACAGGGGTTGACAGGCCCAACGCTGTCCTAAGGGTCTCTAGGGTCTTATGGGTAACAGATGCATGCACCAAAATTCAGGGGGTGAGGTGGAAATTCAGGTGGTTTGGGTATCACAGAGAAAACCCAGCAATGATGGAGGTTTGCCACATAATATGTGCCTACTCAAGACCATCAGGTGACCTTAGTGAGCCCTCTGTTTCGGGATATTTGATTATTATACACAGAAAACCTAATAGTTAGCAAAATATACAAGCTTAAACAGATAATTGCTTTTGTCAGATGCAGTTAGGTATGTCCCGTAGAGATGCAGTTTGTGTGTGTCTCGAAAAGCCTCCATAGAATGCTAAAGGATGGAAGGTTCCTGCCTATTTTAAGGCAAGTTCTTTGGGAGATATCTTCTAGTCTTTGTTCTATGACCTGAGGCAAAGATAACTGGATGGCCTTGAGCTATCTGATTGTAAAGGTGAAATGGCCCCTACTAACTTGGCTTGGAGTCACCACCATGAAGGTGACAAGGTTCAGCCTGCCAAGGATAAAGGGGAGGAGCTTGAGAGTTCTTTGATAAGCAATTGGACCTTTGATAGGCTCTGTCTCTCTTGACTTAGAAGAGCCTTCAAGAAAGGAGCTCCAGGTAAAAGATAGGGATTTTCTCCTTGGGAGAACAACAGGTAGAGGAAAGAGAGCGAAGGAGCCCTCTTGGGTTTGAAAGAGCTCAAGAGAAAGGTAGAGTGATGTAGATAGAAAGAGATTTCTATAGAGCTAGCAGTTTAGCTGTAGAATCAGATTGGTAAAAACATTTTATATATAGTTCAAAATAACTCACTGAACCAGCAGGATTTTACCTCAGTTTATGTGTCCCATGTTTTATTGCTATAAATACTGGATAATTTAACCGGTTACATATTACATCTTCCTCCATCCTCATCTTTCAAATGGAAGAGACCACCCACCACATTGAGGAGTGTGGGCCTCAGGTGACAGGGTTGAATGGACTAGCTGTCCATTCCTGCTGTAAGGCGCTAGCCGCTGAGCTATCATCTTCACTAGACAGGTGATGCCTGCTTGTAAATCTGTGGGACCAGCCCGTACACTGTTGACATTCCCTCCCAGGAGAGGATGGGCAGGGTCATTGTATTCTTGTCAGAGTACACAGCCTCTCCTCCCAGCCATTTATACAACATTCTTCCCTAGTTGCATGTAACCTTGTCAGTTCTGGAGGGGCTAGGATGGCTAGGGGCACAGCTTCACATGATGGCTGTCCTTGCTTGTCAACTCAACTATATCTGGAATTAACTCAAATCCAAAAATGGCTGTGCACAACCATGAGGGATTTTTGCTTAGTTAGACCATTTGAACTAACTTCCACTTCTGTTCCAGATTTTTTGAGGTAGGATGACACACCTCTAATCTGGGCCACACTTTCTGCTGGTGGCCTATATAAAGGACATGGAAGAAGGGAGCTTTTGCTCTGGCTCTCACTATCAGGTCCATTTCTTCACTGGCATTAGAGGCATTCAGGATTCCAGAGTATTCTGGAGACCAGCTGAGACATCCAGCCTTGTGGACTGAACAACTACTGGATTCTTGGACTTTCTGTTCACAGGCAGCCATTATTGGAATAGCTGGACCACACAGCCTATAAGTCATTCTAACAAATCCCCTTTCTATATATAGAGAGAGATTCATTAATTTCTGTTATTCTAGAGAACCCTTACTAATACAATGGGGAAGCCATCATCCATGCTGACTGAAGACATTCCAATGTGTCTGTTTTGGGGTCCCCTGTGCTCCTTTTCGTAACCCTTCCCCTAGGTTGTGTAAGTCAGACCAGTAAACTCATTGGTTCTCTCAGGGTGAACTTTTGTATGTCCTTAGAACCTTGAGAGCAGGTTGGCATTCACACCTAAGCTGGAGATCTGAGATGGAGATGTCATTGATGGCTCCTCTGGAGGCCTGTCTCTTCTTCATCTTCTCACATGGTCATGCTCTGTAGATCTGTGTCCTGATCTTAGGCCACAGTCACATGAATTAGGATCCACTGAAGAAACCTCATTTTAATTTGGTTACCTTTTTGTTTTGACCCCAGGCCTAGCAGTCTAAACTGGCCTTGAATGCCTGACTCTTCTGCCACCATGGAGCTAAGAGGGCAAATGAATACCTACACACAGTTCAGCTTTAATGGCTATGTCTTGGGCTGGATGTCTCGGTGGTAAAGAGCACTGTCTGCTCTTGCAGAGGACCAAGACTTGGTTCCCAGCAGGTGTCATTGATGACACTGCAGGAGCTTGTACTGGAATGGTGTGTCTCTAATCTAACTCTTTTTTTTTTTTTTTGGTTTTTCGAGACAGGGTTTCTCGAAACCTGTAGCCCTGGCTGTCCTGGAACTCACTCTGTAGACCAGGCTGGCCTCAAACTCAGAAATCCACCTGCTTCTGCCTCCCAAGTGCTAGGCTAATCTAACTCTTACTACACTGATAAAAGGGGGAAATCTAAACTAAAGACACACAGGAAAGATGCCCTGCAGACATGAGAGCAGAGACTGAAGTAATGCTCTACAAGTGAAGGAGCCCCCAAAGATTGTCAGCAAGGCTTCCAGAAACCAGGGAAGCTGGCTCTCCCTCACAGCCGTAAGCAGCAGTCCTGTACCAACACCTTGACCTTGAGGGCTATAAGACAACAGATGTCTGAGGTTTAAATCTGTGGTTGTAGAGCTTCATCATGACTGCCTCAGGGCTCAGATCATAAGCAACACACCCTCAAGTGCTGGTGTCACTGATTCCTGGCTGGACCCAAGTGTTACTTCCCCAAGGCTAATGACTTCTTATCCATCATTCCTTCCCAGATGTGATAGCATAGGAATATCATCTTATAGACAAGGCATCTTTGTCTTGAGGGTCCCATAGGCCATGCCTTGTCCTGGTGGTATGGGCAGTAAGTAGAGAACTGGAACTGCAGTCTCCTGACTTGGATCCCCTGAAGCTATGACTATGGAGGTACTGAGAGCAGCAACAGAGCTAGGCCCAAATAGCAGGTCTCTCCTGTATGGAGAACTTTGGTTCTTTAAACACCCAGTTATAGCCGGGCGATGGTGGCGCACGCCTTTAATCCCAGCACTTGGGAGGCAGAGGCAGGAGGATTTCTGAGTTCGAGGCCAGCCTGGTCTACAGAGTGAGTTCCAGGACAGCCAGGGCTACACAGAGAAACCCTGTCTCGAACAACCAAAAAAAAAAAAAAAAAATTAAACACCCAGTTATGTTATGTGAATGTCTTTGCTTTAATCCCAGGTACAGGGTAAGAGGCTGCTTCACAGTAGGTGATTGTGATTTGCCTCGTGCTCTATCAGGAGTGTAGTTTTGCCTGCTACAGATAGTTTCTGCATGTGTGTGACATTTGGAATTCTTGGAACTTTCGAAAGGGTATAAATGCCAGAGCCCTAGGAGGAGCCAGCATGTGCTATGAGGAGGCTGCTGTGGTGGTTCCTGGTGCTGCAGGTTTGTCAAGTAGTAATGAGTAAGAGACTAGAAGAAGAAATTGGATCTATCTTAACTACAAAGACTGGACTTGCCCCAAGGAACCCCATGCCCCTAAACAGCAGGAAGTAGTCTAAAGAGGTCTATGCTCCCTTTCTCCTCTAATCTCCTTAGTAGTATTGTGGAGCTGGAAAGGATTAGGATGGAATAAGGGTTGGAAGGGTAATAGATATAAGAACTCAATAAATAAAGCAATGCCCCCCCCAACAAAAAAATCACACATGCACACACACACACAATTCCTCAGTGCCAAGGGCAGTGACTGGGGCATGACTGACCCCTCCCCAAGAGGTTGTAACTCACCTTCTCTACATTGTCCCAGTTGGTGATGGCTCCCCGGGAGATGGGGTAGTACATATTCAGCTCTGTTCGATTACTCTGGGTCTCAGCTCCAATGAACCAGTCTTTTTCTTCCAACCCCTCTAGCACATTCTAAAAAACACAGGCAGGACAAGACAGCCACTGAGAGTGGCAGGCTGGGACTAGGCCCACCGTACATGGCTTTCATGTGTGGACTTGAGCCAGTGCCCTGAGGCTGCTGGGAACTGGTATTGATCACCAGTCTGAACATGGAGGAGGCTATCCAACCATGCTCACTTTCAGCAGTGATTACTAGCAAATGGGGCAATTGCCTTCAAGGTCCAGGGCTGTTGAGGGTCACTGTGAGGACATTCACATTGCATGTGTAGAAATGGAGGCCAACAGAGAAAAACTGTCATGGGGGCACATCCTACACACTTGGTCTGGAAGGCTTGCTGGAAAAGGGCCTGCAGCTCCTGGGTTTCAGGTTGATTGAACTTTCCATGCTGTAAGAGGGGCTGGGCATCTACCTCATTTCACCAAACAAACACTGACATTAGGATCAGAGCTGTGAAGACTTAGCAGGGCTAGCTGATGAAGGGGCAGGAAACCCAGAAAGGACAAAGGCTAAAAAGATATCAGGCTATGCCCATGTCTAAACATGGAAAGAAGGAAACAGAGAGAGTGGGTGCCCATTCTACATGGAAGGCTGGCTCGATAAGACCACAGGGGAACCCCCAAATCATACTCACTCATCAGAGAAGATCAGGGTCTCCAGGATAAGCTAATGCTTAAGCTAGATGGAAACCATGTGCATGAGGTAGTAGTGCAACAGGGAAGAGGGGCAGGGTGCAAGTGTGACAGGACAGTCAAAGGGCTGAGCAATGCTGCATGGGTGCATGGTACCATCTGTTATCATGCAGCTATGTGGAGGAACTATGCTGCAGTGGTGCACAGTACATGGTGCAATGATACCTTGCTGCGGTGGAGCATCCCAGAGATGCTGCAGGTGTGCTGCAGTACAGTAAGTTTACAGGCCTGTGCTCAAGGCAATCATAGCCCCGCTGCTCAGAGCTTGTTCTCAGCCATCTTGCCCATTTTATAGCTTTGGTCTTGATCTGAGAACCACCAGTCAAGACCTCAGGTGAGCTGCTCACCTCCCCAAGCTTCCATCTCCTACTCTGTCAAGTGGGAACAATTCCCTCAGTTCCCTGTGGACCCCATGCATTCCTGGGAGCATGTGGAGTAAGGCCTCACAGATGGCAGACCAGGGGAACGTGGCATTGGCAGTGCTGTGCCTCCTTGGATGCTTTTCAGAGTGTGGTTGTATGAGTGTGAGGGTCAGGTCTGAGGCCTGATCAAACCCAGTTTTGAAGCCACCATTTACTGGCCTGGTGGCCTGTGGGCCAGGACTGCAATGGAAAGAATGACTTTGTCCTTGTCCAGCCTCTCTGTCCCCTCCAGGCCTCCCACCAAACACCCCACTGCCTTCATTGCCAGTCACCAGACCTGGGTAGAAATTAGCATCAGAGGCCTAGAGTACAGCTGAGTCTCTCACCTGAAGAAAAGGAAGCAGACTCTCCTGAACATAGGAGTCACTCCTGCCCAGGGCTGGGAAAAGGCTAACAGGAAATATGGCTAAGGGAAGGCAAGCCTGAAGAAGAGGGAGGGGATAGGAATAGAATAGAATAGAAAATCTGCTTATGGTCTTCATGGCAAATTGAGTTTTCCCATGCTATGACCGTCTGCCTCATGCCATATAACTAGCCATGAGCATCGCTGGCCCCCACATTGCTCTTTGCACAGTGTTCCCTCTTGGCCATGGTTCTTCAAACAAAATCATCTGCCATGACTGTCTGCCACACTCACACAGCCTCTCTCTCTGTTACGGTACAGGGGTATATGGTTTTTAACTCACATGTTACATAGATCCGGGTATGAGTCTACGGAGATCAGGACTCTCCAGTGTACCAGGCGTCTACTGGGGTTCCCAGGACGCGCCCACAAATGAGAGGCTCGAGGGTACTGTTAATGTGTGCTTGCTTCCCCTCCCTGTGGGGCTATGGGATGACTTCAGGTACAACCCACATTAAGACCTTACACTACAGAGAGTGAGCCACTGCACTTCAGAGGAAGCTGGTGGCTATCAGAACAACAGGGTGGGAGTCACTATCTTTGTGGAGGGGCACTGCTAATCAAGCTCAGAGAGGGGGTCCCTAAAGTGGGAGGAGAAGGCTGCCAGAGGCTCCAGTTGAGACCCAAGATGTATTGCTAGAGGGAGAGGTATTAGAGATAAAAAGAAGCTGCACCCAGAGGCAGCTGCCCGTGCTGGAGGGTATGGAAGAGACTGCAACTGGGATGGAAGGTGCCTGCTCATGCCCTCTCCTCTTGAGCCATCTGACAGGGAGCAGGCAGAATGCAAGTCAGAGCATTGGGAGCTACGACAGTCACAGCAAGAGCATCAGAGGAGGCTGGAGGATGAAGCCTCCAATATACTCATGGTATGTTTCATTTTCCCGAGGATGGTGGGGAAGACAGCCCGAGGGGCCTGAGTTCCTGCAAAGCCCACCTTACTGAAGCCAGAACCATAGTCACAGATGAGGGAGGTTTTGTCCATTGTGCTGTGGTGACCTGGTCACGCCTGTGGGGAGAGACCACATTATCCCTTATTAGCAGGAACTGTGCCAGCAGCAGGACATGGGCTCTGTGTACCTAGAGCAAGGTTGGCCTGAACTAGAGAACCAGTCTGCAGGTGCTGTTTAGGAACGGAGAGCTTTAAACAGCTCTGTGCACCCAGTCATCCTGCAGACCCACAGCCTGAACCTTTCCTGGGCTATAGTTTTGTGCCTTTGCCTACTTCAGATGGCTCCTTCCAAAACAAGTGAAGCATTTACAGAAAGTTGTATTTGAAGTGCTTAGGCCACGAATCGGTCACAAGGAAACCACTCCCGTCTGGGTGTGAGCCTCACCGTGGGTCTGCCTGGTTTGCCTCAGGTTCAACACTAAAGAAACGTCATCTCTGAAACATCATCTCTGAAACCTCTGGTGTGGACAAACTGGGACAGACCCTGTGGTATGGACGAGGCCAGGCCTTCCTGAGGAGAGCACTGTGCGTGTGAGAGGGATGGGGCAGCTGCTTACCAGCATGTAAGGACACAGGAGTTACTATGGCTGCACAGCTAGGCAGGCTCAGGGCTCAGGAAGCTGTGTACACTGGATATGTTAACATATTTCATGGCAAAAGCCTGGGCCCTGGCATCCCCAAAAAGCCAGACTCAGCCACTTGTCCCCAGTATATCATCTTAAAAACCAAATGTGAAAAGCAGAGAAAGATTTATTCAATATGACCACGTTGGGAAGAGGGACAAAGAGGTCCATTTACCCCCAAGTCCCTCTTCAGGGTCGGGACAAGAGCCTCAGGTTTAAACAGAGGGCAGGAGGGTGTGGTCCTGACCCATCACTGTCTCAGCTCCAGTCTCTCCTGCAAGGTAGTCTGACAAGTTCTCAGAACTCTGGGAGGTCTCTGGGAGACAAGCTCCCCTTCTGTCTGGCTCCAGACTTCAGCCTTTTCCTCCCTAGTGTGAGACTCCTGGGGCAATTCCAGTGCCTTGGGTTCTGTTGTTTAGTGGTCTCATAGCACAACTGATCCTAAAATATCTCCTCCTGGGGCTGAAGAGAAGTCTCAGAAGTTAAGGTGCTCTGAGTGCCCACACTGACAGCTCACAACCACCTGTACTCCAGGGAGGCTGGTGACCTTGTGGTAAACATACATTCATACAGATATACACACAGAGACATAAAAATAATCTTTAAAATAACTCCTCTTTTATCACAAAGATTACAGTTGGGCAAGAAATGAGGTTGGGGTCTGTTGTGGCAAATCTCTAACCCAAATAAGCCCATGTAAGGAAAATACAACTCAATTAATATGAATACAAGCTGAGCGCCGAGATTGGGCAGATCTGCCTCTACACTACTATATTCCCCAGCTGTGAAATCCCTTGCAACTTGCAGTTTCTCTAGGCCATGTGTTTTTGTTCTATTTTCCTTCCACTTCCTTTTCTTCTGTCTTCCTCTCTCTCCTTCCTCTCCTTGTCCTCCCTCCTCCTTTCTCTCCCTCTCCCTCTCTCTCTCTAAAACTTTTAGCTCCACCTTTCCTTCCACTGACCAATCACTGTCTCTAGCCTTTATTTTACAAGTTAAAATGGGGAGAAGGTTTACATGAAGTTACCTGAGTACATGATTCACTCCTCGTCCCAGACAGCCCCTCTTGAGGAAGTGAACTTAGTATCAAAATATAAACAACACCAGGACAACTACAACAGGGGTCCCATGTACGTAATTTCCACCTCACCTGGAACCCCACGAGCTGAAGGGTCCACAGGGGCATTTTGGTCAGCGCTGCTGGGCCTCTCACAGAATCTCTATCCCCACAAGACCTGCATTGCTCTTCTACCCTCAGACACCAGGCCCCTGCTACTGAGACGTTGTCTGTGGATCTCTAGCTCAGATTCTCACACAAGGAGTAAGTGCTATCGACAGAGGTATGGGAGGTAACATAGCCACTCCACCTCTCCTGCCTCCCATCTGCAAATCAGAGAACCTGCAGGCGCCAGCTGTGGAAACATCTTTTTCCCCAGAGAGCTGTACTAAGAGGCCTGCCTGTGGAACCTGATTTCTCTCTTTAGAGCCCCGGACCATGTTGTTATGTTTACCCATGTCTTTAACAATCCTAATAAACTTACCCGCATCGATCCACCTCAGTGTCCCGTCAGAGCCCACACCTGAGAGAGAACTTTGTTGTTTGCTTATTGTGTTCCTCTTCTGGAGATCCTGCCACAATGCTAGGAGTAACTATTGTCCCTTTTCCCCCCTTGTATAGTATTTGTGCTTCACTGTGTAGACACAGAACACCTTAGAGACACTGGGTTCCTCTCAAAGATACAGCAGTAAATCAGAGTTAAGAGGGTAATTAGCAGGCTGGAGAGATGACTCAGTGGTTAAGAGCAGCGACTGCTCTTCCAGAGGTTCTGAGTTCAATTCCCAGCAACCACATGGTGGCTCACAACCATCTGTAATAGGATCTGATGCCCTCTTCTGGTGTGTCTGAAGACAGCTATAGTGTACTCATCATATATATATTAAATAATAAAACAAATCTTTTTTTAAAAAAAGAGGACAATTAGCACTTTTGGGGTTCTCCAAGGCTTTGGGGAGCCATCTTTTCCTGGTGGGGATCCTACCTCTGGGATGACAGTGACCACTGAGCAGGCAGTGGCTGCTGGAAGCCGAGATGACTGTGGAAACCTCTTAAAAATAAGAACAGACACCATGTTATTGCTCTTCCTTCAATGAGCAATCTCTCCCTAGTGTGTGGTGCCTTGTGATTGCATCTAATCAACACCAGATGTGGGTCTTACTCTGTAGCCCAGGCTAGACTCAGATTAATAGCAATCCTGACTCAGCCGCTTCCCGAGAGCTGGGATTACAGATGTGAACCACATCTGTAATTCTGCGTAGAATTTCTTTCAAAATTCACATGTACACCTGTGAAGCCACTGGTCTCAACAAAGCACAGAAGAAGAGAGTTAGCCTCATCTTCTAGACATTGAGAGTTTCTGAAGGAAAGACTACAGCATTCATTCCCACATAGCATCACCAGCCGCATCTGCCCCAACTGCCCCTGCGTTTCAAAGCCACATATGGCCTCACCTTTCCATGGTGAAATAAAGTTCCCAGAAAAAAAAAGCCACACCTGCACGAGACTGTACAAGGCTGACTTACTATGGCTCTCAGTCTTCCTAATGCTTCTGCCTTTTAAAACAGTTCCTCGTGATGTGGTGACCCCCAACCATAAAATTATTTTGTGGCTACTTCATAGTTATAATTTTGCTACTGCTATGAAATGTAATGTAAATATCTGATAAGCAGGCTATCTGTTATGTGATCCCTGTGGGGTCAAGATTCCCAAGGTTGAGAACTGCTGAGCTAGAACATCATGATTGTGGAGATTTGGAATGTTGCAGATCTAGAGTCAAATTATCTTTGGGCTATTGTGAGTCCCATAAATAGCCATTAATGTCTGGCTTATCCCTGTGACTCTGCAGTGAAGGAAACCTTTTGAAACATATTAACTTAGCAGACAACATACACCAACCCCAAACCAAGAATGTCCCCAGAGAGCATCCAAGGCCTAGAGCAGAGATTTTCCCAGGCTCCTACTGGTGGAGCTGGTAGACTAAACAATCCAGCCCTTCCAGAAGTTGCCCCTCTGCTGGCAGGATGAGCCAGTGAAAACCCATGCCAGGAGTCAGGCGTTACTATCAGTCTCAGAGCAACCTTGACTTGGTCTCTGGTCATTCATTTAAAACAAATATTTGTAGTTGGGCACAGAGACTCCCACCTTTAATAGCAGCTCTGAGGAGGCAGAGGCAGGAGGATCTCTCTGAGTTCAAGCACAGCCTGGGCTACACAGTGAGTTCCAGATTATCCAGGACTACATAGAGAGACCCATCCAAAATACATGTGCATGTGTACGTGCGTGTGCACGCGTGCGCACACACACACCACCACCACCACCACCAACAACAACAACAACAAACAAAACACCCAAAACTGTGTAACATCTATTTCTGACCAGGAAGATGTTTGTATATGTCACGAGCTGCTTGTGGGAGTCATGGGGTTTCCTGCTTTCAGAGAATAAACCAGGGCCCAGAGAAGAAACAAGGCCTGGCTCCCTTTCCACCTAGATGGAAATCTTTCCCCACAGTAGGATGAGGCAAGCAGACAGCACAAAAATATTGACTGTTGCTCACAAGAAACCAGAAGCCCACCAGTCTCACTTGGCTCAGGGTTCTGGAAACAGCAGGGCGGGAGGCTCCAGTCTCTCCTCAAGGTTTGGTGCTCCCTGGTGACAGTCTGGGTGTCTGTGGCCAATCCCAAGTGTGTTTATTCAGGATCAGTGGATCTAGCTTGAACATGTCCCTTCCTTCATTAAAAAAGAAGAAGCAGAAAATACAAGAGACTTAAGTTAAGCAGCAGGGACACCCAGGCCATGCCTGAGAGCCCAAAACAATGAAGGGCGCTCCTCCATGAAGCACAACCTGCACTCCATCAGAGAGAGGGCCTCCTCACTTGAACCAAATCATGAAGCTGGTGGAAAACGGAACTTACTGGTGTCTCTGAGGGAGGCCACAGTCTTCCCCCTCCCCCTCCCCCTCTACAAGGTGTGGTGGGCCCCTCTGGGTACCGTGGACCTTTCCCTGCTCCTGGGACATTTGGACATTGTGATGCAGTTGTGACTTCAGGGCCTCACCCAGGCAAGGCTATCAGCCCTTGCTTGAAATGATCTTGTAAGAGAGTCTTCTGGGTTTTACACTGGTTCCTCACTGTCCCTAGGTTCACTCTTGTTGTGTGTCCCTCTAGATGTCTGACCTTCTATGGGGACCTCAGGGAGAACCAAGGCCTCCATCTGGAATGACAAGGGACCCAAAAATCAAAGAGACCTGGACTCCTGTAGAGTCACTGCCAAGTCAGCCTTGGGCCCTGGGTTGGTGATCCAGGGCATGTGGGAAATCAAGAGGGATGCTCTATATACAGGGTTGAAGGAGGAACTTAGGGCTTCAGGCAGGGCCCAGAGAATGTCAGGGAAAGACCCTGGTACATTTGGTACGTGGGAAAACACTCCAATACCTGCTCTGGAACCACAGTATAAAGTCAACACTTCACAAACACCATTCCAGAAGGGAGCGGCCAGGCAGTGTAGCTCAGTAGAGTGCTTGCTTGCCTAGCATGCTGGGGCTCTGGGTTGTGTCAGTACCTGTACCTCATTTCAGCATTTAGAAGGTTGGAAGGTAGAGGCAGGATATATATATCAACTTGGAGGCCAGCCTGGCCTATTAAGTCTCATAAAGAAAGAAAAAATGAATGAGAATTGAGACTTGAAACTAACTGGGCTTCTTCCAAGGCCCTTCAGTGTTGCCTTGGTGAGTCCAGGACAGGGACAAGAGGTGCCACAATGGACTAGCTGGGGTCCAGAGATTTTTATTTATGTTTAACAAGGCCTCAAAGCACTTTGGAAAACACCATTATTTCTTACAGTCCCAAGCAACAATACTTGCAGTGGATTCTATCCAAGGTTATGGTTGAAAGAGACAACAGCCAAGACCTCGTGGCTGAGTAGACACAGTATCTAACTGTGGGTAGACATACACAGAGATGTGATGGTGTGAATGAAAATGGTCCCCATTGGCCCATAGGGAGTGGCACTCAGGAGGTGTGGCCTTGTTGGAATGGGTGTGGCCTTAGAGGAAGCCTGGCACTAGGGATGCGCTCTGAAGTTGTCCATGTTCATGCCAACCCCACTGTCACTCTGTACTCCTGCTGCCTTTGGATCAGGATGTGTAAGTATGTTACTTCTCCAGACTATGTCTGCCCACATGCCACCATGCTTCCCATCATGATGATAATGGACTAAACCTCTGACCTGGAAGCCCGCCTCCAACTAAACACTTTCCTTTACTATGGTCCTCAGTGTTTTTTCATGGCAACAGAAACCCTAAGACACCAAGGCATGAAACCAGATGGGACCAAATGAAAGACTTTCCAACAGAACTTTCTAGACTGTGGTTTATTGTAGGACCGCGAAAGGCAGTCTGTGGCCTGGTTGAGTGAGGCTTACTCCAGAGACCCAGTAAAATATTCTGCAAGGGACGGAATGTGAGCCATGCTCCCAGATACTTAGGCTCCTGACACCAACTCCATACTCCTGACTCCTCAACTCCATAATCCTGTGGCCATCAGTCCCTAGTGGTCTGGCTGGACTCCACCCCTACATTCACCTGGTTACAGCCAGGTTTTCCCCTCCCTGTTGCCAGGTAACCCAGCCCACTATAAGAGGGGCTGCTTGGCCCTCCTCTCTCTCTTGCTTTCTCTCTTGCTCCTTCTCTTTTGCCCCTTCTCTTCTCTTCTCTTCTCTTCTCTTCTCTTCTCTTCTCTTCTCTTCTCTTCTCTTCTCTCTTCCCTTCCCTTCCCTTCTCTTCTCCTCCTCCTCCTCCTCCTCCTCCTTCTTCCTCTCTCTCTCTCTCGCCTCCCTGTTCCCTCTCTCCCCTTTCTTCTCCCCTTTCCACGTGATCATGGCAGCTTTCACCCCTCTATCTTTTCTTTCTCTCTTTACTTCTCTATCTCCTTTCCTTTTCCTACTTTTCTATAATAAAGCTTTAAAACCACGGGCTGCCTCTTATCAAAACCACGTAGGAGCAATGGAACAGTCCTCAGCATCTCCAGCCAACAGAAAGGACCCAGGACTTCCCCGCCTGGCCAAGCTTCCTCTACAGGTACACGGGGCCCACGCCAGAATGGCCCCACATTCTTTTTTTTTCTATATATTTTTATTTACATTCCAAATGATTTCCCCTTTCCCGTTTCCTCTCTCCCTGAAAGTCCCATAAGCCCCCTTCCCTCCCTCTTTTCTCCATTCAACCCCCTCTCGCTTCTCTGTCCTAGTATTCCCCTACATCCAGTCTTTCCAGGACCAGGGGTCTCTCCTTCCATCTTCTTGGAAATCTGTTGTTATGTGAATTGTGTCTAGGGTATTCCGAGATACTGGGTTAATATCCCCTTATCAGTAACTGCATACCATGTGTGTTCTTTTGTGATTGGGTTACCTCACTAAGGATGATATTTTCCAGTTCTGACCATTTGCCTAGGAATTTCGTGAATTCATTGTTTTTAATTGCAGAGTAGTATTACATTGTGTAAATATACCACATCTTCTGAATCCATTCCTCTGTTGAGGGACATCTGGGTTCTTTCCAGCTTCTGGCTATTATAAATAAGGCTGCTATGAACATAGTGGAGCATGTGTCCTTATTGCATGCAGGGGAAGCCTCTGGGTATATGCCCAGGAGTGGTATAGCAGGATCCTCTGGGAGTGTCATGCCCAGTTTTCTGAGGAACCACCAGACAGCTTTCCAGAGTGGTTGTACCAGCTTGCAATCCCACCAGCAGTGGAGGAGTGTTCCTCTTTCTCCACATCCTCGCCAACAACTGCTGTCTCCTGTGTTTCTCATCTTAGCCATTCTGACTGGTGTGAGGTGGAATTTCAGGGTTGTTTGATTTGCATTTCCCTAATGACTAAGGATGTTGAACAAATGGTGCTGGTTCAACTGGAGGTCAGCATGCAGAAGAATGCAAATTGATCCATTCTTATCTCCTTGCACTAAGCTCAATTCCAAGTGGATCAAGGACCTCCACATAAAATCAGACACACTGAAACTAATAGAAAGGAAACTAGGGAAGAACCTTGAACATGGGCACAAGGGAAAATTTCCTGAACAGAACACCAATAGCTTATGCTCTAAGATCAAGAATTGACAAATGGGACCTCATAAAATTACAAAGTTTCTGTAAGGCAAAGGACACTGTCAAAAGGACAAAACAGCAACCAACAAACTGGGAAAAGATCTTTACCAACCTTACATCCGACAGAGGGCTAATATCCAATATATACAAAGAACTCAAGAAGTTAGACTCCAGAGAGCCAAATAACCCTATTAAAAAATGGGTTACAGAGCTAAACAAAGAGTTCTCACCTGAAGAATATCTAATGGCTGAGAGGCCCCACATTCTAAGCAAGGACCTCCTCCTTAGCCAGGCAGCTTCCCTCTGCAGGTACCCGGGCGCCCGCCATCCCTATATGGGTATGTGGGCCCTGCTTGTTTTCCCTACAGCTCATGACTCATAAAACCATTGCTAGACATCCCTAGCCATTATCTCTCACTTCCCTGTGCCTTTGATTCACCCTCCAATGTAACAAACCAAACCCACCAACGATGTATCTCGCTGTCCCTGAGGTGTGGCAATCCAGAAGCATAGGATAGTTAGCCCCAACCTGAGCTGCCCTGTGAGGCTATGAAATGTACCCCTTTGCCATCCCATCTGAAAACTCCACAGGGACAGGGACCCTGTTTCCAAGGTACACAAGGTTTGGTACACAGATGTGGGTATGGGTGGGAAGCCTCTGCCCAGCCTGGTGAAGGTCTTTAGGATATGATGATGCCCCCACCCCCAATAAACCACATGGGCCCAGAGACTGAAGTACTGTGACCTCCATGCACATCTGGAAGACAGGTTCCATTTGGTGTTTCTATAGTCTATTGGTTACACAGGTTAGTGCTCTTCTACGTGGAGAGTCCTTCAGATCACAGGATTGCCTGCAGGTCGTCTTAGGGTGCCCTCTTGGAGGCTGCTGCTGCTGTTGCTGTTGTTGCTGCTGCAGTAGATGAGTCCAGAGCGAGGAGGAGACTTAGGAAGGCTCACTGAGGAGAGACCAGGAACTGCAGCCTGGTTACCTTCTACTGAGAGGGTAGGATTGGGATCAGGGGTTCTCAGTGTCTCAAAGTGCCTTCTGGCTCCTAGTTCGAAGCTCCTGGCTTCTGGCTTCTTAGACCAGTTCCAGGAGAGTTCTCAGCCACAGATGCTGGAGGCAGAGAGCATGATTGCAAAACAGAACTGTGGCAAGAACAGCCGAGAACAAGGGAGTTGGAAGGCATGGGGCATAGCTGACCTTGGTACCCTAGATGTGGTATCTGTCACCTCTGGCTCACACCTGGCTGCCTGGGAAGGCAGAGGCCTGGGCTTCTCAAAAAACAGTATTACTCAAAGCAAAGCAAGGAGCAAGGCAGCTTTCTGCTAACACCTGTATTTGTGGAGAAGGCTGAGGGGGAACCAAGCAGCTGCGATCCCTGAGCCTCTAAGGGTAGGAACAACAGGCGCCTATGAATGTGCTTGAATGTCTTTCTCCAGCGATGTAGGAAGACCAGAAGACTGACCCTTAGCACACACAAACAAGGGTGCTGAGGCCAAGAGAGGGTCACCTATTTAAGGCTATATATTGCCTTCAGAAGGCACAACCAGAGTTCACATGTGAACAGTGGAACCTGGTGTCTAAGGTTACATCCACCATACCCAGCCTCCTTAAAAGGACTTTGTCCGAGGGAGAAATGACCTGTGACCAGCAGAGATGCTTGAAACCCTTTGTTCAATGTTCAACCAGACCTAACTGGAAGCAGACCAGTTGTGCCCTGGCTGTGGGTACCACTCACCTTTCATTCACCTCTACTTCTCCAGAAACAAGAAAAGTCCAGGCCCGGCTGTGTGACTTCCTATCACTGGCAAATGGAATGAACGCCTCATCTCCGACAAGCAAATGACCCAGCAGAGTTCTGGACTGGTAGGGGAATTACGGTAGATGGTGCACAGTTCACCCCAATGCTCAAAAGGACATGACATTTTGATAGTGCCCTAGGCATTGACTCTAATACTTCCTGGGGTTCCATCCTACATCATGTAATAGTCCTCACTCCCACACCAATCCCCCCCACCCCTGGTACTGGTCAGGCCCATTCAAGGAGACAGCACAGCATGACTCATTTAACAAGGTAGATTTAATATAAAGAACTGCCTGCAAGGCTAAGATGAGCTGATCTAGATTTACAGAATACCCTGAGATTTGGGGGGCAGTGTCCCTAATGAGAATGGATTCCTTCCCCAACACTGGGTCTCCTGTTGGGAAAAGTGTGGCTAAGGCCACTGACTGGTGATACATTCTGGGTTGTCTGAGCCAAGTCTGTTCACCTCTGAGCCAAGTCTCAGGGGTAAACAAGAAGAACCTTCCGGAAGGTGGATGAGCTGCTAGGTGAGTCCTTAGGGAGTCCTGGGAACCCTGTCTCATATGTCAGAAAGACTTTATCAAGTTAGCCAGGGACTGTGCAGTGGGCAGTGCCCCCTGGATATCCCAGTCCACTGCCTGGCATTCCTGGGGTAAAAACAAAATAACAAAAACCTAAGCAAAAAACTGTCCTCCTTCAATGGTCCGGAACCCTTGACTAATCAATTAACACTGCACATGATACAGACAAAAATGGGGCCTAGCCTGCCAGGGCAGGTGGGGGGTGATGACACTGCCAAACTCTTTAGATCCTACATTGTCTCCAGTTTACCACGGTGGCCCAATCATGGGAGACATCTGATAAGCTTAAGCTATCTAGACAGCATAGATGGTGGGCTCCCCAACAGACAGACATGAAAGGTCTCAGAATGATAAACAGGGAGAACAAGTCATTCTGCTGGGGCATCAGTGTGAACTCAGCTCTCTTGCTGTCACCAGCCATGTGGGACACCAGGCTCTCCATTCTCCAGATGAGCAGACTGAGGAAGGCCCTGCAGGGGAAAGCCAGATGCTGGCCCCCATGCACCCAGCTCCACACACTTAATGACACCTCTCTATGCTCCCCAGGATGGCCTTCAGAAGATTCCGGGCAGCAGGCGGTAGGGCACAGCGGCTGTGTAGCGCTCCCAATCACGGCCATACTTGTTGGCACAGCGGTGTTCATCACGGAGGCAGCGGTGGGTGAGCAGGATAGTCATATAGATGATGTAAAAGTAGGGGAGGAGGTGGCCGCCGCCACAAGCCAGGCAGTAGGCGAGGCTGCCCATCAGGTCACCAGTATAGTTGAAGTGGCGGGCCACACCCCAGAAGCCTGAAACCAACAGCTTGCTGTGGTGCTTCAGCCCATCGGCTGATGTATAGGAGCACTCGATGGCCTTGGGCTTCTTGCCCCAGATGAGGCAGCATCCATCTGTCCTGCGGAACAGGTCCTTCTGATGGTTGGTCATTCGGAAGATATAGTAGCCCACCAGGCCAAGCAGCAGGATGCCCAAGGCATTGGGGGTGGAGAGCTGCACAGGGTGGTACACCAAGTATAGGCCCTGTCGGGAAAGAGGGTTAGAGAAGAAAGGTGAAGGGCGGCCCCATCGCGGAGCAGGGTGAGAAGTGTAGACCCTGGTCCTGACCCAGACTCGTCACACCAGCTTCCTTTTCTGTTAAGTAAGACACAAGGGGGCATGAAGGCATACATCTGTAATCCCAGCACTCAGGGATTTTTTTTTTATTTTTTTATTTTTGAGATGGTCTCATGTAGCCCAAGTTCACCTCAAACTTCCTATGCAGCTGAGGGGGACTGAACGCTCAACCCTCCTACCTCAACCTCCCAAGAGCTGGGATTACATGTATGTGCCACCCAGGCCCAGCAGCCAAGTTTTTTTTTTTTTAAAAAAAAAAAAAAAGACTTCCAGGGGCTGGAGAGATGGCTCAGTGGTTAAGAACACTGACTGTTCTTCCAAAGGTCCTGAGTTCAAATCCCAGCAATCACATGGTAGCTCACAACCATCTGTAATGAGATCTGACACCCCCTTTTGGTGTGTCTGAAGACAGCTTCAGTGTACTTACATATAATAATAAATAAACCTTTTTTTTTAATTACTTCCAATGCATGTTTGGTTTAATCTGTGGACTCCTTAACATAGAAGCCACTGTATCCTGAGGCTGAAACAAGGCCTGCCAGATAGAAAGACCCGTGTAAGTATGGTCTCTGTCATCAGTTCACACACTGGCACTAGAGACACAATGAGGAGCCCCATGAGCTTGTGCCCAGGTGGTGCAGAAACCCCACCATGTGAGCTGCTTATGGCTGGTGAGAACCCACAGTGAGAGCCTGGGGCGGACACCTGCCCAAGTCCATCTCCCTTGCTCCTCTCTGCTGGGAACATGGGCTTTCCCAGCACCCTTGCAGAGGGAGCCAGACCACTTCCACAACCCATGTCCCCACCAGCTATGTGGCCAGCCAATAGAGGCCCGCCTTACTGATTCCCGCCTGGAGAGGCCATCAGCCTTCTGAGCTCCTTCCAGTCACTCCAGGCAGCAGCAGGGGCTGATAAGCAGGCCCACTACTACCACGGGGCCAACACATCCAAGTGGGTGGGAATAAAGACATACAGCCCAGCTGAAGTCATTGCTGGCCACCCTGATCACTCCATTCTGCCTTAATTGATTTGGGGGGAAGGTGGAGGCCCATGACCACAGGAATGATTAGGGACATGCTCACACTGGTGCCACCTCAGGTCCTCCCAGACCAACTACAGTGGCTACATGAATCAGCCTAAGACAGTGTGAAAACCTCTCCACACAATCTGCTGTTCAGTTTCAATAGAGTTCTCAGCAGCCCTCCAAATCTTCTGTGAGATGTGTGCATTAGGAAAGGCAAGAGTGACCCACAGTTGGTAGACCAGGTGTGTCAAGTGCACTTTCCACTTTTGGTACTTTCAGTGTAGGATGGGTAGAGTAGGAACCAAATCCTGTACCGGGTCAAAAATATCTGTGATATAAGGAGCTTTCCCCCCTTGGGAGAAGACACTGGCCCAGTGAACCCCAAGGACTAACACCTTGGCAAGCTCAGCATGTGTATCGGCTCAGGGTCAGTCTGAAGCACCTGAAGACCATATAGCCAATGCTTATGAAGCTGGTAACCCCGTGCCCCACCCCTTGCTCCTCCTCACCTGCAGCGTGTAGAGGTAGGGCAGCCACACACAATCTCCCCAGCCCAGGTACCACCCAAAGTGGTCATGGCAGATGTCAATAGTCTTCAAGTACCAGGTTTCATTCCAGAAGAAGTCTAACACATAGATGGCCTGCAAGACAGAGACAACACTGTTACCATCACAGCCCCCATGCAAGGGAGGGATGGGGGTCCAGCAGTTGGGGTGTTGCTAAGTAACTTGATTAAGTTACTGTGGGGCTGGGAACATTAGAGGGGTGGAGGGGACTCTGTCATCAGCAGGAAGGGCTCCCAGCTATAGCTCCCACAGTTGACATGAGATGTAGAGCTCAGAGCAGGGAGGGGGCTCATGATGGAGGAGGTCAGGGACTCTCTCTGGGAAGCTGGCGCTGAGTACCACGGTAGACACCAGCATGGACATCCATAGGGTGAATGCCCCAGCGTTGGCCCCTGTCATCTGCCCATCAGAACCATGACACACACAAGGTATCCAAGGAGACTGAGGTCCATTCACAGAGATGGACACAAGCAAAGACCTTGCCTGTCTCTTCCCACCTCAAGGGAGCCTACATGGGGCCATAAGCTGTGACTACAGCTGGGACTCAGAGAACCTTCCAGAGACTCTAGATTCATCACTAGGGTGCTAAGTGTGTTAGTCACAGTTGCAAGAGTGGCAATACTCATCCTTCCTGAGGCAGTCCTTTAGAAAGCAGAAGTGGAACATTACTCAGGCATGCCGGGATTTGCCTCTGCCACCTACACACAGTCCCAGCTCAGAAAGCTGGCCTAAGGAGCCCAGACCCCAGTGCTCTGGGGTCCTCTTCTCCATCCATCTCTATGTCCCGCACAGAAGGAGCTTTATGGAGGACCACAGAGAAGATCCCTCCAAAGGTCCGCTCCTCAGGTCCACAGGACCAGAGCTGGTGTGAGGCAGGGACTTACTCCATCCAGTCGTTCATCTGAAGTCTGGCTCTACCCAGCATACAGTCAGTCAGCCTGAGCTGTGCCGATGGCCTCCTCATCTGCAGTTACTCTCCCCTGAACACACCATGTCCAGGCCACACCCCGGCACCACTGGGCCTGCTCTGGGGAATCCTTGCCTCTGTCTTTTAAGACTGGAGTTACATAGGTTCTGGGGATCCGAACTTTGGCCTTTTTTTTTTAAGATTTGTTTGTTTATGTATGTAAGTACACTGTAGCTGTCTTCATGCACACCAGAAGAGAGCATCAGTTCCCATTACAGATGGTTGTGAGCCACCATGTGGTTGCTGGGAATTGAACTCAGGACCTCTGGAAGAGCAGTCAGTGCTCTTAACCGCTGAGCTATCTCTTCAGCCCCGAACTTTGGCCTTCATGCTCTCAGGGCAAGCCCCTTTAGCCACAGAGCCCTCTTCCTGGTCTTACTGTTGTTCTTGAAATAGGGTCTCACCCTGTAGTCCAAGCTACTCTCAAACTCAATTATGTAGCCCCCAGCCAGTCTTGAACTCATAACAATTCTGCCAAAGCCTCCTGAGTGACAACTGCCTTTAACCGAAAGATGAAAACCTCCAAAAGGGTCCCCATGTTGGTCCCACCTGGCCACGAGCTTCCTAGTTCTTTTTTTTTTTTTAAATTAGAGGTAAAACTGTCGGGTCATGTCTGCTAAGGACAGTCATTTTGTTTTGGTGTGTGATCCGTAGTAGGTTGATTGTGATTCTGTGCATTTATGGTCAGCACAGGGCGGGGGGTGGAGGAGAGGGAGAGAGAGAGAAAGAAAGAGAGAGAGAGAGAGAGCGCGAGAGCGAGCGCTTCCTAGTTCTGACTGCTTGGGGCAGAGGACCTTCCTCAGAGTCCCAACCTCTCCCACTATGAAGACTACACAGGTCACTCCTTGAACCCAGAGCATGCCTGCCACCTTTCTTCTCTAGCTGATGAACAAAAGCCCATATACTCTCAGATCCCATCTGAGGGCAGCACCTAAGGGAGTCATCCTTGGACCAGGCCAGACTGCATGGTGTCCCTTTTGGGGCTGGCACAATGGCATCTATATAACGGTAGATTTTCAGCATGCACTCACTGTGACCTGGAAGGGCCAGCTCTGAGCAGGATGGCATGCTGGGAACTCTCTCAGAGTCCAGTAGCTGTGGTGCCCCACCCTCCCTGGTTGCAAGCACACCAAGTTACCTGCAAGACATTGACCAAAATCATGGAGTTGGTCACATGACCATAAAGCTCCTGCTGCTTGGCAGCAAAGGACAGGTTGATAAGGGTCCAGGCCACAATCCCCGGCCGTCCATTGAAGAACAGCTTGAAGTCAAACCACTTTCCGATGCGGGGGTTGAACTCAATTCCCATCATATAGTTGTAGAAGAAATTGCCTGTGAATTTGCTTAAAAACAAACAGAAGACATTAAAATTTTGTGTTAGATTTATTTTATGTGTTTTTATCTGCATGCTTGTCTGTGCACCAGGTGGGTACAGGGCCCTCAGAGGCCAGAAGAGGGAACTGGATCCCCTGGATCTGGAGTTACAGACAGTTGTGAGCTGCCATGTGAGTGCTGGGTACTGAAGCCGGGTCCTCTGCAAGAGCAGCCAGTGTTCTTCTTAACCAATGAGCCATAGCCCCTGCTCTCCAAAAACACACTTTATCAACCAGCACATCTTGTCACACATAGCTCATCTAGCTTTGTGGACACCAATGTTGAAGGAGGTAGCCTGGATGCAGCTATGACCTTAAAGTGTCCACACAGGGGAGAACATGGCAGCCCTGCACTCATATCTACATTCAGAATATATTGTGCTCATGCTCAGCAGAGACACAGGACACAGGGGCACTTGGATTACGAGGCAAATGTCCTGTGCTCACAGCCTACATGTTTCTCCCTGTTCCAGTTCAGTGACCAAATTCATGGTCTTGGTCACCTGCCCCACAGTAAACCCTTTGTCTGAGACTAGGGGAGAGAATCAGCTGAGATAATTGGGGTGAAGACCCTTCCTAAGTATAGCTTACTGTGCATGCACAGGGATTATTGCTAGCTGGGACAGTTGGTTCTCATGCCTAGTTCCCATAGTCAGGCTAAGAAGAAAGAACCAAAGATTATATCTACAAAAGCAACAACGGCTCTGGGAGCCATAAAAGGCAGTAGGGCAGTAAACAAGGGTAACACAAGCCATTCAACATTCTCATCTGAGGCTCACTGCCCAAAGCCAAAGCCAACAGTTAAGGGAGAGATATTCTGTTTTCATCTGTATCCCCAGACAAAATTAAGAACTCCAGAAGAACTCACCAATTATCTGTTCATGGGTGAGTGGATGGATGGATGGATGGATGGATGGATGGATGGATAGATGGATTGATGGATAAGTGGGTAGCTAGATGCATATATAGGTAGGTAGGTAGGGTGTATGGGTGGATAGATGGATGAGTGGATGGGTAGATGAATAGGTATATGGGTAGATAGGCAGGTAGGCAGATGGATAAGTAGATGGATAGGTGTATGGTGGGTGGATGGATGGAGGAATGGATGAGTTGGTAAATAGGCTGATAGATAAGATAGGTTTATGGGTGGGTATGTGGGGAGCAAATGGATGATTAGATGGTAGACAGCTGAGTGGCTGTGTGGGTGGAGAGGTGGATGAGTAGATATGAGGAAAATGGGTATGTTGATAGAAGGATGAGTAGATGATAGGTAGATGGGTGAGCAGATAGGTAGATGGGACAGATAAGTGGGTGGGCAGATGGGTGAGTAAACGGATGGATAGATGGGTAGATGGAGGAGTAGATGGATAGATGAAATGGACTGGACAGTTGATCTCCAACCCAAAGTTTCCATGAAAATGCTGTGACTGCACAAGCAGGGGCTCTCCTAGGAAGCAGCTAAGGTAAAGCTGCTGAGATAATAAGAGTCTCTTTAAGGCTCTTTCATAAGAAATAATCCTAAGAAAGGGGCAAAGATCCCCCTCCTCCTCAGCCAGAAGTTGACTTTCTAGTTTAATTGCTCCCATGGCAGTCTTGGCTACCGCTAGCAGTTCTTCAAGCAAGAAAATCCAGGCATGCAAAAGGCTGATCCCAGATCTCACTTCTCAACTTTCTTTGCCAGGTCCTGGGTGGAAGCATCTACCATCCATTCTAGGCTTGCCCAGACGCTAAGAAACTTACCAGTCTTCAGCATTGGTGGGGAACAGGTAGCCCTTGATCATTGCGAAGGTGGACACGGCATAGCCCAGGATGTTGGCACACCATAGCAATGGGATCCAGTTATCAAAGATGATGGTGGGGGAGAACCAGGTTAGGAGGTAAGCGTTCACAAACCAGAGGAGGTGGGTAATGAGCCAGGCTTGCAGCCCGTTTACCTCATACTTGTTTACAATCCCTGCGGAGAGACAGAGTACTCTGGTTAGATCACCTGGCCTGGCTGTGTACCTGCCTCACACCTATCTGCTCCTTGGTCTCTGTTGCTGTAGACCCTGGCTAGAGATTCCAGGTACCATTCCAAAGGACGGGGGCCATCTTCTGTTTCATACCCAGGCTTAAAGGCTAGCAGCACCCTTCACACTGTGAGGCTGTGGCTGTTCTGTGTTGCTTCTCACCCTCGTTATCCAGTCATTTAGGACAGGACTAGGAGGTGTGAGCAAGGTCAATCATGCGGCAGGTAAGACAAAGTCAACCCTACGTTTTCCCAGGCTCCCCTTGTGCTTGCTGCAGTGCCTGGGAGATCTCTGCTGGGGACACAGGTGGGATTCCAACCCCATGCCATTAGTAGTGTAGAGCCGGGGTCATTCCCACTGCCATGAAGCAGTAGGATGGAAAGACAGCAGAATCAGGGATGGCATTCCTGAGTGCTGAACTTGCCACCTCTACAATAGCATGGGTGTCCTCAAGAAACTTGAGGCCTGGTGGACAGCGTCCAAACTAAATTGGTTCTTATTTGGGATGCAGCATGGGAGAGTCATTCCAGGAACCAGAGACACAGACTGGGCAAGGCAAGACTCCTACCAGCTCAGAGACCAGGGTTACCTGCTGGAGTTATGGCACCTTCTTGGACGCCTCCCACATAACCTGGCAGAAATCTGTGGCAGAAGTCAGGAAGCCAGGAGTAAAGCAGCACCTGAAACAGAATTGTAGGTAGAGAGAGACTGGCAGCCTGCAGGGGGAGCTGTGTGATTTCACCCGGCCTGGGTTTATTGGACAGATACAGCACAACTATTGCTCTTCTAGAGCTTAGTACTCCAGGAGCTGGGCAGCTTCCCAGGACACATGGGTCCTCCCAACCCCTTTTCAAAGACATTTAAAAACATTGAGATGAGGGCAGGAGAGATGGCTCAGTGGTTAAGAGCACTGGCTCCTTTTCCAGAAGACTCGAGTTCAATTCCCAGCACCCACAGAGCAGCTCACTACTGCCTGTAACTCCAGCTCCAGGAGTTCTGACACTTTCACACAGATACACATGCAGGCAAAATACCAATGCACATAAAATAAAAATCAGTCATTTCTAAAAAGCCTGGTTTTTAAAAGCATAAAATAATAATAAAAACATTGATTGTGATCCACATCCCTTGAAGTCCCCCCACCCCCAAACATCATGGCTCAGAATCATGTAATAGGCTCACAAGACTAGGCAACCATCAGTACAATCTGATTCTAGGACACTTATGATTGTTTGTATATACTTGACCCAGGGAGTGGCACTATTAGAAGGTATGGTCCTGCTGGAGTAGGTGTAGGCTAATTGGAGTAGGTGTGTCACTGTAGGTAGACCCTCATCCGAGCTGTCTGAAAGCCAGTATTCTGCTAACAGCCTTCAGATGAAGATGGAGAACTCTCAGCTCCTCCTGCACCTTGCCTGCCTGGATGCTGCCATGTTCCGGCCTTGATGACACTGGACTGAACCTCTAAACCTGCAAGCCAAGCCCAATTAAATGTTGTCCTTATAAGACTTGCCTTGGTCATGGTGACTGTTCACAGCAGTAAAACCCTAAGACAACACTACCCCTAGGATGGGGGGAGAGAAAACTTGGCTGTTAAAAGCAATTGCTACTCATCCAGAGGTCATGGGTTAGATTCCCAGCATCAGCGCCTACATAGCAGCTCACACCTGTCTGTAACTCCAGTTCCAGGAGATCCTATTTCCTCCTCTGGCCTCCATTGGGCACCATAAACACACAGCGCACATATACATGTGTAGGAAAAACATCCACACACATAAATATCTTTTTGAAAAAAATACTTTTTAAGTGGTAGTGGTGCATGCCTTTAATGTCAGCAGTCGGGAAGAAGAGAGAGGCAGATGTCTTGAGTTCAAGGCCAGTCTGGTCTAGAGATCAAGTTCCAAGACAATCAAAGAAACCTTGTCTCAACCTTCCACCTCCAAATACTTTTTGTTGTTTAAACAGGGGGAATTCCACTGTGAACTGTTTCTCATCTTCTCCAGCAGTCCCTGGGAGCCGTCAATCATTCCAGCATGTGAATGTGATCTAGACATTTCACATAAATACAATTACTCCAACTGGTCTTGGCATCTTCCACTTGACAGCTATTTCCAACACTGGCTCAAAGGGTAGCCTGTACCAAGGGCCCATCCTTTCTATGGTCCAGCAGCATTCTACTTATGGACAGACCATGTACTGTTTATCCAGTCCTCTACTGGACAGTTGGGCTTTTCCAAGCTTTAGGAACCACAACTCATGCTACCCTTCTCACCCAGAGGACAGAGGTAATGAAAAGGAGGAAGACTCTGGAGTACAAAAGCTTGGGCTCTGGGAGAGACAAGTCTTTCAAAGCAAGATCCTGACTGGGGGGGGGGGGGGAAGGTAACCTGATTCCCATGTGGTTCCCTAACCTGTCCTAGGTGTAGACTTAACATCCGTGTCCAACATCTGACCTGTGAAGGCTGCTCCTGCCTAGTGTGACCTAGTTTTCATGTCAGAGAGGTTGTTTCACAAAGACACTCACGACCAGGACTATCTGGAAACCTGTGGAAGCAGTGGAATCTAGGACAACTCCTCCCAGAAGCCACTGTGAAAGATTGCAGCTGTGTGAAAGAACTCCCTCAGGCACCCTATCCCCTCCCACTGGCAGCCCTGTTCACTGCCCAGTAGGGCAGCTGCTGAGCTACAGCCAGGTGGGGTGGGGTGGATACAATGTGACACATGGGTGCTTCCTGCTCTGTGTATCCGCTTCTAGGTAACTGTTGCATCCTGACTTGAGCATCATTCTGGGTCAGAAGCCTGCATCTCAGATAGGACCCTGGCAGCAGAACTCCTACTCCATCCACTGTGCCCCAGCCCCAAGGCAGTGGACTGACCTGGAAGCTGACCCACAAGGCGTACAGTTGGGCAGCCTTAGCTGTCACAGGCGGTGTCTTGGCCCAGATGTCTGCCAGACTAGTACGGCCTGTAGCTACATCCAACATGGGGGCAGTCAGCGAGCAGCTGTACTGGTCACATGCCATGATGAAATAGTACACGATGAATGGAGCGAAGAGCAGCAGGAAAATGACGCTGGCCAGGGAGAACCAGTTCACTTCCCTGAGAGGCGGAGACAGGGCGGTTACCATGAGGGCTCTTGTTCTCAAGTCCCTTCTGTTCCTTGGACAGAAATGTCCCATTCCTTGGGCCCCATGGAGGACTCTGAGATTCCCTTTTGTCCCTCAAACCCCGTGGCAGGATGACTGACACTCTTCCATCTCTCTGAGACTCTCGTATGTCCCTTGAGCCCCACAGGGCTCTCTGACATGCCCTCCAATCCCGTTGGGCTACATGGGCCTCTCCTTCACACCAGTTAGAACCTGGTGGGAAAGGGTATCAGTTCAGAAATCCCTCCAGCCAGGGCAGGTCAGTCATGCTGCTCCTCTGGCAACACCAGGAGGTGTCCTATCTGTGACCACCAACAAAAAGCCCACAGACCAGTACATGAGTGCAGGGGGCTCTTCCTGACCCTCAGGGCCAGCAGCTCCTTCATGTATTCACATTGCTCAATGGCAGAGAGAGTACCATGACACCAACCCAGCTTTCCTGGGTTGGTGGCAGGGCTCAAGATGACCCTTAGGCTATCTGAAAGACCTAGATTCCTGGCAGGGGAAGACAGGGGAAAGTCCCACACCTGCTCACATGTGATATGTTGCATTAAAAACATAGGTATGCTGAAAATAGGTTACCTTCATGTAATAAGCATGGGGTTCTTATAATCCTCCCCCTAAGATATACCAGAACACATACACATGCATATCTCAATATGTGTGTGTGTGTGTGTGTGTGTGTGTCTGCGTGTGTGCTCCCATTCGCACACGTGTCAGAAATGAAATTATTTCCATCCCCAAGCACTTCAGACAAGGGACAATGTACCCAAAATGGTTTCTAAGCTCTTCTTTCCAATTCTTTATTTTATGGAATGGGAAACAGCTTACCTTTCACTGTCTTTATAAAATAATTTTTTTTTCTAGATCCATAACATCCCTGAAGCTGAAACCCTTGAGAGTCGCCTTCACCCTCTTGCTAGTAAAAGGGTAAGCCCCTTACCAGGCCCGGCCCCATTGTCCTGGAGATTCAGCCTTGCCGTTGGGACTCTTGGCTTTGGGAGCGTTGTGCTGGGATTTCGAAGCCATCAGGTCCTGAGGGAAGGAAGAGAGGCCCAGAACCTCCCAGAAAGCTAGACCTCACCAGGACTCAAGTGCTGACTAGAGCAGGCAACCTTTGTAGCTCTCTCAGTACCTGATTACCCACAATAGATTCTGAGAGAAGAAGGCACTTAGGTTAAGGAGCTTGGTAAGCCTGCACTCCCTCCCACCCAACCTCCTCACCTCGCTCATTAATATCTTCCCTAGCTGTGGACTAGCTCTGCCTGCCACATCCCTGCTCCTCCAGACCCCAGGATCTTCACCATCTATGAATATGGCTTTCAGCCTTCCTGGCAGTACACACTACTTCTCAGAGCATGCTTACAGATGTCCCTGTATAGTACTAGTGTAAAATGTCCTGGGTCTCCTTCTCAGTAGACTGTGACCAGCTAATGGCAAGTGGCTTCCCTCTTGAACTCTGCTCACTGCACAGACGTGTTTTGTGTGTGCACTCACGTGCACTGTCCCTCTCCCTCCAGTAGAAGGCAGCTCACAATTCATCCCTCCCCGACCAGGGCCTTACTGGGAGGAGGACACACTTCGTAGATAAGGTCTCCAGGGTGGTCTCCCCACCGCAGTACTTCCCCTCCCCGCAAAACAAGTCTAGCTTGTAAAATTTTAAAATATCAAGGATTTAAAATGATATCTTAAAAGCCCTCAGAGTGCCAGTGGAGAAGGCTCAGGAAAGTATTTACTATGCAAGCATAATGACCTGAGGTCACCCATGTTAAAAAACCAGCCAGGCTCAGCAGCACAGGTCTTGGAATCCCAGTGCTAGAAAGGAAAAGAGCAGCGCTGAGGTTCCCTGGCAGGCAGCCTAGCCGAATCAGCCAACCAATCAGCCAGCCAAGAGTTCAGCTACAATAAATGCTGCCTGAAAAGCTAAGGTGGAGAGCAAGTAAGGAGGACACTCAGTGTTGACCATCAGTGACCTCTGCGCGCGTGCACACCACACACACACACACACACACACACACACTCAATAAAATGGTGCCATAGTAGGGCTGGCAGAATGGTTCAGCAGGTTAGGATGCCTGCCACCAAATTTGATGACCTGAGTCTGATCCCCAGGATTACACGGCAGAGGAAAATTAACTCTCAAACGTTGACTTCTGACCTCCACTCACACACGTCATGGCACATGTTCACCCACCCACATATTACGCACATGCCCGCACACACACACAAACAATGGAAAGGGAGCGTGGGAGAGATCAGCGGCTAAGAAGTCTTTGTTCTCCAGGAGTCCTGGCCTCAGCACCTGTGCTGCCTGGATATATCACCCTGCTTTTGACAGCCCCACCCCTGACCCCCCCATCCTCCCTCCCCCCGCCCCCAACCCCCCCCCCCACTGAAAACTTTCTTTTTTTTTTTTCATGGTATAGAGTTTATTTAGGGTAGAGGATGGGAGCTGATGGGGTAGTGGAGTCAAAGAAAGGCAGAGAGAGGGAGAGAGAAGTGGAGGCTGGCCATGACCATGTGGAGAGAGGGGGAAGGAGAGGAGAGCCCAAGAGGGGCAAGAGGCTGAGAGATAAGAAGGGAGAGAAGCAAGAGAGCCACTGAAAACTTTCACACTGCTTCTTGCCCAGCAGCACACACAATGCACTTGATGTAGGGCCCCATTTACAGTCCCACGCAACTATCAAAGGTTCCCTTATCTCCCTGATCTCTAGTGCCTACACTAATCACAGTAAACCCAGGGCCACGTGCCCACATGCCTTCCAGGAGTCTCAAAAGAGGAGACTGGCATTCTTCTTGCCCTGACTCACAGATAAGCCCCAAGGATATAAAGCTTGGGACCAACATTACTTTCTGATAATCTACCATGCTAGAAAATTATGCAAGCCCATGAGGAGAGAACCTCAGACCTAAACACTGGAGCACGTTGTCCACAGAGTGCAGGCTTTCTGATTTTTTTTTTTTTTTGAGTCAGGGACTTGAACTACAGCCTAGGCTGGCCCGGAACTCACAGCCATCTTCCTGTCTCACCCTCCCAGTAACTGGGATGAAAGGTGTGATCCACCTACACCTAGCAATAACATGCATTATTTACCATGAAACAATAAAAAAACAAAGACTTGCAATATGGCTCAGTAGGGAAAGGTGCCTATTGCTGAGGCAGAAAACCTGAGTTCAAACCGGATTACCCCGGTGGTGGAGGGAGAGAAGCAACTCTTTTTTTTTTTTCCAGTTTTTGGTTTTTCGAGACAGGGTTTCTCTGTGTAGCCCTGGCTGTCCTGAAACTCACTCTGTAGACCAGGCTGGCCTCGAACTCTGAAATCCGCCTGCCTCTGCCTCCCAAGTGCTGGGATTAAAGGCGTGCACCACCACTGCCCGACAAGAAGCAACTCTTATGGATTGCCACTTGACCTCCATGCCCTATGGCATACTCCTCCTCCAAAAGAAGTATAGAAACGTGATTAAAAGAACAAGTGGGGCTGGTACTGTGGCTTCGTTGGTGGAGTTGGCAGAGCCTAGCATGCACAAAGGTGTGCTAGTGCATTACTGTGTTCCCAGCACTTGGCGGCAGGAAGATCAGAAGTTCAAGGCCATCCTAAACTATACATAAAGTTCAAGGACAGCTTGGTCTACATGAGACTCTGAAAAGATACAAAAGTAACTATTTTAAATTTACATGGAGTTCAGGTATCTGGACACACCTCTGTCACAGGCATCAGATTCTGTAAAATGATATAAATGTGTGGTGGCTGGGGAGAGGGGATCCCCTTCCAACCCCTTCCACTCCTGAGCCTCACTGAACAGCTAACATGTGACTGGTGCACTGTTTCCTTCATTTGGGATTTGTTTTTTTTTTTTTTTAAATCTTATGTGCATAGGGATTTTGTCTACTTGTATGTCTGTGCATCACTCATAGAGGGCAGAAGAAAACGTCAGATCTTCTGGAACTGAAGAAAGTTACCGATAGTTGTGAGCCACCATATAGGTGCTGGGCAAACCTGGGTCCTCTGAGAGAGCAGCCAGTGTTTTTTGCAACCCAACCACCTCTCCAGCCTATTCTTCAGCTTTTAAAACAGTGCCTCATTTTCACTGCCCATGCTCAAGGGCACTGTGAGCAACACACTCACCTTTGACCTCTGGGCTGCAGGTTTCACAATAGAATGACGTTGACTTTCTCAAAAATGGCTCTCCAAATGTCCAGGCTCAGAAGTCCCCCAAGGTCTGATCAATCCTTGTCCATATGCTGGGAAACACCCTACCAGAAGCCACAAAAACACCAAAGTCACCCAGGAGACGGAAATGTCAAGGTGAATGGCAGATAAGGATCCACACTGTATGTGTCAAGGTCATTGCTGACATCAAGTAAGGGACAGACTCAGACCTTGGGGTACACGATCAACAGAGTCCATCTAGGGGTGACTGAGCCATGTCAGCAGGAGCCTGAAGGGCTGCACTGGGGTCTGTGAATGGAAGTTTCTAGAGGCTCAGGAGTGCTAGAGCCAGCACAGGTAGGCCTGAAAGAAACAGATTTTCCTGGGATGCTGACAGCTGCAGCTGCACATGTGAAACCATTCTGGCACTCACCCTGAAGCTGGCACATTCCCACGGAACATACTAGAACCACTGAGATGCCAAGAACACACCGTAGCTCAGAGAACAACCTGGATTGGGAACCAGTTTTCATGGGAATGCAAGAGAATCAGGGACCTACTGAGTGCCCCATGGCACATAAGTCTATGTCCCTAAGGATTTGTGATGATCATCTTTATAAAGGAGAGATGAGGAAGGTTCATTGAAGCCCCATATGCTAAATGAAACCAATAGGTCAGGCGTAGTGGTACTATCATCTTTAATCCCAGCACCTGAGAGGCAGAGACAGATCTTTGTTAGTTTGAGGCCCAACTGGTCTACACAGTGAGTTCCAGGTCAGCAGAGCAAAAAAGTGAGACCCTGTCTTAAAAAAAGGAAGGAAAGGGAAACAACATGACTCAGGTCAAGAAAGCTGAAGGCTTTGTTCCACTGACCAGAGGCACCATTGGCAGCATGGCCACACAGCAACTGGAAAATTGTCGATCACACCTAAGGAGGTGGGATGATCTCAGTGACAATTCAGGAAGAGAAAAGCAAAAAGTGCTCACCACAAACCTGATGGCTATAGAACCAAGGGGAGGGGTTGTGTGGGACACCAAGGCCTGAGAAGCAAACACCCCATAACAGAAGCTGCTGCAGTCAGGGTGATTGGTTCTAAAAGCAGAACACCTGTGGCCTTGAGGGGTGACACTCAGCACAGAGGAAGGTGACAGGCCCTTCCTTCCACATGGGCATCTGGCCTTGAACTTGCTGTGTAGCCAAGAAGGAACTTTAATTTCTAACCCGTCTGGCTTCATCTCCTATGTACTAGGGGTTATATGTATGTGTCGGTTTCTATTATCTATTTATTTATTCATCCATCCATCCATCCATCCATCCATCCATCCATCCTATGGAAGGGAGCACGTATGGAGGTCAGGAGACAGCTATTAAATCAGCAGAAAACACAAAGCCAGGGAATGGCAAACCTAAACAAGCCTTTCAGCATTTCTCATGGTTTCTGTAGGTCAGAAGTTTGGGAAGGTGTGTCAAGGGAGTAGATGCTCCTCCCTCAGACCCATGTGGCTTGGCTTATGCGTGGCCTCAAGGTGGTGAGAAACTCACACAGGTAGTGCCAGGGAAAGGCGAGCCTTTTAGATCTTTCCTTGGAAGGGATGAGAGACATCACCAGACCCTAGTGGTCGCAACTCAGTCATTCCACACCCTGAAGGGACAACAAAAAGGTATGTCTACAAGAGCTGCTGCTGCGGGCTTTCACAGGATGACACAGCCTGATGCCAGAAGCTACAATCCATTCAGCATTTGCCAAGTGCCAGGTGCCCAGCCCAACGGAAGAATGAATAATGTTCACAGATGAGACACTGGGAAAAGAAGGCAGGGCAATTCGGTGACTGCTCCCACGGCCTACTAGACAAGGCTGGGCCTGGTGGTTCACTTTGGCACACAGGGAGGCTGTGTGCAGTAATGATGACATGGCTAACTTTGCATATCAGATCTTCCATATAGAGAAGCATCTATGTTGTTGGAATATTCCAGAAGCAGTAGGGTATCCAATCTGGAGATCTGTTAGCCTCTGGTTGGATTTTAAGATGGAAAGGTAGGAAATCCTGGAAATGGGTGTGTGGTGAGAAACACATCCTCCTACAGGTACCAATGGGAATTTATCCTGGGAAATACTTGGGGCTGTGGCAGCAGGCAGACACAAGAACCTCCTGCAGTGCTCTGTATAGACACGTAAACTTATGTCACACCCACTGACAATCACCAAAGAAATTGGATGCTCTGGCACCCAGTGCTAGAAAGAGCCGGTTCTGCAGCTGTGAGCAGGGATGAGCCCTCCCTCCTGTATCATGGTAGGACTTGGAAGACTAGAGGTTCTAGATCTCCGGAAGCGTTACAAACAGTGGCATGTTGGGGTTTCCTCGCTTTTTCTAGCAGAAGAACTTCTGTAATTAAATGGCATGTGGGAGTTCAGTGGGCCCCACCACTCTCCCCAGGTCAGGAAGGCTGGCTTCCTGAGTGACCCAAAGCAGGTAAGCTCTGCACAGGGGATCCTCTGGTGCTCTGAACTCAGAACTCTGGTCTGACTTATCTTGAAAGTTTGAGGTCCCTGTGGAGGAACAGCAATTCCTGAAGCCCCCAGAAATGAGCCCAATGAGGAAGGAAATGACTTGAGATTTGGAATAATCTCTGGTTCTAATCAAAGCTATAAGATCTCTGCTTTTCAGAAGTTCCAAAATATACGTCAGATGTGAAACAAAAAGTGTTTTCTCCTCCCTCAAGTTCATCCCAGGCCTCATTACCCTTCCAAATTATTCCACAAATTCTCATTTACATACATCTATCATCCCTCCTTTCTGTCCAAATGGTTTTTGTTGTTTTGTTGTTTTGTTTTGTTTTTACCAAATTCTTTGACGGTAGGGCTTTACCATATATGCATGACTGGGTACACCTCTTTCTGGCATGCAGCTTGCAGACTCTTTACATCCATCAACTATTTTGTTTGCTTGCTTGTTTGTCTGTTTGTTTTAAAGAGCAATTTCAAGAAGACTCCATCAGAAGTAGCTCAAAAATTAAAAGATGTTCAGTTGTTTGAATTCTTCCTTTGAAAACCATCTTGATCTTTAGGGGGACAGGAGACTCTCCACAACCTGGGGAGGCCAGGTATGCCTAGAGCATCCCATGATCCTCATGCCAGTGGGCAATCCATCTATCTCCTGAGAGAATAAATAGAATCATTCAAATCCAATGAAGAGATTCTCCAGGCTGTATATGCTCTGGGACAGGAGAAAGGGTCAAGGGGTGAGTTTATACTTGCCCCTCTATACCTGAGCATTCGAAGGTCCCCCCAGGGAGCTGGACCCTCATCTCACAAGAGATGGCTGCCTCTCCTGCTCAAAGGCCCCAGCTAAGTTCACCTCCAAACCTGATCACAGGTGCACCTGCCCATCTGGGCAAAGCATCCCCCCCCCACCTGGCCTTCAGGCCCCCTCTCTCGGTACACATCTCCCCAAACCAGAGCACACAGCCCCCTCTCCTGTGTACATGCCTCATAATCTGCACATCTGTTCGCCAATCTACCTAAAACCTGTGCAAACGTGCATATCCTCATCTACATACACATCTCCCTCCCCCTCTGCCCCCGCAATCTCACAAACTGCCTCCTTCCTGAATACTCACTCTCTTCTTTTGTACAGACGGCCCTCTCGATGCTTTCCCCCTCACACGTCTGTGCGCACCGTCCTTCTCCTGCACAATGGCCTGGTCCGTGCACTAGAATCCTCAGCTGAGTGCCGGGTCCAAGCGGCTGATCCACATTCTCCAAGCAGCCTTCTAAGTGTCGGCCTGTGCCCAGGATGACGTGAGGTCATAGAAGACCAATCGGAAGTGGATTTCGCGAGCCGCGCCCTGTGATTGGTGAAGGCAGTGAGCTGACTCGGAGTCCACCAGGCCCGCCAGTCAGCGTCCGCAGGCTTGAGATTGACAGCAGGACCGGCCCCGCCCCGCCCACGCCCCTGGGGTCTTTGGTCTGACTTCCCTGGTTGGAGGAAGGATGCAAAAGTAGATTCTGCCGCGCAGGCTCCGAGCATGCACCTCCCGTGCCTCAGTATACCCTGCTGCAGAGCTCCTACCTGAAGGAGAGCATCTTGTGCACGGAACAACAGATACTGTCGAGACCGCGAGACAAGACAAGATCAGACCATCAAGGAAGAAGCAAGTAGCAGATTGTGAATGCAGCTTGACAGCCAAACGGGTCCCCTGGTTGGCAGGACTCAGTCACCCCTCCTTGCCCCTAAGGGTATTTGGGGAAAGCCCAGCCTGCATTCCTGCCAGCTGAGCCTTAACAAAGCAGCTGTGAATAGTTTCACTCTTTTCATCTCTTTCCTCCCTGCCACCTGACATTCGTTAGTTACAGTCGCCCCCTCCTGACGAGGGTCTCCTCTGCAGCCACAATGAAACAAACTGGTAATGGAAGTGACTTCAACACTGTTAGCTACTGCCCACGTGCTGGTGCCTCAGATGCCCAACAATGTCCTTTATTGCTCTTTTTTTCCAAATCTCGGGATCCAGTCAGGGTACATATTTAGGTAGAATAATAGGTTATACAGAATATATGGTCGGGACTGGAGAGATGGCTCAGTAGTTAAGAGTACTGGCTGCTCTTTAGACGACCAGGGTTCAAGCCCCAGCACCCACATGGTTGCTCAATCATCAGTATTTCCATTTCCAAGGCATCTAGAGCTCTTGACATGCATGCATGCATATGTACATACATATACACATGTTCACCCCTGGCACTGGAGTTATGAGGTGGAGTTATGAGGTGGGTGCTAGGAATCAAACCTGGATCTTCATCAAGATAAGCCATCTCTTTTGCCCCCATCTTTCTCTTGATTAATAAGTAAATGAGTGGAGTGTTATTTTGAGACCGGTAAATACAATGTTTCCAAACAACCTTTGACCCTGATGACTAAGCATTCATTGAGAACACTTGGGACATCCCATACGTCTTGGCAGGAAGAGCTGATGTGATTTCAGCATTCTTTCAAACTTATTAAACTATTACTTATTAGCTTCTATCAAAAATTCAGCTCTTTAACTTTTGAGAAATTTTAAAATTTTCTGCTGGGCAGTGGTGGCACATGCCTTCAATCCCAGCACTCAGGAGGCAAAGAGAGGCAGACCTCTGTGAGTATGAGACCAGCCTGCTCTACAGAGCAAGTCACAGAACAGACAAAGCTACACAGAGAAGCTCTGTCTCAAAACAACAACAACAACAACAAAAAAAAAAAACCAGGAAAAAAATTTATAACTATAGTGCTGTGGGGTTTTTTTGTTTGTTTGTTTATTTCTTTTTTTTTTTCCCTCTGTATAGCCCTGGCTGTCCTGGAACTCACTCTGTAGACCAGGTTGGCCTTGAACTCAGAGATCTGCCTGCCTCTGCCTCCCAAGTGCTGGGATTAAAGGCGTGCGCCACCACTGTCCAGCTAGTGCTGTTGTTCTTAACCTTCCTCATGCTGTGAGCCTTCACTACAGTTCTTCATGCTATGGTGACCCCCAACCATAAAATTATCTTGTTGCTACTTCATAACTGTAATTTTGCTATTGCTATGAATCCTAATGTAAATATCTGATATGCAAGATATCTAAAATGCAACCTCAAAGGGGTTGAGAACCATTGCTATAGAATGTGTGTTCACTGTGTGTGTGTGGGGGGGGGTCAGGTGCACACGCTATGACCCATGTGTGGATGCCAGAGAACAACTTTGTGTAGTTGGTTTTCTCTTTCTATCTTTACGTAAGTTTCAGGGATTGAACCCAGGTAGCCAGGTTTACCCGGCAAGTACTTTACCTACTGTACCATCTTGCCAATCCAAACCATTAACTTATTTTTATCAGAATGGACAAGTCAGGTTTTTTTTTTCTTACTGACCCTGTGTTCTAGGGTCTGGTATATGAACAGTGAAGTCCTTCCAAATTAGATCGGAGGGAGGGGGTGTTGGGGGTTTTTGTGGATGTGTGTGAGGGATGGATGTGGATATGCGTGAGTATGTGTGACTTTATGCCTGAGTGTCCTTATGTGTGGAGGCCAGAGGCCTATATCAGGTGTCTTCCTCTCTTTCTCTCTATCTTGTCCTTTGAGACAGGGTCTCTCATTGAACCTGAAGCTTATCAATTGACTAGACTAACTGGCCACGTGCCTACTTTTGAGTAATAGGTCTTAGCCTTCTTTGAGAGCAGTACCAAACTAAGTCTTCATTGTCTGCCACACAATGTACCAATCACTGAAAGGAGTTTTGCAAGGTAGCTGGGGGTGGAGATAAGTAACCAGATCTTCAATCCACTCCTGGAGGGTAGGATTTAGAGATACTTACAGAGTAGGGCACAGGGCAGTGAGTAGCATGGGGAAAGGGCAGAGATGAAGTGGCTTGTGGTCTGTGAGTACATTCATAAAGCATGGTTTTATAAAGGTATATGTTCAGAAAGGCTGTTAGCTTGAGCTGAGATTGGAGTTTTCAGGATCCCAATAGCAGAAGGTTACCCATTAATCACCCAGATAGGCCAGTCAAGAGGGTGTATGTGTATACCTGTGTAGGCTGGAATGCAAATTTGGGTGTCATTCCCCAGCACTTGTGGGTGCTTTGTTTTGTGATGAGCTGTAGGCTCCTGTGTAGGCTGGAATGCAACCTTGGGTGTCATTCCCCAGAACCTGTGGGTGCTTTGCTTTGTTTTGTGATGAGCTCTTGCCAGCGTGGACCTTGGGCCAAGTAGGCTAGGCTTGCAGGCTAGAAGAACCCAGGGATCTGTGGTCTCTGCCTCCCCAGTGCTAAGATTATGAGCAGTTGTCACCAGGCCAGCTTTTTAAAAACTTTTTCTAGGGATCAAACTCATGTCCGCCTGCTTGCAAGACAAGCACTTGACCAACTGACCTGCCTTCCTAGTCCAAGAGCAAAACAAACAAACAAACAACAACAAACTGCCTTGAAGTCTCTGAAATGTAATGCAGCAGCCTCTATCCTCAGACCTCCCATCAGAGGCACCTTCTGTGGCAGATCCAGTGGATACACTACGCTGTCTGACCTCCAGAATCAGCCACATTTCAAGTCCTCCCCAAGGGACTGGAGAGATGGCTCAACGGTTAAGAGCACTGACTACTCTTCCAAAGGTCCTCAGTTCAAATCCCATCAACCTCATGTGTGTCTGAAGACAGCTACAGTGTACTTATTTATAATAATAAATAAATCTTTGGGCTGGAGCGAACAGGGACTGAGCGACCAAGGTTAACTGGAGTGAGCAGGGCCAACTGGAGTGAGCAAAGGTCCTAAATTCAATTCCCAGCAAGTACAGCTACAGTGTACTCATATGCCTAAAATAAAATAAATAAATAAATAAAGTCCTCGCCAAGCAAGTCGGGCAGAGGGATCATGGGGGCTGGAGAAATTGGGGGTGGGTTAGAGAAGTGAAAAGAACAAAGGCTCTGTAAGTGGTGTAGCTCAGAACCCTTCCTCAAAGGAAAAGTTGCAGCTCCGAGGAGGAGAATAGCTCTGAATTCTTTCCCCAGTGGAAGTGTTCCAGTTCTGAGGGGGAAAGGTAACCTGGCAGTTGAGAATCAAGGAATACCGCAAAGTCACACCGCACCATAATCTCACACAAGATTATTTGGGAAAGATACTAGATATTCCATGCCTCTGCTGGGGCAAGAGGCAGCAAGGAACTGAGCAGGAGACAGGCCTATATAGAGGGTTTCTTGGGAGAGGAGCTTTCCAGGGAAGAGATTTCTAGGGTGGGAACTTCAAGCCGAGCCCAGGGATTGGTGGGATTCTGTGCTCAGTGATTGGTAGGATTTCCTGTCAAAGATTGATCCCCCCCCCCCCAGGGATTGGTGGGGTTTGATAGGTCTTCAAACGCTGAAGAGGGCTCAGATCTTTTACCCTACAGATTCACTTTGCCAGAGTCCAGGCCAGTAGCATTTGTTGTCTGGTGGTTTTCAAAGTTGAGGGCTGTCCTCTCACAGAGACAGATATTTAGATAGTTCTTAAGAATGGTTCCCAGGCCCCTGAGAGTTGCTTCTGAGCTGCCAAAGGTTGACGCGTGCAGTCACAGTAAAAAGTCCAAGTTCACTTCTGGGTTTTGAAAACCCTCCAGTCCCTAAACTCAAAACCCACCAATCCCTGAGCTTAAAGTCCCACTAATCTTTGGGCTTTCCCCAAGCTTAAGACGTAAAATTCCATCAATCCCCCACTTTGGAACTCTCCACCCTGGAAACTCTATATAAAGCCTGTCTCCCGGAACTCAGGTTTCTGCTGCCTTTAGGCTGAGCAGAGGCAGTCACCCTCTTGTGTCTTTCCTAATAAACCTCTTGTGTGAAATTTGCTATGCAGTGTGAATTGTGGTATTCCTTGGTTTCCTACTGCCAGGAAAACTCCCTCAGAGCTGCAACACTTAACACTGGGGAAACCTTTCCTCTCAGAGCTGTGTCACTTCCGGCACTGGCCTTTCTTTTGACAGGTGTCCAGCAGAGGCTGTAGCCCATCTATCAAGGCTCATTCGAAGAACTTCATTCTTGACACAGCCTGAAGGGTCTGGATTGGCTTTCCTCTGAGGGAGGAAGGGAGACCTGAATCCCTAGGTCTGAGAAAAAATGACTGAGGAGGGACCAGACCTAGAGAAGTTATATCTACCTTGATTGGAGTTACCCAACGCAGGAGGGACAGGAATAAGAAAGAGTTCAGGTTGATGCACACAGAACCCAGAGTGCTGTTAGCAAAGAAGCGGGACACACTCACACAGTGTTCCTCTGTGAGCACGTGTTGACACGAGAGTTTTGTCAACTTGACACACCTGGGAAGTGGAAACTTTAATTGAGGAATCACTTCCATCAGACTGGCCTGTGCATGTCTGTGGAGCATTTATAACTGATGATTGATGTGGAAGACCTTGGCCCACTATGGGTGGTGCTGCCCCTGGCTGGTGGTCCTCAGTGGTGTAAAAAGGCAGGCTGTGCAAGCCTTGAAGCAAGCCGTGGGCAGAGGTCCTCTTTTGTTTCAGTTCCTGACTCAACTTCCCCAGCTGCTTTTGGCCACATGTTTATCACAGCGACAGAAAGCAAACCTGACACTACCTTTGGAGGCAGAAAACAAGCCTTTCATGATATATCAAAAGTCGCTAAAATGGCAAAGGAAACGATCCAAGACAAACCAGTGTGGGCGTGACCTCTGCGCTCTGACCTTGGGCAACAGCGGGACTCAAGACAACCTGGCTGCGCAGGCGCTCCTTGCTCAGGATCTGCGCGGGGGCGGGGCCTCACGGAAGGGCGCGCAATGCGAAAGTGAGAAGGGGTGTGGCTGTAGAGGGCGAAAGGACCAGGCTTCCGGGTAGGACACGCTCTGCGCCGGCGCAGCTCTGGGGGGGCTGCAGAAGCTGGGCTATGACGACAGAGGGGCGGAGCTATGGCGAGTCGAGGTGCTGGGCTTCTAGGAAAACAAGCTACGCGCAGTCCTGGACCGGGCAGTTGGGCTAGTATCCTGCGTGCGGTCTCCGTTCTTACACCTTTTCAGCCTGGAACCTGCAACCAAGATGGGCCGGAAAGTGACTGTGGCCACCTGTGCACTCAATCAGTGGGCCCTGGACTTTGAGGGCAATTTCCAGAGGATTTTAAAGAGTGAGTCTTGGGGTGGCAGGAGAAAGGAAGAAGTCAAAAGTCCACAATGAGTAGGACATGGTCGTCAAGGCCAGCTTTGTCCAGGAGAGACTTACAGCGCTGGGTGTGGGAACAGATAAAAGGATAATGCATGGTGAGCTTTCAGGGTGACTTCCCAATTTGGGGGGACATGTGAGGAAGCAAGGCAGGAGTGGAGATAGGCCTGCCCTGCCAGCCAGGCAGACACTGCCCTCAGCCAACCTCTAGGATCTGGTTGGTGGGTCTCTAAGGTTCCCTGGGGCAGAGCTGCGCATTCTTGGAACTGTTTCAGTGAGATCTGGGCGTTTGCAAAAGCTAGAGATCCGTGCTCTAGGGTTCCTGAGGACATTCCTCGTAGATGGACATTGGGAGAAGGCATACTGAACCCAGAAGGCAGGTGAAGTCTCAGGTCAGAGAAGGATGTAGGCATTGAATATACCTGTATTGTTGACATTCAAGTCAGTTCATCATTGACCATAGAAGATAGAACTGGGGGTACTCTGTACGGAGCTGCAGACTGCCCACCTCAGGTTGTCTGTGTTGAGCTGCCTCTGCAGGAAGGCTAAACAGGAAAAACGAACAAAAAACCCGAGCAAAACAACAAAAACAAAAAACAACAACAAAAAAACCCGAGCAAAACAACAAAAAACCCCAAATGTATTATTTATTGCATGTACGTATGCATGCCACGGTGTGCACGTGGAGGCCAGAGGACAACTTGTAGGAGTCAGTTGTCCATTTCCACCATGTGGATCGAAGTGAGAAGTTCTCAACCTGTGAGTCACAACCCCTTTGAGGGTCAAATGACTCTTTGACAAGGGTCAGATATCCCGCATCTCAGATATTTACATTATGGTTTATCACTGCAAAATTAGTTGGGGGGGGGGCAGGGTCACCGCAACATGAGGAACTGTATTGAAGCGTCACAGTATTAGGATGGTTGAGAACCACTGGTCTAAGTGAAATCAGATTGTCGGGCTTACCTACAAGTGACTTTACCTACTGAGACATCTGGCTAGTCCAAGCGTTTTTATTTTTTAAAGTGTTTATTGACTGCTTTTGTTGTCAGAGTATATGTCTTTGAGGTGAAGATGGGCTGCTTTGCCTGCATGTTGGCAGTAGCTCTCAACCTGGTGTGGATGCTGGATGCTAGCACCAACCTAGGGATGGAAGCGAATGATTATCCGTTAAGGTGTGACTAACCCCTCAGTACTAAGGTCACCCTACCCTCCCTGTTTCTGATTTCCTACTCATGGGTATAGGTGCCTGCTGTCCTCTGCTGTTAACAGAAAGGACTGTAGTGGGTTGGAGCCTTGCTTTGGCTGTACCTACCGCGGCAGCCTGCTTTTTCTACCTTTTAATGTATCCTAGCTGCTGATTTCTGTCTCCCTCCCTCTCTCTCCATATAGGTATTCAAATTGCCAAAGGCAAAGGTGCAAGATACAGGCTTGGACCAGAACTAGAAATATGGTATGGCAAAGCACACCGGCATCTCCTACCCCCACCCCTTGGAGGTCAGGTAGTGGAACAAAAGATGGGAAGAAATGGGGCAGAACTGAGGGCAGAAGGATGCATTTGGGATGGCAGCAGTTTGAGAGTGGGCCTGGTTCAGGGCGGGTGGGGGAAGCTGGATAACTCCAGGCTCCTCATGGTCAGATGGGGGAGTGAGGCTGGGTGTAAAGACAGGCTGCCTCACCTTCCCTGATGCTGAGATTTCAATGTTCCTCCAACATTCCTTTGACCCAGGGTGATGGTGTAGAGGGGCAGACTTGGGGGAGGGTATTAAATCACCATGAGTGGTATCTCATCTGAAGGCCCCAGGAAGCCTGCTTGTCTCCCCAACATTAGGCCACCTGCAAGGGTGCCCTCTTTGCAACTGATCTGAGGCAAAATGCTGAGGAGTGGTAAAGGTACCATATTTGAAGGAAGGAACAGCCTGGAGCAGACATTCGTTCTACAGACACCTCCATTCTATAGCCCCAGAGCTGTGTGCGGTGGGCTCCTGTGTATTTAACATGGTGGGTCTGTGTTCTGAGACACCTTCCCAGTTTTTCATTTTCTTTTTTTTAATTAAAGAATTTTAGATTTATTTTTATGCATATTTTATGCATATGGATGTTTTGCTTCCACATCTCTTTTCATGACTGGTGCCACAAAGGCCCAGGAGAGCATGTTGGCTCCCCTGAAAACTGGCATTATGGACAGCTATGAGACAGATCGTTGTGAGCCACCATGCGGGTGCTGCAGTTGGACCCAGGTCCTCTGCAAGAGCAACTGAGCTCTCTCTCCAATCCCTTTAAACATTCTTATATTGTATATATATGTGTACACGTACATTTTTTTCTCTCTCTTTGTGTATGTGTGTATGGGGGGGGCATTGAAGGATCAAATTGGTGGCAAGTGCCTTGACCCACTGAGCCCTCTTGCTAAGCCCATGTTTTTGTTTTCCTATTTGGCCATGAAGAGGTTTCCTTCCTTCTGTAATCTCAGCATCTTTAATGGCCTCTCCCTGGTACCCTTTTTGTGAGAATAGAAACCGATGCCTTGATACTGCCCGCTATCGTGCTAGGCCACCACCTTGTATGTCTCTTACCAGCTGCAGCTCTTCTGGTTTGGGGATGCCTACCAGCTGTCTTCTAAGCCCTGCTAGTTCCCTGGCTGGCTTTGAGGCTCCTGACCAGCCGTGGGTTCCACTGTGCTCTAATGCAGTGGTTCTCAGCATGTGGGTCACGACCCCTTCGGGGGTCTGTATCGGGTATTTACGTTACGATTCATAGCAATAGCAAACTTGCAGTTGAGAAGGATCAACAGAATCATTTTGTGGGTGGGGGTCACCACATCATGAGGAACTGTATTGAGGGTGGCAGCACTGAGAGTGGTGAGAGCCACTGATCCGTTGTGTGGACCTAAGGGAAGCAGACATGCGCTTCTCTCCCCCACTTTCAAATTAGTCGCGAGGCGTCTTCTTTATCCTCTTGGATTCACCTGCTTCAGCAGTCTAATGTCTTCCCATAGAATTCCAACTCCAACAAAGGCTCGGTCTCTCACGCCATCCAAGAGTATCTATGTCCCTCATTGGAATTATTCTTAATAGCTCTTCGGGAAAACCTGACCCAACTTGTTATGGTATCCCTGGGCCCCTCCTCGACCCTCACTGGCCTGTTCCCTTTCTCTTCAGCGGCTATGGATGTTGGGATCATTATCACGAATCAGACACTCTCCTGCATTCGCTCCAAGTTCTGGCTGCCCTTCTGGACTCTCCGGTCACTCATGACATCATCTGTGATGTGGGGATGTAAGTGCCATCATGAGGGTGCGGAAGGGGAAGCTCAGAGGGAAGGCAAGTGCAGGGTCCCCAACACTTCATTCTTGGTGTGGAGTCCTTGTGAGACACCAAAGCCCTCATACTGAATGTGAGTTGTGTTTGGTCCTGTGGCCACTTAACCTCCCCAAAGTAGTAGCTCTCGGAAGCAGTTCTCCCAGGAGTTTCAGGGTACCCATGAGCACATTGTACACAAAAGCAAGCTATATGTGCTCCCTGCCGCACGGTGAGGTTTTAGGACAGCTGCATGCATCTGCTGCCTCTGCACCTAACCAGAGGCTTCTTTGCCCTAATATGTCCTCCCAGACAAGATCAGAGGTAGGATATATGCAGGGGCACCCCACCCTTTATCTGTCAACACTCCCTAGCCCTAGCCAGGGGGTGGTTATTGATTGGTTTGGTTCAGGATTTTTGTTTTGAAATTTTTGTTAAATTTTCTCATTTTGTGTGTTGTTGTGCATACTTGCATACCACAGTATACATGTGGAAATCGGAGAATAACCCATTAGAGTCAGCTCTCCTTCCACCATGTGAGTCCTCTGGATGGATCTCAGGTGGACTGGCTTGAGACCGAGTTCCTTACCATTCTGCATGGGAACATGCAAGCCACGAAGCCTCAAGTGGCATGGGTTCCTCAAGTATGGCACCACCCAGCACACTGGCCTAGAACCTTCTAGTTTGTGTCTGACCGTGCTTTGCATAGTGGTCCCCTGTTGATGGGCCTCTGCAAGAGCAGTGAATGCTGCACAGTGTGGTGCCTCTTCTCCAGCCCCTGATTTGTTCTTATTACCTAAAGAGTTTAGCATTTCCCTATCAGTGGCTATTGTGTACTGTTATGAAATCGCCTAGATTGGAAGCTCTGTATACATTTCTTATTTATTGGAGAGTTCTTTGTATATGAAAGGTCAAAACCTTCCCACATGAAGAAAAATGTCTCTTCATATACTGCCTGCTTTTTAATTTTGCTTCCTGGTTAAACTTGAAAATGTCCCCCTCTGTTCATTATCTGGTGGTGTCTGTTTTTGTTTGAAGAGTTTCTTTTAATTAGAAGACCTTATTTTGTTGTTGTTGTTGTTGTTGTTTGGTTTGGTTTGGTTCAAGATTTTTGTTTTGTTTTTATTTGTTTTCCTATTTTTTTTGGTTAAATGTCTTTGTGTGTTGTTGTGTGCATTCTTGCATGCCACGTCATGCATGTAGAAATGAAAGACTAATCCATTGGAGTTAGTTCTCTGCTTCTACCATGTGAGTCCTCAGGGTGCAACTTAGGTGGGCTGGCTTGGCAGCCCTTCTGAGCCATTTACCACCAACCTGGTAGGGTTTCTCTGAGACAGTCCTATGTAACCCAGGTTAGCCTTGATCTCTTATGTAGTTGAGTATGACACCAAGCATCAGATCCTCCTGCCTCTACCTCAAGAGTGCTGGGATGAAACCCCTGCTTTCTGTAAGTCATCTGTGCATCCAGTCCTCTGCACACTATTGCCCAGTCCAAATCGCACTAGTCCCATCCCAGTGTGCCTCACTTGGCCTGAGAGAGGACTAGAAGCCTCGTGACATAAGTTGCTCACAGTGGCTGTGCATGAGCAGTGACTGGGCCTAAGGGCTGTTGACAGATGAAGGGCAGGGGAGCCTCTGGCTAGGTGAGGGGGCAGCAGAGGCAAGCAGTGATGGAAGCAGTCACCCTAAGCTCTGGGACATTCAAGGAGACTTGTTTTAGAAAACTTTGAGTTTAATTTGAAAGCTAAAGCAGAGCATTGATAGTTTCTCCAAAGATCTGAGGAAGCCTCATACCAATACAAATCGTGTGAACCAGACGGCAGGAAACCCTGTGGCAAACAGGGTGGAAGGCGAAGACCAGTGCCTGAGGTTCTCCATCTCTCACACACACACACACACACACACACACACACACACACACACACACACACACAGGTTCTCCATCTCTCACACACATGCACACACACACAGGTTCTCCATCTCACACATGCATACTCACACACACGCACACATGGGTGCAAACTCTGAGCTTTTAACCAAGGGCTTGCTGTGCAAGTCTGAGGATCCCACTTAGATCTCCAGGACTCATATAAAAAGCCATGTACATCAGGATGCTGAGAGGTGGGGTAGAGGGATCACTGAGTCTGGGTCTGAGAGTCCCAGGCTCAGTGAAAGACCCTGCCTCAATAAAATAAAGTGGCATGGCTTGAGAGATGCTTTAGTGGTTAGAGCACATTCTGTAAACTCGCCGAGTTAGGTTCTCAGTGCTCACATCACAACCACCTGATAACTTCAGCTCCAGGGCATCTGACACCTCTTGCCTCATGCACTCATATTTGCACACAAATGCACAAGTGTGTGTGCGCATACATATACATATGCACATAGATGTGTGCACATAAATATGCATACAAATATGCATGCATAACAACATATTTGTGCACATACATGCATGCACACATGACCATAAACAAACAAAAATAAAGGTTAATCTTGACAAACTTAAGATGGAGCTGAGGAGGAGGACCTCTGATGTTGACCTCTGGAGGACCTCTGCCATCCACATGTGTGTGCATGGGTGTACACCTGTGTATACACAACAACAAAAGAACACATGACTCTGTAGTTAGTGCCACTGCCTCTGCTTGCTGCGTTCGTGTGATGAAACAGACACCCAGGGCTAGAGAGATGGCTCAGCGATTAAGAGCACTGACTGCTCTTTCGAAGGTCATGAGTTCAAATCCCAGCAACCACATTGATGGCTCATAACCATCCCTAATGAGATCTGATGCCCTCTTCTGGGGTGTCTTGAAGACAACTACAGTGTACTTACATATAATAAATAAATCTTAAAAAAAAAAAAAAGAAACAGACATGCATCTCCCCTCCTCTCTGCAGGCCTATAATGCACCGGAATGTTCGCTACAACTGCAGAGTCATCTTTCTCAACAGGTAGGTGAGGGCAGTCTGGCCCTTGTCAGGGATACCTTGTGGGGTACCCCTTAGTGAGCACAGCATACTGGCCTAGCAGTTCCTATGAATCTCCTTCTCTGGGGCTCAGTCACCCTCACTCAGGCTAGAGGAGGAAGACTCAAGGTTGGGTTTGTTTGGGTGTTTTATCCTTGCCACCTGGACAGTAGACAAGGTGAGGGACATCTCCTTGCCATGCCCCCCAAACCACCTTCCACACACCAACCTACAGCAAAGTGCACATGTTAGGTGGTTGGAGCCATGGAATATTTCTCACCACCACTTCCCAAGCAGAAAGCTTAAGCCTAGAGAAAGAAAGAAGGGGACCTGCCACCCCCCTACTTGGACTGGCGAGTCAGCCCGGCTATCCTGAGCACCATGTCGGGTTCTTCTAGCATTGCCACCGTGAAGAAAGTGGTTCAGCAGCTCCAGCTGGAGGCTGGGCTCAGCCTCGTGAAGGTTTCCCAGGCAGCTGCAGACTTTAAACAGCTCTGTCTGCAGAATGCTCAGCATGACCCTCTGCTGACTGGAGTGTCTTCAAGTACAGATCCCTTCAGACCCCAGAAGTCTGCTCCTTTTTCTAGTCATCTATTTTGAGGTTTCTCAAACCACTTTTCATGAACCAGTGAATATTCAAGAGAACTAAGTTTAAAGTCTGTACAACAGCTTCTTTTAACACATGCCATAATACGCAATCTTCTACTTGTCAGTCCTTCACGTCTACCTCTCTGAATTTTCACGGATTTCTGTTTCACAAGGTTTAACTATTTTATATACACTGGCTGTAGCATATAATAGAGCAGTATACATAAAAAAGAAGGGAGGGAGGGAAGGAAGGAAGAGGGGGAGGGAGGAAGAGAGGGGGAGAGGGAAGAAGGGAGGTTTGCTCAGGGCCCTGGTCTTGAGCCAGCTCAGTAGCCTTACCTTATCCTACGGACAGACTTTGTGGCAGTGGCCTGCTTGTCCCAGGAGTTTGGTGTGAACAGTTTTTTCACCTGCCATAGGAAGATCCTGCTCATCAGACCCAAGATGGCCTTGGCCAACGAAGGCAACTACCGGGAGCTGCGCTGGTTCACCCCCTGGGCCCGGAGTCGGTGAGTGGCAGGTTCTTCAGCTGCAGTGTGGTCCCACTAAATGTCCTCAGCACATGCAGCCTCAGCTGGGAGGCGAGTGACAGAACACTGAGGGGAGTGGCGAGGTTGGGAGAACGGTTCCTGCCATTCAGGCATGGTCAGTTCCATGCTGTCATTTCAAATCTGAACCAGAAGAAACCATAAAACCTCAGCCACCAGTCAGTGGTCACTGGTCACTCTTAAGTGAATGGACACTGTGTCTCAAATTGTTCTTTATAGCAAAACTCTCAGCATAGTCCATTTGACCTTTGGGAACAGGTTTATTCTTCATTTGGGGTTGGGGGAACTGTCCTGTGCAGTATATGGTGGTCAGAGGTACCTCAACCTCTGAGTAGAGTTTATTAACCAAAATTACCCTGAGCTAGGTAGGCGTGGCTGTGTACACCCTTCATCCTGGTGCTTGGTGTCAACCTTGACTACATAGCGAGCTCCATGTCAGCCTGGGGAACATGATACTTCACACTCTACCAAATGTTTCCTATTGGGCAATATGCCCCCATTTGGGAAGCCCTGCTCTGTGTTTTAAGTTACTCTGAAAAGATACCATCACCATGGTAATTTGTTTAAAAGAAAGCATTTAATTGGAGCTTGCTTACAGTTTCAGAAAGTTAGTCCAGTCTCATCATAGATGGGAGCCTGGCAGCACACAGGTAGACAGGATGCTGGAGAACTAGCTGATAGTTCTTCATCCAGATCCACAGGCAGCAGGAAGAGAGAGCCCCTTAGGCCTAGCTTGGGCTTTTGTAATCTCAAAGCCTATTCCCTCTACCCTCTCACCTCCCCCAACCCACACACACTTCCTCCAACAAGGCCACACCTCCTAATTCTTTCAAATAGTACCACCCCCTAAGCATTCAAATGTATGAACCTACAGGGCCATTCTCATTCAAACCACCGCAAGGCCACACCTCCAAATAGCCACCCCCCAGGTCAAGCATATTCAAACCACCACATTCCACTCCCTGGTCCCCAAAGACTTGTTCAAACACAAGTCTATGGGGACCATACCTAGGCATAGCATAATGTAAAATATATTAAGTCCAACTTCAAAAGTCCCATAGTCTATAACAGTCTCAACAATGTTAAAAGTTCAAAGTTTCTCCTGAGATTCATCCAATCACTTATAATCCCTTATAAAATACAAATCAGAAAAGCCGATCACATACCTCCAACATCACAGGATATACATTAACATTCCAAAACATCATAGTTAGGAAATATTTGGCCAAAGCCAGACCAAAATTCAGCTGGGCAAATGCCAAACTCTGCATCTCCATGTTTGATGTCAAAGCTCTCTTCAGATCTCAAACTCCTGTCATCTTTGTTGACTGCAACGAACTTCTTTCTTTTGGGCTGATTCCGTTCCTTGTTAGCAGCTTTCCTCAGCAGGTATCCCACGGCTCTGGCATCTCTACTTTTTTTCCAATATCTGGGATCCACACATGATTTTCTGGGCTTCTCCAAAGGGCTCGGGTCACATCTCTAGCTCTGCCCTCTGTAGCACTCCAGGGTCTGGCTGACTCCACTCCACTGTTCTTGGTGATCATCCCAGGGAACTGGCATCTCCAATATGATGGAGTCTTCTGCTGCAACTAGGCTTCACTCATAGACTCTTTTCATGGTGCCAAGCCTCAATTTCTTTGCATGACTCCTTTAGTCCTGGGTCATCAACTACAACTGAGGCTGCACCTTCACCAATGGCCTTCCATGACCTCTCACAGTGCCGAGCCTCAGCTGCTCTTCATGACCCCTTCATGCCTTCAAAACCAGTATCACCAGGGTGAGTCTTACACATTACCAAGTCCAGCTGTAGCACAAGATACAACTTTGGCTATCTCTGGAACACAGCTTCTTTTGTTTTCTCAGAAAACACATCCCAGAAGATTTTACCTCAGTGATGCTGGTCTCTTCTTAATCTCCACTAATTTCTTAGCTCTAGCCAACCAGCATCAATAGTCCCAGCAGTCCCTTCTCTTCTTGACTCTAAAGCCAGGGCCACAGTTCTGCTGCTTACTGGAGCTGGAACATGGCTCCCTTGTTCTTTTACATTATCACCACCTTTTTGTTTTATAATTCCTTCACTGCCAAAGCTTGATTGTCCTGGAATGTTCTCTGTAAACTGACCTTGAACTCAAGAGATCTGCACACTCTGTTTCCTGAATGCTGAAATTAAAGGCGTGTTCCACCTTGCCTGGGCCTAAACTTTTCATCACCATTGTTCCTCAGATCTGGATCAAAAGTCTGTGTGTCTTCCAGCCTCAAGGTCTGGATTACTGGTGTGCTCTCCATTTCTGGATTGTAGTTCATTTAAGTTTAAAAGTCCAAATGAAAACAATAACCAACTGCCCTGTTCAACTGCAAAAGCATAAACAATAAACTTATCTGGGTGGGATCTTGCTTCAAGGTCACTACTCCCTTAACCTGTTTGCCTCCTTGAGTATAGGAGTCAGTGCCGTTCTACTTCCTGGCACTGCCCCTTTTGTCTTTGGAACCATACGTTTTATTTTTTCTTTCTAAGCTTGCTGTGCATCTAAAAGTTCTTCATGAAACCACAGGACAGAGTCTACACTAGGTTGTTTTGAGACCCCCTTTGTCAATGCAAATAATTTGACTCTTTTCACCTTAGCCTCAGGTAGACTCTTCCGATACAGCAAAAAGCAGCCACATTCTTCACCAAAATATCACAAGAACAACCTCTAGGCCACATACTAAAATTCTTCTGAAACCTCTAGAGCCAGCAGGCCTCCACAGTTCAAATCACCCTCAGCAACAAAGTCTTCCATATTCCTACTAGGATAAGCCCATTAAGCCCCACTTAAAACATTCCACTGCCTTCCAAAGTCCCAAGATCTACATTCCTCCAAACATAAGTGGTCAGGCCTATCACACAGCAATACCCCAGTCCTTGGTACCAACTTCTGTCCCAGGGTTTTCATTGCTGTGAAGAGACACCACGACTAAGGCAAGAACAACATTAATTTGAGGGTGGCTTACAGGTTCAGAGTTTGAGTTCATTCTCATCATGGCAGGAAGGGTGGAAGCATTCAGGCAGACATGGTGCTGAAGAAGGAGTTGAGAGTTCTGCATCCTGATCAGAAGGCAGCTAGGAGGAAGCTCTCTTTGCCCACCACCACAGTGAAACACTTCCTCCAACAAGGCCACACCTCATAATAGTGCCACTTCCTGGGCCAAGCAAGTTTAAACCACCACAGAAAGCAAACAGAAAAGTCTATGGTGTTCAGTGTCTAAGCAGTACACTTGGAGTGGCTTGTTTGAAGTTAGAAGTGTCAGCTTCTTATTTTATGTGTTTTTAAAATTAAGTCCACTGGCATAGATCTTGGAGACTCCCTGAACCAAAGATGTGTATGGCAAACACTGCCTGTCAAAGGCGGCGGACTGTGACCCTCTTGTCAGATTGGTATGGTAGGTGTGGTTGTGTCTGTGGGTGAACACAAGACTTTTCCAGGATTGAGAATGTCACCTGATTTCTCCCTTGGAACAGTGACCTAAGTCCAACCCCTCCAACCCCCAGTCTCTCAGAAAGCACTGAGAGGCAGAGACACTGCTGTATGGATGAGTGTGTCATAGGCCTCTGTATGGATGGGTGGCTGTGCCTCTGAGGGCCTCTGCCTGTGTCGTACTTCCTGTTTCCCAGAACCTCATCTCTGTGGGACAGTAAACCATGCCAGGAAGATTGGAAAGGTAGAGCTGGTCTGAGTCCCAGGGAAACTCAGGGTGCATACCCGAGATGACAGGCAGATTCCTGGCCTTGGACACGTACCACACTTCCCACATAAGGAAATGTGACCTATGGTCACATAGGCCCAGAACAGAGTTCTCCATGCTAATGAGGTACCTAGAGCCCCTGAGGATTTTAACCAGTAAGCTTCCCTTCCTAGACATTCCTCCTTGCAAAAGGTATTTAACCTCGGGTCCACCCTGAGAAGTGGATACGCATCCATTTCCTTGATGAGTAACCAATGAACAGTTTGGAACCAAGGACTGTCTCTTTCATCTACCACTGCCATGGCGAGTGTGGAGAAGGCCTTCGACTACAGAGTCGCTGCCTGAATTTCCTGTAGAAGGCCTCTCTGCACTCCCAGCCATAACTGCCACCAAGCTAAGGACAATCACTACTGAGCTAAGGCAGACCCCCACCCCATCCTCAGCTTGCGGGCCTTTTCTGTTCTCAGCTCTTCCGCAACTCCCAGCAGCGCCTGGATGTCCAAGGGTCTGAGAACCACCACGGGCCCAGCCTTGTCACAGGCCCAGGGACCTCTGACACTTTGTTCCCAACTCCTCTGTGCAGCACCCCATGAATGACTGAGGCCCGGGCCGCTTCGGCTTTCCCATATCTCAGACTGCATTTTCCCAACCCCGGAGCACCTTGGCTGGCTGTTGTGTGGGATAAGCACAGTCAAGCACTTCCTGTGTTTCAGCTGCCCGGCAGGGGTGTGGAACGCGGACCCACACATCTCAGCTTTACCATGCTTTGATTCTTTCCTTTCAGACAAACTGAGGAGTATGTTCTCCCTCGGATGTTACAGGACCTGACAGAGCAGGTGCATCCTCAGGGCTTCCTGCCAATGCAGGCTGAGGGTGGGGCACAGGAGGAGCGTATGCTCTTGGGTAGAGTCGGAGCATAGCTGGGTAGGTGGGGAGCACAGAGTGGAATTTCCATGGCGAGTGTCGCAGGAATGCTGATTACAAGCCAGGCAGCGGGAGTCAGCCCTGAGAGGGGGTAGACTCGGATTCAGGGACAGTTCTAGGAAACCACATACAACCAGCTGGTGGTGGGCATATCTCTGAGCTTTGTCCCTCTTCTCACATTGTGGGCCTGGGATTCTGGCTCTTCTTGCAGCCTTGGTGAATGGTGACGTTGTTGGTGGCGGGAGATGGAGTGGAGGAGAGGACCTGTTGCAGCCATCGTAAAGCCATGTGGCCTGTGGTCATAAGTGGGGAAATGGGAGAGCCTGGGATCAGGAGTAGAGTGTGCTGGGGTGGGGCACACCCACGGTGAGGAAGGAAAGCCTTAGGCCTGGAACAGTACGTCAGCCTTCAGGAAATCAGACCAGTGTGTAGCCCTGGGATCTAAAGTGGCCTTTTTTCCCCCCCCCACTGCAGAAAACTGTGCCTTTTGGAGATGTGGTTCTGGCCACCCAGGATACCTGTATCGGGAGTGAAATCTGTGAAGAGCTCTGGACACCACGCAGGTCAGCCCGCTCTCTGTGCCATCCGTTCCCCGTCCTAGGCCGGCCAGTGGGAGGACCAAAGCTTTGCAGCCTCCTGAGGTCACGTCCTTAACCATGAAGGTCCCTCCAGATAGATAACTAAGGGGCTACAGGAAGCCGTCAGTCACTCCACCTGACCCTCTCCACAGCCCCCACGTTGACATGGGCCTGGATGGTGTGGAGATCATCACCAATGCCTCAGGCAGCCACCACGTGCTGCGCAAAGCCCATACCAGAGTGGATCTGGTAACCATGGCCACCTCCAAGGTGAGCATTGGGCAGGGTGGGTAGATCTTGGTCATAAGTTAGGAGTTTATCAAGGAGCCCCCCAGGAGCAATGGCACCTGGGCAGGGCTCAGCCACTTCTGCTACATGCTTAAGGCTGTGGTTGCAGCTGTATTCCCTTGCCATGCCTGGTCCTTCCCAGACTCCTCTTCCTGGTATCACCTGGCCCTAACTGCCATCATTCAAAACAGATTCTGTTGACACTGCTGCAACAGGGAACCAGGGTGTGCTCCCATCTGTGGTTGTCATGGAGACGCATACCAACTTGCATGCACCTGCCACTGACCTTGGATACAGTGAAGCAGTACTGTTAGTCCTTGGTGCAGATAGACATGTCTCAGGTTGAAGATGGGCACAGGTGGGTGATAACATCCAGCCATCACAGAGGTCACCCAAGGCCACCAGTGCTTCAGGTGGCCCCTAGAGCTCATTGCTGCCCCATCACATTGATGTAGATCCTGTCAGAGAGGGAAAGTACGGATATTCTATGGGATGCCTGATATGTGGTGTCATGTGACATGATTCTTGGGAAGAGCCAACACAGGTCTGCTCACCCCATATAGGGAACCAACAAGAGACCAAAGTAACAATGCCACCAGAGTTCAGCATGGTAAACCAGTGAGTCCATTGGAATTACCCAGCACGGTAGTTGAGGGGTTACAGACATCAGGGATGAATCTAAGGCACCTGCATCACCAAAGTCCATCGACAGCTCATAAAAGCTGTAGTTCTGGAGCTCTGCTCACAACTTGTAGGCAGTTTGACAGGTCAGAAAAATCTCTTCCAGGCAGCTTGACTGGTCTAAGAACCTCTCAGCAGTCCTTACTATTTATGTGATCATGGAAAGGGAGGGAGGGACCTTGTGCATCTGGTAAGTTTCAGGAACTTCCTGAGACTTGTAAATTATTGACTTCCCAATGTTTTAATTTGAAGGAAATTGTAATACATTTGGCAAGGCCACATGGATTAGAGCTATAGGGGTTTGTGTTCCTTCCTGCATCTACCATCTCTGTCAGAGTCTGGGTGCCAGTGGCAACTTGAGACCAGGTGTAGAATGGTGGCAGTCTGGTGCATCTAGGTATCCTGTATAAGGCTAGTGGCAGTCATAGGTTATATCCATCATTGACAGCCATACTGTCACCTGTATTTCTTCTAGAATGGTGGCATCTACCTGCTAGCCAACCAGAAGGGCTGCGACGGTGACCGTCTCTACTATGATGGCTGTGCCATGATTGCTATGAACGGGAGCATCTTTGCCCAGGGCACTCAGTTCTCATTGGATGATGTGGTAATGAGCCAAGCATGGGAATGGGGAGCAACCTTCACACCGCCAAGTCAGTTGACTGCCCATCTGTATAGCTCCCTCTCCCCTGAGTGTGAGGAGGGATTCCCCTTAGGGCATGTTTTGACTGAACATAGAGCAATGGAAAATGTCCATGCTGAATATGGGCTGTAAAAGTTGCTTTTATTCTCCTGATGTAACTGTCATCTTGGAGGCTTCGTGCCTCCATCTGCTAACCTAGGCCTAGTCCTCAAAGCTTCTAGTCCCTGTATAATCTCATCAGGGCCTAGAATGTTTTCAGCCTCTGAAACTTACTGCTGAGTAAGCTCACCCCTTCCTAGCTCTTTCTGAACTCTGGCTGGCTGGTCAAGTCAGCTGTTCTGGCTCAAACTCCTCTCCAAGCTGACTGATTCAATTTGGCTTCTCTGGGCTTCTCCTGAATTGTTCTACTTGACCTCAAACTAACTCTGGCCATCTCTTCTGATCTTCTGACTCCTTCTCCTTCTCTGGCTCATTCTGTCTTCACCTGTATCTAGCTTGTTCTCTCTCTCTACATCCTGTCTCCGTACAACTGTACCAGTGAAACTGCCCTCTTTCTCTGCACTGTTCTCTTAAGCAACTTCCCTCTCCTCTCCCTTGTGAGAGTGAGGCATATCCTACTCTGTCAAATCTTTCTCTGATTTGTCACTTTGCCACTCAATTTGACATCACTTCTAAACTTGGGTACTTCTTTCTACAAACTAACTTTACCTTAATTTTTTGGGAATAAAGGTGTGTACCAAGGGCTGAGCCACACCACAACTAGAAAAAAGGGTTTTGTTCTTTTTTTGCTTTGTTTTGTTTTGTTTTCAGTAAATAACACAATCTCTGGTTTCACGGTGTGATCAAATATCCTGTAACATTGAGCTAGGGAGGAGGTCCCCAGGCTGTGAACACACTGTGGCAGATACCCTGCGTCTGGGACACAGGGACAGCTGGCTCCATGCAGGGGGTAGTGGGCTTTCTTGACCCACTTTAGAAGCTGGCAGGATGAAACCCCCAATCTAGGATTAGCAAACACTTGGCCTGGTCCTGTCATACAGAATGGTGACCCTCAGACTTGGCTGGGGACATTATTCTTAGGGGAATTTGGCCCATCTAAGAACTGTCAGTTTCCCCATGGTCTGAACAGCCTGCATTAAAGGGAGGCCTTTCTCCTGCATTAGTAACTTTTCTAATTAGTGTGACAAAACAAACTGACAGATGTTCTTTAGGGAAGGAGGGTTTACTTTGGCTCACAGTTTGAGGGCACAATTTGTCATGGTTGGAAAACCTGGAGGCCAGAGAGTGAGGTAGCTGGTCCATTGTATCCACAGCCAGGAAGTACAGAGATGAGCACAGGTGTTCAGCTCCCTTTCTCCTTTTTATTCAGTTTGGGACTCCAGCCCATGGGCTGGTGCTACCCACACTCGGAGTACATCTTTCCACCTCAATAAACCCAATCTAGAGACTCACTCTGAGACAAGATCAAAGATTTGGTTCCCTGGTGATTCTAAATTGTCTTGAGCTGACAAGCAGCATTAACCATCACATCCCACTTGGGCCCCGAGTGTTAGGAAGCTCAGAGGAAACCTCTTACCTCCCATGGGAAGGGGTTTTCTAAGCCTACGAGGTCGGCCAGGCAAGAGACAGTGTGAAAGTGCCACCACAATTCTTCAGTGGATGGGCTGGAAGGCAGAGGGCAGCCATGCACAAACCCCACTAATCCACCTCAGGGGACCACACAATTCTCAGAGGGCCTGGTGAGCTGCATGTTCAACGCCTGGAAGATTTGGGTGTTGGCGGCCATGTTGCTCTCCATGTTGTCCCCTCCCCCATCTTCCTCTGCTCATAGGATGGCTGCAGTGGCTCCAGCCATCCCATCTATAAAAGGCTATGTTCAGAGTTGGAGAAGGAGCCATTGCTTTCTGTGTGTCTTTCAAGTAAAAAAGAAACACCCCTACCCCAAGTTACTGAGAGAGTTGTGTTTCCTGCTATAAGTGGTGGATTGCTGGGAAATGTCTAAATGTAGTCCAGGTGCTGGAGTCAGCCGACAGATGCAGCTGGAAAGAGTTCAGGTCACAGCGGGTCCACGTCAGGTGGCTCTCACAATCACCCGTAACTAGCACCAGGAGTCCATTGCCCTCTTCTGGCCTCTACAGGAACTGCATTCACATGCACATACACACAGGCACACACATACTCATTAATAAAAATAAAATACTTTCTTTTTAAAAAGGAAGAGGTTCTGGAGGGCAGTGGTGCCCTTGCTGAGAAGTGCTGACCCATGCACATGAGACAGCAGTCCTGTGCTTTCTTTCTCTTCTGCTTCCCTACCCAGGAGGTTCTCACTGCCACCCTGGACCTGGAGGATGTCAGGAGCTACAGGGCAGAGATCTCATCTCGGAACCTGGAGGTAAGTGCCCTGGGAGATGCCAGCCTGAGTGCTCAGGCAGGCCTTGCAGGTGGCCTGGTATGCTGTGGGCTTGGCCACTGTGCAGAGACATGTCAACTTGTTCCCGTCCCCAGATGCCTAGTCACCACTGGTCTGTTTTCTGCCTGTAACCATGGAAACACTTTCAGCGATAGCGCTGCACCACATCTGCTGTTGTGTGCCTGGCTCCTCTCACTAAGTGTGGCATCCTTGGAGTCTACCATGTGGAAGCATAATGGGGCTTTGCTCTTTTTCAGGCAGGGTACAGTAGTGTTCTACCCAGTGGCTATATCACTGGGTGCCTCCCCACTCCTCCAGAGTTCTTAGTGAGCACAGGTTCCTTTTTCCTGGGTGTGTCTTCCTGGAAGTAACTCCTCTGACTCACCTGTGGCCCTCACATTCAGGCTGTTGAAGAGGATTGCTCTCCTGAGTGGCTCCCACAGTTCAGGGAAAGCTATGTAACCTCTCCGCCTTTGCAAGCACTTGTCAGCACCTGTCAACTTTGATCAGTCCTCCCCACTTCCCCGTGGGCCTGTCTGTGTCTCCAATGGCTGCTGGAGTCCTGTACCTCACACGTGAAGGCTCCAAACTGCAGCTGTCGCTGTGTCCTGACGTCTCCCCCTACAGGCAACCAGGGTGAGCCCATACCCCCGGGTGACAGTGGACTTTGCCCTTTCTGGCAGTGAAGACTTGTTGGAGCCAGTGTCAGAGCCTGTGGAGTGGACATACCACAGGCCTGAGGAGGAGATAAGGTGGGTGCCCACCTTCTGGGCCTAGATCCTGTTGCTTTGTCAACACCACTGTCCTGGTGGCTGCCAAGGCTTGTCAGGTGTGGGGGCTGCAAGGATTCCCAAAGTCTGCTCAGGGTAGATGTCCTGATTCATTGGAGTTAAAGATTCAGTGGCTGCTACATGGTGAGTTCAAGGATAGCCAAAACTACATAGTGACATAGTGAGACCTGTCTTAAAAAAAAAAAAAAGAAAAGAAAAAACATACTGTAGCTGAGCCAGGCTGCCTGGTTCTTCTCAGGGTAGTCTCCCTGTACTGTGACCTTAACCTCTGAGGCACTGTCCTGGACCTCAGTGTGGTACATGAGGTATTTCTGGGGGTTTCCACAAGACTTGTTTCAGAGCTAAAATGCCTGAATTGACATGAAGTGCGTATAGCAGATAGCCCAACAAGAGCCCAGTTGTATCTCTTCACTGCCTTCTGGGGGCGCCATGCAGGGCTACCGCATAGGTGCAGTGAGCCAGGCTTACGGCTCTAGACTCAACACTGTCATCTCCCACAGCCTCGGACCTGCCTGCTGGCTCTGGGACTTCCTTCGACGGAGCAACCAGGTAGGCTCTTTTTACTCCATGTGCTCTCCTGGTTGGTGTGTGAGTCTAGGGTGGGTTAATGATATTTTCCTTTGGGGGAGTGTATGTGAGCTGGCCAGAGGCTAGATGAATGAAGCCTGCTTTGAAACTGGTGGTCTGTGGGGCTGTTGAGAGATGGAGGAACTCCCACATCTCCTGATGTGTGCTCATCGTAGGCCTGGAGAGGCAGCCTGGGACCTGGAACAGCATCTCCCATCCTTTAGGTGTCAATCACGTGTCATTTGTCCATCCTCGGGATGGCCCTGAGTCCTGCATTCCTGTAGGACTCTGGGACTCACAGGGTTGTGCTGTGACTGTAGACTGAGTGGGGCACAGCCTATCTGCAGTTTGGTTCACACAGTACTTGGTTGCCCCTTCCAGGCCGGGTTTTTCCTGCCCCTCAGTGGCGGTGTGGACAGTGCAGCCAGCGCCTGCATCATCTACTCCATGTGCTCCTTGGTCTGTGATGCTGTGAAGAACGGAAGTAGGTGACGCAGTGTTCATTAATCTAAGGAGGGTGTGAGGTTCAGAACCAGGCAGGGAGCAGAGGACAAACCCAGGTTATGGGCACCGTGTCTGAGGGAGGCTTCGTTGCTGGGGACAGAGGTCACCTGTCCTACTTAAGTCCCAGAACCCAGGCCAGTAACAGCCATTTCTGGGCAGTTAGATGTGGCCTTGTCTGCCTGCCATGTCTGTCAATAGTGTAGCCCTAGGGAGCAGCGGATACAGATCAACCTTATTCCTCCGTGGGTACAGTGGTACTGAGAATAGCCTGAGCAGCACAGGAGCAGAGGTTAGCCTAGCACAAAACACAGGTTAGCCCAACACAGACCACAGTTAGCCCAGTGCAGAGCAGTGAGTTAACACAGGTAGCCCCGTGGGAACAGGGGCCAGTGTGCAGACACTGGGGAGAGGGGCTTGCTCTTTCTGTTTTAGGACTATGGGCATGGACTAGGTTAGATTTGTGGTCTCTAGAGTGATCAGTGGGTGCTAGATGCAAGGGAACTTGGGATATGGACTGTGGAAGATGGATTGTGGAACCTTAATTTCAGTATTTGGATGGGCTCTAGAGATGGACTGGGATTAATGTGTGGGAGCTTAGAATCAGACCGGAGTACCTAGAACCTATATGGGCCCCAGGGAGATAGACAGAAATTAGTACTTGGTAAATGTTGCCTGGCTGCATGGACTCTTGGAGGGAGGCCAAGACTTTGTGCAGATAGTGGTTCTCATCCTGCTATTGTGGCCCTAGATCAGCAAGTGCTGACAGACGTCCAAAACATGGTAGCCGAGAGCAGCTACACCCCTAAGGATCCCCGGGAGCTCTGCGGACGGCTACTCACTACTTGCTACATGGCCAGTGAGAATTCCTCCCAGGAGACGCACAGCAGGGCCACAAAACTGGCTCAGCTGATTGGAAGGTAGGACTCCATCGTATGCTAAGCTCAGGCTGGCACCATGGCAGAGGTCAGAGCTGTGGCTGCAGTGTCTTCCTGTGCGTCTGGCAGCTGAGTGAAATGTTGCTATGGGTTGAGTCAGAATTTAAGGAAACAGTACAGCCCCAGACTATACAGTTCACACGTACATACACATGTGCATGTACATGCATAAACATGCATCACCCAGCCTTGCCCCTAGGTGCAGATGCAGGTCATATATTCCTAACAGCAGAATGCCATAGGGACTGGTCCATCAGGCTTTGGACATAGCTTGCAGGTTGTGTGGGGAAGATTAAGGTGACTTTTCCAAGAGGTGTGACTTCCTTATCCAGAATGTTCTTTTATTTTGGCTCTTTGGAAGAACAAGAAACTGCCTGTCACACAGCCAAAAACCTCCCACCAGCAGTTCTGTTCTTGGGCTTATGCCCAAAGGAGTAATGAGTCTAAACAGTTCCCTCTACGAGATGGATGCCCCTGGTTGTCAGCGCGTCACAGTAATGAGAGGAGGGCATGACCCAAACGCCCATTAGCTGATGAATGGCTAAACAAAATGCCGTGTGCACACTGTGGAGTAGTACTCTGAAGCAAAAATCTGTGGAGTACCTTTGTAGCATAAGTGACCCTGGGAACTGCCCTGCTTAGTGAAACACAGCAGGTGTCAAAGGCCATGGCTTGCACAACTGCATTTCTGTGAGTTAGCCAGCCTGGCATATCCCTAGCAGACAGTGGACTGGCAGTGGTCAAGCTGGGGCAAATGGGAATGGAGAGTGACAGCTACTAAGCAGGATTTCTGCCTGGGGTGGCGAGCACTAATGGTTTTACAGTGTTGTGACTGTGCTGACCCTGATTGAGTCCCATGCTGTTGGATGGTAATAGAGGACCAGAGAGAGGGCCTAGTAGGTACAGGTGCTTGCCACCAAGCCTGATGCCTGAATTCAATCCCTGGGACCCACATGCTGTAAGGAAAGAGCCAACTCCCCAAAGTTGTTCTCTCACCTCCACACACGTGCTATGGAATGTGTGTCCCCTCCAATATGTGTGATAAGAAAATGTTTTTAATTTATATTTTAACTATATATGTAATGTAGGTATGTGCATGTGAGTGACAAAGAGTGTGTCGAATCCCTGGAACTGGAGTTACAGGTGATTATGAGCCCCCATGTGGGTGCTGGGAATCAAATCCAGGTCTTTTGGAAAAGTAGTCAGCGCTCTTAATTAATGAGCCACCTCTCCAGCCCCAAGGGCTATATTCCCCCTCCCCCACCCCTTGGAGACAGGTCTTACTCTAGAGCTCTGGCTGACCTGGAGCTCTCAGAACTCCACCTGCCTCTTTCTCCCCAGTGCTAGGATTAAAGGCATGCACTACTACACCCAGGCCCAAGAAATATTTTTAAAAGGTAGTTAAGAGCATGTCTTAGCCTGCCTGTGCTGACCCCTGACCCCCGCTCTTTCAGCTACCACATCAGTCTGAGCATCGACACTGCGGTGAAGGCTGTCTTGGGCATCTTCAGCCTGGTGACCCGGAAGTCACCTCGGTTCTCAGCACAAGGAGGGAGCAGCAGGGAGAACCTGGCCTTGCAGAATGTGCAGGTAGGTGTTTGAGCCTGGCTCTGGTCCTCACAAAGATGTGAAGGGGAAGGTAACAGAAGATAGGAGCCTAGGGATGAGATGGCCAGTGCTGGGTTAACCCTCTGCAAGTTTACTAGAGACCCTGGCCATGCAGCCATGCTTTGGGTTGCAGGTCTGTGAGTGTGCGAGCATGGGAAATTGTGTGTGGGCATGTGTGCCCATCTGAGCCTTGGAAAGGCTGTGTGTCAGAGCACGGCCACACATGGGCATATGTGGGGACCTGGGCATTTCATTGAGGCCTGGCATGGCTGGCCCTGCCTCGCCCCTGGGCTGCTTTGGTTAGCCTACATGCCATGTGTCAACAGGGAGAGAAAAGGTTCCAGGGTTTGTCTGTTGGGGTATCAGCATGCCATCTCTGTTTGCCCCTTGTGTGCATGGCCTCCTCTCCGATGGTAAATGGTGTGGAGGGCATTGCTAAATATCTTCCTGGCCACCATAACTCAGTGCTGGCCTCCTGTCACTCTTGGTGCAATCACCCTGTTGTGGACTGGTACAGGGGGAGCCTGGGAGGCTTCTCCCATCACAGCACAGCACAGCACAGCTTGATTCAACCTGTTTGTGTTCTAACTTGGTTGCTCCTGTGCTAGGATTGCATTGTAGTTTAGCTGCTTCCTGGGTCCTAGCACAGGATAACTTCCTTTTTCCCTCACCCAGGCTCGGATTAGGATGGTCCTTGCCTACCTGTTTGCTCAACTGAGCCTCTGGTCTCGGGGTGCTCGAGGAAGCCTTCTTGTGCTTGGATCTGCCAATGTGGATGAGAGGTGCGTGTGGCTGGGATGGACTTGGGCACCCCAAGTCTCTAGATGGAAGTTTGGTCCTTTCGAGACATAGTCTCCCTGTAGTATCAGGATATCCAGAGAGTGCAGACCAAGATACTTCTGTCTTTCCCCAGCCCAGCTCACACTCATCCAGCTCAGGTTGCTTTTGTCCTTGGTCTACCTGCAGCTCCTGTCAGCCATGCTAGGACCCCCACTTCCTCTTCCTTTCCTGTCCCATACATCAAAGGTCATGTCTTTACAAACAGTTTTCCAATACTCAAAATAGCTATCTCAAAATCAAACCAAACCAAACTGTCAATATTGGAGGGTGGTGTATGTATATGTAGGTGGATAGGTAGATGGATGGATAGATGATTGAGGGTGCTTGTAGATGTATGTATGTATGTATGTATGTATGTATAGATGGATGGATGGATGGATGGATGGATGGATGGATGGATGGATGGATGGATGAATAGATAGATATATGGATGTGTGGCTGTTTTTCTGTGTGAACTGAAGACAGATCCCTTTGTTCTTTGTTTTAAAAACATCCAGTGGTTCTCTTGTTTCCAGGTACAATCCACCCAACCTCAGACCCAGCAGTGGAGACTGGTAGATCCCCTTCCCAGGCTCGGTTTTCCCACTCTCCTTGGGTGAGCCACCACATCTCCTAACTGTTCCCACATGCTCCTCATTAGCTGAGGAATTTGAAAACATCATGTATTCATTGATTATTCTTTTTGCCTGTCTAGTCATAAACTGAGTCACCCATCTGTTCATCCATTACTCTGACCACCCATCCACCCACCCACCCACCCACCCACCCATACATACATACATAGATATACATATATACATACACCCCCACCCATCCATCTATTCATCCACCCATTCATACTATATACATCCACCCACCCACTCATCTGTCCATCCACACATACATACATAAATATATCCCACCCCAACCCATCCATACATCTACCTACCTATCCATTCACCCACACATCCATATATCCATCCACATATTCATCCATTCATCCACCCACCTATATACATACATACATACATCCATACCCATCCATCTATCCATACCCACACACATACATGCATACATACATCTACATGCACCATCAATCATCTATCCATCTATCTACCCACCCACCTATATACATACAACCCCGCCCCCAACATTCAGTTTGGTTTGGTTTGATTTGAGACAGCTTCTTACTATGAAGCACAGGTGGCTTCAAACTTACCATGTAACCCAGACTGCCCTCAAACTGGAAGCCATCCTCCTGCCTCTGCCTTCTAAGAACTAGGATTATAGGATCATGTCACCATACCTTGCAGAGTGTGTGTGTGTGTGTGTGTGTGTGTGTGTATGTGTAGCCAGTGTGTGCCATGGCATGCGTGTAGAGGTCAGAGGACAACTTCTGGTATCAGTCCTCATCTACCTTGTGTGAGGCAGGCTGTCATTATTCACTCCTGTGTACTCTAGGCTAGCTGCCCTCCATCCATCCGTCTGTCCATCCGTCCGTCCATCTGTCCATCCGTCCATCCATCCATCCTTCCATACATCCATACATACATACCAGTGGAGACTGGTTCTGGGAATTCTGTCTCCATAGGAGTGCTGGGATCACAGATGGGTGGGTACCACTGTGTCCAGATTTAAGTGGGTGCTGGGGATCTGAACTCAGTTCCCCGTGCTTGTGTAGAGAATGCTTTACCTACAGGGCCATTCCCCAGAGCCTAAGACTGTTCTTTTTCTCCTCAAGGAAGGAACAGGTAAGAATCACCGGTGAGGGTAGGGTTGAGAGGAGGAGACAGGAGCATGATGGGGTTGCCACCCTTCTGCAGTGGCACCCAACTTTGTTGTTTTGTTTTGTTTTGTTTTGTTTTGTTGTTGTTGTTAGTTTGCCAAGAGATGGTGCCAAGAGAAGCAGTGAGTCAGGAGCCTGAAGAGAGATGATGAGGCCCAGCCATAAGGATGATGGATAGTGCCTATGGCATCTTGGGCCCAATAAGTTCCATGAGTGTTTTTGATGACTTGCTAGAGGACTAGGGCTGTGGCCTCTACTGCAAACAGACTGGCAGTGGGGTCAGGTCAGGACAGCAGCATGGCACCGCTTGCCACGCCTTCTCCCAATGATGTTACGAAGGATACATCCAGTGCCACATGCGGCTGGCAGGAGGTGTAAAGGGCCACCTCCTGGGCAGCTGGCCACTCAGTGTTTGGGGTGCAGGTAAACCCAGACTGTCAGGTACCTTCTAATGATACCAGCCAGAAATCTCACCTTCCGGGAGAAATGCAGGGCTTCAGCACATGCCATGTAATTTGTACTTATAACCTGGACCCAGGAACCTCCATCAGGAAGGGACAGGGGAGCCTATGAGCCTGGGTTTCTAACATTAGCCAAGCCACTTTGTGGCTGCCTTCTGAGAGAGGGCTGTTGTCCCAAGCCTGTGGGTGACTCATGGGTGAGAGAGGGTGGGGTGGGTGTGTTCTTGCTAACAGAGGCCAGGGCAAGGCCAGAACAATGGCCAGGCGCGCACTCTAGGCGGCCATGCTGATGACTGGTGTCACCTGAGCAGGAGCTAAAGGAGCGAAACCAGATCCCACCAGGGTCCATGAGGCCATGGGAAGTGGAGATCAGCATGTGTTATGCACTCTGATGAAGGCTTTGATGTATCTCTGCTGTTGGCAGTCTGAGTCCCACCACAGTTGTGCTGTCCCTCTGTCCTACCTGAAGATACTTAACCTGAGGCTAGTAGATTCACCACTGTTTGCCAGTTTAGCTCGGAGCCGCTGGGTCAGCAAAAACTCCTATGTGGCCGGGAGATTGGATGGTCTCATGAGGTAACACAGTAGCCTGGGACAGGGCTTTGGCAGTGGGTGAGTTGGGAGGCATGTAAGCCTGAGTTGTTTGTTCTCAGGGTCACTGCAGGGTAGCTGCTCCAAGCCCTCAAAGTGCTGAGTCTGCTGGTCCCCTGCCCGCCCCAGGCCCCTGGAGGCTCTCCCTGTGCCCACCACCCATCTCACCCTCCTCTGCTCTCCCAACCATTAGCATCTTGATGGCGCCCTGTGGCCTTGGCTCTCTGATTCTTACTCCCTTTGAGGAGGCCTCAACCCCACCCTGTAATCCAGGTCTGTCTCTGTCTGGAGTCATTTTACCTTTAGGGACCTTTTTGCCATGTGAGGTCCCAGATCTAAAGCTGTGAATCAGAGCTTTATACCAGGTTGAGTGTGTACTTGTGCAAGGTCCTGTCTTCCCTTCTGAGGCCTCTCTCCCTTGGCTCCACCTAGCTGACTCTGGCCTTCTAAACAAGGTGTTCCAAGTAGGCTGATTGTGATACCCAAGCTTTCTGAGCCAAAACAGGTGTCTACCCAGCATGCTTAATATGATCTTGATGGCTTCCTCCAGGGCCTGGGCTGTGCTGGACATACGACTTCTAGGGCCCCTGGAAGAAGGGAGCCCTTGGCCAGCACTGGTATACCCTATAACTCTCAATACCTCTTTAACCATGAGGATACTGTCCTTTCTCCCTGACAGTCTCCTCGGCTACCTGACCAAGTATGATTGCTCCAGTGCGGACGTCAACCCCATAGGCGGCATCAGCAAGACAGACCTGAGAGCCTTTGTCCAGTTCTGTGCAGAACGCTTCCAGCTTCCTGTTCTGCCGATGTGAGTGCCCCTGCCAGTGTTCCTGTGGCTCCTGGGCCACCAGGGCCACCAGGCCACACTTGCCCTACTCAGCCACCCTTCTTAGCTCTCTGTGCCCTACCACTCAGCTTCTGTTCCTGCACCCACAGTTTTAAGTGCCTTAAGTGACAATTCTTCCAAGATCGGCTCTTCTCCTGCTGCTGTCTCAAGGCAAGGAGACTGGTGCTAGCACCTGACAGGCCTGACTTCTTGGTACCTGTTGCGGACATCACAGCCTGTCAGCCTGTCGGGCCACTGCAACATTGCTCCTAGTACTAGGAAATATCTGTGTCCTTGCTCCCCTCAGAGTCAGTCTTGTCCACAGCAGTCCTCAGCAATATGTAGAGACCCCTTTGCTTGTCACAGAGAGTTTGTTCCTGGCAGCTCATAGGCACAGACTGGGGATCCTCCCAAGTGTCCTGCAGTGTGTCAACTACCCCACCATACCTGCTCTGCCAAGTCTTCTGATTCCAACAGCCCTGCAGTGGAGCCCTGCCCATGCCAGCTCCTTCTGCCCTTCATTCATTGTCCTTTGGGTCATGAATGAGCCCAGGCATGGCCTGCCAGTCATGGCCAACCCAACTGCAGTCTGTCTAAAGATGTCCTGCCAGAGCTCATGAGCACATTAGAAGCCTGGGTGACTGACTTGGTGTGTCCCCCTGCAGCATCCTGTCAGCACCGGCCACTGCAGAACTGGAACCCTTAGCCGATGGGCAGGTGTCTCAGACGGATGAGGTAACGATGGTGGACGTGTCTCCCCTTCTCACTGGGTCCCTCTGCCAAAAGGAGACCTTGCTGCCCCAGGCCCCGGCTCAGTCAGGCTGACAGAACCACTGGCCTCAGACACTGTGACCTAGCTTTCTCACTGTGGTTAGGGCTGAGGAAAGGGGCAATAAAGTGGGTCTGAGGGAATATGAAGACAGCAAGCAAGGACTCCAGGTTCCCCACAGCAGGTTCTTTACCTCAGCAACCTTGGAGTAGAGTCAGCCACCTCCCATGCCTGGCAGGGTTTTGGTCACCTTCCAAACCTGTATTTCCTGTCACCCAGTGAGTTCTGCGGTCCCTGGCTGGGCACCGATTTCTGGCCCTGTGGAGCCTCACCTTTCTGGACCTTTGGTCCCCAACTGCAGAGGCTGTGAGGACCCTCCTGACACCACCCCACTGCATTTTGAACATACTTCTGTCCTCATAGGAAGACATGGGGATGACATACGCAGAACTCTCCGTCTTCGGCAGGCTCCGGAAGATGGCCAAGGCAGGGCCCTACAGCATGTTCTGTAAACTGCTCAACATGTGGAGAGACAGCTGTACTCCGAGACAGGTGAGGCATGTGTGGCATCAGGCTGAGCCGCCTGGGCCTGACCACAAAATGTTAACTTCGTTCCACGCACAGTAGCATTTTTTTGGCTTTCATCTTTAGCAGCTTGGGGATTCCTGGCTGCACTAAGTTAACCTAAGTATGGGCCAACCATTCAGGTATGCTGGTGCATTACAGAGGCCTCAGAATACAGTAGGTCTCCGTGGGCCAGAGGACTTACTGGGCACATAAACCTACCTGGAGGCCTCCTGAAGCCCAGCTCTGGGCTGTCAGAACCAGGCCTCTCCAGTCCTGCAACTCAGCTAGCGCCAGCCCAGCTGATCCATCGCCACACTTTGTCAGGAAAAGCCCTGGGCAGGGCCGGCACCTGTTGCCTGCAGGGCTCTCAGCCTTGAGTCTTTCCTGCTTTTCTAACCTGAAGCCCGTGCATCCCTTGCCCACCAGGTGGCTGAGAAGGTGAAGCTATTTTTCTCAAAGTACTCCATGAACAGACACAAGATGACGACCCTCACACCAGCATATCATGCTGAAAACTACAGTCCTGACGACAACAGGTTTGACCTGAGACCCTTTCTGTACAACACGAGGTGGCCCTGGCAGTTCCTCTGCATTGACAACCAGGTAGGCATGGCCAGAGAGCTTTGTGTGTCATGCCTAGGAGAACATACAGGCGCTTCCTTTGAGGAGAAAAACTTTTTTAAATGCAAAGTGGTATGGCATGGATTATTTTATTTTCTAAATATGTATGTGTGTATATATATATATGCATGTATGTATGTATATATATATGCATGTATGTATGTGTGTATATATATACATATATATATATACACACACATAGATATACATATATAGTTTTAGTTTGATTTGGTTTTGTTTTTGAGACAGGGTTTCTCTGTGTAACAGTCCTGACTGTCCTGGAACTCGTTTTGTAGACCAGAAGGGTCTTGAACTCACAGAGTTCTGCCTATGTTTGCCTCCTAAGTGTTGGGATTGAAGGAATGCACAACCACACACATACATATTTTTGAGACAGGTTCTCTCTG